>OX336886.1:17607546-18207546 GCA_946959425.1 Argyrosomus regius
GTGCGCACTTCTGTTAGCTTCGTCTTTTGTGATGACTAATAGCAGTTATTTGTCTCTCCCGAAACTTTTCTTGAATACAAATGAGGTAATTTACCACGGAAAAGTGACTCTGATTTAGAGTTGGGGTTGGTTTCGCACCACTTCTATTTCACTTCAGATTCCATCTAAAGCTTCCAGTATAATGTGATGGTTCAAAGGGAAAATGTGGAGATGGAAGCTGTCTAATTGAATATCCTGTTAAAGTGGCAAGTATGAATCATGACTGTATACCGGCTGTCAAAATGCAAAAGAGAGCAGACAGTCAGGAATGTATTCATGTGAAAACTGACAAGACAGGTACGAAAGTATTTTCAAAACGAAACTGCTTCTTTTGATATCGGACCTGACTGCAGAAGGGATTGCCACCTGATAAGTTTGATGTACTGCATGATTTTGAATTTCACCAGAGCTGCCGCTGCTACTCGATTTTTGGTTGTTCACTTCCCACAGTGTAGGCCTTTGAGGGCAAGGTACACAGTGTAAGGAGCTTTGACCAGAGCTTTAAGAGTGTTTCGAGTATTGATCTCCTGGATAGATGGATACGAGTGTTCTGCCGAGTGCTACGTGGGTGTCTGCGATCCCAGAGAGCAAAGAGTTGGCGGTAAGTGTCTGTGATGGATCCAAGGTTATAGTGTGGCAGAATCGGGTTACTGCTGTGTTTGTGTTGATGCTCTGAGCTCGTAGCCCCCATGAATAATGGATTGTTAATCCATGTGTGTAAAATACATCTTTCTCTCACACACCTCTCTCCACCTTTCCGACTCTGTTTCTGTTATATGTGTACAAAGGTGCGTTTGCATTCGCAGTTACAGTATATTGTATTCTGTTTGCGTTTGTGTGCGCTGAAGTGATCTCTGATCACTCTGATTTTTTTCAGAGAACAGTGTCAGCATAGTGACTTTATACCTTGCAAAAAGAAATGATTGTCAGTTTTATTCTTCTGACATTGAAAAGCTGGTAAGAGATGGTGATTTAACAAGGAGTAGCAGAGGACTCTTTAAATATTCATATTTGTTGAACTTTGGCTTTTTTTAAAGTATGAGAATGGCTAGATTAGCTCGCTAGAAGTAAAAGATAGAAATATTTGACCGTGGCAATTTATAGGTTACACATCAGGCTGGTGCTCATATTCAGAGGGAGTTTGTGCAAGTTAAAGTAGAAGGCATTTGTATATCATTTTAAGCAGCCTAGTAATGAAGACATGCAAGGAACACCATGGGTCAAAGGAAAGTGAATAGGAAAGGAATGGTGTTTGCAGTGGTAAATTTTGGAAATGAAATATAGCACCGGTATGGTGTAACCAGGCTAAAACCAGATGAGCCTGTAGAGATGTATTTCAACTCCACCAAGGAAGATATGCAGTGACTGCTGAAGAGGAAAGGGGGGGGGGTAAAGCAGGAGGAAGGGGTGTGAGGTGAAAACAGTGTAACTGTAGTAAGCTTTCTGGGTCGGTTGCTAAGACAGAATGGAAAGCCATGAAAAATGTAAGCAAGTGTGGCAAATAATATTTCAGAAGGCTCCGGTGCACATGACAGCAACAATAGGTTAGTCTGTGACGGTAAACTTCACTTAACTTCCTGGTATGAGCATTTTATCTCTTCCAGTGGTCCATATTTTGTGGTATCTGCTTCAACAAATACCCTTCCTGATAACCTTGTGCTATCTAATATGTAGCCCATCATACTGACTCGCTTAGACTGAGAAACCATACTGGGTTTTTTTCCCCCCCATATTTTGAATTTCTGTACTGTTTCCATGGCTGTAAATTGAAGCATAACATGTCACATCATAAAATGTGTTGATGTGTTATCAGCTTCATTATTAATGAATACAGAACAACATTTCTACGTGCTGCACTCCCTTTCTCCCAGTCTGTCTTGTTAATTCCTTTTCTCTCCACCTGCTCATTACTTACCCAGACCTTTCTAGCTGTCGAATCTAATAATTACATTGTCATATAGAGGCTTCTTCGGTTTGCGTGTTCGAATTAATAGGACGGCGTATTGGTATCAATGATTTAAAAAAAATACAAATGTGTTAATTACAGCTTACTTTCTACTTATATTCATCTATTTTAAAAGAAGAAAGTGACAAATAGAAGTGAGTTAAACTCGATTGAGGAAGAAAGTTGGCAGACGGCAAAAGCTGGATCGCTTCATCGAAGGTGCCGATGTCATTTTCTCTTATCTCCATCAAATGTCATCGCACATCTGGCACGATGCAGCTCTACTGCAGCGGTGATTAAATGACCTTCTAGTAAGTCACATGCCATATCCATAGGAGGTTTTGTGTCAAGCAAGACATATGTTGCTGTAACACACAAGTGAAGTAAAAGTAAAGACATTTATGCTTGAATGCTAGAATCAAAATATGCATCTACATCCATGCGAGCGGCACTGTGAGGCTGCACAGCGGTGCTTAGCATGCTAACACTTACAGTGCTAAGATGCTGATGTTAAGCAGGTATAAAAGTTTACCCTATTTACCATTTTAATGAAGCCTGTTGCTAACATGCATGCTAACCTTAGCTAATTAGCACCTAACACAAAGTACAACTAAGACTGATGTCATCACCTTGCAGATATTTTGTTCTAAAACATTTTAAGAATTGGAAAAATTCAAATTGTGACCTGATGTTGGCTTGGAAGTAAAGTAAGTAGGTAAATAAGAAAAGATAAGTAATTAATAAATCTTTTTCACTGTAGCCATTTTAATATTTCATCCATCTAATAGTTGTGACATTTTTTTCAAAACCACAAATACCAAAGTTAGGGAGGCACTAGAGGAAAGGTCAGGGGATCATCGAAGTGTGAAGCGCCAGTGGCTCAGGAGGTAGAGCAGGGTAGTGGTTTGATCCTCGGCTCTGTCCTCGAAGTGTCCTTGGGCAAGATACTGAACCCTAAGTTTCCCCTCAAGGCTGTGCCATCAGATTCATGGAGACCACGAGTGTCTGTACAGGACAGTTCATCCTGTAGTTGATATGATATTTCAGTCTGGACCAAAGAGACCAACATTACCATCCCTGGAGCCACGCTGCATAGCTAAAAATAGTTGTATCACTAACCAAAATGATGACTTTTGTCATCATCAGATAGCTGTGTTCTCTTTTAAATAATCTATAGTCACTGACAAGCTTTTCATTAGGTGTTTTTAAACAGCTTGACTGTAACGATCAGCAAATGTCAATGTTGTCAAACAAAATTACCTCCTTCGGAAAATGCCAATCAGCCAGTTGTTAATTGGTCAGATGGGCATATTTCATGCCGTAGGCAATGTATGGATGCTTTGACATTTGTTTGCATTTGAGAATAACATTATTTGGCTCGGGGAAAGGATGATATGACATACTGTAGAGGAAGTGCACTAGGCAATTAGAGCTTCCCTCTCCTCCTGTCTTGTATCTTGTCAGGGAATTATACCCATTTACAAATGGGAAAAATAGGTTCTCTGGAAACTCTTTGCATATTCTCTCTTCCTCTAGTCCTTATCCCCTCTCTCCATCACTCTCTCTCACGAAAGCACACACACAACCACACTTTTGCTCCTAGTGTTTTTTCCACAAGGCAGATTGTCATACTGGATCTGTAGAGGCCTTGCCTAGCACCCTATCATGCATGCAATGCTCACACACAGACACAGTAAAAGCACTAAAAAGATGTTGCACTGTATAAATATTCATTATTCATTCTAAAAGCACACAAACACGACACACGCATACATTCGTACAGTTATCATGGGTAATTAGTGGAAAGTTGGAAAGAACAAGGCAACTGCTTCCCCACATAGAAAGATGCTTTCACACACACACACACACATACTGTCTCACCTACTGTTTCCCCTTTAACCACTCACACATACACACATCAGAGTGTGTTAGCCTTTGGGTGGAATTACAGGTTTGATTTCAGCTTGGTGGAGATGTAGGAAGACGATAGTGGCAGGCTGAACCAGGAGGCAATGAATCAGAGCCTTATCAAACCGCTGGCCCTAGGTATGAACTGTCAACAGAGGAATGACACACACACACGCACACGCACACACACAATTGGCAAACATCTCCCTTCCACAGTTAGACACAGCAACAACGTCACAGCACCTGTGGTGGTTCGGGGGGGAGGGGGCAGTTGTCAGGGCACTCTTCCCTCTTCCCGTCCACAGTCGGGCCCCTCTGCTCAGTTATTCTCCCAGTGAGTTAAAGGAGGAGAGAGCGGAGGTTGGCATGTTTAATTCAGCAGCTTCACGACAGGCCCCGTCACCATGTAGATTTATAGTATCTGGCTAGAGAGAGGAATGAGGAGATGGTTAGGATTTAACTACCTCAGGTTTCTAATGGGAGATTTAGCATGCAATTTGCAAAATCACCTTAATCCAGCGCTGTTCTGCGAAGGGAGGGATGTGAAAGAAAAATGAAAGGCTTTTCCCGTTTGCATGTCCCTTTTGAACCAATTACTTATTTTTAACATTTTTAAATCATTAAATATTATTGCTTTTTGTGAATTTTGTCCAAACACCAAGCCACATTAGCTTGTTTTATGTAGAAATTACGTCTTGTATTCACATGTGATTACAGATAAAGTTCCCATTTCTAAGGCATGTCTCTTAATTCAAAAAAACAACAATAAAATATCTTCCAGTTTCCTGATTATAAAACATTCAATAGGGGCATGTCACCTTCAGCAGAAGGCAAGCTTTCATGAATGATGTTTTACAGCGTGCATTAGTAGACATAAAAGTTTATTAGTCAGGCAACACTGGGGAGCTGTCAATACATGACCGTATTTCACTATGTTGCTGAATATATCTGTGCTGCTTCTGCAGGAACAAAACAACAAATTTCACAGATTAATAAAGCTCAAACTAGTCTCAGTTCGTGCTTTTAAATTTGCATTTTAATTTTTCTTTAAAGTTGAAATCATAACTGTTAATCATGTTGTTTGTTGGAAGACGAAGCTCTTTGTCCTCCATCTTGAGGGAAGTCCTCTCTTCACACAGTGTGTTTAACATTCTGCAGAGGAAAAAGCCTGGAGGGATGGATGAGGCATATGAGGCTTTTATCAAGCGCGATGAGAGCTGTGACAGTCTGGATTCCAGGTTTTCTGGGCTGTCTGTCTGGGTGTCCTTCACACTGAGGGCTTGGATGACGGGGCTTGGACACATGGGAGGGGGAGTTCTTGTGTGACAGAAGGCTTTGCCTAATAGCCAGTCTGTTCTCCAACGCTGTCTGTTTTTCTCTGTCTCATAGACACACACTTTTTTTTCTTCTTCCTCTTCTCTGGCCATATGTGCATCTGACATCCCTCTATTTCTGCATTAGAGGAGCATGTATACAGAGGCGGAGTCTGTATCATCTCTCCAAGTGTTGTGTAAACAGGCTTTTAATTTTAAAACCTCTACACTGCCATTCAGATTCCAGGACAGCTCGTCCAGGCACCTGGGCAGTTCGCTGATTAAGGTGGCGCCGGCGTTCTGCTGTTAGAGGAGGGGGTGGTTTGAAAGAGGCAACAGGGGGCAGCTCTGCCAGCCTGCCAAGTGTGTGGGCGCTGCTGTGACCAGTCAGTCTTCATAATGGCTGTCTGGCCCTGGGACAGAGCCAGCTCACTGGTCACATGACTGACTGTGTCGATCAGGCTAGGAAAGTCTCCTTTCAGTTATCCTGCATCAGTGGGGCCTGGAGAGATGACAAAAGGCAGAGAGGGACAGAGAGGGGAAGGCATTATAGGCGTGGGTGGGTTCATGGAAAGAAAAAAAGGGTTAAGAAATGGGTACAGGACATAATGAATGATGGAGACTGAACAATAAATAAAGTTACAGCCAAGTTTAAGTCACAAAAGGGAGAATAGGAAAGGAAGAATGTAGTCTGAGTCTTAAGTAAAAGGGATAGTGATGACAGCGTAGGTGCTCGCTATTCATTACCTATAAGCTGATGGTGTGTGCTTTCTGAAGGACAGATAAAAGTTTATCTCTCCAATGTGTTTTTCTCTCCCTCCTCACTCTTTTGGGCTTGAGATTCAAACTTCAAAGTATTAGATACTCCAGAAATTTCAATTTAAGCCAAAGACATAGTCTGCATTTAAAGTTTGCATTAAAAAAAAAAAAAAAACATGCAGGAAAAAGAAGTTTTGCTCTGCTTGGCAACTATCAGATATCCCCAAACCTGGGACCTGTATAATGAATCAAAATCAACCTGGCTATGCCTGTGATATGTGGGTTAAGGAGGAGTTGGATAACTGGTGTGACAAAGCATGTTATCAGCTTCAATCAGAGAAGATCTAGTTATGGGCATGTACACATTTAAAAGGTGGGAATCAGATTCCTAAACACAAGCAACAGGAACAGGTGAAAACTGCAAAGAAAAGAGCAAAACATAAAGAAGAATGTAAGCACAGTGCAAACATATAATAAGAAAACTAGGCAATAGAAGTATTGAGAAAGAATTGCATCATTAAAAGTTGTGCTTTTCTGTTTCATGGTGATTCTTACCACTAGAGGGGCAAAATGTGACTCCAGAGGAAAGGCCATGTTCTTCCCAATGAAAAGGGGCTTTTTGACTAAGGGTACAGCAGTATTTCACATTATTACGCATCAATATTGTATTCCACTCACAAGGTTTTATCTTGTCTAAATGTGGCGCTGACAAGTATTTTGTCCATGCTGTTAACACAGCATCCTGTGAAACCTGAAGAAGTCTGTTCAAGTGTGCTCAGCTTGGCATCAGACGTAACGTCCCTCTTTCAGTGAAGCACCAAATGGTAACATTTACTTTGTCTCACCAGCATATTATTAAACCACAGTGAGCCATTTATCCTGTGTTCTAAACACCCATTGGGTTAGTTTGAGTTTTGCTGTGCTGAATAGCTGTGTATATGTAAGAGTGTTAAATGAATAATAATACCAGGAAATGACACAGCATAACCTCTTAAAGATCAAACCTCTTGTTAGCAGACTACATCCAACATGACTGTCCTCTCTCCCCTCTCTCGTTGCTATACAGTGGGGAACCATTAAGGTGATTCTATTATCTCCTCCTCGCTCTCCTCTAAGGGATCTTCCTAACGTCATTCATTGCCATTTAATTTGTCACCAAGAGTATAATGGCAATGGAAAATTGTAAGGCACAGTCCTGTGCCTGCAGAGGTGTGTGCTATTCAGGATGACTATTGATTGTCAGATTGGATCTCAATGAAAAGCGGCTTTAAAGGACGTATCTTGATGTCTTTTCTCCACCTGATGGTCCACACACAGTAATGTACCGAAAGGAAGTGACAACAGGGACAACTCTTCATGTTTAATTGTTGTTTTAATTTCACTTTCACACTAATTAGCGGTTCTGTTTTTGTTGGGATTGCTGCAGTTCGCCTCGATTAATTCCTCAATTGCCCCTGCGGCCAGAGAAATTGTAAAATCACTAAATGAGCCAACGTAAGATTGAGTCCTTACAGTAGTTTAATGCGCTTATCTGAACAGCTCCACATTAATTCCTCTGTATGATTAACAGCAGGTACCTATGTCAAAGTGAGCGATAAATTGGTTCATGGAGGGATAACGGTATTCAACCAACTCCTCACACCTGCTGCAGCACAGACAAACCTGTGTGATTATTCTGATTGGCTGAACATTTTGTTCCACTTCACTGACCTTTCTGCCTCACTGTTCACAGCCTGTGTGCAGGAGAAGGCGTCCTCAGCATAATGCATGCATCATGTGGTGAGCGGATGGCATGCGGTCCCTAGGTTGGAGTGGTACATACAGCACTTTCTGATGCACATTTTTAAAATAATGGCATGCATGAACATGAGTTTGAATGGGGTCTACTTGAGGCAATACATCTGGTGGATGATGAGATGGGATTCATCCTCGCCTCTCCCATTTTGTTCTGATGAATAAGCTGCGGTGAACGGAAAGGGTCATATTAAACAGCCCCTAGCTCTCTGTCCTCTGTACCATGATGCATTGCCTGTTGTTTTGCCTTGTCTCTTCACTTTCTCTGTGAACTGATTAAGTCTGTGGAGCAGCATGGAAACATCACAGAGTGTTGCATTGTTTTCCAGGGTGAAGACAGTCCCAGCAAACAGTCTGAATAGACCAGTGACTCTGAAAGAGGCAGACTGTCACTGTTTGTAGCAATTATTCGGTCTGTTCAGAACGTGTATCATGATGATGGTAGACTCTCTTTTTTTTGGTCAGTCAGTTTGTTTCACTCTCTTCCACTGATCTTCAGGCATTAAGATACAGTCAATAATTCATTTCATGTGAATGTGAGTGTAAATTCTACATTTGTGCATATTTGAAGTGAAAATGAAATGTAATTACAAAAAGACTTACTTCATAATTGTGTTTGAAGCGGAAAAGCCCAATAAATCACAAATTAAACAGAGCCAATAGTGCTGTTACTGTTGAATTATGTCTGTGGTTTTCTTTCTCAAGGCAAACTACTAACATCATAAATGCCTGCGAGTATATACATGTGTGTATTACTGCAGCAGAGAACATCAAACATGGCTACTAATTTTGCTTAAGGAGGAATAGTTTGCCTTTTAGTTGATGGTGTTTGGTGCTCTGCATAAATTTCAGTTTTAACAAGTTGTACATTTAATCTAAACAAACCAAAAGTGTGGTGTTTTTCTTGGGCAATGTCACACATTTGTCTGGCTGTATACAATACTGACTGCCACATAATCCAGCTGAAAGACATAATTATGTATTTCTATATATTTCTTCATATCAGTTAATCAAACAGGTATCACATACAGATTTGTTTTGAGCCATCCTCTCTGCCATCTACCTCCAACACCTGCAGGAAGTGGTAGCACATGTGCTCACACAGCAGCCTCTTACTACAGAATCTTAATAGAGTTCACTCCTCAGTAGCTGCTGTCACACTTCCTGCCACACTCAGGTTTTCTCTTCTTACCATGACAGGAAACACTGTTTCCAGAGGAAGATGGTGTATTATACAGATTTTTTTTTTTTTTTAAATCCAGGAAAAACAGGGCTGGATCATAAACAGTATAAACCATGGATGCTTATCTCTGATGTCACCGAAAAGTTTCAGAAGAGCTGCTGTGAAGCTCAGGGTGGCTCATGCCAGTGCCATCTTGGTAGTGCCGCTTCCTGGCTAACCCAAAACATGCAAAGACATGGATCATGGCTCGAGCTGAGGTGGGCTGAATGAGGGTTTTTTTTTTCAGACTATGAATATCTCTAGTTCTGCTCTGAAGCTGGGCATTTTAACATGGTGGTGAATGAAGATTGACTCGTTCTGTAGCCAGCCTCAAGTGGCCGTTTGAGGAACTGCAGTTTTCGGCATTGAAGCGTTAGCTTCACTTAACAGCCATGGAGGCTGCAGCTTTGACTGCATACAAGAAAGGGAAAGGGAACAAATCATTGTACACATCAACAGAGTTTAAAAAAGAAAGAAAAATATCCATCACTAACCATTTGCATAATAAACAAGCGTTAAAAAAGCTTTTTATAGAAGTGACTTCAAACATTTTACTGACCTCTCTAACCCGATCTCTTCAGGTGTGCTGTTTTAAAATCAAAGCTTTGAGTTCAGATCAGGGTTACCTTTGTCTTCAGTATACTTTGGAACAAATCAGACAATTCTTATCTAAAGATCACAGTCTGTGCAACTCAGATGTTGTCAAGAGGTTGGTGATGTATCATGGGGCAGACCCAGTCATACTTTGAAAGTAAATTTTAAAATAGTGGATTCTAAAAATAACAGCTACAGGGAGTGACAGAAGATTCAGGGCAAAGTGCTTTTCTGTCTTTTTAGCAGTTTTGCTAGAGTGATGCAAGATATAGATATATATTTTTTACCAGTAGTATAAACAAGAAAAGCTGCTGTTAGCCAAGGATACCTTTTAATCTTTGTTTATTTCAATGCTATACTATGGCATGTCTCCATTCATATAACAGTGAAAACAGGGTAGCATATG
This sequence comes from Argyrosomus regius, assembly GCA_946959425.1. Taxonomy (NCBI): domain Eukaryota; kingdom Metazoa; phylum Chordata; class Actinopteri; family Sciaenidae; genus Argyrosomus; species Argyrosomus regius. The sequence goes on from OX336886.1 coordinate 17,617,527, forward strand.
AAAAGGGGGTGGGGGGGTTATAAGACGATCAGAAAGGAAAACATAATCAGCTGTTTAAAATGTTTTTCAGTTTTCATGATGACTTACTAAATCAGTTCATTATTAGTTTAGGTTTTCAGGCGTTTCAGCACTATGCATAGTTATTAACCCGACCTGAAATTTCTAAAATAGACTTTGACATAAAATGATTTTTAAGATTCAATTATCATCATTACCCACTTTCATTTATTTTCTTTAAAATCCTTGTCTTGTGTCTAAGCCTCAGCAACAAGCGCCAGTTGTCTACCAACTGATCTTCACCTTTTTGAAGCTCTGGTAAATCCTCTTTTCTTTCCTTAAGTCCTCCTGCACCTCTCTGTGTCACTCCTTTGCTCTCCCTGAATTTCCGTTAACATTTTCCCTCATTAGGATACACCCATATCTCAAATTCTAGTTGGCAGGATCATCGTGGGGCAAAGTGTTGGGAAGATCACTGGGTTGCTCCTAATAAAAGGTGTGCACATGGGCTAATTCTGAATTATGCACCCCCTAGACAAGCCTGTCAGATGAAAAGAAAAAACTCTGTCAATAAAAGAAATCCATAGAGAGAAGAGGGGAAGTTGGCAGACAAATGGCCAGAGAGAGAGAAGGATATAAACCTTCCCAGGACAATGGCCAATTAGATCCATCAGAGCATTAGTGCAGAGAAGGTAAATTACTCATAATAGCCTACAGTATGTCTTTTTCTTTTTTTGCTTTTTATATTAGATTGCCATCTATTAGTCAGTACCTGTGGGCTTTTTTTTTTCTCCATTCACTCTCCCTTCGCTTGTCAGTAATGCTCTACACTCCTCTCTTTCCACCTTCACTCTATTATTTGATCTGTTTTTCCATATCACAGTCATCTCTTGTCGTAAAGCTGTTTGTAGTGTTAAATCATCCCGCAGAAGCGACAAGATTTACTTCATTAAGTAGTGGCAGAGTGCACTGCTTCACTGGAGAGTAAGGGTAAGAGTCTGTCCTCGTGGGCTCTATCAATAACCATTAAGGATCCTCTCTCATTAGACCAAACCTCATAGGCCTCCAGGACTTGAGAAATGAGTCCTGCCGTCTTGTGTGATGGAGTATGCTTCGATAGCATCACCACTGTTTGGAAACGCAAATTGCAATAGTTATTTTCCGCTGAGGATGATTGCTGTGCTGTGTACACAGCCTTATTCTCGTTCAGCCGCTCTGCTTAATCAAGAAGAACCTCACTCCCCTATCAGCAACCTCCGCTTTGCTCTTCAGCTCCTCCCTTTTCCCTTCTCTCCATCTTTTTACACACAAACACACGCACACACCTCAAACCCATTCAGCATATCCAAGCTACTGCAGTATGATTATTCATACAGCAATGAGGCTGGGTGAAGCTGGCAAAGCTGCCACGCCGTGATGGGAGTGTTTCCGGATGATGACTTAGGAGTCCTGCAGCCTCTCTGCCAAGAGCAGGGAATTCAAACTTAATCAGGGCAAGGACCCCTCCCTCCCTCCATCTCCCAGAGAGCTCCACGGGGTTGAGGCCAAAAACTGGAATAGAATGAGAGAGACAAAAGTCAAAGTCTAGGCAACATCAGGCACACTCCCTCCCTGCCTCCCTTTGCTCTCCTTGCAGGGAACTAGAGGTTTTCTCCCATGAGCGATGGGTTCATTTTAGGGCTTTTGGAGAAAACTTTTTATTGTTTCACTCAGAGAGGAGACATTAGTAAGATTAGCTTTGTTCTAGTCTATCAGTCCCATCGTAAAACTCTTATCTCTCTCTCTCTCTCACACACACAGACACACACACACAGATTGTCCCAAATTTCCGCACACAAAGGCATCCATCCATCACCCAGGAGCCACAGCTGGTATGTTTCACTGAAGCCCAGACAGTGAGCTCTGTAGCAGGCCTGCCTCTCAAGCCCTCGAGCTCGACCCTGTCCGTAGTCCTGGGTCACACTCAAGGGGAGGAGGCAGTGATCAGTCCTGATCAATTATACATCGACTGCATTAAAGCTTATGAATAAGTCATGCACAGAAAAAACGCTGTCTCACACACACGCACAGAGAAGTGATCTTTTACTTAGGCCAGGGAAGATGAACAGACAGAAGAAAGGAACAAAGCAAGGGCTTTAACTTGTAGGGAATTTATCACCCAGCCACTGACATTTTGTTGCGTGTGGAAGCTCTTTTCTCTCACCCATCCCATCTCATCTCTCTCTCTCTCTCTCTCTCTCTCTCTCTCTCTCTCTCTCTCTCTCTCTCTCTCTCTCTCTCTCTCTCTCTCTCTCTCTCTCTCTCTCGCCTTCTCAAGTAATGGCCTTTCTCCTGGGGGTGAAATAAATAAGTTATTACATCCATGTGTCCTAAGGCTTAGCAAGGACTGTTTGAATATAAATAGTTCATTTGCCTCTATAGTGGAGGTCTCATATAAATATATTTGTAATTACTTTTCTTCTTTCAGTCTTTTTTTTTTCTCCATACGAAGAGCAGGGTGACTGTTTTGGTTGACTGGAGATGCAAGATGAAATTGCCTTACACAAATAAGTCTGCCAGCGTTGTAACCCAAACACCATCTCAGACAGGATGGAGCTGTGTGAAAGTGCAAGGCTAGGCTCAATGCAGAATTTTGTGTGCTGTGCTGACAATGGTGAACAGCTTGTGATGTTGTAGACTACTGATTAAAATTGTGGTCGAAAGTACAAGTGGTGATTTTGAAATTTAAACAGTGCTTTTGAATAATTAATGTCCCGGATGTATACTTACAAAAGAAGGTATAACTAACCCTATATGTGGGTGTATACACTCTCTCCAACATCATAATTTTTTGGCAGTCAGTAAGTTGGCGTTTGATGCAAAGACAGATGCCAATTTAATATTTATATTGTTCCTGCTTTGTTAAGACCTAAAAGTGCTCTTTATGACTTGATGACTAAGCATTTTGGAGTTAATCCATTTTAATTTTGAAAGACCAACTAACAGGTCATCAGAATGTTTTTACGACTCTGTTTATAGGCGTACACACATGTGCTAGCTCTTTGAGGAGATGCCCTGTTGTGAGTTTGTGTTGTGATGATGTGTTCCTGGAGGAGGTGCAGGAAGAGAAAGGAAGCAGCTCTTTGTTTCTGCCAACAGAAGTATGTCAGACAGGAATACTCTGGGAGCAGCACTCAGAAAGATATCGGTGCCTATTAACCGAAAGATTTTTTTTTTTTTTTTCTCAAAGATTGTGCTGCATGCAGCATGGGCAGGAAAACGGAGGCGGCAGAGGTGGAACAGTGTTTGAAGAAAATGAGGGAGAGAAGCAGTGATGGATGGAAATGTGTCCTTGACAGAGCGAGAGGAGATATCACAGAACTACTATTAGAATTACTAGCACAAATTAATTAAGCTTATATAGAACTCATTAATTAGCTCCATGTTTAAAGGTTGTCCTTGTATAAAGGATTCTATACAGAAAATTATTGCTCTTGCTTCTTCCTGGATGTTACATTAATTCAGATAATGCGTGAAAGATTTCCAAATTATAAGCATGGGTGAAGGAGGTTAAAGCCTTCATGGTAAGATTTAGACTTAGTGAAGTTAATGTCCGTGTAAAGGCAATTTCAAGATTTAGTTCTAAAAATACATTAAATAGTTGCTGAAAACATGTGAAAAGACTTTGAACGATATATTAGTGAAATGTGGAGTTAGAGGTTAAAGCAGTTTTTCACCAGTTTTCAGTCCAGGTTTTTTTGGGCGGTCCTAAAGGGTGGCTCGATGACACACTGAGGCCATCCTGAGCATACCCCTGCACTCCTAGGAGATAGAGATTAATTCATCTCGCTCAAAGTGTTTCAAAGCTAGTCATGTAATTTTCTGAAGTCATTTGACACGTTTCAGTCATTTCAGAATTGATGCTTGACTGCTCCCACGAGTGGGCGTGGCTTCAGCGCATTCAGAGGACACGCCTCCACAGTCCTAGAGCTGAGAATAGCCTACTGCTCATTTTGACACCTCATTTCATAAACTTGTCGATACTTTTAATCATTCAAATTTGGCTTTCTTCTTTGGTCTGACAAACTCAGAACACATATTTATTCTTACTTTACGCGGACTTTAAACAACACTGAAAACTGAAAACTCTTTCAATCATGAATAATACAAATCGTCATACATCTCCTGTGGGGACTCTGACCTGTGGCTAACCTCATTCAACCATTATTTATTTTGAATAGACAGTGTGCCAGCTGTTCTGCATTGTAGCTTGACAGGCAATCCATTGTCTCATTTGATGCCAATTATTTGTTACAAGGTTTTAAATACCTGACTGACTTTCTCATTACACTGCAGTAGAATTGTAGACTTTTACACCTTTTTCTGTTGTCTAGTGTTTGTTTCTAATCCACAGACAATGGTGACTTTCTAGCTCTGGACACGGCATGTTAAAGTAGAACTTTTACATCATTCACCATAAATATACAACTGACCTTCTCATCTTCCTGCTACTGATACAAGAAATTCTATGCTATATTATTTATACTGTGCTTGTCTGGAGAATGATTTATTCATTGTATTTACTGTGTTAAACTGTTTGTGTGAGAGATAATATTTCTCACCATACAAATTACCTGTTGTTCTCTTCGTTGCCATGGGCCACTCTCCCACCAAATGTAATAACCAGAGAACAAAGTACATGCACTCTGGCTACATACTGATGTAGCTGCTTAATTGATAGTGAACAAACAGATGACTGCAGAGGTTCATATCCAAATTTGTTGCAGTGACATTGAACTTGAAATATCAGCTCAAAATTGTGCACAAGCTGCCATAACAGTTAACGTCTACTCCAGCTTTGTCCCCTATGACACCGTACATCCGTATTAAACCAAAGATCTCTCCTAGTGATTGATGACAGTAAATTCACAAATATAAATGCAAAGTAACTGTCCAAGGTCATTGGAAATGATTGTTTTAAAAGAAACATTTAGGAAGTGAAATGAGATGGCATAGCTCTAAAATGCATTGAATCTCATTGAATTAAACAGCATTCCTATCCAGTAAGTGCGTGTTTAGGAAAACATGCTGACATATAGTTTTTTGAAAATGGATGTGGGTACCATAGATGCAGGGGGGTGAGGGGGAGGGATCATAATAAGAAGGGTGGAGGGTGGAATATGATAAGTTTCAGAAGAGAGTTGCTTCTCATGGAGGAGCAGTGCTCTATCACCCTTACGACATTGTCCAATTAGAGCATATGATTAGTGTAGACTGTCTCCAGTGAAATTGAATCTATCAGCCAGGCTCAAATTGCTACAGGTCCTTGCAATTTAGGTATCAATTTGTCTCTGTCACCGCAGAGCTGCTAATATAAAACCGACAGAATGGATGATTTCTACTTAAGGCGTAGCTTGATTGAAGCTGATTACATTTCACAAAGGTTTATTATATTTCCATAATATATGCACATGGTGGAGGGTGTGTATTTGTGTGGCTGCATGCAGGTGTTTGTAAAAGAGAGAAAGGAAGAGCTGGAGGACTTACAGTCATCTCATTTGTCTTCGTTCTTATTTTTCCAGGCTACCAGAGCCGAGGGCAAACCCCATGGACCCACGGGACTTTGAAGATAATGATTCCGGACCATCAATGGACCACGCTCCGTGATACCAACAGATCAGACTCTTCTGACATCCACCTGTCCTTCAACGTCTGCTTCAGCCAGCTGTCAGCCCTGTTGAGCTGTCAGGCTGGCCCTCTCTCTGTCAGCCATCTCCCTTTTACCCTGCTCCCCTCCCCTCTCAGTGCCTGCTGGCAGTGAACTGACCTTGAAGAAGGCTGCTGTGACAAATATGGATGGCCACGTCTTTTCCTGCTCTCAAACTTTTTTAATTCCTCACTGGCTACAAACTTTCTTTAATTGGAGCAAGCAAGTTACGTGCAATCAATTACCATCAGGCTCAATTTCCACAGCCAGTCAGATCCTTGGCTTTACCGGTGAGCCTGGCTGACTCCGAGAGGAGCCTGGTTACGCAGCCGAGTGCAGCATCTGTTAAGCCCGACAGATGTCAGGAATGGGAAATTCTGTGACATGGCGCGCTTCACACTTCATTTATTTGCGATATCATTGTGGTACTGTCGTTTTGACAAACATTCTGGATACTCTCGAACATAGAAAGGGAATATTTGTCAGATGCCGCAATGCCTTAAATCAGTCAAGACAATATAATATATAATATTGCAAAAATATTCTGAAGGTTTATATTTTGGTTGTAAAAATGGGGGGAAAAAATGCAAACTTAAAAGTTTTTCTAGCTTTTGTTCTATAATATTGTCTCTTTTACTTCCCATCATCCTGTTTCCTTCACCCCTCCTTTCCCTCCTGCTGCCCTTCCCATTGAGTCTTTATGCTTGTAGATTTGTGTGCACTTCCTTGTTTGCTTGTCAGATCTATTATCAGAAGCGGGGGACATTTTGACACCTATTGATTGGTGAATGCTGCTGAGTCTTTGTTGGGTGAAAATCGAACTGTAATTTGACTGTGCAAAATAGCACTCGTGCAGTATCAGCTTTCTATGTACTGTAATGTAAAGGCTCATTACTCCTAGCCAATCTGCAGCATATGACGGATTACCGTCCAGACAAATGAATGCACTTTCTACCTTGACCTGCTCAGCTATAGCTTTCATTCATGATGTGCAGCTGCAAGTCTGTCTGTATCAGCAGTTTTTTTTTTTTTTTTTTAATATGATTGATTCTGTTGTCTTAAATTCAAAATTGAAAGCAGTGTCACCCATAATATGTTTGACAAGAGCATGACTTAACTACTGTCGCGCTGCACTAAGATGCTCAAGAGCTTTATATCCACCCAAGGGAAATGTTGGTTTGCCAACAGCCTACTAAAGTAACTCCAATTGCTCATTCTTTATTCAAGCATAACAACAATAGACAGGAGTCTGACTATCTGATGTTTTTCCTCTTGTTTTTATTTGTCTATTTTTGTCTTAAATCTATAAATAAACAATCTGTTTTTTAGATTAGATGCTGAGATGACGTTCATATTTTCACTTCAGGAACACTTCCTGCTGTCTTGTCTCTTGCTATACACTAAAAACACCTGAAAACCATCCAAGACACTATTATAAGAAAACGTTATTGTTTGTACAGCATGTGATGATTGATGGAGACAGGAGGAGAGATATAGTGCTGTAAAGGAGTGAAATCAGGAAGTGGAGGATTTTCATTTTCCCTTCATCAAAATTCAAAGCAGCAACCCATCCAGATAGGACTGGGAATTGGAGTTTTTGGAACAAAGGAGGGTGATGAAGCAGGAGAGCTCTTTTGGGTCTCTACTTCTCCACTGATGGATTTAAATGCAGACCGGTTTAATGCCTACAGAGGCAGACAAGCCAGAACCCTCTTTCATCAACCCTCAGCCTCAATCAGAAAGCCTTTGTCTCGGCTGCTCGTTTTTCTTGCTGATTTTTCTACAATTGCCTTCTCAGAATCTCACCATGCAGCCCACAATGGCGTCACACCTGCTTTTCCATCAGAGCTCCTTCATCAAGCCAAGAATGCTTTCTCAGCATGTCCGATCTCTCCGCATTGAGATATTGACTCAAAGAAACTCATTTAGCAGTGGCCATTGCTATCTGGGTGGTAACACATCTGGGTTTGCATTCTCTTGTGAGTTTCCCTTTACAGAAGTAATGGGGCTTAATGATTGACCGCATGAGGCATTGATCCTCAGCGTTTACTAAGCCACTGCAGACTGACCAAGCACCACAGCACTCAAACCCTTTTAGATATTTTTTTTTTCTTGTGTGTGTTTTAGTGTGGCTGTGGCTAAATTGATTTAAGTTAGCCTGCAGGAGATGTAGCCAGATGCCGGCTATCAAAGGGAGGCTGGTTTCAGTGAATAATCATTATCCCGTCATCCACGTCGCCTCTTTCGTGGAGTCCAACCTGATCAAAGAAATAATAACAAACCTGAGGGCCGACAATGTGCCTTTTGTCTGTGGAGGAAATGGAGAGGAGAAGATTGTCGGATCCAATTTAGCCAGGGAGATCACAAGGTTCCCTTTTTTTCCACACCCAATTACACCTGCTCTTCCAGGTTCACTTGGCTGAGCGTGTTCACACAGAGACACAAAGGCGCGTAAATAAACACAAGCACAGCCGCAACACCTCCGCTTTCCTGATGGGACTAAAAAGAGACTATTTGTGTATTTGTATTGACATGAATTAATTGCTTCACGGGTTATGAGATTGAATTGGCTACGTGATATGCTTGCTAGTGGTGATGCAGCTTTGATTGCCGTCTTTAATAGAGCCTATTTCTCTCTGCCATCATTTAAAAGACAGTTGGAGTCTGTGTGAAGCAGCTCCACCACCCACAAACTCCACTATGACTTGGTGATTGTGTTTATTAGCATGCAAGAGCGGGAAGAAAAATAGGAAATTTCTCTAATAACAGACCACACATTGCCCTGAGATATACTGTGTGTGTGTGTGTGTGTGTGTGTGTGTGTGTGTGTGTGTGTGTGTGTGTGTGTGTGTGAGAGAGAGAGAGAGAGAGCTGTGTGTGTGTCTATACGTTTGTGCATTTAAGCATTTGTGAGGTTGTGCATTAGCCTGTGAAAAATGACAGTTTATTTGCAAAGAGACCCACACCTCTTCCACCATTCAAGAGAATGTATTACTTGTCTCACAGTAAATGCACTACGTTAGTCATCTTTCCCCTTGCCCTCTTTACACACACGCACACACACAAGAACAAGGAAATAGGCATCAGCCAAGGGATGCTAACCCGGAGTTTTACATCTTCCATTGTTGCAGAAGGTAAAGATGACTATTACAAGACTCTAAGATAGAGTCAGTCAGTTGAGTTTGCCATCGTCATCCCTTGTGGTGACTTATGTGGGTTTTACAGTGTGTTAACTGTGCATTTTTGATATTTTGAGAGGAACCGGGACTAAAACCTCTAGCTTGTCTCTATTTATTTTAATGTGTTCAACAAAGGGCTAAAGCACCTCTAAGAAACGCTAACAGAGAATAAATCTTTCTCTTCCCAGTCATCGATATTTGGCTCATATGAGATCCAGTCAGTGAGAAGGTGATGCAGATTTTGGGACCCTCCCAGACTAACTGACAGCAGGCATCTGTCAAGGGTAGCATGTACAGACAGCTGTCTGGCAGCCCTAGCTCATGAACAATGAATGGGTGGAGACAGGACGGCCGCGGGAATCCATCTCTCCTCTCGACAGCTTCCATCACTCTTAGATCTCCAAGTCAGCAAAGATACTTTAGGGCCTCTGTCTTTAACCTCCATGCAATTGTTTCCTGCCTGAGCATCCTACTTGGACAAGAAGAGGAATTGTTGTGCTGGAAGGGAAAGGAAATTGAGGGGATATTGAGATCAAAAGCAGCAAATGAACTAGCTCGAACTAGAGTTTAGAATGAGGATTAGAGTACAATGCAGCTTGCAATGAGAGGACATACAGTAAAACTGGTCACATCCAAGGTAATAGAGATGGGGATCATGATGGCATGGATGCAGTGCAGAAGAGCCGGGATGCTTGGTTTCTTCCATTTGATAATGGGACGTGCCTCTGAATAAAATGAACATCTCGCCTAGATAACACCTACTGCTGTTCCTTCTGGGAGCTGTAACACATTATACTCTCTCTGTCACAGCTGTAATGAATCATCCACACAACAAGGATGAATGTAGAATGTAGAGAGAAGTAGGAGAAAGCATAGCATTTGCAGTCTTACTCTCCAAAATCTCTGCCCAAAGGTATGTGGAAATAAAAACTATATTTCTATACTGTTATATCAAAATGGAATATCAGATTTCATCTCAGTGGTTGACGCAAAGATGTCTAAATCTAAAAATGATATGTTGAAATAAGATTTCTCAAGATTGGAGTCTTCATGTTTCTTTTCAGAGTTTGACACCTGCCTACACTCACACTGTTCACAAAAGCTGGCAACCTGACTTGATCCACTCATGTGTTCCCCTCCATCTCTTTCCTCACTCCTCATTCCTTCCTCATGCCTCTCATCATTCATGCTGTGTACACAGTCTGTCCCTTTCTAGTTGCCCAGGCTCCTCCGGAGCTTGTTAATTGCGCTGGTGACACAGGTCTGTGTGTGAAGCAGCAGTAGTAATTGCTCTGGCTTGGCCTGAGGAGAGGAAGGGTGTAGCCGTTTGGCCTCCGGGTCTGCCCCAAGGCTACGAGATTAGATACATGCTTCCATGTTTGATCAGATGGATAGCATTAGCAGTTTTATCAGGGACAGAGTCTAGTCTAGAGTCTACAGGCTTGTACTGCTGTCCCCAATGGGTTTAGCAGACTATGCTGCAGATACTGGACAAATATGCTACACACACACACACACACACACACACATATATATATGCACATATTATACATATACTGTATATAGAAAGTTTATACACTATTGTAATGACCTTTAGATTACAGCAGGGGCACCATATTATCTATTCAGTATATTTGTTTCTCTGCACTGTAATACAGGCAGCTCAAATGCCACCATTTAGCATAATTTGTAGACTCACATGCATGAGAGTAGCAGACTTACATGCCTGCTGTGCTGTTGAACAAATCGCTTTCTCTCAGTTAGTAGCTTAGTGTCAATGGGCCCCATTCATCAAGCTGTTCTGGAAAAGACTGGAGATTCTACTGTGAAAATTATCCTAAATAACTCAAAGGCAGCATTTGGAGGGAAACCAGTGATGTTGGTTATATATGAAGCACTAGAAATGATGCAGGTTGATTCATTGAAAGGCACACCTTGCTCTAATTTAGTGAAACTGAATTGTTTTTGGGGTTGCCTCTCACGTTGGGGGTCTGGCACAACTTCACTCGCTTGCAGGGTGAATGGAGAAGGGAGACAATCCTAAAGATGCAATCTTATTAAGAAATACTTGTGGTATTGAGAATAATCACGACTAGTGAAGGCACAGGAAATGTTACCACAGTTCTGTGAGAGGCGCAGTTACCTCTCTGTAAGGTTTTTTCCCACCCCAGTGTTAAGGTAGTGGAAATACAACTAACATTACCCTTGACCAAGACCTTCATTTGGTTCCTTGGAGCTGCAACACATCTGCCCACTGTTGATAAATGGGTCAAATATAGAGGACACATTTCCTCAGTGATTAATGGAGTAACACTAACCAGGTGTTGCTTGAGTTTTCAACCTCAAAGTTGCACAAGTTGCTGCCAAGAGTAGTGTTTGGTGGAAGTGTTAGATCTTAGGTCTTAGAAGAGGGCTACCTGAGGAACACATTTTGGAAAGCAATACAGGAAGCAATTGTTATTTGTCAGCTTTGTTTTAACCAAGAGTATCATTCCCTATCCCAACCATTCTCTGTTCTATTTCACAATCTACTGTCTACTACTGGCCACACACTGGTGTGAAGTAGTACATCCAATCAGGAAAAATCCACCAAACTGCTGCCCAGGGTGAAATATGAAGAGCTCATTAAATCTTGTGTGAAGTCTGCTCACTGTACAGTATGTAGAATAGTTGCTTTTGCTATAGTAAGAGATCAAACAGTCAGAAACATATATACATTTGCTTCCCTAAGGTTCATGGCCTTGTGTTATGATGGCGTCATAGAAAGAGGGTTAGGGGTTTGATTGGTTTGCCTCATTAGCCAAACTGGTACACGCAACACTCCACAACAGAGGTTGGTCAGACTTGTACAGCCCATTAGATGGTTCTACTTGTTCTCATGGATTAAGTAGTGGCAACCTAAAATGCCAGGAATTCAAGTCGTTATCTTTGGACACATCACCTACTTTGCTTGCGGAAGTTAGTGAGAGCGATTTCCAAGCAAATGTGATTTTACAGCTACTGTATGATAAAGCCTTTGTTATGAAATTCAGTTATGCTCATTGTAGGGCTGTCAAATTAATGCGTTAAAAAACATAACGCAATAAAAAAATAACGCAGATTAATCGGGCTGCGTCCACTAGTGGAATTAGTAAACTTCAGCCCACTCTCCAGCACAGTAGGTGGCGGTAATGCTGCTTAAACGCTCGTTGCCATCTGCCATTAAATAAAAGCAGAAGAATCAGGCTGCGTGGTACCTGCTGGTGCCACCTTTGAGTTGGGTATAAGATGTTGGAAAAAAGTCCTGATGTCAAAGAGACTGTTACTCTGTTGTCAGGTTGAGGTTAGAGGTTTGTGCTGAGATGCTCATATTTAATATGAAAACTTTTTTTTTAGTTTTTCATATAAAACATATTGAACTTTCATGTTTATAATGTCTGTTTTTCATTGATTAATTCAGCTACTAAATTCAGTTCGATTTGAAACATGTTTGAATATGTTTGGATGCTTTTCACAGAGCCTATAATTAATTAGATTAATTTTTTTAATCGCTTGACAGCCCTAGCTCATTGTAATGCACTCTGCTATCTCTCCCATGTTACATGTGTATAATATTTCTGGGTAGGTGTAGAAAACATTTGTTATTGTTACAATTGTATAACACATTTATTGTTTGAGAACTGATAACACCATGTTGAACTACTGCTACTAAGTGTTTTTCGCAAGAGTCTTTGTCAGATTCTGAATTATTTTTACATTATTTTATCCATTTAGTTCTTTACTAACATGACGTGCATTACTGTCTGTCCTTGTACTTTCCACCTACACAAAATGTGTCTTCAGCAGACGCCCTGTGGTGTTTAATCAAGATGACAAGCAGCTTATAGCTCAGATACTAATTGGCTGCAGTGATGATTAGATATGAACTCTGCACTCTTGTATTTTGAAAAAAATCTTCCTCTCAACAAAAACCTCGTCTCACGTGGAAGTTGTGTAGAACTAAATCTAAAAAAAAAGTACAACGTGAATTGTAACTCCTCCATCCTTCTCCTTGTAGTCACATACCCTAACACATTGCATTTTCTTGTTTTCTGTTGATAAGTCTCTCACCTCTTTGCTGCAGCTATACTTGTACTCGATGGCACCTGCACATAGAGAGGCAACACTATGTGGTAGATGTGCTAATGACCTCTGTTCAGAAAGGGGAAAGGATGAACTTTCGATCTCTGCAACACTTCCTCTGCATAGAAATCCAGACAGCACTCATGATCCTGCTGCTAAGAGACTAAAATCAATACAGTACAATGTTATTTACTATATAGTATTTATGGATGGCTAGTACTGTAGCCCAAAAACTCCCAGCAGACATCTGTTCACTAAATTTAAAAAGGTATAAGCCGCAAGACAAGAAATCAAAAGAAATAAAAGAGAAATAGCGGGGGGGAGGGGGTTGTTGTTGTTGTTTTTTACCAAGGGACTCATGCAATTTTTGATGGATTTGTCCTAAACTGGAGCAGCAAATTGGGAGAATAGACATATCAGTCTGTTCTGTTTGTGATTTTGCTTCTCCTTTTTTAAGGAAGAGAATAAAGGTGTGGTCTCGAGGGGTGATATTTTTCTTCAGGAAAAGACATAACTACATTACAGGCAGAGAGAAACATAATAAATAGTGTGTGAACTAAAGTGCAGTTTGAAAGGCATGAAAAGTAGAGAAATAAAAACTGTAAACAAGGCATGAGCACCGGAATCACAATTCTATTGCAGATAGAAAATGTTTTATGATGTGTAGGTAGAGCTGAAAGCATAAATATAGGGTGTTATTGCATCCAAGACGCTTTAGAATCATTTCTTGTTTTTTTCAATGTACCTTCCCAGCCTGGCAGCTTCGTTTCTGTTGGTAGCAGACGAGTCTGTATTCAATCATCCTTTAGATTTATTGATGCATCTTTTATTTGTAGTAGAGGAAATGGGACATGGGCCTTATAACAAAGGGCAGACAATGTGGAGATGGAGCAGAATGAAAAGTAATTCTATTCTCCAAACTGATTGTAGTAAACTGACACTTCAGGGCTAAAGTGAAACAATAGAGGGAAGTGAGCTTTGCTTTCAAGGCTAAAAAGAGGCTGTTGTTGAATTCAAATCATGTATAATACACACGCCAGCACAAAGGGAGTGTATTTTTCACTTGCGTCCACATTTGCCATTGGACCCTGAAATCCTGTCTTTCTTCGATTTCATTGTCTCTTCAAAACAGGCTAACATCCATTAGTGCTGGCAGGCAGGGGATTGAGATGAATGTGTTCCAATTTTAACCACCCCTCTGAGTGCCCTGCGGGGTCTCGGATGTATACAGGAGGACTGTGAAGCGAGAGCTGGAGCTGTCCCAAGGTAGCTTGGACTGTTTCAGAGTGGCCTTGTGATCTGTACCTGTGGGTGGAATACCAAACACACATCTCTGAATGTGGTTGTACGATTCCAAATAAATAGTTGCACAGACAGCGTTCTCCCTCTTTCCATCTGTTTTGTGCTTACTCTCGCGTCTGCACACATACTATATTCCTTGAAAAGACTTCCACCTTCAAAGGTCAGTCTCTAAAAACATATAATCACTTCTAATGTGGCCATTCTATCTCCATTACCATGGGACTGCTTGGCAGATGGGCAAAAAGATGGCAAATACACTCACTGAGAACCTTACCTGATAACTCAAAGGAAAATAAATTCCTGGCTTGTTTCTGGTACCCAGTATCTGTTTATTCACACAGCGTTTGAGTCATAGCTGCACTGTATACAGAATACTTTTCTCCTAAAAGCTGTGTGTATGAGTGAGTGGAGTAATGAGAGGATACAATAAAACTTTCCTCCCTCCCTCATATTTAACATCCACTATCCAACTTATGTGGATGCTTTGAGGTGATGTTTTAAGCCTGTCTTTGCCGTAGCCATAGCCAATCGGAAAGCTCATTTAAACCTGAGGCCACATCACCGCACAGAAGGTCATGACTTGATGAACAGAGTTTGTCTTTAAGCATGATAAATGAGTCGCCATTAGGATGATGATAATGAAATGGCCGTCTGATTAAAGGAGCATCCAGTCATGTTAATTCTTATGATGAAAGGTCAGGCTCAGCATGTGTCTGAGCCCAGGCACCACCAGCAGTGGTATTTAATGAGACTTTCTGAATTAAATTATCCACAGGGAAACAAAGATCGAGGCCAGCGCTTTCTGCTCCCAACTGACATTTATAGAACATGCTGGGTCTTTAAGGCACTTTAGCAACGGAGGGCAGTTTGTTGCCTCATCAAATGTTATGGTAGACGAATTGCGGCCCGCCTTCTTTTAAACAATTGTCACAAACATTTCAATCACATGAATAATCATTTCAAGTTTGCATAGTTACGCTATTGTATAGGGACTGCGCAACGCACAAACATGCACCGACACTCCTCCGGCCTTCCCCTGCCGACGTTATGAGGTGGCCCCCCTTCCTTTGAGGATTATAAAGGATCAAAGCTATGCTCATTCCATGCTCACATTTCCTCCCTCCTAACAGCAGGCAGGAAACCCCCATCAGCCCACACACACACACACCTCTGTATCAGCCAGCGGGGTAAGCTTCAAGCATGCTTGAGAGGGTAGGGAGATACGTACCCAAATGCTGCTTAGAGACTTTCTATTACTGCACATAAATTCTGGTGACGTTTCAGTGTGTTTTGTGTCAATGTGGGACTCATTTATAGGTGAATCATGTTGCTTTCTTCACTGTTTTGAATTTGAATGGCCTTTATGTCATCCAGCCGGAGACAAGTTTAGACTTCTGACCATGTTGTCTTCACACTTGTTGAAGATGTCCTATATTTTAACTATATGTTCCACTTTTCAGCTGCTATTGTTTAGAGGCTTCTTTTTTCAGTCTGAGTGTGTCAGTGCTTACTAAAATATAGATGTGTGTGTGCAGCCCGGCATCACCTTATGTCACTGTGTGTTACAGCCGCAGGGCTCCTCAGCAGTGACCCTAAAGAGACTTCATCAAAGGCAAAATACAACAGCAAAATAATTTATTTTTGTGTGTGTGTCTGTCAGTGTGCATGTCAATAAATGAAGAGATGCGTAGAAAGAAATGGGTTGATATTTGAATATGGATATTTCACATGGTGCTTTGGGATCGGGGCCTAGCAGCAGTGGGCACTGAGCTGGTAATTCTTTACCCTGTGATCAAAGGCCCCTTCTCAGCAAGCTCCCCTACCACCCTCTTGCCGTTCCCCTTATTTTCCCTTCCTTCCCCTCTCCTCGTTGCTACAATCATAGCCCAGAGCAACCAGGCGTGAGTTAAAACCCCTATTGTGCTGTTGCTTATTATCCCAGAGTTTTGCAGATCTTACTGGTGCTACCCAACTGGCAAACTCTGACTACACTGACTCTTGCCCCTTCAATTCAAACCCCAACTTCCTCCTCTCATGGTCAATCTCCATGCTGTAGCTGCAACCAGACCAAACTATTTCTTTTAGTCCTGGCCTGTCGAAAAACCTTTAGGCAACTACAGTGCTGGTACCTCTTGCCATCCTCTTGCGCTTAGTCTCTTAAGCAGTTTTGAACTCCACACATGATCCGCTATCACGCCCTTGACGAAACCTCTCTTAACACCCATAACTTTCAGTTTAGTTAAGATATTTCATGCTCCCTTTCCTCCTAACCCCTTTTCACATACCCATCTATATTCATGCACTTGACTGTTGAATCTTATGTATGAACCAATTCTGATTTTTTTCCTGCTTGCTCCAACTTTCTTTTGTTCTCAGTCGCCGTCCATTGCTCCTTCTATTCTAATTCACACTTCAATAGCTCAAGCATGTCACTCACCTTCTGGCACTATGCATATTTGTTCATTGGGCATTTCGTAGACATACAAGGCTGCTGTAATATTTTCAAGGTTACTCCCAATGTTACCATCCCACAAATCTGGGTCTTTTTATCTAACATAAATATAGCCTGGAGCACCAAGCAGTCTGATGAAAAAATGCAGAACAGGGCCATGGCATGGCAGGAAGGCAGGGAATGAATGGCCCACTTTGGCCCATGAAAAACACCTGCGACAGTTTGTGGTCCTTTAAACGAAGGCAGCCTGTGGGTGTGAGCAGTGGGCCAAGCCAAAATGATTGCTATAAAAGAGGCCAAGCCTGCTGGGAGCACTGGTGCCTCTTTTCATCCTGGCCTCACTCCATCACATGACCTTCTGGCCCTGATGCTCTCGTCTGTCCTTTTGTTTTCCTCCTCTCTTTCACTTCACTTCACTACTGTCTGCAATATTCCCACTCCTCTTCAACATTCTATCAGATTTTGTCTGTACAGTTGGTTTCATGCACCCTTCTTTGATTCTGTTTAATCCACAAGCCCATTTTAATGTTGCCTTTGCTAACCACAGTTATTGACTTTGATGTGATGTTTTTGATCGATGACACTAGCTACACCTGGAAGCGGCTAGGACAGAGAGGTGGAATTAAAGAGATGGACATAATTCGGCAAAGACGCAGGATGCCAGCAATATAATACAATCTGAATGCTTTCAATTCAGGTGTTTGTGAGCTGCTGTCTAGAAGGTCTTTTGAGCAAAAAGTTGACAAAAACATACAAAGACTATGATAAATAATGGACGGAGTCACCATGATGTCACTCATTGGTTTGTGGGCTACCATTTTGAAGACTCAAATTTGGCACTGACTGGCGCCATTTTGGATGTTGGAGCCAGAAGTGATTTCATTTGGATGAAAGGTTGGATGCTGGGGAGGATACGCATGGCTATGCTTCTATTCAAATTGGATCTGACTGGGAGCCTGAAGACATACTGTGCTAGCAACTTGTCAATCACAAGGACTTTATTGTCCATTTTACTCTTAATGGGACCATAATTTACAAACCAAACATCATGCTGTGTTAAAAAAGACTTCAAACTAGCGACTGAGACCATAAACTCCTGAGGTTTACTGAGGTAATAAATAAAGGGTCATTTTTTAATAAGACTCTATCCAGTTGGCACTTGGGGCTTTACTTTTTAGACCTGTAAGCTCTTATTCTATGGTCTATGGTCCAGACTGAAATATCTTGATAAATATTGGATATACATGAAAATTTCCAATAGATATTTATGATCCCCATTGGGTGAACCCTAAAGACTTTGGTTATCCACTGACTTTTCCTCGAATGCCACCATGGGGTTAACAGCTTTGGTTTTATGTGAAATGGCTGGACAACTGTATGATTGAAAGTAATATTCCAGCTCTCCATATATTCAGGTTCTCCAGAGTATGAATCCCATGACTTTGGTGAGCCCCTACTTTTCATCTAGTGCCCCCAGCATGTCAAAGATTTAACTTATCCAGTGAAATATCACATCTACTAGATGTATTGGCACACAGGGCCTTTGGTGATCCCCTGTCCTTTCATCTAGTGCCACCAACATGTCAAAGTTTTCACTTATCCAGTGAAATATCACATCTACTAGATGGATTTAGCACACAGAGCTTTCAGTGGTCCCCTGACTTTTCATCCAAAGTCACCAGCATGTTGACAGAGTGAAATGTCTCAATAGTCAGATTGCCCAGAAGTTTGGTACCGTATTTATACAGCCCACCTGTTATAGCTTCAGTCATCCCCTGAGTTTTCATCAGGTCAGGATTTCAATTGGTCCAATACTATGGTTTATGGCCTAATACCTCGAAAACTAATGACATTTCCATCAGCCTCGGCTGTGCTCTGCTGCTTTTAGCTCAAAGCACCACTGTGCCTACATTAAGCTTCACAGGGGACAGTGCCTGTCTGACACACCGCCCCTGGTGTTTCTGCCCCCTCTAATCAACCATAGTTTAAACTCAATTGACAATAATTTCATCATTTAGACTAACATCTAAGATTGTACAACAAACAGTTTAGTTTATATCTTGCCTAAAGAGAGGGATGAAACCTTGACGAGTGCTCACAGTTAGCTGATGTCTACTAATCATATGTAAGTGAGAGAAGATTGCCTACTGCTCAGCTGGGCTTGACCTTGTTTGAGGTTATTATTTAGAAATGCCACTGCCAGATGTGATGATAGACCAAGGCCTTGAGAGTCAGTTTCCCACAGAGAGTGATTCCAGCCTCCTCCATCTTTATGAAGGAGCTCATTTGGATATTTATCCATTGTTGCTGTTATTGTGTTATAATTAACTTTTGTATTGGGGGCCCATTATCACTTTTACTTTGGGGGTTTTAAT
This sequence comes from Argyrosomus regius, assembly GCA_946959425.1. NCBI lineage: Eukaryota > Metazoa > Chordata > Actinopteri > Sciaenidae > Argyrosomus > Argyrosomus regius. The sequence continues at coordinate 17,636,619 of OX336886.1, forward strand.
GAACATTTTCCGTTAACATACAGAGGAGAGTAGGCCACCAGTTATTTACATTCACTCAGATATTCCTGGGTTTAATCTTGTTTTTGATAGCCAGATGCCTGCATTTTTTTATATTACAATAATATTGTGCTAATACTATATGTATCATATTTGTTATCACACTTTTTTTTTTGCAATTTGCTATGTAACCCATTCCACTCTGGTAATCATTTTATCTAGCTTAATTAAGAAAGTAATTGTTGATGCTTCAGGCGTTTCTCACTGAAATTGTTATTGGACCCTGCCTCTGAAATCCCAAATCAATATATGTTCCTTATTTGATTCTCAGTCTGGGCCTTATAGATTGACAGTCACTCACACACACACACGCACACAAACTACCCTTTCTATCTCCCTCTGATTCAATTGTTGATGCCTATCTAAAGTCCCCACAGCTAGACGTCAGCTTTGCTAACTAATGTCAATGGAACAAGGCATTGATCACGTAATTGAATGGTTATTATCTCAGCCAGGCATAAGCCTCAAGGCGAACGTCCATTTGGTTGTGCGTGTGTCCGCAGCTAATCTTGCGTACTTCTGGACCCATCAGCCTATTATTTTTTAGGAACTTTTATGACTTCTCATCGTTGTTGTGATTCACATTTTTACTGAGTGCTCTGTTTTATACCATTAACTGCTTACTTTCCATTCCTCTCAATTGGCCGGTAGGAGCCACAACACTCATGCATACACGCTGGACATGTTCCCCACCCACATGGCCCCAGACACACCTGGTGGAGATCTGCACTATACTGAGTGCACTCTTAAAGTTCAATTAATGCACTTGGAGAAGCATGAAGGAGACTCTGAGTGAACATAAGCAAAATTCTGCAACCAAGAATGTATAACCAGGTGTGTTTGTGCATGTGTTTTCATATGACTGCATGGCCATATAAGCCTACATATGTGTGTGCATGGTGTTGTTTAGGGAGAAATGTGTGTTGCACTAAAGTCAACTTCTTAATGGGCCTGCAGAAACGTTTGCTGAAATCATTAGCGCATTGTCCCTTGCTGTGTCCTCTCTCCTGTTTTTCCTCTCTCTATTGCTTTGTGACTCACACATTTGCTCACAAACAAAGATGTCCTTCACATCGGGACGCTGGTTATTAAATATAAGATGAATGTCAAGAGAGTTACACTAGAGAGTGAAACTGCCATCGCCCGTCCTTTAGGGGCCTTGGCATTTCACAGCTACCTTGAAGGCACTCTGACACAACAAGGACATGTCATCCTGAAGCTCTCATGAGTTGTATTATGGCTCTCTCTTGTCCTCATTTCACAGTCTTGTTAGATAAAGTGATTTATTAGCATAGATGACAGCTACTCTTGTTGGCAAAGTTACAGTATATTTGCTTTCAGTAATACCCTGGAGCTTGCATGTAATAGTCTGTAATATGCGATAATACCTTAAGTATTGAGGAAGGTTTTGTTCAAATACATTTCTCCTCTCATTTGCCATCCCTTTCTATTACAATATCTCCCTGATCCTTTTCACTCTTTATTCTCACACCATCTTTTTTTACCTTCTTCATCTCTCACTGTCCCCATCCACCTCCTGATATTTTTCTTCCCGCCAGCTTACTCATTCATTCTCCCTCCTCACTGCTCAATAACTATTGTTCTCTCTCTCCACACCCACACATGCACACACTCACATGGATTCCCTTTGTGTTACCCCTGTTATACATCCCCTTACCTCTCACTATATCTCTGGTTGAATCTCTCTCTCTCTCTCTCTCTCTCTCTCTCTCTCTCTCTCTCACAGTGCCACCACTCACCCACAGGCAAAGTCATTGCCAGTCGTTGCCAGGCTCCTTCTTGTTTCACCAATCAGATCGTCTCACTACCTCAGAGTCATTTTCCAAATTTGGCCACTAATTGGGTTTCTCCTGTGATTAAGTCAATAACAACCTTCATATTAGAGTTTAATGTCCCCTAATGAGTCCATTTGTTGGCCAGCAGCTAATTGGGTCTGAGCTGTTTATAGATAGCATAAGCTAATTGATGGCCATGACTGAAACACTGTGTCAATCAGTAATGTAGCTGAGCCCTTTTCTGCTTTTAGCTTGCAGCCCTTTAGTGCACAACCCCCCAAAAACAGATTATACCGTTCTGGTTCATGGATCAGGCTGTGTAATTTGTGAAACAGCTCAGCATTAACGTTAATGATAACTCCAGGGGAGCAAAAATAAAATCCATTAAACATTGAGTGACAAATCTTCTTCCTCCTCAGCAAGCATTTACTTTTATTAGTGTTGATTGTGCTCAGGATTGCTGTAGAGGAGACTTGTATCTTCTTTTGTTTGCTGTGATGATCATTAAAATATTCATATCTGCCAACTGTAGACACACACACAATCATCTAACATCAGGACTCATCATAACAGATTGAAATACATAAGGTTCTGCAGGCGACAATGGAGGGATATGAGGACAGCAGGCCCCTGCAGAAGCTATCAAGCCGGAATCTTTGACAAATTTTTAACAGATCCGACTGACATGCCAAGATCCTCCCCTGGAGTTTGAGACTGCATGAGGCTTTGGCTTGATAAGGCAGTGTGTGTGTGGATGAATATAAAGTGAGCTGGAGGAGCCTGATATTGGGACTCATCCCAATCATATGCCTCCAGGTTAGCATGCTATGAAAAGGAGGGATTTGTTTGAAGCAAGGTTGTCTGTCTGCGCACAGCTGCAGTTCTACGATAAAGAGGAGAGAGGTTTGATAGGTGAAACCTCCTGTCCCTCCATCCCTCTTTTAATTCAATTCAACCTAAATTGTCATGAAAACACCAATGCAAAACATGAGAATACTTTCTTCCTTAGTTTCTGCCTTGTATCACAATATGCATGTGTTCTGTGTATGAATGCCTGGACAGTGCTCTGTACTGTATGTCTGTGTGGGATGTGAAATATTAAAGTCCTCACTGTGTGGAAGTTACTAGAGCTGAGTTTGCACAGGAACATCACTAACACAACTGAAGAACATCTCTTTCTGTGTGTCTTTTTTCTCACTTTCTGTTCCCACACCAAAAAATTCTTACATGCTTTGATTTTCTACAAGTATTTGCCCCTTTTAACTTTCATCAAGGCAAACCATCTGTTAAAAAGATTGCTCCAAATAGTTTTCCCCTGTGCCATCTGTTGCCTCCATATCTATTTTTTTTTTTTACAGTTTCAAAATATTTACATTCCTATCAAAAACACCTTAGCAAGGAAGCCATATCGGGCCACATTCTGGTGAACCGTCTGCGGGTGAAGTTTGGCACACAGCTGACAAGTCGCATTATGGCTTATAATATGGCTAAAACACAAAATTAGATATCTCATTAAAATGTAATGATGATAAAATGAAGTTCCTGGTATGAAACAGGAATAAAATGAGTTTTTAGTGGCCCCGCATCAGGGTGAAATTGTTGAACTGAAACTGTTTGTAGTTTTAAGGTGTGGGTGTGGGCTGTTCTTACATTGTTCTGTTCTTTGTTTTAAAAAGGATTTGTCTCAGTGGATTCAGTGGGTCAACCATTTAAATGCCTGAGTAGCTCACACAGCCAGAAGAGAAAATCTCCAGATTGAAGCTGATGACTGAAAAGGATCTACAGGAACTTCCTGGGAGGCTGAACTGAGGGAAACAAAGCTCTGGTGCCTGGTCGGCTGGTCTGCTTGCATTGATGCATCAGTTCATATCTAATGAACACCTCCGATCACAGATATTGTGTCTGCTAGAGGCTGCCAACACAAATACATGACAGAATGAGAGACATCAGTTCAATCTCATTGAGGTCCAGTATGTGTAAAATGTAACTGGATAGTGCAGTTTGCATAATATTTCAAACATAATAAGTGTTTGTGTTATACTGTCCTAGCTTTATAATGACATTAGGCCTGCTTTATGGTATAGTTTTCATCCTCAAAATGTGATTTACAGTGAGATGATTAATGTGACATTATACATTTTGATAATGCTTTTATCTCTCTTTAGATCTATCTTTCGCTTTTTCTGGTATAGTTTTTGAATCAATAAAGTTTCACTGGGTAGTTCTTGACAAATGAATGTGGACATGCTTCCTGTGGCCAGGCCACCCCCTTTTCCATGTGGAAGAAAACCAGCTGACCCTCATGTAGCTTGAGGTTCACTCCTAGCTAACTGTCCCCTAATTCATTTTTGTGTCGTCTTTGCTAATATGCTAATTTCACTGTGAGTAACGGTGCAATTAAATAGCTCCTGGTGTAGCTACCAGGGACCGTTAGCGGTCCCTCGCCCGCAGTTTGGGAACCGCTGTCCCGGACTGGCCGACCTCTGCTCTCCGGCTCTCTGTCTCCGACTCCGCCTCTCTCAGCACCAACACACGAGCGACCGACTCCCCAGCCTGCCTGCCGCCACCCCGAAGCCCCTTCCAACTCCAGCCTGTACTCCCCAAACCGGACTCCCCAACGCGAACCCACCTCTCCCACACCAAACGTAGTGCTAGTTTTCCCGGAAGAAAAAAAAAAAAAGTCGGACTTTAGAGGTGCAATAGGCTGGAGGAGCTGTATCGGAGAAGTTTTTCTTCTTTGCCCCCAGTTTTTGGCCCCGCGGCGGGGCAGGACAGAGCACGGGCAGGCCGGGGGGGTGGGGGGGAGGGAGACCGTATGATGTGGATCTGGTACCTTCTGCTTGGTTCGGGGTCAGGCTCAAGAACTGTTGGTAAGTTTTTAAAAGCAAAGTAATGTTGTTGTCACGGCGCCGACACGCTCCAGTGTACGGCTGGGTTGGAGTAGGAAGGGGGGGGGGGGGGTGCATGTAAAATCTTTTGAAGTGTTCGCTGTGTGGCACAGCTCTACTATTCAGAGGTTTTTACCCTTCGAGTTTTCTGAAACTTATTGGAGCCTTTGTAAGACGAAGTTATCCGACTTTTCATTACAACTGAACGGGTTTTCTCTTTGTAAACTGGAAGTTGTAGTAGCTGGGGCAGCAGCAGTCTCTCGAGTTTGTCATGCATGTCGAATACATTGCACAGGGTGCATGTCCCCTTCACTTCTGACTGAGAATATTTCTGCTATAGACACACTCCATGCCTTATTCATCCTCTATATATTTCACAGAGATGAGTCTCCTCTCGCCTCCAGGTTAAGTTATGACCGAGAGGTTGTTGACAGGAGTGTGTTGACAAGTCAATCTGTTCTCCAGCCCCGCCATGGCAGCTGGGGCCCGGGTGGAGGACACTTGAACAGGAGTTTATACATAGGACAGCCAGTTGGCACTTTACTTGCAGCTGTAGTTTTAGACTGGTATTCCAATCAGTGACATCCACTCACAGGTTATCACAGCGTGCTGAAAAACTAATTGTGCATGTCGTTGATGATAAACAGCCTCAAAGTATGTATGATTATGATGACAATGCAAGGAGCTATTTAATAAGTAATAGAGACATTTGTTCATCACTGCCCTTTAAAATAATCCTGCATGCATATTATATCAGAGAAAGGGTAAAGGAAAAGTTCAGGTGAGTTGGAATTCCTCCTGATGCTAATGCAACATGCATGCCCACTGCACACATGCATACTGCAAACCATTACATGCAAAGTTCATCGGTTAGATAGCAACTAACATGTTCAACGTGGACCTTTAATGGAGTGTAATAAAAGCATTCCTTTTTAGCATGGTTTGATCTGAACCTCAGTCACGTCTACAGTGTGTTGAGCGCATCCAAATGTGCGTTAGGTCCATTGAATGAATGTAGCTGGTGCTAGCACAGTGCTCCTGGTACTGTAGGTCTTGTTTATGGAAGACATTTGGCAGTTGGAGAAGCATCGGTGTAAACAATGAAATTAATGATGGCTGAATTTCACCGAGCATGCTTTGGTTTCAGGCTGCTGGGATTGTGAATGCGGGCTCACTGTCACACTGTCATGGTTAACTGGAACCATTCAATAGAGATCGTTAATGTTATTAGTAACACCTGTGCTTTCCTGACTGTGACATGTCAATATGTCTACTGTGACTTTTTTTTTTTATTGTTATTACCGCTACATCGAAAGGCATTTTTTTCTCTCCATAAACACACACAAGCCCTGCAGAACGTACAGCATGTCAACTTTTAAATCTAACACAGGAAACACACACACCTAGTTAGTGCTTATTTGCACACGCATATGAAAAGGATGTTGTCAGTGACTGTGAGAGTGAAGTGTAAATACCATTATGTTAGGTGTGGAGCAGAGATTTAATGCAGGCTGTCAAACCCCACCCTGTGTTTGAGCAAAGGTGCATGCACAAATGATTGATGTCAGAAAATTTCTCCCAGAATATTACTGTAGTTTGTTTGCTTCAGTGCTGCTTAGTTTGCGCTGTCAACTTTGAATAAACAAATTGTGTTTCAGCCTAAGGTAATAATAATGCCAGTGTGTGTTGTATTGGTACCAAGCCAACATATGAGTAAAAATAGAGCATATTAGCAGCTATTATTGTCCTCTGACAGGACATTGCTATTGGTTCAGTTTGTTTACAAATGAACCAATAATATTAAGAGTAAATCGGCCGTTCTGTCACAACAATTTGACATTTAGTCCAGACATTAGGTCTAATAAATTTCAAAATCTATTTTGGTCTTGGCCGGGCAAAACCCATTAAAATGATAATCACAATATTGACATTTGAAGATATGGCATTACATTGGAGGAATTTTCTATCCCACCTAGAGCCTGTAATGAGGGAAATAAAATATGTATGAATGGAGTAGAATTTCCATGGTATGTGTGCTTTATGCGCAAGCTACAGGGTTTTTCCAAATGCACACTGTAAAAGCTGAATATTTTTAGTATACATAATATTTTAGTATACATAATTGCAGTTATGAATGTCACACATCTGCAAACACACAGATGATACAGTATGTGGGTGCAGTTAATTTCCTGCACACACTTCACCATACCGTAAACATGGGGTCCAAAATGACTGCAGTTTACTATTTGGATTCAATAAACGTTGCTCCTAGTTTTCTTCTTTTAGAAGTTTATATCTGTGAGTTTTTGTTGATTAAATGTAGTCGCAGTCCTTTTGTGCAGCATCTGTCCCATAGTGATAATGAGATATAAAATCTACTGATCTTGTACTCCCTTTCAGAGGATGCTTACAGACTTCACAGACATCGCCCTGGACTGGGCTCCAATCCTTACAGCTTTCCACTGCCTTGAAAGCTAGATGAGATAAATCAGTGCTATTATGTAATATGAGATTCAGCCACACGATCCACAGACAATGGAATGTTGCAACGCAGTTACAAACAAGGAGAGTTTATGGTGTTGTGGTGTACAGCACGAAAATATATTGAAGCTGTTCAGCTGGTCTGCTTGGTCATGCACCGGGGGAATGTTGATATAAATACATTTTGGTACAGCGTTGGAAAGATGAATTAGCTTTGCTTCAGTTATTTCCCCCTACCCCCCAGGATGATTATTGCTTGTTAAGGATCAGCATTGTGATATACATGCCAACTTTATAAATGTTTGATTACATTGCTGTAGCACCCACAGCTGCCTGGATTATATATCCTGTAATGAACAGATATATGTGTGGTTATGAAATACTATATAGACAAAATTTTTTAAACTAGTTACCAGCTACCAGAAATCCATCAATTTTTATCACTGATATCAGATATTGCAAAAAGTTATTCTGCCACTTTGTGTTTGTATGAATACGTAGAATGACTATAGGACTGTCTCCCTTTGATTTATGTGCACCAATAAAATGCAGGAGTATGTTTGAACATGTTTTCAGCCTTAAAGCCTGAAGATGACTCGTACATTTGTAATAACTTCTTCTAACAACTATGTTCTGCCATTCATCTTGAATAATTAAGCTCTTGGAGCTCTGAAAGGCCAGGCCACACACACTGACAGCCCAGGTGATTGGATATTTTCATCCACAACCAAAGACACACAATTTGGGTCACTTCCCCCGCTGAACAGGGAGACAGAATGGCATTGTCTGCTGCTTATTGTGCTTTGTATTGCTGCACCGTGGCTTCCCAGAGACAGGCAAGTTGGCCCAATAAATTGCTGTGTGTCCGTGCTTATCTTTGCATGTCTTTGATACAGGAAAGGGAAGGAGAGACAGAGAGAGTAAGAGAAAGAGAGTGGCTGACATGCTTGATATGCTTCCAGCCATAGTCGCAGAGTGAAGGCCAGGGATTAAGGAGGGCTTTAGTTCCCAGAGTTGTTAAACAAAGCCACATGACTGGAGTCACGTTTCAGACCTTGGTTAGAGTGCAGCTTTAACTACCGTAAGCACTCATTGTGTGTATTCTGTTTCGTGATTTATCAGTGAAATGTAACTACACATTATGCATGCTGTGTGATTTTGATCAGTAAAGCACATTTGTACATTGTGGGATCTTTGACCATCAGGTGTAAATTACATTGTGTTTTTCTCTTCAAGGGTAGCCTTGCTGTCCATTCTCTTTGAGCATCTCTGATCTATAAGTCATGATGCTAAATGTTTCATAAACTCTAGGATATATGGATCGAAGGAGACAGAGAGAAACAGGGGAGTAAAATGTACTGGAAAAAGTTAGAAGTCAGCTCATTACATATTGATTTTGGATTGATCTTAACTAATTTGCCATGCAGTGATGCAGAAGCTTTGTTAATCCCTTGTGGTTGCATGATATTGATCCACCACGTCCTTGGATGTCAAGATCACACCTCATTCTTGGGTAAATTTGAAGTTATTCTGAGAATCCTAGCCATTCGACTTTGTCGACTTATGAATACATCACTCTTGCTCTTCACCACATACAGTGTTTACTCAGTACTTTTACCCAGTGCAGTGTATACTATCTATAGTCACTCCCAGTGGAGATAACATGAGGACAGTTTGTGCTAGACATTGATTTTAACTGTCTACAGTGCCAGACCCAAAGGGTAACTTGAGATGTACTGAGAAGTTTAAGACTGCTCTAGTCTCTAAGTGTATTTCACAACACATGGACACATACACACATTTATGATTTCATCTGAGGACAGGCAGTTTACCTATCACAAACCTTACAGTGGACAGCACCCAACTCTGTTTTCAGTTTTACTGGAGAAAATGTGGATGAGCTTAAAGAAACAAAAAACATATTTTTTTTCCACAAATCACACCCCTCTGTCCCTGTTATTATTTCAAATGCCACCTCTCTCTTAACTGACATGCCATTGTTTTTCAGTTTAGAATAATCCTTTAGGGTACATGGGGAGAAAGGCGGAGCTGCAGCATCCCTTTCTGCTCAGAGGGAGCAGCAAAGGAAATAATCAGGCAGAGAAAAGTTCATTTCAGTGAACTGTGACATTCAAGAGGTGGAGGATCGCAATCACATCTGAGATTTATTGTGTATTTAATGTAAATTAAGTAATTCTTACTGCTTAAATAAGATGCAGTTTCAGATGCAGGCTCTGCACTGATCCGTATCATTTGTGAATATAAACTGCAGCAACCGTGGAAGCAAGCAGTAAACTGCATGATTAATCTGCCCACAAGCGGATGTTTGTGGGATATATCAGCAGCCCGGCCACGTTTGGTGTGTCGTCCTCATTATATTATGTGCAACACCAACCGACCATCTACCATCTTGTTTTTATATGAATTAAATAACAAACTTTTATAATCTTAAAAATACTGAACAGGCATATGAGATGTGTCCCAAGTCAGGGATTGGATTCACAAAAAGACAGTCCATGATTAATTGCCACACCCATTTTGCTTAATAAGTGTAATTAACCAGTCTACGGGATGTTCAGCTTTTGCTGTGTTTGTACTATCACTCCGGGCAAAAGCTTTCGTTTGTGCACCATGAGGGCAGTTAAGCTTTTGCATATACTGTATATTCTGCCTATAAAATATCAAGGTAATTTAGCACTTAATTGCTCATTAAGTTGTTATGTTTTATAGCAGGAGTAGACCTATCCAAGGTTGTATGCAGGTGCTAGCGTATATATTTTAGCCAGTCTATTGCTGTGAGTCTCTTGTTGAGTCTTTACAAATGTTTGACCTTGAAGCTGTTGATCTGTTGTGATGTATTCAGTCTACAGACTTTGGCTCAGCTCACCTTTGCATTTGGACACAGCTACAGAGTTGTTTAGAGCTTACGTGGCGCATTTTTACCCTGTCCAGTCACCTTGGTTTTCCCCACTTTTATCTTCATCTACGGTGCCCCCCCCAGCAGGAGAGTGACCTGCTGCATGCGTCCCCTGTGTTGCCTCGCCTTCTGTCAGACAGTGAACGGACCCTGGCAGGATGACAGCTGGCTCCCCCGCTGTCCCCAGTGATCAGCAGTCGTTTGCTGTACTGTGTCTCACTGCCACCGTGGCAGCAAGTGCGGACACTGACAGGCTATTTTGGACTGAAATTCCAGCATCCCTCTGTCAGAGCAAACAAACATTACCTTAAAGGTCAACAAAAACCCGGAGAGAAACACAGATAACATCAGGGCAGCTGATCCTCTGTTTGTTTGCTGATCCTGGTGAGAATACACGTGGTGTGAATGTGGTTTCATATATTTGGGTTTTCACATGACTTTGATTTGTCCCTTAAGATGCTAAAATGAATATGGACTCAATGTATTCCCAAATCACTCTAAAAATCACTCAGAAAACACTTAATATCACTCACATTGTCATTATGTGATGAGGTGACCTCTTATTGATTGTTTTCAGTCTATATCAGCCAGTAAGAGAAACATTTTTCGGTAATGTTTAAAGGGAGATGCTGCTCAAATAATATTTTGTACAATGACATAGCATTGTATGATTTGTTTGTGTATTTCATAACATCTTTATTGTCAGCTGCCAAATAGCTGTGGTGATAATTATGCTGCACTAAACTTTCATGTGGACACACCTTTAGCCTATTGCATAATTGCTTTGTAATTGTGATACAGCTCTGGCAATTTCATCATTCCAGAGAGTAGCCCAACTCCATCCACCCGCTTGTATGCTATAATTAAATGCAATTTTCCAAACATCTAATCACAGTAAAATGCTTATTTTGACGAGACATGTTTTTTTTCATATTGCAATCACACAGACATTTGTTTCCCTTGATTCTCCCTTTTGCGTGCCAAGTGGGATTACGTAAGCATTCATCGTCCTTTGTGATAAATGTAGGTGGAACCTGTTTTAGAAGCACAGCGTTACTGCCAGTGTATTTTTCAGATTAAAATGATTAGGCTGATCTTTAGAATTACAGAGACCTTTAGTGGAACTCTTTTCTCTTTCTATCACACGACACAATGATTCGGGATTGCTTAATAGGTCAGGGATAAACTCTTAAGTCTGAGACTCACACGCAAGAAATGCCGGCTCATGAAACAAGCCATTTCCTGAAGTGAAACTCACAATTATAATTGAGGTGCTGCAGAGTGTGAAATTTAGGTGATTTGCAGACCGCACTGATTTTAATTTGTCCATCTCAACGTATTATAGTCATCTTTCTCATTGACAGTAATCTGACAGGTTCTTTTCCAGGTTTTAAGTGTGCAGATTGTGTGCCATGGAGATGTGTTGCAGTAACCTTACTATTAGAGTACAAGCATTTGCTCAGGCTCAATGGAGCGAGAGTAGAAGGCAGCTAAAACTTATTGTGATATCCACCCTGTATCCGAGGGGAAAAGTACAAAGAATGACGTGACCCGCCCCTTCTCTTTACACCAGATTAACATTTCGTTGGTGCCAATGAAGCTCTTTTACCAATTATCGCATGCTCACTCACACGGACACTCGTTGATTTAACAACCTCTCAGGTGAAATTCCAATCTAGGGATTTAAAAGCCATTATGTACTTGAGGCTACTTCTCCAGGCGAGTGCATAAATGAACAAATAAGATCAATCTCTGTTTGGCTGACTTAAAATATTTGCCTGTTTGTCACAATTATTTTCAGAGGTATGACTCAAGACCTCTTGATATTGATATTGAATTTCCCATTATTACACACTTGAAAACCTGCTCATTAAATGAAATTTAAAGAATTAGTCTTATTGTGTGTGTTAAATGGATGATAAAAAGGTGGTCACAGTGGGTGGAGATTATTTCCCTGATTGTTTGAGGGAGGAGAGGTGAAGTAATGCAGAAGCTGGGAGTTAAAGTGCGACAATGAGACAGGACTCATTGCCCCTGTCCTGTCACAAACCTGGCTTAACCCTTTGAGATGTTGGCCCCACACTCCGAACGCTTACACTCTTTGGTTCCTGATGCTCGTTCTCTTTCTTCTCTAGTAGAGATCATGTATTTTAGTAATTTAAATAGATTTGTGTTTGTGTAATGTTATGTATAAGATGCAGTGTGTACATGCGCAGTATTTATAAAGGGTAATCCTCTCTTGGACAGGGACCAGGGGAGGCGAGGCGCTCATCTTCACAGGAACTAATCACCTGATCCCGCCTGCTGTTTACAGAGACAGTCTCGCCAGCCAAAACCAAATGCAAAGCCCATGTTAATTGCCTTAATGCTGCTTCCCTGTCAACCATGGCTTGGCAGCAGCCCCCAGCACTAGGCCACAAAATGAATTCTTTTCACTTGTTCAATGAATACCAAAGACGAAAGGGGTTCCTGCTCCTCAGGGTTGAAAAGCAGAAAGCCATTTTACCCTCTGATATTTTGAACTCGGTAGAATAGAAACACAAGAGAGGTACTGTATAGGAGGGTAAATGAAAGTGGAGGTGGGTTCTTTGTGGAGTAGGGAAGAGGGCAGGAAGTTCAGGCCATTATTGGGCCAGAAGCATTTGTCTTCCCAGGGTCCATTGTGTCAGAGATGGTAATTGAGTCCGTCTCCATGCAGCCTGCTCTAATGAGAAGCTGCAGGCCTGAGATTTGAGTAATTTTTTTTATGCCCAGTATGTCAGCCTGGCCAGTCTGTGCGTAATGACTCCAGATACTTAATGAAGGATTGGTGGGATTTCCAAAGACATGGATAGGGCTTTAGTGTACTTCAAAAGTTCACTTCTGCACTCAGAGGACTCGTATAATGATATTTGAAGGCGTTTGAAGTCTTGACAGTGCACCGTGCCACTGATCAAAAACTGTATTCACTAACAAAGACCACACTAATATGGATCTAAATTTAGACAGGTTTATTGGATATTGTGGATAAAGGTGAACCGAAATGATGGAGGGATGAAGTATGGGGAGAAGAGGGTGAAGGGATGAGGGTAGAGGGATGGAGAGGTGACTGATGAGAGAGATGAGATGAATTTGAAGTCAAAGAGGGCGTGAAAGGGTAAGGTATGTGAGATGCAGAAATGGGATGAGTTCAAGGCGTGGTCTTTGTTCCTGAACCTAGTTATAAAACTTTATATGTTTTTATATTAAAGGCCCAGTGTGTAGGATTTAGTGGCACCTAGTGGTGAAGTTGCAGACTGCAACCAAATGAATACTCTCCCTCATCTCACCCTCTCCTTCCAAGCATGTAAGAAAAACTCTGGCTGCCAAATTGACATTAAAAGCAAAAGTCCACATACATACATACAACATGGCCGACTCCATGGAAGAGTATCCGATCTTACTGTAGATATAAAGGACTCGTTAAAAGACAATGCAAACATAGCGGTTCTTATTTCAGGTGATTATACACTAATGGAAACATACTAATAAATATTATATTCCATTGCTGCCAATAAATTCTCCTAAATCTTACACACTAGACCTTTAACTCATGTACTTGACTTTCTAACATGACAGAGAATATGGTTTATCGTGTCATGTTTCTAATCAATGACAGACAAATCACAGCAAACTATTGTTATTGTGTGGATGTTGGTTAAAAATAAATATTCTAAAAAGAAATAGCCTAAATGCACATATTGTATGCCCACATACAAGATTTGCTTACTCCTAATGCTCAGACAATGGCATGTCCATCACTCCATCAGTATGTCAGACACGTGGTCTTTCTGATGCAGCTAAAATTCCCACGTGACATTTCCAAAACGAGAATTGTGCATTCACTGGAAAAATGTGCACGTAAAATGCCATGCTTTTGTAGACACCTTGACCTTCTTGCGCTGTCTACAAAAGTCCCCAACAGAGCTGAAAACATCTTACACAGTAACCAGTCAAGCTGGACAACATCACATTTCACCCTCATGTGATTCTCATCTGCACCGTGTCCGCCATGGGTCAGAAACTCATCTGTCCTGAAGAAACAGCACAGCGGCTGATTATGATGGATTATGATAGATTCCTCCTTGACTGACCTCTGCAACCAGTCACACACAGACAGTGCATTTGCACACTCACAGATGGAGACGCTCTTATGTAATGGACATATGCAAGTGTAAACACAGATACATAAATGCAGATAGACAAAAATGTGCACACTTGCACGTTGTCTAGTCACACATGGACACACAAACACACTAAAAGTTAAGCAACACACATGCATGCATAACCACAGGGTATAACATGAGACCGTGCGGTGTCATGCAGTGATGCTTGTAACTAACCCTCTTGGAGGATAACCTCAGATCAGTACCAGTGAACCAAAACGAATTAAGTGACCACAAACTCACATGAAAGCAAATAAAGCCTCAGGGGAAAAAACAAGCCCAAAGAGTGGGAGCTATCCAAGAGGCTATTTGTTGTCATTTAGTTTATCTTTATCGGTGCTGTGCAGAGCCTTCGAAGCAGTGTGTCTTTGTCAGACCAGCCACCTCAGCCTCCACCCACAGTCACCGCTCCTCGTTCCATTACCACCGATCGTACTAGTGCAGCTGCGGTGACGAGAAATGAGGCGGATGGCACTAATTGTTGGTGCAGACTCATGCACTGCTCTTTGAATCTGAAACAGAGCAAAGGGGATCAGAAGCAACAGACAATGATATTGACCCAGGGGGAAGCTATAGGGGCGTCAAGGATCTGCCTCTCCGCGCGTTAGTCTGCATGCAATATGTAGCAGCGAGAGCACGTTACACAGTGAAAAGGACATAGTTGGCTTTCATAACATGAACCCTGTGAGCATATGAAGCTTTCGCCCAATGCAGTGTTGAAAGTACTTTTTAGCCATTACCATGACAACATAGAGGTCCAGGCCTGTGTGTGTGAGTGAGTATAACAAAATTACAGGTCAGGAGTAATGCAGCTGATCTCTCAGAGGGGAAGTGAAGCCAGATGAACCAGGTGAAGATGAATTAAGTGGCAACCAGGAGGCACAACGGGGGCCGTCGACACTGTGATCGTGTCGAGATAGATTTAGACAAACAAACACTGCACGTGCACCTGCAGTCAAACACATGAAACACACAGTAAAACACACACATTTAACATCCCCCACGCGTTACACACGGCGGGAAAGAGAAGGGCTTAACACTGAGCACGAAAGAGTGAGCTATCCCTATGATGTGAACTCATCGCCCTGAGTGTAATTACCAGTTGGGAAGAAATTGGTCACCTCGTACTTTGGTGACCTTTCTCATCACTGTTCATGTCTTTTCCTGTCACGTTGCTTCTGTGTCTAAGTTGGCCTTTTACAGATAGCACATGGACTGAAATCTTGTTGGAATGACCTTTAGTTACAACATCATCTGCCACAGTGGGAACTATTCATACACCCTCTACCATTTAAGCTAAGGTCCTCCATTTCACTTATTACCATTTTGACTCATTACCATTCAGCTGAGTAGATATTATAATATACAGAGGAAAAGGGAAATAGGAGACAGACGGAGAGACAGAGAGCACAGGTGAGGGCCGCTGGCGCTCTTTCCCCTTATCTAGATTCTGTCGAAATAAACATTCCCATTGTAACGCCCCCATCGCCCGCCTTTACCCTCTCTCCTTAACGTAGCATCTCTATCTCAGATGCCTTTATGTCTCGCCCTCACCTTGTGCTCTCTCTTTCTTTTCTTCCATCGCTCTCTTTGCGTCGGTGTTTTTGGCAGATATAGTTAATTCACACTGCTTTTCAACCCCTGCAGTGACTCCATGGCCTGGCTACACAATTAGGAGCTCATTACTTGCTAATACACAGACTGGAAGACAGACAAAGGCAGGCAGCCTGTGCCTTTTTTGTTGAGCGTTCCCATCATTTTATCTCTCTCTCTCTCTCTCTCTCCCCGGGCACTTTTTGAGTAAAAGGGTGCTACTTCTCTTCCTCTTCTCTTCCTCTCACATCTCCTCCACAGTGCATAATGAGCCTGCATGTGCTCAGAAGAATTAATAGCTCAGTTTCCATTTCTTAAGCATTTGTTTTTATAAAAATTGTACATACTCTCAACTCTTACCTATGACAGTTGAGTTTCTGTGTGTCATTTTCTGGCTCATGTAGCATCTCGACTGCTTTGTAGATTTTGTTTCCCCTTATGCAAACTGTTTCTTTTTAAGAATTTGATTCCTTTACTTGCAGATACTTTCCTCCTGTCACATCCAGAGCTCAGTGTGAGCTAGAAAGCATGCCGTAAAACACGAGTCTTCACAGGTGTAACACGAGGTCAACGCAGGCAGCTTCCCTCTGTGCCACTGTCTGCATCATTTCTCACTATCTAGCTGGCTCTGCGGAAATGCCAATTTACTCAGCAAGGGGTCTCGTGGCGTAGTGGGAGATGAAGGGCATATGGTGTTTACCCGTGTGTTCTGCGACGGTCGACTGCATGATGAAAGAGATGCAGGGGAGTGTTGACATTGAGTTTTTGCACTGGTGATGGGCAAATGTGGGAAATAAGAATTAATGGGATAGATGTGTTTGTTTGACGGGAGACGCTTCCTCCTCTGGATTGATGAGCAATTCAAGCCAATGACAAGATATTTATATGGCTGGCTCTGTGTGTACGTGTACTTGTATCACTGTTCATATTCTATCTTTTCTGTATGTCTGTGTCAAACACAATGTCTATTTTTCAGTGGTGAGCAGCTTGCCCACAGTGCCAGCTTTGAAATCTTATTTTAGTCACCCCCCTGCCCCCCTACCTCCATCAGCTCCTCCTCCCTGTGAAGGTAATCCCAAGGTGATGTTAATAGGCTGGGATGCTGTTGAAAATGCGACTGTCATCTTTTAGAGGATTAGGTGGACAATTGCTTCTCTGAAGCCTAGGCCAAGTGGTTGAAAGAAAACTGCAACAAAACAACTTTTCTGAAAATACCTTACACCTCGAGACCCTCGAGTATGTTTGGGCTTTTTTGTGCCTTAACATCATCGTGCTGGATTTTATGTCCTTAATAGTGAGCCTGCATTTAATCTCCATTTTATTTAGACACAGACAGATTTATAAACAGCCGAAATAAACTGATGCTATGGGATTGTAAGCAGTGATCTGTGATCCCAGATCACTGGGAGACCAGCGCATGATTAATAGGGACTTTAACTGAGCCGGGCTAATTTGGCCAGCCATCATTCCCAATATCCAAAGGCAGTGGAATGCAGTCATTGCATGGCTTATGTGATAAAGGAGAGGGTGCTAAATGAATACATAATAATAAGACAGAGGGTAATAAAACAATCAGTGTTGTGCTCATGTTGTCAAAGAGCTGCGTGTGCATGTTTGCTTGCAACGTATGCATCTTTATGTTTCCATTAACCTTTACATGTTCGTACATAAGAAGACAAAAATAGCTGCAGGGAATCAGTTGAAGGGAGTAATTACTTGAATTGACAGCTGGTAGTTACTATAGCCACACAGTACTTTCTTCAGATCCTTTGCGAGGTGAGAAATTCTCATTTATTTTATTTTCTGACTTTCTTTTGACCTTTCACTATCAAGCCACAACCATCAGCTTTATTAGGATTTAGGATTTAGTTGAAGTGGATCATCACCTACTGATTTTTAAATCTGTGTGTATGTATGTAGCTATTACACATTCCAAATTATACTTCCATATACTCACTTGAAAATATTTTAAGGATCAAGAGATTATCTTGCATTACTAGTTGGCGAGATCTGCACATCTCTAAACAACGTTTTTTTGTTAAAAATAGCTGTTTCCCTCTGACGTTGGTTTGTCTCTTCTTTGCTCGTTCTTTCTCTCTGTCTTGGTCCACTCACTCTGGTACTATTTCAGCTCACAGATGCACTATCAATAATGGAGCCTCTTTAACAACGCTGATGCTTTTAAGAGGGTTTGTCTGCGCCCCTCCCCTCTAGATGTCTGCTAGTTGCTGTGTGGCCACGTCCTAGTGGAAAACTGTTCGATTTTTTTAATGAAACCAGAAATAAACTCACTGTTTAACGACATGTTATACTTAATTCATATGGTTATCAAGGCTTTTTCTTTCGAAATTTGCAAATGCTGGAAAGCATTGCTTTTGGTAGTGCAAGAGGTCACCGTCTCACAAGGAAAGTAGAACTGAGCATTGACTGAGCATAGCTGTATGCAAAAATGATATGGTAAAAAGAAAGCACAGCCGCTGTATCGCTCCAGAAAGTTCTGTATTGTGTTTCAACATATAGGCTATTGTTTGCATTTCCGTGGAGACTGCAGTAGGCTTGGCAGCCACTGCAAACCCCAGACAGCTTCATGCATCTTTTCAGGCAAAACCCATGTGATACAGTCTGCTTAATTTTGTGTGGAGCGTGTGTGTTTGTGTGTTTGGATTAGTTACAAGGGGGGTCTTGAGGAAATATAGGCCCAGACTGTTCTCTGAAATCACAGTTATCCCTCAATGTCTGCGATAATGCCATAAGCTAAAAGAGGTTAGAAAACTCTACTTCACTCAGGCATGTTGACTGAAAACAACACTGTGTTTGATATTAGTCCAAGAGAGCAAATCCAGTGCAGAAAAACAAAAATAACTTCGGGAATTACATAGATAGAAAAGCCAATGACATTCCATTAAACTAATGTGACAAAGCAAGTCTTTTCACATTACACTTAACTAACTTGAGACTAGTTGCTATCAATATTTTGAGTTCGTACATTATTTCTTGCATCATCTTCTGCCTTTGATAGAAAATTTGACAAAATTACAAACTACAGTGTTTTCACATCAGAAGACTTGGCTTATATTCCATCTTCCCTCCTTGAGGCATTTACTCTGACTTTCTGTCTTGAGAGCCAGTGTCCTTATTCCACTCCAAGCAATTGCCTCGTTATCTGCTGCACGGACGGTGGCTAATCTTGCTTAGAGAGGACGAGCTTGTGGTTTATTGTTTGTTCCTCTCTAGATGCACACAGGGGGGTGTGAGAGCTGACCTGCACTGTGGCCAACCCTGTTGAGAATGAGATACTCTTTCCTCTTGAGGTTGGTGCTTAAGGCTTTTTTGATTTGGTCTGACGGTGGGTGGTTTTTTGGGATGTCCTTGGATTCCTTTTGCCGGGGTGGTGAAGTCAGCTGGGAGCAATTAGTCTGGTTGTCTTGATGTGGTCATGACAAGAGGTTTTTATTTTGGCCATGCAAGTGTTAACTCTTTTCTGCTGTAGCTATTTTGTAAGTTGGGATTTTATTCGTCTTATTTTTCACTTTGTACAGTTTTGAACTTGGACTAAACATGTTGAAGGGACAAACTTATCTTCTTGGTTAAGCTTGTCTCCATGTAAAAATACTCCACATTGAAAAATATGTTTGTTTGTTTTCTCACAAAAACATGTTCAGTAAACTACTGGAAAATATAAAAAAATACATCCACTCCTTCGTCTTCATCAAAAATTCCCAAATCTATGAATATGCAGATATGGAGCTGCCGCCAGGCACAGTAGTGTGCCGTGTCACACCCACCATTGCTGCTGGTCTGATTATACTCTGATCTAAACACAGTAACTAGCTAATACAGCCACTCAAACCACACACATCATTTCAAAGATCAAGCCTAACCTCTGATTCTATGCATATGTGTTGCATGTGGTCTATGATTGATGCATCAAGGTGGGTGCATTAAGGAATTCCTGTTTTTATTATGTTTTGTTTTATGTTTCCTCAGGAGGCTGGCATGCCCGTGCTGAAATTTTCATGTCATTAGTTGCACAGGCAAGTGTGTGACTGTGCTGTTTTGTGATACCATTATTTTAAGTGTCATGTGAAATGAGTAAAGCACAATATTGCTACACCTCTGACTTCAGTGACAGAGGAGGATTCTTAAATGTTATTTTGCTCTCTTAAGCAGCTACCGTGCTGCCTTTGTTTAACTTACTTGCTCAGTATGCCTCCCACGTTCAGTCTATATCTCTCTCGTCTGTATATGCATGGTTTCACAGGAAGGTTCTACTTGTGTGTTAAACACAGTAGAGAAATATTCAATCTAGTATATAATGGTACTATACCAATAAGCATCATTCTGCAAGTATGTGGTTACACACACACAAAGACTGTTAGAGTGTGATCCTGCTTATTCTAGACTAGAGAGTCACATGATACAACCTTCATTAATTATACATTCCATAGAATCTAAAGTACCACAAAAAAACAACAACAGATCTACTTAATCTAATCAGAATGACACCGGGCATGGCTCACCTGCTGCTGTGAAAATGGAACCAGGACTGAAAAAAAAATCTATAGATATGTGACACAGGTCTATCAAAATGGTGTCATCAGCGTACAGGTGGATGTGAGAGTTCCCAACAGCATGGGCAACATTATTTAAGCAGATCTTGAAAAGGGTAGGACCCTGGAATGGACCCCAGGGAACCCTTTGGACAAGGACAATGGGTCCGACAGGAAACCCTCAACTTTCACATATTGTACATGACTTGAGACGTAGCTGTCAAACCATGCTAGACATTTCTTTGTGAATGTTGTCCTTGCTAGGTCTCAGTTATCACCCCTGTTAAAGATTAGGATGGTAGCAGCAGATTTCCAGTCCTGGGGAAAACACATGAGTCTGCAGGGAAAAGGTTGAACAGACAAGTGGTGGGAGCAGTGAAAAAAGAAGCTGCTAACGTCGAGGAGAATGGGTCCAGAGCATCCAATCCAGCTGATTTATAAGGGTTTGAGCAACAGTTTGAGCATTTCTCCAAACACCTCATTCTGCTGCACTGGCTGGAAGGATTGCTGGGGGGAGAGGACCAGTGCTTGAAGCTGCCGTGTTGACAGTAAGTGTACGCATGGTAGCTACGAAGACATGGCATACCATACCATATAGTGTACCATTATGACTTTATCTGTGATAACAATGTTTTCTGTTTTGATTGTAGTTGTCAATTGAGAGGATGTGTTTTTATTTTCCATGATTTTAACCATCTTCCAGAGCTGCTGGGGTTGGATCTCTCTGTCATTTTCAAAATGAAAATCAGGATTACATAACAAACTGTGTGCTCACAGCTGTCACTGTGAATAAACCTATCTAGTGTAGTCAGATGATTGGTCTCATTATTGTTTGGTAACAACTGAGCAACATAATGGACTGGTTGTACAGCAGACATTTTGACAGGTCATAGCAGGAAACTCACAAGTGTATTAATGATAGCTGGATTCCACTTAGGTTGTGTGTACTGGTTCACTGTCACTGTTACTGGGACACTACAACAATGAGCCATTGTTACTGTTTTGTCACAGTTTTGGCCATGAGTTCTACTCTTAACAGCTAATTTTATAACTGAGATCTTGTGATGCAGTGACCATTCTAAACATATCAAGACAAGTCAAAAGCTTTTAATTTGGAACTCATAATTAAGGTGAGTTTTATCCAGTTTGCTGTAAAAGAGGAGAGTTTAACTTTGACCCACTTTGCACTACTTTCACAAAGTAGTGCATGATTTTACCAGACACTTCAAGTGAATGTGCATTGGTTTTCACCTCCAAATAACCAGTGTGATTGATTAAATTGAATGATTATGACCACAGACACAAGCACAGTTAACCAAGATCTGTATTTTAGCTTTCAAATAAGAAATAATTACATAAAAAAATAGGCATACAAACACAACTAATTATTTGTTTTTTCAGGCCCAGTGTGAGTTCTTAAGTCCTACGTATGTGTGTCCAACCTGTGGAGGCCTCAGTTCAGTTCCTTTCAGTTCATTCCATTCTGTTCCAAGTAGCTCGCCATCATGTTGCAAGTCCAAAGGTCGGTTCCATTTCGCTCACAAAAACCTGACCTATAAGAGGTCATAAGAAACGTTTTAGTCATCACTTCATTTAAATGCAGAAACTAATATTAATTGATTCTACTGATCTATCAATATTTGTTGCTTCCAGGCTACACTGGAACATCTCAATTTTTTTTCTTACAAAACAAAAGGCAAGATAACCAAACAAAATCATTAAACATTCACCTCACATTCACTTCCCAGCAACACATTTTAACAATCAATGACATAGCATCCCTGCTTTAGAGACTACATCAACATTCAATTCATCAAACAGCTATTAAATAAGCAATCTCTGTCATTAATGCTAAGCGCTATATTTGCAATACTGTTTAAGGGCCTTTACAGTAGACTCACCTCTGACGGGAAAGATCTCTCTAAAGATCGTTGACCACAATTAGTTTGCTAGCTGCACAAGCTGCACTAGCTGCCTCGGATAAGAGGAAGTGACCTCATTTAAACCAGATATTTATATGGCTTGGGCTGACTTCATTCACTAAATTATCTGAGTTTTTACTGGGGTTACAATGTGCCTTTGTACAACTGGGTAAATTTGAGATTTATTTAAAATCTGTCTGGTTGTGGGATTACTTGTGTTGGTTGCCTTGTTGGCCTCTGTTGTAAAGCTGAAGCTACAAGTGCTGTTCTGTTGCTAGCTGTATCAATGAATTAAAAAGAAAAATGTACAGAAGTGTACATTTTCCTTTAAGGATTAAGTGATGGAGAGAGGAGGGATGGTGTCAGCTGTCGATGTCCCTCTACTCTTGAGAACAGCAGAAGCTCTGGCAGAAAGACTGACTCACAACAATGCCTCGAAGTCTTATTTTTGGAGTGTGCTACATATATAAAAGATATGGCCTAGATGTTGAGTGTACCATGTCACATCACAAATTCAACATACACAGAGTGTCATTAAGCAAGTGAGAGTATTTGAATGCACCATAGTGCGTAATTGTTGTAGCTTGATGGCAAATTGCAGAGGGTTATTGATTTGATATATAACAGATGATTGAAGAAAACCATTTTATGATGTAATCACACACAAAGTTAACTCAATGTTGTTTCTGCACTGTAATATATCCCACTTTTGCTGTAGCCACTGCTAGACCACTAATGTAATTTAGAAAAATATTGGAGATTAAGGGGAGGATTGTGTGCAATGGTTGTATGTTAAGGGCTCTCACACTAAATGTCACGTCCATACTCAATAATTCAGCATCTCCAATACAGACGGTAGTCACTATAGACATGACTAATATGGATTAGATTAGATTAGATTAGATTAGATTAGATTAGATTCAACTTTATTGTCATTGCACAAGGTACAAGTAGTGAGACAGCAAAATGCAGTTTAGCATCTAACTAGGGGTTCAAAAAGCAGCAAAGTGCAGAGTAATGTATATGTATAAGGAAGTAATTAGTTCATGTAATTTCCTAAATCACTCAAACAAAGGATCTAGGGTTGTGGGGGGTATAAACTCATTACCCCTCTGCACCAAATCCTGTGTAGTCAACATACATTCACAAAAGGCCTCCTAGGACTTAATATCTGTTTAACTTATTAGCATATTTTCTTCATCAAGTATTTACACTCTGCTGTGGATTTTTATGGGGATTTGTGAACACAGCAAGCATTTGTTGAAGTGATTTGTAATAATTATGATGTAACTTCACCTTAGCCTCTCTTAAGAGCTGTATTCATTTCACTTTAGAATTTAGAATTGGTCATCTGTCATTGTTGCTAGAGACAGTATTGACACCACAAAAGTAACTACGTAGCAGGTGGTGGAGCCTGTGCCTTCACCACCTTAAACACACAGATTCACAGTTTCCATGTGGTAAAAAAAAAAAAAGACTAAACAATAGTTGAAAGAAGGGAGACTTGTGGGTACCCATAGAACCCATCTTCATGTGTTAGATCTTCTAGTTTCATTTGAAACTAAGCTTGCTATAGCCTCGTAAAGGGAGTCATGGTCATGGATGCCAACTTCCTAGTTTCCTAGGAGTGGAAGAGTTAGGAGTTGTGTGTAACAAAGTAACTACATAGCAGGTGGTGCAGCCTGTGTCCTTCCCCCTCAAACACACAGATTCACAGTTTCCATGTGGCAAAAAAAGACTAAACAATGACTGAAAGACCCACAGTCATAGTCAGTCTCATATTATTCAGGCTTTACTGTCTTTTTCCATGCATGACTGCCCTTTTCTCTATCCCTCCCCTTTGCTTGCTCTGTTGCTCTGTGCTTTTCTGTCTGTCTGTAGGGGGGCTTTAATTGATGCAGACCAGGTTCTTTACACTTGTGCTTATTTATATTGGACGCTTCAGTGAGCTGAGGGGACAGGATGGAGAATCTTGTCCTTTCTCTGAGAAGCCCTTTCTTTCTCTTTCCCTCTCTCTCCGGCACACACACACACACACACACACACAATGAGAGCGACAGCCTAATCACCTCCACCCCTCCCTCTGATGCTGCACCTTAGAGCCTGCTTGTATGGCCAGCCCATTAACCTCTTACACTTCACCTCTCCTTATAATAAACATATTTTCGGTAGAGAACGTTCAGGGGGTTGGGTTAACAGTATATTCCACACAGAAGTGGTCTGAAAGCTGGAAACCTGAAGGTTAATTTAAGATGTAGGTCAGCACTATCTCAGGTTTTTCTAGTAACAAATATGTAATAGATATTGAGTTTTTTGAAGTTTAGAGTGTATTAGAGTGTCTCAAAGACTTTTGACATTGTTTTTTTATTGTTGAAATTGGATGGCAATCACTTCTCCTCTTAATACCGTATCTCTAGTCTGTGGTTGTGAAGTTTCATGAGGGTGTGATTATCCTAGAGGTTTTAAAGGTTTTAAAGATGGCCTCACTACAATGAAATGACAGTTTACGTAATTTCTGTAATTCCTGTATTGTTTAGGTTTTTGCCCAAAGTTGCATGCGATTAGCTTAAGTGGACAAGAGGAGATTTGTGGATACCAATAGAACCCATTTTAATTTGGGTACGGGGAAACATTAAGAGGCCCCTTTGAAAATAGCCACACCTGTTTTTACATTGCCCTTTCCCATCAAGCTAGCATGACATGGTTGGCACCACTGAATGTGTGTGTTCTAGTTTCATATGAAACTGAGACTGACACTGTTTTGTGTCGCATCCACGCCAGTGGATTTGGGGGTCAGAAAGACAGTCATGTCAGCAATGAATGCCAGCATCCTGATGGAGTTGAGGAGTTGTGTGTATTGAAAATTTCTGTTCTTGAACCTGAAAAAGCTAGTATTTATTTGGAGCTACACCTCACTTTTCCTCCATCACAAACAAACCTTGCTGTTCATGTTTGTATTGCCATTATCATTATATTATGTAACTTTACTTGCTTTGTTTCAGATTCCAGTAGGATTTTACATAATTCACTGGAGACTGTTTTGTATACCGTATTTGTAGTGTGGTGCAGTCGACACTACGCTACACTAAAGGATGGTTGATTTTATTTCTTCTGGAGAGCTCAACAACTCCACTTTCTAAATATTCTATTGTCATATCTTTCCCATAATCCTTAGTATTACTTTAGCTTCTGCGGTACTGCTTACAAAGGATATACAAAGATGACTCAATCAATTTTCTGGTTCTGTTTCAATCCGTGGCCAAATCTCTTACCCAGGGCTAATCGATGCAGGTCAGATTTCTTAGCCAGCTGTGGTAGATGGGGTTAAAACAGTAACAGCTAAGCCAATAGTCATCTCAGATATAGATTTATATCACTGACCTTTCATGCTCAGAGCACAGGGAATAGAACTTGCTTAGGGCGGCTATTACTATATCAGAGGGCAGAAAATGATGTTACTGTCCACCTCTTTGTTTCTTTTTTATTACCCCTCTACCTCTCCCCTCCATAATTGTTCTGCGTGACTCCTTTTCCAACTGTATCCTGATTCCCCCTTCTCCCATTTGTTCTTCTCAACATACATCTACCTCTCTTTATGTCTCCTTTTCCTTAGTGAGCATCTCGTTTTGGTCCCCTCACCCACCAAACAGTGGGGCCTCCAATAGCAAACCCAAAGTCCAGATGTACCCAAAAAGGTCTTGTAGGGGAGACCATCTATACACTCTAAGGTTTACTACATTTTCAACAGGCTCTGTCGAGAGCAATATAGATTTTATTACCAAATTAGCTGTCCAGTGTATTGGCGGCATGCTGACATTTGATATAAAAATATTCATAAGACCTGGGAGACAGTTGCAGATGTGGGTGGCTGAACTGACGCTTTACATTTTTAGAGAATTGCTTAGGGTGCACTGAAGTCTCCAGGCTGCCATTTCCAGAATCATTATGTATGAAGTGTACCCATGGAAAATCATGGAATGACATTTGGAGGCCTGCCATTTATGCACTGACTTGATTTTTTTCTCGTTGGAATGGCCAACAGTGGTCAAAGATATTGAATAATTGACAACCCTTTTAAGAGATTGTGGGCACGTGTTCCCTTTTCCAATTCCAATTATGCAAAAAGTAATTTCCTTTTAAAAAAATGGAAAAATCGGGGCGGCGTTTAGCTCAGTTGGTAGAGCAGCCACCCCATGTGCGAAGGCTCAGTCCTTGCTGCGGAAGCCCAGGGTTCGAATCCAACCTGTGGCTCTTTCCCGCATGTCATTCCCCATCTCTCTCTCCCCGCATTCCTGTCACTCTTCAGCTGTCTCTATCAGAAATAAAGCTTGAAAAGGCCAAAAAAATAATCTTTTTAAAAAAAAAAGGAAAAATTGAATACTCTGGAGAACGAGACGCATCCGCACAGTTTTATTTTCATCATTTTGTTTGAATTTGAAATGAGTTTGATATTTTCTTTTAAACCAAAAATGTCTGTTTTGAGGTGCCCGAATGAGTTTTCTTGTCAACAAAATTCTTTTTTAACATTGAGTGTTACTCACCCGACAACATGTTGGATGTGTTTCCTTTATCAGAAAACATTTTCAAAACCAATTTGAATATTTTAAGTCCCACTGTGTTTGCTAGCTTGCATTTGTCTCTTTTCTTTGCCTTTGCAGGCACATAACTACGTTATTTTTGTGCATTACCACCACCAACTGTCGAGCAGTAGGATAGCTTTAAATTAGATGTCACTCATGCATGCATTTGCAACCGAAACCCTCCAGTAAAAGCATTGCCCCACAGCAGTGTAAGTGGTCAAAAATGACACAGGGTACTTTTAAAATGTAAAAAGCTTTTTGGTACCTCTCTTGGATGTTTGACCTTCACTGTGCAGAATGATGTACAGTATGTGCTTTTGAGTTTAATACCAGGAGGCTGTTTTCACATTCAACTGCTGAAGGGGCAAAGTTTCTCCATACTCACCTCAAATCAAAGTTTAACACATTTTGTTACATCATAACTATTTTGGAAGCCAAACATGATCCAACATGCAACTAACAGGTGTAACTTGAAGAATTTTGAACAAGGTGTTTTTGTGGAAACACAAATTCTTATACAAAGCAGATTTCAGCTATTTTATGTGTCTTAAAACATGAAGAGGATTTCTAAACCTGTATTTGTATAATCAGCTGTGCTCATATTGCATGCCACTGATGACTCAACAAGGACATATTGCATTAGGAATGATTTTGCTGTTAGAAAATATCACAAAAAAAACATTCAAAATTTGATTTCAGTATCATTCAGAACCATTGGGAAATTAGACTTGTGTTTAAGCATTGGCAGTTTGTTTTTTTAATTTCAAATTATTATAGAAGTAAGAGAGGCGCAAGCTAGATACCAGCAACAGCTGGACTAAAATGGGGATGGAATGGGAAGAATTTCACCCAGAGTGAACCAGAGAAACTTCTTGGAAGTATTTCAAACAGAAAATGCAATTTAAAAAGTATCCAGCTAATGCCTGAAAGATTGTACCCCTCTATGATTTAACAGTCTAAATAGGGCCTTAGGTGACACAGGCATGGTGGAGGGTGGAAAAGAGTGGAAGGCGCAGGATGGGTGTGCAGAGGAAAGGATAGTATAGTCAATATTTACCCTGAGTAATTGGTCCACACTTCCCCCAGCAAGATACACAGGCGTCCAGCGTCATCCCTGCCTTATCTCCTTCAGTTCTCCCTCACCAACCTACTGTGTGACCACGGTTGCACACAGCAGTGTTGTGCAGCTGTGCATAATGCCCTGGGGTTATCCACAACATAACAGGTAAAAGCATATGGGATGAATGAGTGAGTAGACACAGTCACATCCATTAAAATTCTTCAGGTCACCTTGTTGGAGTGTTGCGGTTCCCACAGAGAACTGTGGTTACGTATTATTCTGTTAACAAGCTCAAAGAAGCAGTCTGTAATGAGCTGTGTAGCCACGCTTACTTCAGTAATGAGACGAGCCTGTTCGTTACCTCAACGGTAAACCGCTGTAAGGTTTCAGGCTTATTACTGTATCGACAGAATGACATGAGTACAGCAATGAGATGCGTCAAGCCTGCCAAAAGAGGAACTCACAACTTGGATGCAAGAAGTGATGCAAAGGTTCGCCATTGGCAGCGTTTGAGACTTATGGGAAAAGATGAGCTGTCTGTCAACCTTCTTTCTTCATTTTATTTGGCCGTCTCTCAAACACACACACACACACACACACACAGGCACAAGCGCACACACATACTCTGTCCTTTCTTTGTCTCATGCTCTCAAAGCAACTTTCCAATTAACCTGATGCCTCCCGAGCAGCCAGCTCTTTGAAACCATTTTATGTCTCCCTCCTACACTTGTTCTGTGTGGGTCTGACTGGACATTTACGTGGTGTTTTTCAGTTGTGTCAGTGAGTGGGCCTAATCACATTTGTCTCTGTGTAAGTGTGTTGGTCCGTAAAAAGGCTGCTGGTTTCTGAGGCATCTATACCATACTATGTGTAAGTATGTGTGGCTACATTATGAAGAAGTCAAATAGAGCTGGTAAACACAGAGTGTAGCTTATATTGCATATATTTACCTTTTCTATGTGACGTAAAACATCTTAAAAAGATGACTTTGTAATATGTTCATTTACTGTTGTAAATATGTCAATTAGTTGTGCACATTATCTTGCAAATTTGAGATAAATTGAAGTACTTTTTTCAACTAAAATAGTCAAATAAGTAGTCCAACCGTATCTTAAGCCTTATCAACTGAGATGGCTTACAAAGAACTCTGACATTACAATATTGATTTTCCTTTCTCTATCTCTCTATCTCTTTATTTGTCTCCAAAGTGCGCATGTTTGAAAGAGCAGAGAGGAAGAGGCAGGGGTTTTGTGAATATGGTGGTGTTTTCTCAGATAGATAACAACATAAAAAAAAAATGTTCAAACATATTTGGATGGCTGTTTATATATTCAAGAAGCTGACTGTGGTGTCTACAAGAAATGGTAGACACCATTGGGCTATGTCTTAGTCAGTTTAATTAAATATTATACCACACAGTTGAAACTTGAGCTAAGAAGCAGCCATAAAAAGTTCAGGTTTTGTGAAGGTTGTAATTCCATTGCATGTGCTCATCAACAGTTGCTTCCCACCAATGAAAGAAATGATAATTGAAATGCATTCCAGCCCTCATAAATCACAGGAGCGATTCCTCTTTAACACTCACTTCCCCCTTTTCTATATTGCAAGAGACAAAAGAGGGGTTTGCATCATCCTTGCAGAGGATCAGAAGGGTTGTGCTGGATCTATACATGGTTTCCGCATCCTGCTTCAGTGAGGGCATTGGGAGAAGGATGATGCAAGAGCAGATGATTTCTATGTGTCAGTTACTCAGCTGTACTCTGGGAAATGGCTACATCTACTAAGTGAATATCAACTAACTGTGTTGGAACACGTGAGCTCCTGTTATGAATTAACAAGCACTGAAAGGTCAAATATTACTGTTTGTATCGGAATACGATGGATCCCTCAATAATGAATACCGCTGTGAGAAGTGAGTGTGCCTGTAATAATTAAATAGAGAAAACAAACCTTGTTTCCTCTGCACAGAGTGAATTCATTTATCTGATTTACTTTGAAATATTGGACGAACAGAAGAAGCGCCTTCTCTCTGAACTGCATTATTGCAGGAAACATAATCTCTTTGCATCTCTTTGAAACATGACACATTTAATCTGCCATATTGTATGTGTTATTTGCTATTTGTTTGACATTATTAGAAATATAAGTGAATACAACTCAATACTGGGGTTTTTGGAGACGTTAGTGTCACAGTTAGCCACTTACAACAAATTTTACATTTAATAATCCCCCAGATTAGGCATTGCAGGAAATGTGCATTGACCAACACAAGCATCCTCTTTAGTAAAATAAAAAGGTTTTAGTAAGCAGTAAACAGATTAGTTAGCAATTATCTTCTTTGGGGTGGGGTTTATAGAAACTTATTGTCATTAAATATCATCATCAGTGTGAGATAGAGGCTGTCCTACTCTTAGTTTCAAGTTGTTAACGACGAAAACCTTTTTACATGTTCACATCACTGCTTTTCACAATTGGAGTTGTGTAACAAAGAAATATTGAAAGTGTGACCCAATAAGTCACTTTACTGGTTAACCATACTGTTACATAGAGCTCAAAGGTCCACACCTCCTGCAACCCGCTCTCAAGTGTGATGAAGTGGCCTACCTGGCCAATCTAGCTTCAGCACTGCAGCATTGCCCTGTCCGGAACTCCTCATTACTGCCCTATAGTTTTGTTTACGAGCTAAACCGCTCACCGCATAGTGTCAAACCTCAGCCAAAAGGCCATGTTTCACATTCCAGCCTATTATGCCGCAGCTGCACTGCGTCAAGTTGAAACGCCCCGGACCAGTTCAGTGCCCAGGCTTTCTGCTGAGTGTGTTAATTTCAGGTCTGTGTGTGTGTGTGTGTGTGTGTGTGTGTGTGTTTGTGTGTGTGCATATCTGTGTCCAAGACGTAAATATGTGTTTTGTTTGTATGTGTGTGTTCTGGTGTTTAATTATGATACCAATTATGATACTGCCCAGCTCTAAGCTGAGACTTACGCCTACAATATTGTTAACCTTATAATGAGCTCTCTCTAAATAAGGCCACTGCCTTTAATATTGTTCTATATTTAGACAATGGAGACAGTACCAGTGTTCTCATTATGATGATGAATATTGCTGGAATGCAATATCCTTCTACCTGTTTAATTTCATTATGGAGTGAGATTGTAATAGACTGTTCTCTTCCTTGTCCTCCTCTCACTTTCTCCTTCCTGTGTCATCCTGTCTGTTTATCAATCAGAGAGCCAGCTGCTCCCAGGGAATAACTTCACCACAGAGTGCAACATCCCTGGGAACTTCATGTGTGGAGATGGGAAGTGTGTCCCAGGTGGGTGGCAGTGTGACGGATTGCCCGACTGCTTTGACAAGAGCGACGAGAAAGGCTGTCGTAAGTCCAGTTCAGTTCCTTTTTTTTTTTTTTCCAGCCCTTAGCTGTGCCTTAAAGCATTGAAGTCTATTCACATTCAAGTCATGTCTGCTCAGCTCCTCTCCTGAACTCCTCTCACTATCCAACATTGCAGTTGCATTCTTATCCCGTCCCTATCCATAGAGGCATAGCGGCCATTTAAACCTAATTCTCTGCCAACTTAAATGAACTTCCCTCTTCAATCCTCGGTTTTCTCTTCCTCCTCCTCCTCGTCCCCTGCCAGACCCTCAGCCCCAGTTTAGCACTGGGGCAAAACTTAATACCATCAAAGCGAAGGCCGATTACTACTGCGCACAGGAATAGCAGTGCATGCATAATTCTACTGTAAGGCTACAGTAACAGTTCAGTTTTGATCCTCACTTTTAGTGGGCTTTGATCTTTCTGGTCTGCTGCTCCTCCTCTTTCCCCTCCCATCTCAGCCAGAGCTCCACGCAAAGATGGCATTGCTGATGAAGATTGACTTTGAGGCCCTGCCACCCAGAATGGAAACCCCCATCTCCAGATATATTCATCTAGCTTTCTAACTCCTCTCTGTCTCTCTTCCCTCTTTATCTCATCTGATTATTTTTGGCTTTTGGCTTGTAATTTTCCTCACACGGGCATTTTTTCAGTCATAAAAAGCATAAAACCATTTCCTTGCAGAGATTTTTTTAATTATTTTTTAAATTTCCTGCCAAACTAAAAAAAACACACATATGGTTTGTCTTCCAGTCTGTCACCTCTCTCATTTTCTCCTCTTTTCCTCTGGCAGTCACTTCTCTCTCCCTTGCTGGCAGCTCAGGGAACATTTTAAGTTATATGTACAGAGGACAATATCAAAAGGTGTCCTAGGCTATATTTCTTTAGTACACTTTTACTACTGACATCCCTGCAACTTGAAAAACATCTCACATTAATAAACTACTGAGATGGATGAGTTCTGTGCCCCAGATTCTCACCACTCAATGGCCTTAAACTGTCAACAACTGTCAGACGTGGAGAAATAATATTCTGATGCATTGGACTAATTGCATGAGAATTAGATACATTAAGTGTTTCCGTTGCATCTAATTTTGCAATTCATGTGTCAGTTTGTTACAGCTCAATCAAATTAACCTCAAATACCTTTAACTTTGAACTTACAAACAAACAATCTTTGTATTTTGTCTGTTGCTGACGCTACATGCTATACCGCTAAAGATAAAAGCAAGCTATCATAAAGCATCTTACTCAGCCTGCCTCGCCGGTTGTCAGGGATCTATTTGTGTTTGTTGTCGACGTCCACATTATCTGCACTGGCATAAGTGGCCCTTATTATCCTCAAATATACGGCTAGTTGTCAGTCGATATCTCCGGCGACAGCTTCACAAAAATCCCCAGACAAACCTCAGGTTCCATTAGGGGCTCTGCAGAGACAGACCAACGGAGGGAGGGAGAAACAAAGGAGTTAAGGAAGGAGAGGAGGTTGAGAGCAGGACTCATTATGGTGGTTACAGCAGGAGTTCTGTCTGGATGTCTATTATCTGAGGAAAACACAATGCCTGGCTTCTCTGCGAGTAGAATCATAATTAGACATCCTCCTCTAAGAATACATATATATTTAGATATATATATATATATATATATATATATATATATATATATATATTTTAACAGAGGGTGATGGTAGATTTGCTAACTTGAAAGACAGTTTGTTGACTTTACTTCTTCCTCCTCTGTCAGTGAGCTACATGAAGAGTGTGTTTAAATTCAGATTTCTCTAGAAAATACAAAAAATTGCTTTTATTTTGTGAAATATTGCTATTAGACTGGCCTTTTTTTCCCTACCTTTATTTAACCAAGTAAATATCACACAGTGTATCTGATAATATCTGCAATCAGAGTTGCATTACTATGGAAGCAGAGCAGTGTTGACCACTACAGGATATTCAATTTCCTCCCATCTGTAATATGAGCAGATGGCATACTGTATGTCAGGAGGTTTCTAAGAACATGTGTTTTAATTGTCCATTAATGTGGAAGCTTTTGAACACCTTTTCACCTCAATTAGTCAATTTTGAGTGTAAGTTAAACGATTATAGCATTATGTTTTTAGCACAATAACTTTATACAGTATATTATAATTAATATGTGGATTTTATGCTCTAGGGCCAGTGTCTATTTTTAACACACACATCTGCATCAGAAGACAGCTGTAGTTAGAGAGTAGAGCCCATGCTGTTTAGCCAACACATTGTGCTGATGTGGGTGTCTCCAATCCAAGGAATACTCATGCAGAGCCTGAAGTAAAGGTCAGATGTGGTGACATCTGCCTGGTGTCTCAATGATGAGGATTATGTTTTTGGAAACCATGTAGCTAACAGGGAAACACAAAGGAGAACAAATCAATTTGGACTTGCAAATGACTTGGTTGGATACAAAAGGTCAATTTTCTTATCAATCTGTACCGAGATTATAAAGTCCAATTTTGCAAAAGCACCAACAAGCACACTCACTTGCACACACTGCGGTGCATCGGGCCAATCAGCCAAAAAGTGTTTTGCAAGACAGATCCGCCCACACGTGAACTTACAAAGACACTTTTTGGCAGATTTTTTTTTTTCTTTTTTTTTTTTTACCAACAGTTATTTTGCCAAAAAAATAAATTTCTTTTTTCCTTTTTTTATTGGCCTGACTGTCATGCAGACTTGGTCTGAAATTGCTTACCTCTGTCCTTTATTTATTAACTTACTTTAGAAGTATCCCAGTCTGCTACGCCTCATAGGCCAAGAATTGTCTTTTGAATGGTCAGGGAATGTTTATTCACCCAGAAAAGACAGCCTTCTACCTACCTCCCAAGCCCCACTGCTCCTCTCTTGTTTGTTTGTTCTTCTGGTCCCCTCTAGCACAAGGGTCAACTTGAGTCATGTAAATACTTTTTGCCGGCTCTTAAATAACAGTCTGGGCTCAGAGAAGAGAGGCAATATCTCCAGCCTGAGTCTTATTGCATTAAAGATGCAGCTTATTGTATTACTGTCTTGCTGCGCAAGGCCAGGACCCCCCTGCAGATTGTCCAATTTTTTATGGCGTGTAACCCCTGCTTTGCTCCAGATGAATTTAACTGCATTTCAGAAACTGCACTACTGAACATCTTCTCTATGTGGGCCTGCTTGTATGTATATGGGTTGGCATGTGTGAGGGGCTTAAGGCAATGATTCAGAGACAGGCTACTGATTAATTCCTCATACAAAGAAGTCAGAAGTACCAGCCTGCTCTCTGGTGTCCGTAACGACAGCAAGGGAGGATGTTAGACGAAATGGACACTGACAGAAGAGAGAAGGAGGAGAGCTGACCGATCTTACTGGGCCTCAGAGCAAGGATTAGCTGCTTTGCCCTTGTCTGAGCAGAGCATGAGCATGCAAGAGAGGAGAGATACACAGTGAGGTCGAAAGGGTGAGTTGACATGATGTTTAAAGGAAGAAGTAGAGACAGGGAGGGGACGGAAAAGCAGTTGGGAGAAAGAGAGAAGACAGAGAAGCCAATTTTCAAAGAAGAGTGCTCTGAACTAGGAGTCCTGCAGGCTGAAGGCCGTGGCATCTCTGTGTGGAAGAATCCATGTATCAAAAACTTCACTTCACTTCACTTTTAGCTAGAAGGGTCAAAGTTCAGCTGCACAAAAGGGCTACGCATCTCTTCATATTCTACTCAAAAGGAAGTGTGCTCGTCATGAATGGAAGCTACACATTTTAGCATTCAGCATTTGTAAAGGAAACTTTGGTTTGAACTGCTCATCCATCGTAGCCATATAACAGCTGTGACCTGTGATTTACTGCAAAATGACAAATTTGCACATTATGTGAAAAGCACACTGTACATGCCAGCTTGCTGCGGGACACACATGAAGGACAGAACACTGGAAGCTCACAGAAAAGCTGATGTTTTGACAGTTACTTGAAAAGTCTATTAATACTTCACAACAATGGGATAGTGTGTTCATTACCTGACGCACTCTTTATTGATCCTGTTAGCTCTTCACAACAATTAGGAGCACAATAAATTCAGTTCATTGGATTTCTCGAACATTATCATATCGCTTTCTTATTGCTTTCTACAGTGGCAACACAGCCAAAGCCTGGAGCAGCATCAATGCCGCTTTTTGTTTTTTTGTTGTGGACTGACCTCCACAAAATGCCCATGAGATATTGAGTTCAAAGGAGCCGCTAAATGCTTATCAACAACAAAGTTCTCCTCGACATCAGGGATGGAAATTGCTAAAAAAGACTCCTGAGGCAGATCGGTTATGATTTAGATATCAAGGCTCCACACACTGCTAATTTTTTATAAAACTCCTCTGTGGGTTGGGACGGGGTTGGTGAGATTTGGAGTGTGTGTTTATGTGATAAGAACAGTGACCAATGCTTTGACTCGAACACAAAGAGCCATATACTGCTGGCAGATCTGTTTTTGTTCTTCTGTTCATGCTCTGCTTCATTGTGCATAGGTGTCCTTTGCTCTGAGCGTGTTTGTTTTTGTGTCTCTGTGTGGGTGTGTACATTTAGGAGGACACTGTCGGAGAAAAAGCACGTGGGATTGCAGGAGTTTGCGAGAGTGTAGCATGTCTTTGTTTGTGTGGGTTGTTTTAGCCTTACTCAGAAAAAAAAAAAACTGTAGAGAGCAAAAGGAAAATGGAAAGAGAAGCAAGAGAATATGGAGCATTAATGGCAGGAAATGTAAGGACAGCAGGGAATAGTTTAATGGGACTAATACTGCTCCATCCCACATGCTTAATGGTTGACTGATCCATGAGCTGGTGTAATTAATACCAAGGAACCGGGATGAAATATTGATTAGGGTCCTACATACTGTCTTTCTTTCTCTTCTGGTTTTATCTTTTAGATTGAATGCTTTCCTTGTCTGATCAATAGGCATAAATTAGGTTAAATTATTGCCTCAAAATCTTCAAACGAATAAGAAATGCTGTCTTTTCATTTTACAATACAATGTTGGACGTTACCGGATCAAACAAGGCAATTTTAACAGCACGCTGCTTTCTATGATGAATATTGCAGCAGGGTTATTATCAGACAGATCACTCATTGCTTTTTCACTATATGCCCTTGCTTCCCTCTGCTTACATGTGCCAGCTGTACCATATATGAGTAGTACTTGCTTCAGCACCTAGCATAAAGTTTGATGGCTTTGCAGAAGGCCAGTGGCCCGTAAATGCTTGGCCCTTGAGATGAAGGCAGCTCTATAATGTTGCAATACTTTTTCCTCCACACAGAAAGTTATTGTATTATACAACAACAGTGCAAGGCTTAGACAGTGAAATGTACGGAATGATTATTTTGATCCCCAAGCCCCCTAGACTGAAACTTCACCTGCCCTTCTTGCTTACACCCTGACTCCATTACCTATTGATTTCCTCCTCTCAGAAATGCTCAGCAAGGTCAAAGAAAGCTTTGAAGTCCTTTGCTTCCTCCACTCTTTCTCAGGCCTGTATTCTCTCCTGCTCACACTCCCCTTTTTTTCTTTCTTATTAGTCTCTTCCTCTGGTGTTTCTCCTCACTCTGTCAATCATGCATGCCCATCACGACCAAGCCTACCTGTGCCGAACAAGTTATTCTGTTCTCCAGGGAGCAAGGGAGAGGGAGAAAAGGGGAGAAGTGTGGTGAGGGGCATAGAGGTGCATGTTGCGGAAGAGCAAAGCATACTTCATCCCCAACAGGGGTTCTGCTATTAGATTCAGCCTGGCATGAATGCTGAAGCCACATGGGAGATAAAGACAGCAGGAAAAAAAAAATATAAACAGTATTCACTTTCAACTTGTTATATTATCAAATGATTTACTCTAAAACCCAAAATACACTCCCTGGCCTTGATTCGAACTTAGAAAGAAATATATTATTATGTTGCAAAATCCATAAAAATAAAACAAAGTATGGATGCTTGGAGAAAGCATGGTACATTATTCTTAATTTAAAATATTTTTGTGGAAGAAATCTCAAGCAGATGTCAAAATAGGCTGCTCATATGTGTGCCTATAATTGTATAGGAGACAGTAAAATAGAGAACGAGGAGACATGTTCATGTGTGTGTTTTTGTCTATATGTCGTCCCTCTGTGCTGTTTCTGTGTGATGCAGCCACGTTTTTCTGCCAGTGATAGTCTTACCTCAAGGAATCAGCTCGACTGCTAACCTCATTCGTTTTCATTTGTGCTGCTCAACTGAACGCTGGAACCAAGTTTGGAAGGTGTCCAACACCCCGCCTGCCTTTCGTAAACAAATTCTAAAAAGGCTTAGGGAAGAGAAAGAAACTTTGGCATGGAATTAACCAAAAAAAACAAAAAAAAAACAGAGTGATAACAGAAGGGATGACATGGATGGCTATAGGTTGCAGAGCAAGGTAGAGGCGCTGAAATGATTCAGCATTACCTGGATCAACAGCATTGCATGAATTTGAACTGTAGACGTGGAGTAAAACAGGACACCTTCACAGGATTATCAAAGGAAACTTTATAAATGTGTGTTTTTACCATCCCTTCCACCCTTAATTTGCTCCTTCTAATTAATTTTTCATCTTCCTACTCTGAAAACTGCTCGGGCTATGAAGGGCTATGCATCCCCCCCCGAAAATACAGCTAAGCACATTAGCTCTATCGTTCTTACCAGCGCTGTCTCTCCCACCCACGAATTTCCCTTCATGAGCTTGCCCTTCATGTGACTTTTGAGCTAATTTGGAACACAAACACTGGGTCAGATGAATCCTGCCAGCAGTAAAAGTGGTAATGAGGATGGGGTGAGGCAGGAAGTGAATGAGGAATCTTAGAGCTGTCCTTCTAGCCCAGAAATATTTCTATCTAGAAAGAAGCAAAAATTCTCAACATGTAAAATTCATAAAAATAGAGAATAAAGGATGATAGTGCTTTGGTTTGTAGCCAGATGAATTTCAATTTCCCCACAGCAGCATGTTTTTCTGTCTTTTCTGTACGTTGTTACAGCTCAAAATCATTTCTGTTTTTTCTGCCTGGCCTCTAATGAACATGATATACCATGCAAAATAAGCTTTGGGTGGTTAGAGCCTCTGCTGTCCAGGTAAACAAAGGCTTTTCAGACTATAGACACAGAGATCGGGCGCTATCCCAGCTTCCTCCCGCGTTCAGCGGATTACATTTCATCCTGGAGACAGCCGCTCCAAACCCTCATGGTTGTTGTGCCTAGCCCCCCCCCCCTTCGCTACACATAATCGCCGCAGCTTGAAAGAGCTCATAAATCAGCCTACCACAATATATTGTAGAGGGAAAAATGTGCACTTCTGGCATTTGAGACGGCACAATGCCAACCTATGAGCAGGCCAATTCCTCCCTTTGTATTCAGTAGAGAGAAAAAAATAGAAAGTCTGTTTGGTGGCTTGCTTTGAGATGTCTAGTATGCCTACTCACTCTTCCTCCAATCGTCTGTTTGAGTGTGTGGGTTGCGCCATCCTTTTGTATGATTATAATGCCGATCTTTCATTGGCATTAACTTTCGAGTCGTATTTCACAAGCATCATGACAATATCTCAGCTGTAATTGGTAGCTTTGCCTTTCTGTCTCCAGTAAGAATGCCTACAACAGGAGTAGCTCTCACACAAAAGCCACATTTACAAGTTTAAGCATTTGTATTGCGATGCAAATTACCAGAAGGGCATAATAAAGAGAGGTTTAATAAAGAGTAGAAAAACCGAGGTCTGAGAGCGGATACCGTTTTTCACGTAGATGTGGCTCATTATACTAAACTGTAAATAGCGATGACTATACTGGAGGTGTCTTTCGTTGTTTTGTTGCCAAATCAGGCTCTAAAATTCTAACTTCAGAGTGATCGACCTAAAACGGGGTCTTTTATTTTCTGATGTCTTTGCTCGCATCTACCTGCTATCTTGTTTTTCTCCTTCTGCCCGGAGAGATCAATGTGTTTGACTTTAAACTCAGGGTTAGTGCTAAACAGAGGATGCCAGGGATTGATGTTCTGCAGGCTCGTCACTCAGTCTCAGGCCTGTCCTGGGCGATAAGTCCTGTGGCCTGCTTAGGCTGATCAATGGCAGGATCCATTCAAACACTCTCCCACATGATTTCCTCTCTTTGTCTTTGTCATTAACTTGTTTTCTTCCCGTATCAATATTTTGAGCTCTGATCTTGCCCTTTACTTGTCATCCTTCAAAGAATGTGAAGATAAGCATAACAGAAGAAAATGCCGCTGCGTAATTAATTGGTCTCTATAACAAAACAGCTTTTTGACTCTTTGAACCTTGTACAGTGGTTGAATGGTTTGCTGTTTTAACTTGAGGACATAAGGTTGTGTGTTTGAAGTTATTGCGATAATAAATTTAAGAAAACTTTGTCGACTTTATTGCTGGATCACAGCCAAGGCTAATTTTGTCATAAAACATGATGTAATGCATTGAAATTTGCTGCACCATCTCCACATCACCCATGGTCTAACCAATTATTCTTCTTTCCACCATTATCCCCAACCCATCTATCCTTAGCTAAGGTCAAGTCAAAGTGTGCCCCTACATTCTTCGCCTGTGCTAATGGCGTCCACTGCATCATCGGACGCTTCCGCTGCAACGGCTTCAGCGACTGTCCCGACGGGAGTGACGAGGAGAACTGCAGTGAGTCTCACACGACAACCAGTTTCAACAATAACAATCTGTCTCATCCCATGGCCACCAGACGTCATGGTCTGTTCAGTGATGTACCGTCCCCTAGTCACAACAGTTTATACTGCAGGTACTGCACCGGTCATGTAGTCAGCGGTGGGTCAAGTGCTGAATAGGTAATATACTCAAGAACAATTATTCCTGTAAAATGTGAGCATAGTATTCAGCATTTCAGCAATTTTACACTTAAAAGTTATTATGTGCTACTCAGCAGTTTGGAGAATATACATGTATAACAGAAAGCCTGAATTACAGACAGGGAGTGTGGAGTTTGATTAAGCAGGAAAGGAAAGCAAAAGAAGGGATAGCTTCTATTTTTTTCAATAAACTACAACAAATACTTTGCATGCAGTCTGAAAGGGTCAATAAAAATAATCCAAGTAACTACCTGGTGACAAAAATGTTTAATTTAATTTAGAGGCAGCAAAGCTAGTTAGACAAATAAAGAGGTCCAATAAAAATAGCAGTGGCCACACCTTTGTATGTCTTTTATCAGTGTTTTTTAATTGTTGTTTGTTGTTTTTAAGACCTCACTGAACTTAC
This sequence comes from Argyrosomus regius, assembly GCA_946959425.1. Taxonomy (NCBI): domain Eukaryota; kingdom Metazoa; phylum Chordata; class Actinopteri; family Sciaenidae; genus Argyrosomus; species Argyrosomus regius. The sequence continues at coordinate 17,677,262 of OX336886.1, forward strand.
GTCCAAACCTTCATCTCTGGAGGTTGGACGATTGATTTTTAAAAGCAAAGATTTCAGTGTTTTTCCAGAGGCACAGCACGCACATGATCCTCATGTAAGTGTTGCCTTTTTTAGTTTTGGTTATGTACAGTATTTCAGGTGTGGGCAGAGGTGCTGCATTCTTCTTACTTCTTACTTTTGCTCTGCTTTAGTTTTTATAATGTCAGAGCAGTATTGCTTGGAGGAGAATCTCATTCTATAAAAAAGACAATGTCTGCGTTGTTGCTGCCCCCTCCACTCACTATCAAATCTTGCATTTAGAACAGATAATAGTGGTGACAAGCTAAAAATGTCAAATGTCGAAAATCCTATTAACTTTTACAAAAGTTTGAGTCATCTTTATTTGTTTGCAAGTCCTGACTCTGCATCCTTCGGTCTAGTTTTGCCTCATACCCATGTATTGAAATAAAGGACAAGGGGAACATCCAGGTGTAGTCTATTTTATCAGGCATATCATTTGTCCTCACATGACCCCATCACTGCTTTTCCAGAGGGGATTGTGCATCAAGTCAATCACTCACCATTGTCAGAGGCAGTGTTCCTAGCCTGCAGGGCCCCACGCTCACAAATCTAATCTAGCCATTTAAATGGAGCTTTGCTCCACGCTCCCAGCACATACTGCATCACCACTGTGTAATTGTCTGGATCTTCTCACAAGATAATTCGGCCTCATTTTGCAGAAGCTAGAACAAAGACAAAACCAGAGTGTGTGCTAAAAAGGAAGTGAAAGTGCTGGGCAGGGTTTTTGAATGTTTTTTCACACGTTTTCTTTTTTTAGTTAGATTTTTATCAGACACACCAGATCAAATGCTTCACTAACTCATATTGTTGTTTAATTTCTTCTCTGAAAATCCCCATGAAAACATAATAACCATATTTTCCTTTTATATTTAATCATATCAAAGTGTTCTAGATGAGTTGGGACACAAAAACAAATTATCTAACAAATTGCACAAACAAAATAACTTGAATGGAAAACTTTCACTGTAACCCTGTATTAACTAACACTTGACACCTCTGCCCTGACTCTACCACAGCAGGTAATCCACTGGTGTGCTCAGAGGCTCGCTTCAAGTGTCGAAATGGCCACTGTGTAGACCGCAGCTTCTTGTGTAACGGCCAGGACAACTGTCAGGACAACAGTGACGAGGAGCTCTGCCTAACTACAGCAGGTAGGTCTTTAAGTCAAATGTATGAGACAGTCATGTGGAATTACAGTAGATCAGAGACATTTCAGACATTTCAAACTGTTTTTTGGGGGGGGTTTTGGTTGGTGAGCTCGCACATTTCACCAAAATACAAATCACAGACAGCAAAATCAGTCACAGAGCTACAACCAGAACATGTAAAGTTAGACATTTTTTATCAACCACAGTGCACTGGATAGAGGCAAAATAAGCAGCATGGACTTGGAATTAAAATGAGACAATGCCAAATATTAGAACTGCTTGAAAATGCTAAAATTCATGGAAAAATAACAATATACAATATATAGTGGAAAGTTAGTAAGAACATGAAACAGTTATAGCTCACGTACATATATGATGTGTAAACATGTGTACTATAACACTATGTTTTCACTGGACCAATGGTCTAAAAGAGCCACATCATCTGAGAAGTGTAAAAGAGACATAAATACGATACACTAAGTGAAATATGCACTCACTTTACCACAGTAGGCAATTTGTGCACAGAATGTGCAGATTTAGGGATGTAAATTAGAGGCTCCATTAGAAACTCCAGATGGAGGGACCATATGTACAGCAAAAACTAACAATATCTCTATTGATGTGTTTGTTCATTATCTCTTGAATAAAGTACTTTTTTTGTAGAGAGTGTATTATACAAACTAACAGTACAAACAAACAGTTTTAAAGAATGTACCAGTAACAGGTTCACTGCATGAGACATACATGATTTAAGCTTAAATCTCATGAGATGGGATAGTCCATAATTTAGAATTAATGGTCTGCAGGTAAAACTCTACATAAACTTTCTTGTTGTTCAAAAACACCAATAACTTGGTGTGGAGATCACAATTAGCAGTCCCTTTCATGTGTATTGTAATTATACAGTACCAGGAATGTTCCTGTAGATGATGATTCGTAATGAGATAGTGGACACTGCAGACAGCACTAGAAGCCTTAACATACTGTGATCAGAAATAGCTGCAGGGTATTATGCAGGGTGAGTAGCGCTGTAGTAAGTTTTCACTCAAAGTCTAAAGAGGAATTATTTTAAAATAATAACATCAATTTCCTCTCTTTATTTACACCATTCAGAGTTCATTTCACAACATCAGTCATAATAACTGTCACTTGTTGTGACAAACTGGAATTTGTTCAATTATTCAGGCCATAATTGTTGGAAATATTGGCAGTGAACTTTACAGCCGATTTCAGAACAGCTTTGCTATTAAACCAGATAAAATGATGATTGAGGAGTTTCAGTCACTCAATATGTCACATCTTCTGAGATTTCTGAAAGCATCAATCAGTAAGTGTGTTCTGCAGTCTGTGCTTTATAAAGACATGAAGCAAAGCCACTTCACTTCCAACATTCCTCACTCTGCCTACCTAACACACAAAAACACAGCATGGCATCATCAGTGCCATGTTGCGAACTATAATGATATTGATGACATTGTGCGGACTTTGCACATATAGCAGCCGTGTCATCCCTGACATCCCTGATGTCTTCTTCACTTCACTTCTCACACGCAGCTGCTGCCATTATGGTACAACAGTCAGCTTCTATCAACACTTCAACTGTACTTCCACTGGCAAGCCAACGTGATTTCTGCTAGAAGTCCAACTCTGGTGTGTTTGTTTCCCCCTTTTATTAAAAAAAAAAAAAAAACTTGTGCATCCCTACCCTTCCTTCTGTCTAGGTACTGCTGTCACACTGATTTACTCTGTACTGTCTGTCAGAAATAACAAAACAGAAAACTGGCTAAGTCTGGACAATAAAAAAAATTGTTGAAAATAACCTGTCAGCGTCTATAGCCCACAAGACAGTAATGTTATTACCAATACTGTGATAGGCAAAGTCAGCAAAAACTTTATTCAAACTCGAGACCTAAACAGATGGAAGCTTGGCAGCAGACGTATATTAGACTTCAGAATATAAACACAGTAGATTCTGGTGAAACTTTTCCACATGATTTATTCTCTAAAATTGAATAAAAATGTTCAGATTTTTCCCCTGGCTGTGAATAATGCCTCTGATCTGACACAGATTGGTAAAGGGTTGCAGGCTATAATTATACTTATTATGATTTAGCATCTAGATTTTAGTCGTTCTGTTTTTTATTTTGCCTAATTAGTGAAGCTGATTTAGTAAAAATGTATATAATTTTTACCTGCGTGTCTTTGTGTGTGTCTGTGCAAGAGAGACAAAAAGAGAGTCCATCCATCAACACAAAGCTGTCCTTTTCAGACTCCACAGCTCAATGCAGAGCCACAGAATGCTGGATGGATCTGTGTAGTAATTCAGAAATATTGATCGATATCTGTGTCCAGTACAATCAATTTCTTTCCTCACAAGTGAACAATACCGTCTGGCAGCATGTACCTGCCTCTTGTTATGTCGTCTGAGGCATTAGATCTCGATGACAGTCTTCACAACAATGGTGAAGAGAGAAGAGTGCAGAGTTGTGTGAAGGAAAGCTTGATGAATTAGAAAAATGTTTACCTATGTTTTACAATTAGCATTCATTGATAATTATCTGGTAGAAAACACCACAATCTGTAGTCATTAGATCAGAAAATGTTGAAGCACCTCACTGAAGATCTAAGGTCTAATATTGGCAGCCCTAAGTGCAATTATTACACTCTGTTTCCTAAAAAAAGAGTGTTCTGCCTTGCAGAAATTGTATTAAAAGGCTTGCTATGGTTGACTGAGAGACTGCCTCCATCTCTAAAAGGTGTCTAATGATAGAGTGCCAAATTTATCTTTTTCTTATCATAAATAATGGCTGAATTTTCAGCAGAGTAGTTTTGCTTGTTTTCAATTTCAGCTCGCAGAAACAGTGAACTCACCTTATCTTGGCCGCGTTTTTTAAAGACTTACAGTAGTATTTGTATGCACTGAGTGCAAACGACCTGAATGTTCTCCCGCTTATTTTTGCTGCCGAAAACTTGTAGCACTTCGTAAAGTACAAGTGTTGAGAAGCTGCGCTCCGTGTTGTTGTGACCTTCAGAACCGATGAAGGATGAGCAGCTCAAATTTTTATCATCACCCTCTGTGGAGTGAAGACATCGCTGCAGTTTGACTCTTTGCATTTCTTTCCTGTATGCACACACCCACACACACACATACCTTACATTCTGCTCTAACTTTGCCTCTCTCTCTATAATAAGCACAGACCTGCAGGTGACAGATAAGGTATACAATATCCGCTCCAAGCCACCTGAGCACAGCATCTCCTTGCTCACTTTCTCTCCTGTACCTCCTCCTCCGTTCAACTGCTCTTCCTCACTGCCCATAATTACTTGCTTCAGTGTCTCCACATTTGGTTCCTTGATTTGAATAGTCTACTGAGAGATCCCCACGTCATCATGGCATTTATAGAGTAGCGGCCGCTTATCCTGCCCTAGAGGTGTCCGATAATTAGATCCATAGAAGCACCACCATCCTCCTAGCTCTTTTTATGCCTCCGGTGTTTTTTTTATTTCCCATCAGTGTGATTTCAAACAATTTGGCACAGTTAGATACAAACTGAGCAGCACAAAGCCGCTTTTACTGTTTATCGTTTTATTTGATGGGTAATTGATTTTTCAAATAGCAGAGAGGCAGCAAAGTGGCAAACAGTGCAATGTAAGAGTACACAATCTTCTATAAATGCATTGGTGCAATCATTGTGTGGTGAGATAGAAGGAGTAGGAAAGGGGAGCCAGTAACGGATAACAGAGATAAAGAAATGGAAAGCACACCACATAAACATAATATAGTGAACCCGAAATGGAGTCGAAGGAGCAATGAATAGCAATGGGTAGAAAGATGGAGGTAAGCAAAGAAAGACAGGTGATTTGGTATAGAGAAAAGCCGGGATTTGGATAGAACTGAGTGAGGGGTAGCGATAAGCCGGAGAGGATGAGACCAGCATCCATCTCTGAGCAGTGTAACTCTGGAAACAGAAATGACATGAAAGCTAGCAAAGCAGAGCCTCTCTGTGCTCTTCTGGTCTTCGCGGCTGCTTATAGAGTTTGCAGTGATGGAGCGCATGTTTGCCTCTGCAACAAATTGTTGCTGAAACGCTGCCGCGGGGCTCACAGGACGTGGCCAGATGCTGGGGGAGCCCTGGCTGGGAACAAGAGAGCCACTCTGCATATCCAAGGAAGCATGTGCATGCAAGCACACACACACACACACACACATACACACACTTAAAGAGAGCACACAGTGATTGTTATGAATATTTAATTGCAAAAAAAACAACTCCACTGCCTTCATAAGAAACTTTGTGAAGGTCATGGCGCTGACAAGTTGAAGGACTCAGTACAAAAGCGATGGGCACAGAAGCTAACGCTTTTTAAAAAAGTGTCTGAGAATCCCCTTGGAGTCGTTTAAGAAAAGTAATTGATTTAAAATGCATACATCAGCGTCTCTCATTACGCATTAATTAACACAAGTAGAAAAAGAGTATCAGATGGCGTGGTGACAGTGGGAGAGTGTGATAGTGATTCATTCTCACAACTCTTCTATCTCAAAGCAGCTTCATCTTGGCCTTTTTCTTAACTGAAGTCGTTCTGAGAGAGAAAAAGTAGCAGAGCCAGAGGAAGTATAAGTGATGTGACAGCAAAAACAGAGGACGAGGGCTTCAAAAGCTTTCAATTGCTTTGTGTGTTTTAAGATAAGGTATACTGTGTGGTCACAGGCATCAAAGGTGTTTTCGTTGTGTGTGTGTGTGTGTGTTTGTGCATACGTCCAAATGTGCATCTGTTCTTTGTGAAAAACACACGCACACAGTAGTACGTCACATTTTATATTCTCTCTGACAGTAAAGCTGTACAATCCTGCATTACGTTTCATGATGTACTGTAGCTTTTCAACATCACATGAGGAAGATTTATGGTTTCCACTGCTGTGTCTTCTCCAGATCATTTATTTTAATATCATTGCAATCATTGGATAAATAAAAGCCAATTAATCGTTAAATGATTAAGGACTGCACCATCTGTGGCGCACAAACACAAATATTAATACGTTAATTAGGCTTCTTTAACAAAACATCAATTCTGCAGACCAAAATGGTTCAGAAAAGTTGACCTTCAGGACACATCTTGGAATACATTTACACCATTTGCTGGTTAAATTACAATGCAATGTAAATAAATTATTTATAGTCTTGCTGCTCTGGCGTACCTTGTACCTTACAATGAAAGAATCAAACCGAAGGGTAGGCCTTTCTTTCTGTGTGTACTATATAGTATACATGTGTTGTAATGTCTTGATTCCTATCGAGGCAGGCATTAAGTCCCTCCGCAAACTTAAAAAATGCTCTTGCAACCTAGATTGTATGAAGGATAACTGCTAGAAAATGGTTTTTACCAGTGGCCCCATCAGACTCATCATTGGCCTACAGGTCCTCAGAGAACTGTCAGTCAGAGTGAGTTGCTGGGCAGCAAGCTGACAATTAACATTAGTCTGCTACATGAGTATGCTGTCAAAACACTGGCAGCTGACTTCACTCTTGACCCTGATTGGTTTGATGAAAATTAAGCCACCACCTAAATGTGCTCCAAGATGTGCAAAATTAAGAGGCAGCAAGACTTTTTGGAGAACATGACTGTGAATAATTTAACTTGCCAGCTTCTTTTGATAAGGCTTTCAGCGAGAATCACTTGGTTCACGGCTTGTCAAGGGCATTTGGCAAGTTACAATGTCTTAACCGAAACATTAATATTATCGTACACTTTATTTTTGTCCACCGTTGCCACATATCCACAAACACTCGATATTCCCAATGGAAGTACAAAAAGCAATTTTAACCTGGTTTGTGTGTGGAGCGCTGTTCTCTGAGAAGTCAGATCCCTCATTTTAAACTCCATGGATGCTCCCCTCCCACAGAGAGTAATCTGCAGCTTTCTACTTGTTATATCCTCCTAAGGCTGTGTAAGAACTACTCGATAGATCCACTAGCAGTACATCTGCTGCTTTGCATGAGCACTAAGTATTCAACAACCTGTCGTCACAGCCCTGCCATTTACAGGGCCAATAAACACCAGTAATTCAGGCAGTGCTGTATATACAGCGAGTGTGTGCTGACATCTAGCAGTAACTCCTGCCTCTCCATTAGAGTCACCAGTAAACTAGACATTAATTTATAGTGTCAGTCTGATACATAAAGAACAAAGAATGTCAGAGTGATTAAAAGTCCTTCTGTCCGCATTCACTGTTGCTATCCTTTTAGCTTGCTAATAGCTTCTCACACAGCCACGTCCTCCCCCATTGATTGCTGCCAGGCTTTGGCCCCGAATAATGTAGCTGCTATAGATTAAAATGACAAGTTAATCCATGTGCAATTTTTGTGGTAGAGATGTGTTTGACGCTGAGATGTTGGTCTGTTCATGCCCTTCGTCAGTAGCACTCAAAGCACTGGCAGAGAGAGAATGGTGTGGGAGGGAGCGTGAAATGGTGCAGGGGAATACAGTATAATGGCAGTAGACTGAGGTGTGGGAGTGGAATGTAATAGTGCCAGTTCATCAGAGCCAACGCACACTTGACAGGCACAAATAGGGAAGGTTGCGCATGTCACCGCCCATGGATGTGAACTCTGGAAAAGTTTCTGGTTTGCGCTTTTGTTAACCTAAAGCACGCTCACAATGTGGTGTTGACGAGCTCTCAGCTGTTGGTCTGCAGGAGAAGAAGATGCCAGCTGCCAAGATGCTGTTTGCTGCTGCTGGCAAAGTTGAACTGAGGGGGTGCAGTGTTCTATTTCCGTCATTTAAAGTTTAGATGAAAATATTTGCCTGTACAGTAAGAGTTCATTTTAAATTGGGTCTAGCAGTAGCATTTAGCATGTATACTGTTATCCATGTATTCGCAGCCTGCTTTAGTAAAGAGTTAGAATATATCCGCACTTGTTTAATCTTTCATTACCTGTCATCCCTTTGTTCCTTCTCTCTGCTCACCAAGGCTAAGTGTTAGTCTTTTCAGAGATCCTGTTGTTTAAGGACCTCGTTGCCATTGGCTGTGGCCACCAAGTGGGGTCACCCCCGGGACCAGAGTCTGCATGAATCATCCCTGTCCTTGAATTATTTCCAGTCAGCCGTTGCTGTTCAGGCTCCTGTAAATTAACAACCTTTCCCTCCTAAACCTATCCTCATTCAGTCGCCATGGTGATGGCGGTCAAGTGACGACCTGCACCCACAGGCTAGTGGAGGAATTTCACTCCAAACAATAGCTCTACTGTTGCTGTTTGGTAGAGTTGTACTTTGAATGAGGGTGCCTTTTTTGTTTGAGTGTGGCCATGTATCTGGGTATATGTATGTGGGTGGACTGATTATTGTTTTCCATCACTCCTCAATGCCATACTCGTCCACTTTTTGGATGATTAACTCAGAGGAAAGTTCAGGTTTGCCAGTTCGAGATAATATAGCTCAAGTGTCAATCTCTGGTTTAGCTGGCTTGGTCCATAGTTGCCACGCTCCAGCCAAAAACCTTTCATCTATTTTAATGAACTGATTTTGAACCATTAGATCACTTAAGTAACACCATAAAATGTAAAGCTCCAAAGGGGAATAGAAAACAAGCTCATTATTTCACAGATTTCTGCTTCTAGGAGCATCACATTTGCATTAGAGTGTTTTAAGCCTGGCCTCAACTGCAACATTTCACTGCTCCATCGACACTTAGCTTGAAAGACGTGCCCCTCTCAGGCCCCTCACTGCACACTTACTGGTTGGCTGACGGCAAAAAAAGAGGTGAGATCACCATGTAAAATGTGCTTGAATGGGGCTCCCTCTCTCTTAGCCTTTTCTTTCCATCTCTGCATCTGTAAATCATTTAAGTCATTTATGGTACAGTGATTCCAGGATTTTTTAAATGAGGTGGCACAGGTCGGACTAGGAAACAGTCATGGGGGGGCCCATGGGAAATCAGAAAATTCTATCAGAAATAAAAAACAGGGTTGGAAATTGGCTTCGAAAACAGTGGACACAATTTTCAGGCTCTTGTACAGCATCCTGTGCCCAAATACAGGTAATATTACATGAATAGTGGCAGTACACAAGAGTCTGAAAATTGTTTTGTATTGAGTAACTGTTTTGTGTGAATAGGTCAAGACAATTTTGATCTAATAATATTAGAATATTATTCATTTAACATTTAACTTATTTTTATCTGCATTTGTGTGTTTTCTGCACCATTTTGTTTAACTGCACCGTCACACATATGCTCTGTCTCAGAACCGATGTATTCTGTGGTTTGGTGTGCTGGCTACTAAAAGGTCCAATAAAATTATCCATATCCAGAGACTTGGCTCTCTGTGACTCGACGTTAAGCACTACCAGTCACTCAGTCGCTCATCAGTAAATTGCACTAGTCATTTTGCACAACTGGAAAAGTTCATGTAGCACCTCTTTGAAAAGCTCCAGGAACACAGTGAACTTGCAGTTCTTCTTTCCTTTTCCTTTCCAAAGTCCTTTTGGCTTGGTGCAGCTCAGCTGACTCAGATCATCAAGGTGACACGTTTGAATGAAAAAAGAGGTGACTCTCTAAAACTCTGTGGCTGTTGGAAAAGAGTGCTTGAACACCATTCATTACATTTCAGTTCAACTTGAAGAAGTGTTTCTGTAACTCCCCAATCATAGAGTCTAGGAAAACAAACCTTGGTCACTCCTATGCTCCCCAACAGTGGATGCCACTACAGATCCTTCTAGTCTAGAGCTGGTCTTCCATTTTTTAGGCCTATGTTGATACTGAATTTTTAAGTTGTGGCGAAGACCCCTCCACTGCTCATGAAAAACGGATTCTTCTCTGCAATTCTGACAAGGTTCCTTAAATGTTTCAACACCTCTCACCAGGTTTAGTAAAGCATATCAGATAGAAGTTTGGTGTCATCCAGCACTTTACAGAATGACGGTAGAAGCACAGTTTGGGCAAGAAGCCCTGTGCCTTCACAGACTTGTCATGACTTCGCTCACTAGCAGTATCTTCAAGGACATATGCAGGTGGCCTGCACATCATATTAGAGCAGGCAAAGTGCCTGCATGTCCATCTTGTGTCGCTGAGCTTCTGAATCTCTCTAGGGTGACTGCCAAACATTCTTACTGAACTTCTAGCCATTGTCTTGTAGTGAAGACAATTGATGATCTTCTCTGTTCGGCCTGCAGCATCTAAACTATCAGCATTTTTAAAATGTACTTTTGAAAGATTTCTTTGACCTCTTGGATGATATTATGCTGAACCATCTCTGCCAAATACCCAAGGATTTCTTTTTGTTGTGGTATTACTTGCGCATGTACTCTGTCCTCTGGACATTTCTTTCTTCTCTATTGGGTCATGTTTTGCTATTTGTTCTAATATGACCAGAAAGTTGCCCCTTTTGTCTGACTCCACTGACTCACAATGGCCTCTTTGGGGAATATTTTGTGTAGCAGTTAGCAGGAGAACATCTGTCACACTTTTTATCATCCTGATTCTCTTTAAGTCTTTTTGGTACTCTTTATCTAGTGACTGCAACAAAGACGTGTTACTCTCAACTCCCCTTTTGTATTCAGACCATGCCAACATGACATTTGGTGCTCTGATTTGGAAAGTATTACAAATTCATCGTCCTTTTATAGTTTTTTTTTTTTTTTTTTAGTTTGTAAAACCAGACAGCAAAGCTAAAGCACATTTGGTGGTAGAGAAGAATGAATTTATTTTGAATCAATTTAGGCTATACAGGCTATATAGGCTATTGTGAAATATCTAAAAATATAAAGACACTCAGATGAATCCCTTTTATTTCACCATCAACAGTATTTATAGTGAAATGGTCTGTCACTTTGTCAATATACCCTGAAGTCCAACAGAAATAGCCTATACTGATGCAGATGGGACTGGCCAGTGCTCTCTGTCACCGTCACCCTCAAAATCTGAACCAACCAACCAAAATCTGTTCTGATTTTAATCTGTCACTGCAGATAGGTGGCTGCTGGTCTAGCCCTCAGTGGTCCTTTTAGTCTGGCCGTCACCTGTGCTGGCAAATCCAGAGGCTACTAGTTGGTTGGCCTGACTGGTGAAAGGTTGGCTCTGACCTGCATTGGATTGCACTGCAATCTGTCTGACTCTAAAGTGGTTTCTTCTTAAAGTAATCTTGCATATCCTGCTGTGTCATTTTTTTCTCCTAAATTCTCCCCAAAAAAGTAAATATAAACTTAATATTACACAAAGCTACATTTGATAGCTATAACCTAGTCTGATTAAAGCAGAATCATTCAAGTGTAAAACACTTTGGATATGCAAATAAAGCAAATACGTCATTAGATCAGATGTCTGGGTTAACATTCTCAAACCAAACATTTGAGTGTTTTCAGCTTTATAAAGCCTATCATAGTGGTCCTGTGACCTCAAGTCTTTTTACCATACTGTACATGGTAAATGGTCTGTGCTTATATAGCGCCTTTCTAGTCTTCTGACCACTCAAAGTCAGAATGAGTATGTATCTCATTCACCCATTCACACACATTCATGCACTGATGGCATTAGCTGCCATGCAAGGTGCCAACTGCTCATCAGTTTGAGGAGCTAACCATTCATACACATTCACACACCGATGGCACAGCCTTCGGGAGCAATTTGGGGTTCAGTATTTTGCCCAAGGACACTTCGACATGCAGACTGGAGGGGATCGAACCGGGGATCGAACCGCCAATCTCCTGTTTGTGCTTTTGTACAATTGTGCTCACCTAGTCTGCATTGTGCAAAACTCCATTGAGGCTCAGAAGCCATTATCTTTCTCGAACAATATCACATTAAAAAGACCAAGAATTGTTGAGGCTGCACCAATACTAGATATTGACTGCTCATTAGTCAACCTGCCCTCCATAGCTGTTAAGTGGTAGCAGATACTTTGACTTCTTTGCAAAAGTTCAGAGATTATTAATAAAGCCTTTAATACATTTAGTGTGCAGTAAAGGAAAATTGAAAGGGACATGTAATTGTTCCTTGTTTTAGAAATGTTTCCATAAGTTTGTACAGGCAACATTCTTTTAATCTCTGTTGGCTCTTTGTGGCCCAAGTGAAGGGGAAAATGCTGTTTTTGCATTTTTAAAAATGGAGAAAATTATGGAACCAGAGCAACAAGGTGCACTAAATATGATTTCATTCTCTTGGAAAGCTTTGATGAATGTTGGAGAAATTTAGATACAGTACTTTTAGGAGATGGTTATGTGCCCAAAGCTCAATTTAATTTGCCCCCCACACAATCATTTTTTTAACTATGTTATCTTTTCTTTAGGCATGTCTAATGCACCCATCCATAAATAGCAGGGCCACTTAGTAGCATTAAAACTCTTCTCTGCTCGAGTAAATCACACTGTGATACTAGATTTGGTGTCACTGTTTTGCAGGGCTGAAAGACTGATGTATTAAAGCAAATAATAGAAGCTGAAATATGAATATGAAATGGGAATAATTGAGTGCCCCACTGTATCAAAAGAAGTGCCCCCCTTAAATGCCACTCCTTTAGGCTACAAAAACTGATTGGCTCACTTATCACGTTGCTTGGGATTTGGATCACTAAACACATCCTCTAGTCTGTTGAATACTACATTAACTTTTCATTCATGATTTTTCAAAATGTGCAAACTTGTATTGGTTACCTGACAGTAACTAATCTAGTGTTAATTATTACTAAAAGGCCCCATTACTCCCACATGCTCTCATCTCATCTACTCGAGTGGCAATGGACCAAAATGGTGTGCAGATAGTAGGGGTAAACAGATAGACACCCTTGAGTGATGCATTATGTGTCAGTCAGCTCTCACTTGATGGACCGGGTTATTTTCTGCAAATGTGTTTTCTGCCAATACTGTAAGTGTGCATTCACCCATGATATGGTTGAGCTGGAGGTGTTGCTCGACCGACAAAAGACTGACGGCAGTTATAAAGGTGTGTGTTTGGGTGGTGATAAAGGTGAGGGCGCAATAGTGTGTGTGTGTGTGTGTGTGTTTGGAGGTTTGAGTGTCCATATATGTTAGGTGTGTGTGTATCCATCATGGAAATGCAAAAAGAAGGAAGGCTTAAGTGGAGCAAAGGAAAAAGAAGAGTGCCCTGGAGAGAGAAAAGAGGGATTGCATGTCAGAGAGTGTGAAAGATAGAAATGTGAGAGGACGGTGGGGGGGAGGATATGGGATGAAAAAAGAGCAAAATGTGAGTGTGAAAACGATGGAGCGGAAGAGGGAAGGAAACCACAAGGGAGAGAGTGATAGAGAGTGAGAGGGAAGCTGATGGAGATGAGGGATTAGGGAGAGTGGCAAAGCCATTGAGGAAAAAAAAAAAAGATAAAACCTCCTGGATTCATTGTGTAGAAAGACAGGGTATCAAGGGGGAGGACAAAGAAGCAAATGGAAACAGGGAGATGGAAATGGTAGCTGGCGAGGGGGTCGCGGGTGCAGGTAGAGACAGAAAACCCACTAAAAGAGGTAAAGAGAGAATCTGAGTGGAGGACAAGATGAGAAAGTAAGCAGGAAACAAGGCGTCCTCAGAGAATGGAATAAACAGGCAGGAAGCTGAGAGACAGGAGCAGGAAGCAAAGGTAAGAGCAGAACAGAGAGAAACAAAGTGAGTGATCAGGATGAGTCGATTTAAGTCGAGCCAGAGTGGTGAGATGGGAATGAAACAGAGCGGGGTAGACAAAAAAGAGCAGAAGTAAGGATGAAAACAAAATGGAGAACAGTGGTGTGAACGATGACAGGAGAGTGGAGCAGGACTGAAAAACTACAGGGTGAGATTTTAAAGGGGTCATACTTGAAGCCCAGAGATTGAATAGGGGGCCTAGATTAGCCCCTGCATGCAACAGTGCTCTCATTCATGGTAATTACTGGACTATGCACCATATCTCTCAGCTGCTGTCTCTCTGACTCACTCTGCTCATGTACCATTAACCTCCCATCAACTTTTCTCAGTTTGGGCACTTGGCTCCCATCTCCACCCTTTTCTCATCACTTCTCTTTACCATTTCACCTCCTCATTCCCCAGTGTCTTGTCTCCTCTCATCATAAGCTCTCTCCTCTCGCCTGTTTTCTGCTCTTGCTTCTTTTGGCAGTCTGCAGTCGCTTTGCTCAGATGGGCAAGGCTTAAACTCAACACTTGAGATGATAAGACCAAGTGGTGTTTTTGTGTGTGTGTTTTCTATCATTCCCTCTAATACCCTCCTCATCCTTTTTTTTTCTCTCTCTGTCTCCTCCTCGCCCATTATTTCTCTTTGTATACAGTAGTTCTCATTGCTTAATACTGTCATATGGACACTCGAGCATGTCAGAGGCATGTACAAACCATGCAAGAGATTGAGAGCCAGGGGATATAGAGAGAAAAATAGCAGAGCAAGAGATACAGTGAATATTAAAAAGAGATTTTTTGTGGTGTGTCCTTTGGTCCTTCTCCTAAGCAGCTTTGTTTGGTGGAGAGAATGCGCAAAAAGCAAGGACAAGTGTGCCTGCAGGACTAATGTCTTTACAGGTCTGTGGTGTACATTTGTGAGCTGCTGGCTTGTTCACATTACAGTATGTTGTTGCCACAGAGATGGAGAAAGCAAAAATCATTTCTGCACACTGCTTTGAAAGCCAAGAAAATGTATTGTTACATAAAAAGCAGTCTTACCTTATAGTATACTATATAGTATAGTATTTCTGTATATGTGTGTATATATGTTTTATATGCACCATTTGAAGCAATGATTAACAGCATGGCATGATGGTCTGCTTTTTTTTTTAAATAATCTTCCTTATTGCTTTAGTTTCTTATCTGAAAAATACATTGCAATTTAGATAAGCACAGCTCTTCATGCATGTAGTACTGATTTCAATTTACATTAAGTTTTAGACATGATTAATGGGTGAATTATACATGGTACTCCGAATCAATTATACGTCATATTGGCTGACTTGGCAGCTTGATACCCAATCGATTAAGGATATTGAAGTTCCATGGCTGATGTGCAAATTACTTTGACCTTTCTCAGTCCTCTGGTAGGCTACATTTTGACTAACTACCTTTGGTGTTTTTATTTTAATTATCAGTGGAGCAGAGCCACTGCAATATCAGAGTCAGAAAACAATTTCCCTGTTCATTTCTTCTTCTTTATTGATACACCAGGCTTTGGTCAGTTATTATTTTTCCTGTAGATTGAGTAACAAGGCTGCAGTAGTCTATTGTTTCTCACAGCATAAATACGGAACAAAAATAACTTACAAGTGGCTACAGTAGCTGTACCTGTGAAATGTCTGCCCTCTATGAGAAATTCAGAGAAAGCAGATGACTTTTGGATTATTGCATTTGGATCTTTCACATGTTTAAAACACTTTTTATACTTTTTATAAAGTGCTCTTTCATCAGGGTTATCTGCTATAGTGCAAATGTTTGACTCTTATGCCTGTGCATTTATCTATTCTTCTCATTATGAAACACTCCTTTATGTGCCTTTTCTTTGTATGCACTGTGCTATATATGAAATTCTTGTAGACTATGCACAATAGATGTGGGTGTTTAGACCAACCCAGTGTTTTCCTGAGGGACAGCTTTCGAGTGGTGTTTTGTAGTTGCTATAGCCTAGTTTCTCAAAGCAGCATCTTCCAGCTCTGCCAAGAAAAGCTTATTTTTTTTACACAGCACCGAAATTGGCTACCTTATAAAAGGTAGTGATAAAAGTTTAAAAGATAAAACTCATATCATTCATTTGTAATGATTAATGTGGCTCTGTCTGGAGGTCAGTTGTTCAGGGGCAAAAGTGTGGTTCAGAATGAAATATTTATGGATTGCCATTAAATTTTGGTACAGACATCCATATTCTGATACCTAGACTTTCCATCTAGCATAACAAACAGATTAACAGAACAACAAGAGCTTTTCAGTTTAAGACAGGATAAGAACTCTTTTTTTTCTGTCTTTCTGTTAGCTTAAGCTCAGACTATTGAGGATCACCAATCTTAAACTGATCAAAGTTAACCCAAGTCTGACAATATAGACCTGATCGTTACTAAGTAGTGCTGATATGTCTCATATTTTACATGCTAGTTATTACTGGAAAACAAAAACAGAATGTGAATGACACAGCTCTAGGGAGGTTGCGAATGACATTATATTCAGTATTAAATATTTGGTTTTGTTGATGCCTATTAGAATTCATGTAATACTATTTTTCTGTCTGTAAAAGAGAATTTCATCGCACTAAAGTAGCTTTTAAACTGAAGACAAGTCTCCATATACTGTATAGTTTTAGCATGTAGTATGGAAGTGGGACACTTATAATTTCTCTGTGAAAGCTGTACCTCAACATACAAACCCTCCACAATATGCTACATGACCACAGTTTCATACCAGTCCCTCAGGCTGCAGATGATGCATAGCTGAAGGCTGCATTATTAATCAGATGGGCATAAAGTTGACTCACTTGCACTGAGTTCCACAGCTTGATGTGTGGTCTGTCTCATCTGTGGTTGTGTGGGCGAGAGATTGTGTTCCTGTGTTACAGATATATGTGCATACATGCCTGAGCCTGGTGCTGATGAATGGGGTAATGAATAAATGTGCATATTTTTCATTAATTATAGTGATGAAACGAATGTGTGTGTGAGTGCATGGAAGGGCATCAGTTATGTTGGAAATGATGCAGTGTAAGTGTGTGTTAACGCATACTGTGGCTGGCTGTTATTGATTTGGAGGAACCATTAATGTGGTTGTCTAAACCATTAAAAGAGGCTCCTGCTGAGAATAGAGCGTATAGAGGATCAACAGGCGTAAAGACACTGAATGGTTTGATACACGCTGGGAAACAAAGACATCTGTGAGCGAAAGGCAAAACAAACATTCATTGAGCTTTCAGTGATCAAACGAATGAAATAATGCTGTCGATAAAGATGGACAAAAAAGTAAATGGAAGGGGGTGGGGGCGTGAGAGTACAAAGGAAGGAATGAGCAAGGGTATAGCAGGGAAAAATGTCTCTCACTTTTAAAGGTTAAACACACACTGAGCCCCTTTCTATTCAGCCAAGAAGCCACAGGGGCTTGTGCATATAGCACATATACAATAAAGTACACGCAGAATTGATTTTAGAAGCATTGATCCTAATTGGCTGTGTTGTGATAAAGCCTTGCCTTTCAGCAACAAGAGGTGTTTCTTTTATTTCCCTCTGGTTAATGAAGCTGTTTCCAGGGGAAAAGGTGCCAAAGACTGTTGCTCCTCACATCCTCGCAATTTTTTTGAACATTGCTGTTCAGTCTTTTTTGGTCTTCAAGAACATCTCAGTCAGCTATTTCCAGCTGTGTGCTTCGCTTGGTTTGCAAGAAGATGCAAATGGATGTGCAGGGAGAGAAAAAATGGATCAGAGACAAGAGAAAGATTGAAATACAACAATATCCAGGGAGTATGCAAAAGGCCGTGCAGAGATGGTGACATACTTAGCATTACTTCTGGTGAGGCAACCCAAGACTCCTGCTGGGAATTCTTTCTATCCCCTCCACATATTTTCATCAGAACAGCTCCTCATAGACCTTTTTTCACAGCAGACATTTTGAGTTGCCATACCAGGATGAGCACAGGTGTAACAAATGTCAAACCATGGCTCAGTTCCATCAACCGTCACAATCATGACAGTGAACTAGCATTCCAGGACCCTGGAACTAACTCACCAAAATGGAATACACTTATTTTTCATTCAATTATACCTGGGTTGCTACAATAAATCAAAATGTCTATGAAAAAGATCGATTGTGCGTTCAGACCACACAGCATGCATGACCAACATTTTCACTGATTGGTTCCACCTTGCCTTCTCATATGTAAAAGGTCATGACTTGAAACATTTATCTGCAGAGAGCGTTCTTACACCAGTCTTATCTCTGACCTCCAGGTACCAGCCTCCCCTTGGGCACTGATCCCCAATCTTTCCATGCTTTCTCAACCCTACCTGTCACACTAGGAGCAAATATGTTCAGGCTGCACGACTGACCATCATGCTTCATTTCTTATCACATAGACAGAGGCCATTGATTCCACTCCAGCTTAATATAGAGATATGAGCATGACAGGAGCAGGGCTGTGTTGTTCTGTTGTTCAACTTTGATAAAAGACGCAGGGTCTCCTTGTGCGTCCTCCAGCCTGACCAGGCCTATTGTTGAAGGAGAGGGGATTAGATGGTGGAATGGGCATCAGGGATCTTGCTCTCTTTCTCAACAGAGCAGAACTGAAGCAAGGGGAGGACTGGCATTGTATGCAGGCACTGATATTTAATACGTGTGTATGTGTGTCTGCATGGCGGCAAAAGACTTGAGTGCTCTATGCAGACAACTGCAACTGTTCGCAGACAAGCGAACATGAACACAACTGTGTAAATGTGTAGTGTGTAGGGTTTATCCCACTTGATCTGTTGCCAGATCCTGCCCTGACTTCCCTCCACCCTTCTCCTTTCTGAGCTCAGACTTACTGTATCGTAACATGGCCTGTCTGGACCAATGTTCACTGTACCTTTAACAGACAAGCCATGAACGGGCAGTCCATGCCGGCCTTCAGCCACGTGAACTTGCATTGACTGGCCCTTCTGCATACTTACGGACGAACACCCAAACAAACATGTTTACACAAATTGTTAAAGAATAGTCTATATGTGTGTGTGTTTTTTTCCAACTTGTGTACCTATAGTACTTAAACAGGCCAGATATATGCAGCAATGTATCAAAGTGACAGCAGATGTGAAAATCTGTTGTTTGAAGGTTTGATGTATGATAAACCTTTTAGTGATTTAAGTGATACAGTCTTAAATAAATCCAGGTAGAAAACACCTGGAATTATATCAATATAATGAATTATTTTCTACATTGTTATTAAGAAAAAGATACCCACGCACCTTAATTAATCCCATCTATGTAATTATGATCTCCGCTTTGAGAACTAAATCAAATGCTCTCAGCTGGAACTTCACTCACTGAAACACAGTCTCCCGTTGCCACCACTTCTGAGAAGATAAACTTAACCAAGAGGAATGTATTGCTTGTGCGCTCATGCATGCATGCTCTTGTGTGTGTGTGTGTGTGTTTTTGCATGTGTGTGTTTGTGGTTTTCATGAGTGCACACTTTGTACCAGAGTTAAACCTGAAGGTTGCAGCTTTTACTTGTACTGCTATAAATATCCAACATAAAAATTTTGTTTGACAGCTTGCCTTCAGTATTTTGTGAGTGTGTGTTTAGATTTACTGTAATATAATTTTGTATAACACATTATCTTCTGTGTTTGGAAAGGGAACATTAAATGCTCTGCTTTTGACACATGCTGAAACTCATAATTCACTCTGAACAATATAAAAATAATTGGATTTTAACTCCCAGTTCAAAGTATTACAACTTTCTACACAAACAGAAAAAAGATGTCACATAATGCTCAAATGGATTAGTTTTTTTTTTTTTTTTTTACAGCATCCAGCACTGTGTAGATAAGGGCTGCAAAGAAAAAGACAGACAATACATCTCTGTGTGTCATAACATCAACACTGATACAATAAGCTGCACCACAGCAACCTCTTTAACCAGCTTTAATCTCGTCTGTAAACCTGCCAGTCACCGGGGCACTTTGGGACAGACTCAGCAGGTAAACCTGTGAGTGGCAGCCTGAGAATGATTGATGGCTTAACTGCCACTTATGTGATCAATACCACTGACATCTACACACAGCACACTCAACTTTAAACAAGCAGCAAAAATAATGCACTAATCTTATCGTTGCAGTATGTGGATGTGGGGATAGCTCTCTTCAGAGAGTTGGATAAGCACTAGCAGCCTAACTACAAGCACACATGGGGATTGTGACAAGAGTGACAGTTACTATGTGTTCTTTTACAGCAAGGTTTTATTAAAGAACTATAACTTTATTTTTACAATCAATAGGCCTCTCTTCATCAGATTTTTGTAACCATAACATGTTTATAGATTGATTTCCCAGCAAAACAAGACATGTCTGTATTAGTGTAGTCAAGGACGGTATGACATTAGAGATTTGAGAGTCAGCTGCTGAAATGCAAATGTTTCAATGGAAGACATTTCAATATTCACATTAATCTTTTCATGTTGCCTCTATAGACTTCTTCCAGGGTTGGACTCACAAAAAAATGTGTCCTGGAAGATTCTCAAATGTTGAAGTTTCACTGAGTGCATCTCCAAAGAAGGCATTTTAAAACTTTCACTATCTACAAATAAATTACCATGCAACATAGCAAGCAGTGACCAAGAAATATGCATGGATTAATTAACATTTCATGTTTTAGAAGATGTTTGGCTTTGTGCACAATAGACTTAAAACATTTAAAACCACTAGCAGCTGCTTTAAATCCTACACCTTTGGAGATGCTTTTCTCAATCTGTGAAACTGTGCATACCTAGTTGTTGGTTTAGGACAGGAGCATATTTTTCAAGCTGAAAAATCCTTTCAGTTCAAGCTTTCGACACACAGACCTCTCAGTGCTTTGAAGAAATGTGAAACAAAGGTTTTGTTGACAGTGAAACTTAAATTAGTGGTGAGCACTGCAGAACAAAAAAGTCTAACAGATAGCACTCTGGGATGCTGGCAGTACAGCACAATCCTCACTGCTGTACTACTCAGTTATTAAAAGACTAGTCCTGTTACACCCTGCTGCCTCTGAGTAATAGGGTTTAAAATAGTTCTTTGCTTTTAGTATGTGCCCCTAAAATAGTTGCTTTTGTGACAGCATCATTTACTGATCAACTCAGCCCTATCCTCCTCTGCATCAAACTCACGTTTTTGGTCAGGTTCCCTCTGGTTCTATTTACCTTCTCAGTTGACCTTGAGTCTGACTTCTAATAAATCCAGCTTATATTGGGGGCTAGCTCTAATAGAAAGGAAATGCGGTGTTTTACTTCAGTCAGGGGGTTTTATGGTTAAGGATGCTCATTCGCAGTCCTCATATTATATCTGTGTGGCTCTGTTCTCGAGGACACACAGCAGATAAATGTGAAAGGGTTGTTTAAATTCACTGCTGTGCTTACATCCTGTTCTCAGTGGTTTTAACATATCATGGCATACTGTATTGTGTTAAATCATCCTCGTGGCAGGAATATATTTCAGAAGAGAGAAAAATCTGTTCAATTTCCCTTGTGTTTTTACATTTGAGCTTAATGAATATCCTAATTCTCTGTGAATGTCATCCTGAGCTCCTTTTCAACATTCAACCCAAAGTAGTACTTTTGCATTGTATGAAAGTCACCAAACCATAAAACCAATTTTGCCCTCAACATTCAGACATCCCATATCAGCCCCCTGTCACTGAGGCTGTCAGATGAGCCTGTGTCTCCTCTGTGACTCCTGCACATCATCCTGCCTGCTGTTTTGTCAGTCTAGCTGCAGGCTACAGCTTATAATAGTCTCCTGTCCCTCTGGAGAGGGCTGGTCGAAGCCTGCGGATCCCATCCCTGCAAATGCACACAGGCCAGAGAACAGCTCATAATCTCCAGTCTTATCGCTCATTTTCATCACATCTTTGCTTCGGGCGCCATCTGTTTGTGCGCATGCGTCGGGCGAATGCGAGTTCTGTTTGTGTCCACTCTAAGGCTAGCCTCCACCCCTTCCTAACTCACCTTTTGGCCCTAAAGAACTGTTGCCATGGCAACTGTACCCGTCAGGTTTGAGGGGACGGGCTCATAGTCAAAGCCTCTCAACAACCCAAAGTAACCTCTCACCCTCCCCATTCTTCTTTTTCCTCTGGAAAAAAAAATAGCCTGCCTCTTACAACCACTGAAAGCATTTCTAAAAAAAAAAAAAACACAGTTGAAACTCCCACTTCTGTGCCTCAGTTGAAGCAAGCAACATGTTACGAATAGAACAATGAGTGACGCGTCTTTGTTTTTGTAGCTCCTACTGAGTCTGATTCTCTGTGATACACAAACAAAAGTGATATTCATAGCCAATCTTTTCACCAGCATCCTAAAGCCTGTTATTTATGAACATGCCTCAGAGTCTTTCCGCACTGTGCTACAGCGGCTACTCTTCTATCCCACTTCTCATTGCTCTCCTATTTTCCCTCAGCAGGAGCATTAAGTTCTTTGTATTCTAGATCCAGTAGTGGAAACTTTTCTTTTATTTTAGCTGGTGGATTTTTGTTTGCTTTCATTGTTTCTTGTGTCTTCTTTTGTTTTATTAATTCATTTTATTTTCCTGCAAAATAAGAGTTCTACACTGGTAATCTTGCTATTGCTAATAGTATAATCACTCATGATTGTCAAATACTTTATTATCATAGTAAATGAATAAATTAGTTCATCATATAGTTTGGTATTTTGGGAAATACACTTGTTATTATTATTATACTTTGTTATCTGTCCACTAAATATGAAGCTCCAGACAGCAGCTGGTTAGCTTAGCTCAGTATAAAGAAAACAGCTATCTTGCTCTGCTTAAACAGTAATTATCATGTTATATGTGGTTTGCTTAATCCATACAAAAAAAATGCATGTTTTGGTTTTACGGGGATAATGCCGGTCTATTCGTGGGCCAGGTGCAGTGACTTCAGTGCATCTCAGCTGGTTGCCTGGTAACAGTGATGACAAGACACGGTAAAGTCACTGCACCCAGCCAGAAAAATAGTCCAGCACAGAAATCCCTGTCAAAACATGTCACACAGACATGAGACAAGAAAGCAAACAAGCGCATTTCCCAAAATGTCAAATTATTGCTTTAATGAATTTTAATTTTGTGTCTTGTCAAGTGAACTTTGAAAACACCATTCAAGTACATAATACAGAAATGGATCTCTAAGCACATGCATACTGTGTTGTATATGGACATATGTTCACGTACAGAGACCTCCTTAGATATTAGGCATTTATTAAATAGCTTTTGTATCCCAATCTTACCAATATTATTATCGTAAACCAGCAGCACTAACACACATTGTTACTGTTTATTAAATCAGTATCTTAATATAAATATGGTATTATAAATACTTTTTGTAGTAGAACTCACTCAATTTTTGAGCACTGCTATTTTTTTAACCTCGTCCTTGTTCTCTATTCATTTACAGTCAACATCTACCTGCTCATTAAATTTTGTCAGTCGATTGTTTCCCTTTTCCTGCCTTCAACATCTCTGTCCCAGCTATCCCTCCACCCCTCTTTCTCTGTGGATGTTCTCTAGATGCTGAAGTCATTTATTAACTCTAACCCACCTCCTCTCCACCCTTATAGCAGCCCACAGTAAGCTGTGACTGAGTGTTATGAGGGGGTCTGATAGTGGCAAGCAATGGAGCGGACAAGTTATTACAGGACAGGCAAATAGAGGCCCGATGAAGCATGAAAACCTCCCATCCCCAAAGCTTGACTCAAACACACACACTGGGAGATATACAGACAGACTGGAGGACCACATTAGAGAGAGGCGGACAAAAACAAGGACAAACACATCCAACACAGAAGCTTTCATTGCTCTCTTCCATGAAAAGATATGCGGAAGTTCTTAATGAGAAAAAAAATACCATATGCAGGCTTATGGAGTACTACGTGCATACACACAGCCTGCCCATTAATTCCTTCTTTCCTTCTGCATGCTAACGAGAACAGACATATAGTACATGACAGGGCACAGCAACAGGAGCACGATGACAGCATGGGACATGAATATTAATACTGGGATGCCGAAGGGATCTGGAACAGTCCTGTCACAGAACAGTTAACATGCTTTGCTTCCCAGCGCGGCTTGGCAGAGCAGCTTTCAATCAATCAATCTTTCATGTCCCACCAGGGGAAAGTTTGTTGGCAGTGAGAGTTTCTAAACACAATAACACATAATAGAGGACAACGAGGGTGATCACACACTAAAGTAAAGGGTGAAAACGCTAACATCTCGAGGGAGTATGGACTTAAAATAGAAAAAATGATAGTCCTAAAAGTTCTACTATCAGATTTAAATGGTATTTTTAGTATTTTTCCATCTGGACCTTGTTTCCCCATGTTTTTGTGTTAAAGTGACAAATGGGCTTATGGGCTACAACAGAATTCTTGCATACAATTGCACACCGTCAAAATATGTCCATTAAAAATACTTGATTTTGCCACTGACAGGCTCAGATTGTTATTTAAAGTGTCTGACAACATTATTTGAAATGACCATACGGAACAATTAAACATGTATTTCGTTTAATCCTGTCTGTGAAATCTTCTCTGTGGGGACTGGATCACAGCACCCACAGGAACACCACCAATCTCCTGAGCTTCACAGCCACGCAGCAGCTGGTTCATCCTCCTCTGCCTGTTGCTCATCTGCTCTTCAGTTTGTAAGAGCTCTTCATCCATGTACTTTGGCTCAAATACATACTGGCAGCCATCCACACTGGCGTAATCAGCTAATATTCAGCCATGACATTGAAAATCTTTTACATAACACCAAGCTACGCTTTTTGCACTCGAACACAATAAACTCTGAATGACAAATCTTAAAGTCCTTTTAGACTTGGTTAGACACAGAACATGTTCCATTTCTCTGTAGGGTCATGTTGTCAGATACTTCTAATAACAAGCTTAGCTGGTTAGTGGCAAAAACAAGAACTTTTAATGGACTTATTTTTGGATTACGTTGTAGCGGCTGCAGACTGCAGCGCTCTCACTCAATACTAGACCAACACTGGTGTATACTTAAATATATATAAAAAAAATAGGGTCCAGGGTGAAATATATCAAGATTACCCTTTAGGTGTGTCATTGTTTTACAATGCAGGCAGCCTGAAATGATTTAATGTAGGAAGTATTTAATTTGCCTACCTAATGTAAAATCCAATGTCCTTTTGTTTAGGACATTGGACCTGTGTTTCCATAGTTTCTCAGCAAGGATGCCTGTATCAGAGGCCATTTATCAGTGTTGCCTGAGTGGATATGTCTCTTCAGTAACAAATACCATACATCTTGAGTGCAATACCTAAAGCAAGCGAGCTGGGATAGAGGTGAGGCATGGACCCCATTTATGTGTGGGAATTAAAGTTTGATCTGTATCTGGGTGTCTCATCTAGATCAAGAAGATTGTATGTTAATGGAACGCACACAAACACTCTCAGCATATGACCAGATCAGGCAGACCACCTCTAGAGTTGATCTGGCTTGCAGAGTGATTGGATTGCATTAGACAGTGTCTGCCTGTGAGTTAGAAATAAAATCACTCCAGGCTTTACAAGCCAAGGTGATGTACCACAAAGGACAACATCTCGGAAGTCAACAAGAAAACATTGAAACATTCACAGTCACCGCAAAATTGACTTATTTTTAGATGCTTCCCATAAATGAATAAAACAATAAGTCACCCTCACCTACATTTTTTTTTTTTTTTGAGAATAGATGAACCTCTCACATTTCCACCTACTCACTTGCTTTGCATAGTGTGCATAAAAATGGTGGGAGTAAATGCAGTAGACTGATTGTTTTATATTCCAGACGCAGACTTAAGCAGGTGTAAATTGGGTCAGAAAGACGGTAAAAGCAGGATAGTTTCAGTTTTATAATCCTTTTTAGCGAAGTTTATTGCGACCATAACCACCGCAGTCACTTTTAAGAGTTTGTTTTTCACCCTCTAGATCTCTCTCTGCTGGAAGTGCAGTATGAAGAGAATAAAGGCATGAGTGCACCAAACAGCCCACAAGTTGCAGTTTGTAGTTTCCCCCTCCCAATTTTTGATTTTTTTTTTTATTTCTCCACCATGTGGCATGGGTTTAGCTAGCTTGCTCTGGACCAGGATGAAAGAATTTCTGGGATTTTGTTTGTATTGCTGTTTTCACTCACTTGAACATCTGAAAGCAGTCTGTGTGCGAATGTCTGTCTGATGTGTTTGAACTATCAGATGAACTTACTGTAAGGTAAGTTAAGTAAAATGTAATATGTGCTCACAAATGTATGTGCCTGGTTGGCCTGCACTCTGTATGTGGGGACTGTGTGTTAATTGTATCTGTTTGTGGGTGTTTGAAGCCAAAAGGCATGCCCGCTCAACCCAATGCACACCCTTCCTCTGGTCTTCATGCCCGCCCAATACCACGGATGTGACTGTGTGTTAGTAAGTGTGTGTGTGTGTGTGTGTGTGTGTGTGTGTGTGTTGCAAAGTAAACATGAGAACTGTCTGCCACCTAGTGGTTCAATTCTCTTCTCTTCTCTGCTCATGGTCCTCCTCGTACTGGACTTAATGTGCTGGACTATGAGCTGGCTGTCACTGGTTCTGCATTTTATCACTCTGTCGTTGTGGGCGTAGCTGTGGCAACAGAGCTGCCCAAATGAGCCAGCAGCCCCACACCTGTAATTAGAGTCAGACAAAGTGACTCTGCAATAAGGGAAAGCACTGCTGTGACTATCAGCTGGAGACAGCCGTACTCGACACGTAGCAGCTAACCCTGGAATGCTGAAGCTCGAGGATGATTACTTTTTTCCCCCCACTTTGGACTCTTTTTAAAGATAGCACTTTGTGAATATGAAATGAGTCTTCAGTGCATGGGGAAAGTACAGCACATCTGTGCAGGCGCTATCTGTTCCCTTAGGATTGAGCCAGAGGTGGGGGGGAGTATCTCCATTCCCTTTATTCCGAGCCGTTTTAAGTGTGGCAATTAAGATATGTGGAGTCTTTTATTGGTCCGATTTCTTTTCGTTTTATTTGGCTCGTTCATCTTCAGATGAGCATATCCTGACAGTTTAGTTAGCGTATTCAGTGGCTGTTAGCCAATCAGGATAAAGGAATGCACTCCGTTTAAAAAAAAACAAAAAACACTTGTATCTCAGCAACCCAACGGCATGTCTACTGTTGATCTGCACCATAGTTTGATTAAAGACAGACAAAGGAGTGCTTCAGAGCTTGTTTTAATCACTGCATGCTCAATAGTCGATTGTGCACTAACATCGGGCCTCACTTTGCTTCAGTAGCTGCACACAATTTTCTATTTTTGGGCATGTATGTGTGCACCAATATTCTGTATTATCTTTTTCTGTAGCATCTCTTAATGGAGTTCAGTATTTATGCAGAAATATTTTGATAAAAAAGAAAAACATCTTGAAAATGATATTTTTATATTTACTCATTTTGTAACACGTCAGCTATTTTATCCCTTTAATTTAGGTTATTCAAAGACACTATGACATGAAATATATTTTCTAAGCTATAGTCCTGTGTCCTTGTGTTTATTTATCACTTATTATACGCTATATAAGATGTGCCAAAAATAATGCTTTCATCAATCAAAACTTCTCTTTTCTCTTTCTGTAAAACACTTCTTTAAACACACGATCTTTTTGATGACTCATTATGAACTCGGGGGAGTTTGCATAAATTTATTGAATCACTGTCTGCGTGGGTTCTCTCCGGGACTCTAAATGGCATGTGAATGTGAGCGAGGATGGCTGTTTGTCTCTGTGCATCAGCTCTTTAAGGAACTGGCGACCTGTGCAGGGTTTCCCCCTCCCCTCGCCCGAGTCATCTGGGATCACCTCCAGCCTCTCGTGACCCTGATAAGGATAAGTGGTTACGGAAAAGAATGAATGAATAAATTAATTTTATTATTAATAATTGAATTCATTGAATTCATTATTCAATCATATATTGCTAAATAGCTAACCCCACTAAATATACAAAATCACACTTGACCATTACTTTATTGGATGTAACTGTAAGTGTGTGTTTGAGTCTTAGTCAGCAAATTTTTTCTATCTTTTTATATTTGCAAGAGAGCATGGTTGAGGTCTGATTTATCATATTCTCCTTCATCCTTGTCCTTCAGATAGCAATGGGGGGGGAGTAACGATAGAGGCCAACAATCCTCTTCATATTGTACTGTATTAAATCAGCCACACCCACCTTTGAGTGGTCCAATAAATTATTTGAATCCCTCTAGTAAGTAAACATCAGGTTCTGCATTACCACCAACATACCCACAAGAGCGTCCAGTAAATATCCAAACCTTCCAAACCTTGGATTACCTCACACATCTCACAGCCTCAGAAAAACAGAAGCAACGCTGGGACTGAGGTTTGTCCTTAAAACAACCAATGTGAGCACGTAACATGAAGTAAGGGCCTTAACTAGTGTACAGCCACTTCACAGACCCCATCACCTTTGTAAGGACTCTGAACATTTTCTATAAATTGTTTGACACCCATACTCACTCTGCTGTCTGTGAGAAGCTGCTTCTCTTTCATGAGCCTCTTCACACAGGAGGATGCAGCTGCTGGGCAGGTGCAAGTCTGGCAACACACCAGGGCCAGATGGCATCCCAGCTAAGGTGCTCAAGCTCTGTGCCATGGAGCTCTCTCCCATCATCCACTCTGTCTTCTGAGAATCATACAGGACAGCATCAATATCACACCAGTGCCCAAGAAACCCTTCAGAGCCCAAACAATACAGATTGGTTGCACACACTTAAATAGTGGAAATTTATTCATTAAATGATGGGACAGAGGATATTAGATATTATAAGTGACATGCATCCTCCACTCTCTCCTCCAACATCTGGAATTACCAGTCAACTTTGCTACAATCTTACAAACTTTGCTACTTCACCACCTCAACTTCCCTCTACAGTTTCATCATTAATTCTCATCACCAACACTGAGGGGGTCCTCAGGGCTGTGTCCTTTTCTATACACCCTTTACACAAATGACTGCTCCAGCCACTCACCCATCACCACATACTTAAAGTACTCTGATGACACTGCCATTCTCTGACTACTCACTCTTTGTTACAGCCTTTCAGAACTCCATTTCTCACTTCACACAATGGTGCACTGCAGTTGAACATGGGCAAAACAAAAGAAATGGTCATCAAACACACCCCCAAGACAGTAGAAAAGATCAGCAACTTTAAATATCTTGGACCGACTATAAGACAATAAACATTTTTGATCAGCACATCACGTCTATCCATAAACGATCCAAGCAAAGACTCCATGTTATCCGTAAGCTCAGAGCACTACCTGAAAATTACATGCCGTCCCACAACCCAAATTTGCAGACAGGATAATGAGAGCCATCACACACCTAGAACTCACAATAGCAACGTTTTTGTCGCCTCTGCCATTACAGCATTGAACAAACTGCCTTGTTGTGTTGTGTTGTGTTGTGTTGTGTTGTGTTGTGTGCTGTCGTCTATGAATTTACTGATGGGGACTGTATGTATTAATATAGCCTAAGTGACAATATAGTTAATAGATAGTATTAGCCGCTCAAATAATGTGTATATGTATAATAATGTATATATGTTATATGTCACATTACTGAAGATAGATGCTGTAACTTCCATTTCAGTGTAGACAAATATGTGTACGTAAACACAAACATGCATGTAATTGCCACAATGTTTCTAAATGACCTTAAACATGTATTTGGCAACTGTTGTTATGTAATAGTCATTATATACTCATAGACAGTATATATACTGTAGCATATGTATGACTTGGCTTCTTTTATTTTCCACAAAAAAGTACTTAAAAATTAGAAAACTGTCAAATAAACCAAGGACTGATAGCCAGGTTGGAAAAGCACAAAAAGGGATCCAGGCAAAAAGAGTGTGTTCCTGGGACTGAAAGCATCCAGCAGGGGGTCTGTGTGACTCTCTCTCTCTTTTTTAATAGATTTAAGGCTAGTTTGGAGCAGCGTGAGTGGAGTTCAATTTTCCGTTGAGATGTGTGCATATGAAACTTCAAAAGACACTATGCTCTTCTGCCTAAATTTCTCTTCCTTCTCCATTTGGACACGTCCTCGTCTGTTTCTACCTCTGTCCTCTCTCAGCGCCTCTCCTCTGTCCACTGTTGTGCTGACTTTGACCTCTCTATGTCCCTATAATTCTCTCCTCTCATACAGGGGCAACAAGATTGATGCAGGCAGCAGATAATGAAATGCAAAAAAAAAAAAGAGAGAGAGAGAGGGAACAAGGCGGGAGAGTGCAAAGGGAAAGGAAGAGAAAGTGAAGAAAGATTGAAAGAGAGATCCGATAGGTTTTTGCTTTTGATAAGCATTTTATTGAGTGCACAATCCAGGGTGAGTGCAGCTGTTGTATTTCATAAAGGCAAGGGACATGTCATCTCCATGACAGTAAATTACCAACCAGAGGGGAATAGAGTGGAATAGCGGGTGGAGAGGAGAGAAGGGAGCTATGGAAAGCACAAAGCTGAGGGGGAGGAAGAGGGAGGCATTAGAGGGGGAAACAAGAGGGGGAAACAAAAGGCACAAAGGTGGTGGTGTGGAGGCGAGAGGGGAGAACAGGGGATGAGGGGGGGGGGGGGGGGCACTCTGATGTAATTAAAGTGGCTGAGTTGAAAGTCTGCACCTTGCCCCCCTCACCAAGCCTCTACGTATAGAAGGTTTATGAGTTCATGAATATGGTATACAAGCACTAGAGGTGCCAATATCACCAGGAAAGCTGCAGAGTGGGGTTATTAATGTGCAACCCAAGTACATCTATGCACAACCCATTTTTAAACATGCAGCTACACCTAGATACCTTGTTTACCCCCTCAAGATGAAATGGTCATTTACAACTCACTGATCCACTCGCAGAACGGCGATAGCACCAGTCATCACAGACTGTTAGTGTTTTGAAAACTTGCATGATAATTGACATAAATATTTCAAAAAGAGGGAAGAGTATACAACTGAAACCTTGTAAACATGGTGTCTTTTTATCCAAGCAGCCTTGGAAGTCCAATAATGTAAACATTCCTGAAAATTAGCCTCTTAAAATAGTCTACTTCTTCAAATTCAGTTTATGCAGGCCATCCCCAACATGGTTGAAATGTTGATTTTGTTCAGTCTGGTCAAGTTTGCATTCCTAGGACTGCCATTTGGAGTAAAAGAAACGTTTCAACCCGTTTAACTTTTCTTTTAGCTGTGTCGACTTTTTATCCATTAGCTATTACAACTACGTTTCAATACTTGTAGCTCTTTCATCCCTTACTATTGCTCTAGCTTTATTAAACATGTATCTATTACTTTTGATTATTTATTTCAACCATTTATCCTTTATTAAGCTAAACCTAAAACCAGTTAACAAAAGTACCGTCCACTAGTTGAAAAATACTGATGTACTTCAACTTGTACTCTGACTGGCAGAAAGCCATGCAGCAGGTCTTGAGAATTTGAATTTTTAATGAGCTAAAAGGAAATCTTCTTTCACTTTGGACTTTGCCCCCTCTGAAGTCAACAGTGTCCAAGCAGCTTTGCCATTGGTCGACAGCACAGATGTACTCGAGCCTTTCATGTCGAGTTTGACAAGACAGGAAAGCCTCTAGTGAACTTTGATGTTCAACTTTGATCATGACAGTTCCATCGAATGAATGCGGTGCAAAGTAACACTGTCAGAGATGCTAGCAGGACCAGGCACTGTGAGTACATGGAGTGTGAGCTCACCGTTCGTGAGAGATTTGGGTAAAAGTGTGAAAGCCAGTAAAACAACTTCACAAGTTCACTGCTTTGAATTATCTGTTTTATACATATGTCAGACAGGTTTTTATTTTATAGGATGAAATATACACAGAAATGCTGAACGATAGAATTTGAGATAAAAAAGATTGTATCAGAGTTGTGAGTGTGTGGCTTTTCCCTTTTTCCTTTGATGTACCTTAAACACAACATCTGGCTCTGGCTCAGCTATCGAGGACTTTGATGAGTCAATTCATACCTCATCGAGAATACATTTAAATATAGAAGCTAAAAACAAGATTTGGAGATTTTGCTGTCAGTGCGCAGGTACCTGTAAGGTGTGATTAGGACTCTTTTCTTTGAATCAGAACAGAAGAATATCAGAATTACCATTGTTATTGCGTGACCTCCCCTCACCTATCTTTGCATGTGATGATCATACCTTCCTTTGTGCCGTAGCTACAACTAACTAACAGCCAAAATGTGAATACAAAGCTCCATCATACCCACAGCAGGGGGGCCAGGGGGCTCAGAGACACAGGACCTCTCTCTCCTGACTGAAGAAGAGCTTGCCTCAGTTTCTCTTTTTTTTCCCCCCTCTTTTCATCTTGTGTGATTTGAAACAGTCTTTCAGGCCTCTATCACTAATGTACTGAGTAGGCTCCCATTGTTAATGTTACAGCTTTATGAGTTCCTTTTGTGTGCCTTTCTCTCTGCTCCCAGAGGACTGCACTGAAACCTGATAGGCAGTGTAGGGTGGCAGCGGTGGGGATCTCTTTATTTGTGCTTTTTTACTAGGTAATTATGGAAATAATTCTTCTTTGTTTTGGCCTTTCTGTGCTTAGAGTCCAGTTCATAATTAATTGGTAGCGTGAAGGAGTAGCCAATTTTAAATCACAAGGGAGGGGTCGAGTGGGGCTTGTTTTATTGGCTGGTGCCTGGTTGGGGCAGCGGGCGGGTAGAGCATCTGAATTAGATTAGATTTAATTAAGGCATGGGGCCCCTGACTACACACTGGTACAAAAGTAGGCTGTTTGCCAGGATAGTTGTTGTTGAGAATTCAACACACACAGATACACACATACACACACACACACTACTGAAGACTCCCACAGGCCTTCAAGGTCAGATAGACAGAGGAAACATGCAGCATGGTGTCTGGAAGACAGAGAAAACAAGCTAGAAAAAAAAAAGGAGAAAAACCTCCCCTAATGATAGCTTCTAGCTTTGTCCACACAGGTGCTCTACTCTCTCTAACTGCTGACACCTTTATTTGAAGGGGTGGTTTGACATTTCGGGGAAATACACTTACTTGTCATCTCACAGATAGATAAGAAGTTTGATACCACTCTCATATCTGTCAGTTCAATATGAGGCCATTCATATTTAACTTGGTGAGCTAAGCTCAGCATAAAGACTGGAAACAGAAAAAAAAAACAGCTAGCTGTGGAAACAGAATATTTTTATGTGAACCTCTGAAGCTCACTAATTAATACATTATATCATGCTGTACAAAAAACATTAAAATATATAATAGAAAATGTTCTGCATTGCAGTGTAATGGAGGGACTAAGGTACAGTCACTTCCTGGAGCATGGTCTCAATCTTCCAACACAACGAAAGTGAGCATGTGGAAGTGCACATTGTGAGCCTTACCAATGCTTGATTTGAATTCCAGTACATATAAACTGCATATTACTTCATTTATTTGGAATCAGACAGCGGAGTTGCATTTTATAGACTTTAGTTGGTGTAGTTTTGTAGATCTGACCTATAACTCACTATAACAGGGTCACCCTGGTTGACTTTTTGTGGAGTTATGCACGTTTCCTTTAATTCTCTGAGGCCCTGTAGCTCTAGCTTGTACATGTGGGAGGGGATCTCTACCCTGTGCTAAACACAATATCCCCCAAGAGCCTGTAAATCTATGTAAGCCTGGGATACTTCAAAAAGCTTCTTTGCAGTTTCAGGGGATCTAATCCTTACAGATTCCAGCATTTTCGGACTATTGATTCAACCTCAAGATAACTTGCAATGGTCGTTTCCTGGCCAGCTTTCTGGGCAATATCCTCAACTGTCTGCATGATGAGTAGTGAACAGAGATGTGAGTCCTTTTAAGCGTATATTAGGCGGTCTGTTAACAGCAATACAGAAACCTCGAACACATAACATTGAAAGTGCTTCAGTGAGTGTTGAACTTTTTAGGGGGCGCACAGGGGTTCGATGTTTACAGCCCCCTGAGGTATTAGTGTAATATGAACTGAAGCAGCATCTGTAAAATACTTTTATGTAGCTTATTCCTCATTAGCACAGCCAGTACAGTACTGCAGCTTCATAACAAATAGGATTTTTTTCACACACCCCCTCCCTCTCTTCTTAATACAACTGTTCTGTCTGCTGGTAAGCAGCAGAAACCATTTAGATGAGCCTCACCCCGAGTGCCTGATTGAAATTCTCACACTGTAATATCAGTCAGTGGAAATGTTTAAGTGCTATTCCCCTCATCCCATCTGGAATAATAAGCTGCACTGCTGTCTGCATTACAGTAGCCCCTTTCCTCATTTCAGGCAGCGAGCTCAACTGCTCTGCATTTCTTACTGCTGGCCACGGCTCTCAGTGTGAACTTTATGTTCCCTGGACTACTAGTTTGCAGATACCCCAT
This sequence comes from Argyrosomus regius, assembly GCA_946959425.1. NCBI lineage: Eukaryota > Metazoa > Chordata > Actinopteri > Sciaenidae > Argyrosomus > Argyrosomus regius. The sequence goes on from OX336886.1 coordinate 17,711,543, forward strand.
TTCCCTGCAACAAACATTGTAATCCGTGACAGCCTCTGGTGTTACTCTGCGTTCTATCATCTTCAGTGCAGAGCAACTCAACTCGTGTATTATCTAAAACTGCTGTAAGCTGTTTTGTACTCACAAAGAATTATTTAGTCTCTCTGTTCTTTCCCTGTCTTCATAATAAAAGAGTGAGGATCCCTACTTTTGAACTCTGGGCTCAAAACTAGCCTCTTCACTGTACACGATGCTCCATTTGTTCCCGTTGTCTCTAGGAGCTCTTAGGCATAGTCTGTCTGCTGTTATGCTTATTACGTAGCCATCTCATCTCCAAGACAGGCTGCTTGGATTGAATCACACAGAACACATTTCACAATGAATCTCAAACAATTTACTGCTTAATATTTATGCATCTTTCGTTCACTCTCTCTTTCGTTCCCCTTGATCTGCAACTCCACAACTAATCCTCCTTTTCCCTTAAATTGTTTCCCTCTTCCTCCTCATCACCGTCCTTTATTCCCCTTGTTGTCTCCCTTCTCGTAACCCATCCTCCCATTTTCTCCAGCCTCCTACATAATCATGAATTCACTCTTTCAATTCATCTCTCTCCTCTCTTCCACAGAAGCTCCGGGGCAGGACTTTGTGACACTGGACTATCGTCTGCGTTACTACCCCAGCATCACCTACGCCGTCATTGGCAGTGCTGTTATCTTCGTCCTAGTGGTTGCCTTGTTGGCCTTGGTGCTCCACCACCAGAGGAAGCGGAGTGTCTTGCTGCCCAGAGGTGTAAGAGGGAGTTCACATCACCACCACCACCACCATCAGCCCCTGCTGCTGTCACGTTTGGTTATCTTGGACCGGGGCCACGTCCACCCCGGAGGTCCAGGTCTCTCTCCTGGCTCCCCCACCGCAGCGGGCCAGTACCGCTCCACTCCTCAGGCACTGCAGCTGCTGTCTGGTACCCTGTATCCCTCCGGACTCTCTATGGACTCCCCTCCGTCATACTCACAAGCTGTTCTGGACGTCAGGTGAAAGGAATAATGATTCTAACAGCTGTATGGAAGTTTTTAATCTTTTGTCTTTACCCATAGAAGTAGCTCTGCACTGTAAGCCATGACAGAAATAGCAGCAATGAAAGCTGTCTCTGTAGCAAACTATGATCTAATTTAGCTTATCATTTTAATACAACATAATAAGACTGCAGTTTCATTTACTCGTTAGCTAAACGGGTATACATCTTGAATCTGTTGCTGGTGCCGGTCAAAAAATATTCATCGTACAGTCTTTTGTAATACCTCACGGCTGACATCATATTCTTCCTCTATCTGTTTCTTCTGTTTTCTCGCCTAGTCGGCCTCCCTGGTTTGATCTCCCTCCTCCTCCATACCTCTCAGAAGGGGAGTTTCCATCGGAGGGTGAGCTGCCTCAATACGAGGGCCCACAAGACCCTTTGAGCCACCCCACAGCACCTCCCTCTGCACCCTCCACAACCAGAACTGTGGCCTTTGGCACGCAGCTGAGTTCGAGCTCCAGAGAGGAGTCGGACCAGCTGTAGATGGTCTCATGAAGAAACTGTAGTTAGACTGAAGGACCAGGCTGCAGGGCCACATGAGGCCAGGACAGTCCACACTAGAGTCCTGCTGAGGAGAATCAACAGGGACTAAGAGGCTGTAGACTAAACAGTGCCCTAAACTTGCTGCCTACACATCGGCTTACTGAAGCACTGGACGGAGACGAGCTCATCCTGCTATACTGATCTTGTATGCTGGCTCCCCCTGCTGGGGTCATGGCTGCACTACACCATAATCAGCTACACATTTTATTCAGTTTTCATCATTGAAGAAATACTGTATAGCGACCACAGCCTGCATCTCCAAAGAAATAGTTAAACTGCCATTCATTAACGTATTAATTAACAATTATTGTATTATATTGCCTGAAATAGTCAGTGTGGTATAATATAATCATGATAGAGTGGTTAGTCAAAGTCAAGCACCGTTCTCTGATAGTCCTCACATTTCACATCTACAATATTTTCCATAGTGAGGTTTCTGATTATATATAGTGTTAAAATTGTAAAATAATGAATGTTAGATAAAATCTGTACTACATTTTGATGACTTATTGTATTTGGATCATTTCATGTTGTTGCCATATTCTTACTGAAGTTAATACAGTTTTAGACGATACAGTAACATTGAGTACGATTTTTATTAGTTTAACAGAAACACACGCAGTTGTGCAGTTGTATATAGTAGAGCAGCTCAATCAGAGGTACTCTGAAGTTTTTATCTTTTTTTTTTTCAGTATTGATTTGAACAATAACCTGATTATACGGCTATAGCTGACTATAGTAAAAACAACATTTTGTAACTTCTGTAGTGGTACGTCAAGCTCAGATGAGTTGTTGGGAGCTATTTGAGATATTTCTAAAGGAGCAGTGGTGGCCTTGTGTGCTTTATTCACAACATTTTTCATAGTATTTCTTGTTTCTTGTTTGGTTAAATTCAAGCACAAAAAGAGGACCATTGAGATTTTTTTTTTAAAATAATGCTGAGCAGAAATTATCTAAGTGTATCCTTACCAAGTGAGTTTCATAAATCATTCCTCGAAGCAAAAGATCCACCTCTGTTGGCAAAGATAACTTTTTATTACATTTCTGTTAGAAGACCAATAATGTTTTTTTTATGTTGAGTCAAAAAGAAAGTGAAATGATTTTGTTGAGGCCTTATTCTGTGCCAGTTTGGCTGTTAGTGCCTTTGTTTGTGATATGTTTATGGGCACAAACAGAATTTTAGCAAGCTAACATGACAACATACATTTAATAATACCTTGTCTTAGATCAGATTGTTCACATGTAGTTTGAGTTTTTAAGTGTGTATAAATCTGGTTGTGAATCATTCTGGAAAATCATCTTCAGTAGTATTAGACATGATGAAATCCATATCTGAAGGATCTGTGTTTATAAATGTACCATTGTCTATTGACCTTTGTTTGTTCATTTCAAAGTGGTTTGTGTGACACTGTACATAGGAGTTCAGACTAGTAAAGAAATCTATTAGTAAGAGTTTAAAGTGAGAGATGAATGTGGAAATGTAGTTGCGCTTTGCATTTTACTGTTCCTCTGAAGCCAGCAGTGATGATGCAGGCACAAGAAAACAATCAAACCAAAGATAATCATCATTAACTCAATCCCAAGACTCTTACCCTCCAAAGGAATGATTATGTCACATTTGTTTGTACCGTTATTATATTAAAATGTGCAAAGTTTTATTGAGAAAAACAGAATGCATGTTATTTGCTGTAAACTGGAAGATTTCTCAGGACATGTATACCAGTCTGTCTGTTCTGTCGCTTATATCTTGGTTTTGTTTTAAGGAATGTTTAATATCAAATTCCTTTTTTTTTTTTTTTCTAATTTGATCTCATGCAATTAGTTATTTACATATTTGTAACTTTGCCCATCATGATCTTTTTATCTCTTGTATTCTGTAAATTGAAAGTAATATAAAATTCTGACTCAGATTGTGTGTGTATGAGTCTTCCTGGAGATCTAATATTACATTTTCTGACAAACTTAATATTCTGTCAGAATCAGTTTATTGCAAAGTCTGGAGCTGTACCATGAGCCTGTGCCCCAGACAGACAAACCTTAGCTCACAGATCCCCAAATAATAAAGGTTCAGTCGCATGAATGCCATCTGAGTCTACACTGTGAGTGGAGAGAATGAAACATCATGTGGTGAAAGTTTTCAGTATTCAGATCCCTTACTACAGAAAGAAACATTATACCACAATGTAGAAGTCCAGAAGTGTATCAGCTTAATGCACTTTAAGACAACAGTTGTTCAGTTTGTTGTTCTGCAATGGAAGGCTCCCTGTTCTGATAATGTTTATATATATATGATGTTAGATTGTTAATGCTGATGTATGAGTGTGCAAGTAGCATTTCACTGTGAGAGCTACTTTTGTCTGCTTTACACACAGGTAGTTTAGTTCACTGGCACCCAACCTAAGGGTCAGACTCATTACAAATAGAAACAAGATTAATCTGAGCTATAGACCTTTTTTTTTACCATGGTAAAGGTGGTCAATGCAGGTGTTATCAATGATATTAATTAAGGTTCCATTCCATTTATTGCAGCAGAGCCTTTCCGTTTGACTCTGTTTGAACTGAATGGAACAGAACCTTAATTAGTATCATTGATAACCACCTTTACTAAAGCAATAAAAGCTTGGATAAGACTTTCTAATCCAATATGAACCGCTTGTCTAAACTTGGATTGTATGTCAAATCTTAATCTTAAAAAAAAGTTACTATATCTGTCAAGTGTAGTGGCATAAAAAGTACGTTGTTTCTCTCTGAAATCACATTTAGAAAGCCTCTGCTGGTAAAGGGACAAACAAAGTAATTATTGTGTAGCTAGGAAAACCCTTTGTCCAGTTCTACATTTCCACCAATAGATGTCACCATATAACCATAGTGGACAAAGCTCAGAGCAGAAAGCTCCAACGTGAAGATTGAAGCTCTTCATTTCTGTCCTGCTGCATTGTTGTAATCTAATATGTCAAATGTAGGCTTGGTCAAAGACGCTTTTTATACATGAATGTTAAAATTCTTAGCATTCAAGCTCAGATCTGCATACATCTCAGATTCATGGAAACTATCTACATCTTATATGACACAGTGATACATAAATGAATACTATCTCACCAGTCGCCCCCTATTTTCATTGTAATGTCTCCCGAACCCCTGCATCTCATATTGCCCCTCCCACCCCAATATCCGCATCACATTATGATACATCAGATAACATGTGATACCATCTTTGACAGCACACATCCACCCCCTCTCCTGTCCTTCCCATCCCTCTACCTGCCCTTTCCTAATAGTTCTTTATCCCTGTCTACTCATCTTTTATCTTCCCGCACTCACACATCTCTCATTTTTGCTCCCCTTCACCCCTCCTCCCTCGTCCACCGTTAGGAGCTTTTCTCTCATCGCCCCGCTCTCCTTTACCTCATCTTAAACTCTGATGCTGGAGGCCCATGTTTGCTTAGCCCGAGCCCTTAACTACACAGACTTTAATTAAAAGCCTGCACGCTTCTCTTTTGCTCTCTGTCCTGTCTCTGTCTGCCCGGCAGCTGGTGGATTGGCAAAAGAGAATTTCTACATATATTGAAAAATAGTAGTGTTGCTGCACAAGAAGATGCTCTCCCCCGCAGGAGACAAGACCAAACACCATTACATTTAATTCAAGGCGCCATCGGTGGGCAATGACGCAGAGAATAGAAGATGATGCAAGCAATGACAGTAAGGAAGAGGAGTGATAGTGATAGTTGGGTCAGCTGTCATTGTAGTAAGGAAAGTGGTGACGTTAATGTTCAAGTAGTTGGGGATTATTGTTATCATACACCATGGCAATATTCCAAGGTGATGGAGCAGAGAGACTGGTTTTCCTGTCTTGGGGAACTTTGAATTGACATTACCGTAGCCTTCAGCTATTGGATACAGTGCAAGTGTGATAAAGCTGGCTAATATCCCACTGACAAGAGAGACCTTAATTCTTTAGTGCTGAATGAGACTCTTGAGGTTACTGTATATTTAATTTACTCATGTAGGCTCTGATAATATTTCTCTATTGGAAGCGATGTAAAGTTCAAGTAGGGATATAAATATAGATTTAGTCAAATAGGTGCTCACAGTTCACTCATGCAGCTCTCTCTCACATATACTCACACTCACACTCACTTGGCTGTGGTGCCATAGCTCCAGTGAACTGGAGATAAGACCCAGTGTTTTCACATGTAAATGGCATGAGCGTGGAGGGGAAAGGAGGGTGTATTGTTAGCATGGAGCAGCTCTGAGGGGCTGTGAGGAGCTCTGCTGAGGGTTTGGCCAGCGCAACCCTTATCAGATGAAGAGCAGGCCTCTGAGGGAAGGAGGGGTCGGCGAGGGACAAGGGCTGGGTAGGGTTGAGGGGTCCAACAAGAGAATAGAACAGCTGGCGGAGTCACGCGTGCAACCTCAAAAACACACAGAGCCCAGACACGCTGAGCACGGTGGGAATCTCCTCAGCTAAGAGATCCACAAACACACGGCCTCTTGTGTTATTATCAGCCACCAGCCAGCAAGTCTGAGCACATAATCACACACAGAGCAGCAAAAAAAAAGAGGAGCGTTTCACACAATCACCGACACACATACACACGAAAAACACAATCACTGAGGACAATCACAGAGATTCACAAATACACATTTCCATACAGGCGTCTTTACACATCATTAGGTTAACACACACACAGAAAAAGAGTGACCACTGAGAAACCTTTTAGTTTCACTGAATGGATACATCAGCAACAATTTCAACTACCACCTGCTTTCAACATCCTGGTATTGCTTGTGTTCAAATCCTAGAATGGGGCAGATAACACACCCACTTTCTATGTGATTTATGCCACTCTTTCATGTCATAAAGGGACTAATCACACAGATTCTGCACATCTGACAACAAACAATATGTATTTTGGTTCCTAAATCAGTGGATGTCACAGTCTGATAACCACTAAAGGACTGATGCAAGTTCAAAAGGCCAGCCAACCATATTGTTGGGAAGAAGTCAAGGAAAGGTTCATGAAATGAAAGCTGAAAAGCCTCATAATGACTTAAAAAACATATTTTTTTCAGCAAATAATGAAGTTATTAAATAAATTGTTCTTTTGAAGTTTATAATTTGTGCACTGCAACTTTTAATGCATCGTATTCGACGTCACACAGTGTCATTAAGTCAGTCAGCATACCGATAGAAACGAAAATTCCTCTCATATATATGCATGTATGCGTATATATGCATAAGTCAGACCGGCATTAGCAGCTGAAACAGTAACACTTCCCTGCTTAAGAATAGACCAGGGTGCTGGCTCTTGTCCTTTCCATTCAGGCCAGTGTTAAACACACAGACTAGCATGCTAATGGGTAATCCCTGAGGACCAGCCACCTTTGTCACAGCCCTAAGAGGATGTCTCTCTCTGGGCACTGGGTGACAGCCACCAGGCTGCCAGCTACTGGACAACCAGCATGTTGCCAGATACTGATCTCAATCTTCCGGAGGGATGCCAGCAGGTTGCCAGGCCTTGATTGGTATCTGATGGGCGGAAGATTGGCGTCTATCCTGGTTTCCTTTTTGTTTGTTTTATTTTTCCTGTCTGTGATGCGCCAGGAGGAGGTTTGCTATCTTTCTCTGGGAGAGGAAAGTGAGAGTGTGGCGTAGTTGTCATGCAGCAGGTGGTCTGTACGTGTCAACAAAGACCTGCAGTTAATCTGATGGATGACAAAGGGAGTGGTATGAGGTTGCTTCTTTTCAGTAGCATCATACTTATTGTCTTAAAGTCCCATTCAGTGACCTTGACAACAATCTGAAACATTTCAAACAAGCTTTGAAATAATTGGTTTACAAGATAAATGAGCAGCAACAGCAGATTCTGCTATCGATAAAAACACGTCACTTGACATTAAATCTATTTTTGCAATTACCTGGCAAGTGGCAACAAATTCTGAATATGAACGGTGTCGGGCAATTGAATGGGGGTTTGATTTTTTTTATGCAAATTGCTGAAAGGTGTTCCTGGGGTTTATAAGCACTTGTTTGTGTATCTCTATGGATAAGGACATTCCACATTGCAAGGTGGACAGTGGGAGAGGGAAGCTAGTCAAGAAGCTTGCTGTCATTGATTTGCTGAGAGGACATTCCACAGTGCAAGGTGCAGTAAGGAGGCCATAGGAGGAGGGTAACCCCCTTGGGAATACTACTATTTCTAATCCTTATGATGTGATGAGATAAAGAGCAAGATGTTCTACACGAGAAACATGAGTACCAAAGAGCAGAGTGAAGCTTCAAAATTGATGACAACATCATGTAGTGTGTGTGTGGTATTATATGTTGTTGGCCAAAGGATAGCCATATGATGATTATATTTTATAACAATTTATCCAGCCCTGGTTTTATACTGTCTATGATGAAATATTGTGGTCTCATCCCAACTCTGTACACTCATCTGTCTTTTCACCCCCAGAGAACTGAGCTCCACATACAGCAGCACCCAGAACACATGCACACATACACTAGGAGCACACATGCACACACACACATACAGGCAGTCTCTACACTCTCACTATTAAAAATATCATAGATTGACTGTATTTTCAACTTCCAGATGCAGATGCGCAGATGTTTTTAAACCAAATATATATCACGAAAATATTGGACATTTAAGTCTGTCATATACAACATTTCTGCAATAGTGGACAATATTTGTCAGCTTGAGAACAGATGTGCTTGTGGTGGACTTTTCCTGCAGGTTCATCTGGGAAGTTAGATCCCCCACGATGCTAAAATGCAATTCTTTTTCCTCAACATGTACCCTCATCTCCTACAATTCCCCACCCACAGCAACATCCTTCTTCACTTCTATATCCTTCATCCTCCATAGATACTGCATGGACCCTCACATCCCTCACACGCTCCCTCTCACCAAGGCTTGCACCCTCCCCCAAATTTCCATCCACACTCTTTCAAAATGAAAGACACGCACACAACATAGAAACCATACCCCCCTATGGCCCAAGTCCGCCTACCACCCAGGGCCACCCCATGCCTCGCACGTTCCACTCAGACAGGGAGCACGACACTGGGCCCCTCCATCTCCGTCTTCCCTGCGCTCCCCCTAATTCGTCCATGCCCCCCAGTTCCATCCATCATATCTGCCCCCCGGCCTCCATCACGTCCCCACAAAGGCAGCAAACCCAAAGAAAAGAAAAGGCAAAAAAGAGGCGAGAAGAATACGGCCGCTACCATGCAGAACAGTGCTGGCCGGAGTACCGTCTTTTGTCCCGGGCCCTGCCTCTCCTCGCCTGGTCTCTCCTGCATACACACCCTCTTCTCCAAGGGAACAACAGCCCGGAGGCTAGGGGGATGGAACCGGGGTGTGGTGCTATCTAAAGCAGTATAGTTTGACCCCCTCGATGGCCCCCTGGTCACCAGCAGACCCTGTGTGTTGGGCTGTCAAACAGGGCCGCCCTGGCCCTCCCCTTGCGTCCACGGGCACTCCCTCTGGGGGGCAGTAGGGGCCCCCTAACTCCTGACTCAGGGGCCCACAAGCCGAGGCTCACCGTGCTCTGCTGACCTGACCACTGATGCTCTGTGAAGTGGAACAGTAAAACTCAGGTGTGGAGGGGGGCTGAGTGCACATCTGCACGGAACTTTTAAAGCAAGATGGATAAAGTAGAAGATTTACATAGGTTGACATCAAAGACACTTTTGACTTTTGTGTGATATGTGCACTCAACTGTAATGCTGGTGGAGAACAGATTTTATTTCTGATACTACAGAAATAAAGAAAGAAAGGAGAGAAAAAAGAAAGAGAGAGAGAGAAAACCCTTTCATAGCACTGCTTTTGCTAAAAGAAAAGAAGAGAGAAGCCAAAAATAAAAAAAAGAGCTAAGATTGAGGAGGGGAGTGTATAAGTGAATGGGCAGCATCCATTAAGTGCAAACAAAAGCGGGTGCCTTTCTGTTGGTACTGATGTTCTGTTGCGGGCCATCCTGCCTTTGTGACCCAAGGAAGAGAGGGAAGTCCCCACTTGGTCACGTTCACACCCTCTGCTGATAGAGCACCTCTCACTGCTGGTCATGGATGTTAGAAAGTCCTGCAGCTGCGTGGGCACAAATGGAGGTAACAAGAGAGGGACAGGCAGAAAGACAGATCGAAATGGGACAGAAGCAGACACAAAAACACAGTGATGTATAAAAGACGGATTTAAAAAATAAAAAGGGCAGTACAGTTAAAAAAAAACCACACCAAATATATTTGATGTCTGACTGATATTCATACAAAGAAATAAAAGAATGGTGAATTAAATAAAATACATATTAAAGTTAGAAAAAATGAAAAACAAATGAAGCAAACCTGGAAAACTGTTGAGGAAAAGGTTTATGCAGAAAAGGTTAGAAGACAGGGAAATTATTAATGAGGAGAAAGCACTGGTCGGGGGAAACAAAGCACATGTTGGATTGTCCAAATTCAGTGTGCTAGTTTATGAGACCCAAGAGACTTGTGAGGCAGATAGTAGACTGGTGGAATGAGAGGGGGCTGGAGGGGTGGAGAGAGGGAACGAATGGGGTTATATGTGGCACCGCTATTGTTAATTAGTGCCTAGCACCAGCATGAAGAGAGGTGGGGGCCACTGCATCTTATATATTCCATATATTCTACTATCGACAATATCAGTAATGAAATGAATACAACATTCAGTATTTGAAGACGTTAGACAGAGGGGGTGTAAGACCTGCAAGACTAGCGGAGACAAACACAAAAATTAGACTTAAATCAAACCCCACACACACACACACACACACACACAAGCGCACATCAGTCCTCAAACACACAGCACCCTAATGGAACCGTGACTGACCACGTTCCAGCTCTATTCACTAAAAGGACAATAGTGTGCTGAGGCTGCAAAAAGCCAGTTGAATGTGTGTGTGTGTATGTGCTGGATATGTATATGTGTGGGGTGTGTGTGTGTATATACGTAGGCCTGTGTCCGGTCCTCGGGGTGCACAGATTGTGATTTTCCCAGGTGAACAACGCCATACGGAGCACTGCATCTTCAAGCTCATTAAAGACCATTCTGAGCCATTAGAAAACATTCAGCAGGGTGTGCATTCCCCCAGACTCCAGTGTCAGGGCACAGAGCCATGCCCGAAGGCCCCAGGGTGGGGACCTATGCTAAACGGGCCGAGGGAACACACCAGAAGGAGCTGATCCCTTTTCTTCAATGAGCACTAGTTGCTGTGTAGATGGATAGGACAGGGAGGGCAGTGGGGAGTTGTGTGTAACAGCTTGTTGAGTTCCCTCACTCGGGGGAATTCAAAAATTAATAGTAACTGTTGAATAGTGAGAAGGATGAGAATATTTCATCTGGTCTCATTTGCATACATCTAATGCCAAAAGAAAAGCAGAAGCAGAATTCTTGAGAACAATCAGTTCATAGAATATTAATCTTGCAGCTTCTTTTTCTTCAGCTAGATCTGGAGATCTAAATGAATGGAAGATGACATAACGCTGTGGTGATTGTGATGATAGATCAGCAAAGACAAACAGTCCCCCTTGTGGACAGCAGCCAGATCCTCAAACATCAGCCATCTATTGATTCCGCTGACTTTAGAGTTGGACCACGGAGCAGTGTGATGCCATTCAGTGCAGAGCGTTGCTAGGTAGAGTGCACTAGTCCGTGGTTTGTGTGTGTATATATGTGTGTGTGTGTGTCTCACAGAGAGAGAGAGAGAGACAGCGAGAGAAGGAGAATGAACTGGGTAGAGAGGCGAGGGTGCAGCATCCACCCCTGATGATTATAAATGAGAGTCATGTCAGCAAAGGGACCCCAGGCCATCTGTGATACTCACAGATGATCTCATAGTGTGCATGCCGAACACACACACACACACACAGACACTCAAGTGAAAGCTATCCTCTTGGGAATATTGCAAAGGAGAGCAATATATACGGAGATTTGTCAAATGTCTGTGACAGAGACTTCAGTGAATCTGACAACCTTTTTTCTTATTCTTTTGATATATTTTTCAACCTGGTTCTTATTCTTTCAATTTGGGCCATTCTGACTATGGGTCAATGCTAACTTTCAAGAGATCTGAGAAAACACAAGTCTAGTTTGGTTAGCCTGCAAGTTGCCCATGCAGTAAGTTACAATTGCTCATCTAGGGGGTTGCATTCAGTGTTTATTTTTAGTCCAGCTCAGAGGAAACGGTTTGAAATGATTTATGTAAAATTGAACTTTATTTGAAAAGCCTTAGGAGGCTTGCACTACTTTCCCTGAATCACATTGTTTTGTCTGGGTCATGTTTCCTGAATCTCTACAAAAGTAAACACAGAACGCAGACCCCTGGTTTAGCTATTGTAGCTCACAGTATAAAGATGTAATTTTGATGGCTGGCTAACTGGCTAGCCACAAAGTTGCATCCCCGAAAGCCTGCAATAGAGATGGAGAGTGTAAAGGTAGCATGGCCAACAGTAAGAACAAATAAGACCCAATTTCCCTTTAAGTAGTAGCCAAAAATAGAAAAGAGACACAGAAATAGGGATATTGGGTGCTGAGACAGAATGGGTTTCTATAGCCATACGGGGCTCAGTTTAAAGAAGAGACTGCAAAAGGAATGTGGGAAGAAGCGGGGCAGGCTTTAGCAGCGTAATGTTTCACTGATAACAGGCTCAAATTTACTGCTGAATAAGATGTTCTGTAGGATACAGAGGATAGGCCCAAACTTTTTCTAGGTCTCCCAAAAAACATGATCTATGTTCTCTTTAAGTCAATTAATCAGGCGACTTGCCACCCTGTTCCCCCTGGTAAGGAGAGCAGGAATAGGCAGAGCCTCTTCTCACGGTGAGGGCTCGAGGAAGGAGAGTCAAATATTTATAGAGCTACACACCAGGATTCATTTCTCTCTCGTGACATTCACTAACTCCTGCTTCAGCGAATAGCGTTTTGGCAGCCATCTCCAGGTAGATAAATAGCTGAGTGTCCAATCAGATCTGAATTTATTTTAGCTCTTCTAGAAGTCAAATATAAACATCAACCGGCCCACATAAGAGAGCAAACCATGAATCATACCCAGTGGAGAGAAATTAAAAGTCAAAGTGACCTTTTGGGGAGTCACAGGAGAATACTGGCCAGAGGAGGTATGCTGCCATTTCCTCCAAACTACAGTAGGGTGGTTTAAAGGAAAGGCAGTTGCCAGGGTAACTTGTGGCGGTATGTTTTGGTGAAGGCCGAGACAAAGCAACACGTGACAGGCTCGCCGTCCCCCTACAGCTGTGACCTGTCTCCCACCCTGGAGAGGGTAAGAAGAACAGGAAAGGAGAAGAGATGGATTGAAAGAGGGAAGTGTGGAGGAAAGAGGCAAAATATGAATGAATTAAAGTGGAGAGGAAGAGAAAACAAAGATTGGATTAGATCAAATATAAAAAGTACAAGATGAAGATGAAGTCAAATAAAAAGCAAGAGAAGTAATCCTCAGTAACACATATGTCTGTAGCAATACATTTCCCCACCAGCTCAATCCATCCTACCCACTGCTACTTCTACTCCTCCCAACAATGAGGAAACAAAGAGGTTGTAAAATAGCGCAAAGTTGTAAAAGACAAAGAATAAAAGAGTGGCTTCACACAAAAAAAAATGCTGTAACTGTGAAGGGTCAAAGTGGCAAGAGGACTGAACTCTTGACCTATGCTGTGACCAAGGGCTGCCACCCAGTTAAAACAATACGTTCATAATCTCTCCACCCTCTCAGCGTGTGTGTCGGCTTGTCTTGTCTTCTGGTGCCTATGGATTAAGGTACCTCCTGGTAGGCGTTTAAAAAACGTCTTCTTCATCAATAATCATGTCTCCCATCCTCCCTCCGTCTGCTCCTCTCCTCCCCCAAAACCTCTTCCATCTCAGACCCTCTCCAGCTCAATTTGAGTGGGTTGCCTCCCTCCAACAAAAGACATCTTCTTCTCATCCTCCTCAGAGGAGACAGAGGGACGGATGAGGAGATAGGAGAGTATCAGCTCATCCCTTTAATCCAGGGTGGACAGAGACTCTTCAGTGAAGAGGTGGGAAATCCACTGATCAGGGGCTTAAGATGCAAACTCTACAATAGACCTGTGGCTCTCTTTGGGGTCGTCGCAGCAAGATGGGACGCCAATCTCTCTCTGTGCATTGTGGAGCACACATGCTCCATTATGCATATATGCATATTAACACATCAACACATGTTACAACATATTTACACATATGCACACAAATACAAGTATATACTGATATTAGTTGGCGATATGGCTGAAATCATTATAAAAATATGATTCAGAATTTATTTTCCAACATCAACATGTTCCAATATAACTAATATATGCAAGTGTGAGCTGTGTGGGGCATTAGATTAGCCAAACCCTTAAATAAGTCAAATAAGAACAAATAATAAGTAAAATATGATACAGTGATAATGAATTATTGTTCCTTGCCCTCCTCTGTATGACTTTGTACATAAAGCAGCCTCACATGCTTTACATTGTACATAAAGTAACACAGTCCCTCAAAACTTTGGATTTCGGAAGGATTTAACAGAGAAATTGCCTTGACATCTATTTGGTCAAACTTTGACTCACTGTTTGTGTTCATGTTTCATCAAATGATTTCCTTGGTTAAGATTAGGGTAAACAGTTTTTGCTTTTGCATGTTTGCCTTCATATAAAAAGGCCATGTTAAGTCCCAGTTGGCTAAAACCTTTTGTATTTATCATATAAATAACAAATTGCACATTTGCATGAATTAGGAAAAGTTGATAATGCTGCAGTTTTTATAAACCTGACTGTGTATGTACTGTATGTCTACAAATTGCATTTGTGAGTTCATGCAAATGTGTATCAGTATGAGCATGCGTGTCACTATGTGCGTGTGTGTCATTGTGTTTCCTTGTGTGTGTGTATGTGTAAGGCGATGAGTGTGTGCCTGCATTCAGCATCTCCCTGCAGCTAATGAGTGGCGGCCCACCTCTCCAGCAGGCCTGGCAGTCCTTGGCTACAGGGCTGGAGCTGGCTGTTTTCTCATGGTAATCACACACTTTGTCCCGGGGTGGATAATCCTGCACTGGCATTGTCTGGGCCCCAGAGGAGAGCCCCACAAGGTCGACCCCGCTTCATAGAGAGCCACAAAGACCCAAATGCAGCAGCAGCACCCCACTCCAGGCCTGCGCTCCGCAACACGCACCCATACACGCAGACGCACACAAAAACGCATGCTTGCACAGAAATGCACACCCACCGGCACACACTCATTAGTTATTCTCAATTTCAACAGCGAGACCTGGAGTCATTAAAACGGGCTGCTTGTGCAGAAGCGCAGACGCACTCACATGCTGTGCATACCAGCAAAAGCGAGCAGCGGTACATTTTAATGCTTCTCTAACCATTTTATAGGAAAGGGGATATTTCCAAGCCAGCTAACATTAGCTTCACTTGTGCCACAAAGTAATACTCCCCTGCAGCAGAGTGAAGACAAAAAGAGGAGAAAAAAAATAGGAGATCATTTTCAGTAGTATCTACAATATTATATGAGTCATACAAGTGCAGGAAGTCTCTCCTGGCTCCTTCACTAACAAAAAACAACTGTACACTCATGATATAAAAATCAAAACTTTCACATTCCACATTAAAATGAGCCTCTCTTTGATCAAAATTTTTGTAGCACTTGGCTTCTTCCACTATTGGCAACATTCCACTCTCTATAACCCTGATGTGTATAAATAGGCTGTATTGCTGCAGGAGAGTAACATGCTCGGGGCTTGGCGTGGCATCAGGGAGGATCAGCTCAGTGGAATATCTGGAGGGGCAGAGTGCAAAGAAAAAGGCTGAAGCAAAGGAGAGTGAAGACAGGCTCCCACAGGTCTCTCTTACACTCCATCTACTCCCAGATCGTTATAAAGCAGGCCTGAGAGGAACATGGCTAACAGTACTTAAACCACTACCTTGTTGGCCTCATGAAGCATTAGAATAGCCCCTTGCACACGGTGCTGAACAGCTCAGTGGTCCATGCTCGGGCCTCCAACAACAAATTTAGCATCAAAATTAGCTTGGGAAAACAGAAAAATGTCTTATTTATGTGATGTCTTACATTGGATAGCACAGATAAATGGTTGTTGCTCAGTAAAGCCAACAAAAGCACTTTTAGCAACTGCTTTCTGCAGTGTGAACGTCTGAAAAGTCCCAATAAGCAACATGGCAGGAAGAGCACAAAAATTCAAGGGTGTGATTTTTGAATTTTCCTGATTTCATGGCAATCAGCTTCTAGTATTCAAATGTTTTATGTGAAGGAAATATCAGGGATGAGCCCAGATCTGAGGTCTATTTGAAGGAATGAATGTGTCTCACTGGGTCATTAGCCAGGGGGAGTGGAGCACTGTGGGCCAGTGTGAAGAGGCAAAGAGAGGGTTTGTAATCCTCTATGGCCAATGGGACACAGCCAAATGTCTGTCTAGGGACACACTAGGACATTTTTGTTCCACAAACAAGTGAGACACACACACACACACGGCCACGCATACATACATAAATGCACAGACACACACAACTCTAGAAATCCCACTGCTTCCAGTCTAGTAATCCTCATTTGTTATTCCGACGGAGTTTTGCTGTGGACACCAAGTTGACAGACAAAGTTAGAGAGTAAAAGAGGAACAGAGGGAGGGAGGAAAGGGAGAGGTAAACAGACAAAAAAGAAACCTTCCCCCTTCTCTGCTCCCCCAGCCGTCATTGGTTGATGGCACAGGGTCTTTTATTTCCTTTTTGCTAATTGGCCACCCAGGCATTGACTCTGGCGTGAGTTCTACCCCAAAACACGTGCATGTCTCTCAGTCCCATGAAACACCCCCTGGCTATTCTCCACTCACCTTGCCATTTAAATGAATGGCTGTTACCATGGCGAAGGAAGCAACTCCAAGTGGAGATGAAATCATTTTGTAACAGGTGAAAAAACAGTCATCCTTCACATCAGCTATAATTCTGTCCTCACCTCAACAGGAACTATTCCTACAGTGTTAAACTTTTCAATAAAAAGTGCTTGAATAGCATGCTGGTGATTGCCACAAACCATGTGTTGCTTAATAAACTTCACATTCATCTATTTCTAATTTTCAAATATATGTTTTGTAACATAAATGATTATTAATTTGTCCTGCACCCATTCTCTAAAAACGGCTTTTTTTTTCTTCTGGAGGTCTGAAATATTTGACCCCTTAAGGGTCTTCACCTTTAGAAGAAGGCATTTCCCCCAGAATTCTTTAGTGCGTGATGGACAAGGGATGATCTCATTATTTCATTAACTTATTAGGAGCGGTGGAATTTGGTCACATCTTCCACTTATGCCCTCCCTGCCTTAGGGTGGCAAATGAAAAGGTCTGCGATAATTTTAAAAAGAAAATGAAAGAATGAAAGGAAAAGGAAAGAAGGGGGAGAAGAGAGGGGAAAAAAGTAATTTGATTGTCTGAAGGCTCCATATGGTTCCGTGGCTTTTTGGTTCACCCTGGCTGGCTGCTAGCAGACTGAGGCCTTTCATTATTTCAAACTGATGACAAACTTCCCTATCCTCCCTTCATCCACCTCTCAATATCCCCCCCCATCCCCACCCTGAATCTGGTTAGGGGAATAATAGAAGAAGCAAACAATGAGGGGGCATGAGGGGGTGTTGGAAAAAAGAAGGAGGGGGTGTCAAGTGACCCGCAGAAAACACTATCAAACAAGACTGGAACTCTAAGGGGCTGACAATGGAGCGGCCTGCTCTTTTCTGTGCTACGCCACTGGTGGGGTAAGATAAGGGAATTCCTCAATACAGCAAAAAGGGAAGAAAGGAGAGCACTGCTTTTGAGAGATTCAGACCTCAAATCCAAACACTCCCCCCATAGATTATAGCTTGTGTGTTTTAAAGGGTGGCTGAAATAAAGCAGTACTTTGTTGGACAAGTTAGCCTTGTTGGTGTTGATCTGCGCTGCCATTGTGAGTGGTAGTTTTATGCAGTTCTATGCAGATGACGGGAGATTAGGAAAGGCCTGGACTACACAAGGCCTTTAAAGTTCTGATACAGAGATCTATCGCAATAATTCAAAAGGTAACACAATGGCACTAACTGCTGCAGCTGTCTGAATTTATTGAGCCTTAAAACGCTATAGAATAAACAGCGGATTTAGCTGTTGGTCCCATACTCCTTATCAAACCTTTCAGTGCACTCTGTTTGACTTATGCGCTCCAAGCCAGAATGTCTGCAGTGTTTGAAAACCAATCCTATGGTAATGTAATAGATTGACTGATCTGAAAGTCAAATAGTGGGCAAGATAGTAACGTCAGCCCTGGGCTATGTGAAAGGAAACTTGAAGTTGTGGAGAAGGCAGTGTGTCAGAACATTTAGATTTACACTGACGCATCGTCAAGACACTGCACATGCACCTTGGGGCCATGGTACGAGCCTGGCTCCTCCACGTCAAACAAGGTGAAACATTTCACTGCGGCATGACAATGCCAACTAACTGTCACATTCATACAAACACATGCACAGTACAGAGCCCATCACCCATATAAACATGAAACATATTTCATGTCTCAACAGTAACTAAAGCAGCCCGACCCCACCTAACTAACTACCTCACATATTAGTGGGTTGTTTGGCTAACTGGTGTGGATGACAACATAAGAAACTGTTCTGTTTGATTGTTTTTTCATGCAAAGATGGATGGAAGGATGACACACTGATTTGCTGACTGACTACTCCGCTCACAGATGGTCTTTGTCTTTGTTATGATTTTAGTTATAAATCAAAGCACCCCATATCTAACCACACAGGACATTTTGGGGACACTGAATTAATCAGTGTAGTGATTTTCTAAACTTTAATCTTGAAGTTTCTCTTAAACCCAAAGCTCAGGTAGTAGGGAAGGTGGAGGAGAAGAAAAGGAAAGAGAAAAGGGCAAAAAAAAAAAACAGAGATGTGAAAAAGACAACCATAAAGCTTTCTGCAAAATTCTTGCAGAGTCCTGCAGCCACTGTTTTTTATCATTCTACAATACTACAGTATGTCACTCTTTACTGTCCAACAAGAAAAAAAAAATCATAACTCTTCCCACCCTGTCTCCCTGTAGATACAGGCACTGATAAGTTAAATTGCTGTAGGATAAAAAAAAAAAAAAGCACAATAGTCTCTCTAACAGCACTGAAATATTTCCCGATGCCACTATATCCAGTGTGATTTGATGCATTATGCAGCTCGAATTGGAAAACAAAATAGCATGAGAGAGAGTGCCAAAAAAATTGACCGTTAAGACATCGCTCTCTGAATAAAACCAAGCCCAATGCTTATCTCACTGTTGGGGCAGAAGGGGCTTTACTTTAGAGCAGAGCTGCTCAAATATGCGCTATTTGCACAGCGTACAACTTCCCAGTCACTGCGGATTAGGCAAACAATACAGCTCCCCCATGCTGCCCCCTCCACGAAAAAACCTCCACCCAAATTAGTCTTTCTTTGGCTAGTTATAAAGACCTGAGTATGAATGAGGGCCTCTGTTAGTCCAGGGAAGATAACACACACTCACTCACAGCGAGGGGGAACTAACGCTGTGTATTCCATCCCTCCTCAAGATCTGATTGGCGAGAAATGATTTATCTTGACCTGATTGGCTGATGTGTATAACTGACCGGGGGCACGTTTTACACCTGTCCAACAGTTTGTGTGTTCATGTGTGCATGGAGCCTATATACATATATGTATGCCTCCTTATACATGTGTATGTGTGACAGAAGAGAAAAGTCTTCTTCTACCTCCTGATTAGAGCTCAGAGAGTTTGGCTATAAGGCCATGATGACCTGCCAGACTTGTTTGGTACAAGTCTGGCAAGTCGTCGTGGCTTAAAGAAAGACAGAGTAGTTTTAGCCAAACCAGCACACAAACAACATTCAGACAGAAGCCAAATCACCAAAGTTGCCGCTTTTCTGAGAGCAATTTCAATCACTGGAGAAAATTGTTTGTGTGATTGCCTCAGACATGTACAGTATGTACACAAACGTATGAGCATGCATGGGTGTTTTGCCCAATACACGAGGCATTGAGGGTTGAGGTGTAGTGAAACAAGTTGATTTGATTTATGAACTTCAGACTTTATCTGTCATATGAGGTTGCAGAGATGCCTGAAGCAAATTCCATAAAGTCATATAAACTGTAACATGCTCCCTTCTAATCACTAAATAGAGGAATAACATGGCCATTTTGCAATACTTCATCTTGTCTGAACTGAGTCATGAGAGAATTCTTCCAGTTGCACCTGTAAGATGTCGCTCGGAGATCAGAAAAATAAACATCTGAGCAGCTCAGTGAACGATGACCTGACCTGCATTAATAACCATTGCTGCTTTGGCAGTTGTTTGATTTTGTATTCATATTTTTTCTTTGTTATCAAAACTAAAATAGTTGAAGTGAGTATGATAGATGATAGAAACGAGCAATAATTCCACCAGTCAGGCACTGGGGGTAAAGAGTACACACTGACATGGGAGAGACTTGATGCCTCTACAAATACACAGAAATTGTTGAGTGGGAATCATCTGAATTCCAAAAATAAAAAAAAAGTCTAGGTGTGTGTATGCATGCGTGTGCATGTCTGAAAGAGAAAGCGAGCGAATGCAAGGTAACACAGCGACACCAAGAATGTTTAATTAAATTCTGGAACGGGCTCTGGGTGCTTGTGCTCTAAATGGCCCTCCAGCTGAAAGGAAGGATTAACACAGAGCACGGACAGGCCTGCAGCTACAGCACGCTCATTACTGCAGAATGGAAAGATAAGTCAGAGAAAGGAGAAGAAGGAGAGAGAGAGGGGGGGGGAGTTGAGGGACAGTTGAAATGTAAAACAGAGATATGGTGTGAATTTGACCAAAGACTGTGTTATCATCATGATTATAAGAATGATTAGATATTACTTTTTGTTTTTCCAATTACATTTTGAGGTGTAAAGAAGGGTTTGATCCAGGGTTTGCATCCTGACTCCTGCACGTAGTTAGGATTAGGCAAAGGTTGGTTACGATGCATTTTCACTTGAAAGCCAAGGGCGCCCCAACAGATTAACGGTTAAGCACATATACCACATACCCCAATGTCCCTAGTTCTTCCTAGGACCTCTGTTACATGTCATACCTCTCTCTCTCTCCACTTGTTTCCTGTCTGATTTACCGCTGTTATCAAATAAAATAAACATAGCATTTTTTTTCCCCAACCACAACCAAATCTTGAGGACATAAACATACAAGTATAACCAAAGTTTTATTGTGCTTTATTTGCTGCAAGCAGATATTGTATTGCAAGAGTAAATGTTGCAGGGAAAACAAATGAAGTGTATTATCAGGGGACATTTTACTGATACGTTCAGCATCAACATTCTGTGACTTGGCAGATTTAAGCGTACAAGTAGTAATCCAGCTGACATTACATTTCTTACAAAATATTTGCTGTTGCAAATTAGTATCAGTGTAGTTTCTAGGAGACAGGATACATTTTTGATGCATTCACTTTCAGCAACTTTTTGTTCAGAGTTACTGTGTTTCTAGTCCAGCAATTACTTTGCGTTGTACTATACTATCCAGTAGAAATGATGGTCAAAACAGTAAAGATATGTGACCCAAGTTATGATAGGAACTGTCACATTTGAGCAAGTTGTGGGTTACTTTTAGTTTAGGGTTAGGTTAAATTTTTCTGGCTGTGGTTGGGGTAAATTAATTAGGTAGTGTAAGAGTTTTGGTCATGTCAGTGACCTGGTTCAGGCCATGCGAACACAGATCTCACAGGGGAAAGGTATTATTATGAAAGGAGACAGAAGATAATAGAAGAAAAACACTGAAAGACTGAAAACTTGCCGTCACTTACGTACAACATGGATATTTTTGAGAGCAGACCCTGGCGTAGCTACAAGGATTAGCCCTCTTCAGCTCAGACAAGCTGACAGGCTCTCACCAGGGCGTCTGAACGACTGGGCAGAACAGGGTTCGACCCCAAGCCAAGCCCCCTGAGCCCAGGCCATGTCCGTATTATAGCCACAGCCAATCTAACTGTGCTCAGTGTCAACAGCTCACACAGTGGATTCGCAGGGGGCAGTTTGCTCAACCTGCAGGCTATACCCTCAGACGTCCTGTTGACCTGGCTGCTTCAGCTGGCAGGCAAATACACACATTTACACTCTCACCCACAAACACCACTTCATTAAGCTTCTTAAAACACTGCAGTTTGTCGGGAAATAACCACACAAATAAAAACACACGTGTACTTTAGTTCCATTCAACTACCACTGGGATTTCTGTAAGGCTTTAGTCAACATACACAAGGAACGTATGTACACATTGATTAATGCAAGTGTTACACAAATACCATCCTTGTTAAGTGACTAATTTAGCTATTGGAATGTGATGGCAGTAAGTATGCGAAAGTATGTTTGAGTGAGATCAGCATTCCTGTGCAACGCAAAGTGCAATGTCAACAGGCAGGGATAATTTGATTAAGTGGCTGCTTTGCTGTTTTTGCACTTAGACGAGTAAACCAAATAAAGCTCCATTCACAGGTTAATTCTGCCCCTCGAATAATAGATGCAATTTAAAAAGGCAAAAAACCATGGACGGCTGAGGCAATAAGCAAAATATAGCTATTTAAGACAGCAACTCAGAGGTTTATCTTCTAACCAGTGTACAGTATACAGTATATTAGATCAAATAGGATGAAATTAAGTAACCTTAAATAATGTACAGGTGCACCTTGCAGAATTGCGAAGGGAAATGTGGTTTAAATTATTAAGTCTTATTTCAGGCTAGATGTGTTCCTCTTTACTATATGCCATATTCATATGGATTGAGGCAGCAGGATGTCTTTTTAGTGAATGAGAGCAGGTGTTATAATTAGGTGAGACCAGCAGCGTTAAAATATAATATTTTACCTTTTTGCCATCCTCCACAACCAGATGTTACGTGGCTCCCTCACACAAGGAGAAAACATGGGCGATCTGGACAATGAGAAGCTAATAATTAATTAATTACATAAATTAATAGACAATAAATTATTGTATTTCATTTTATTTATTCAGTACTTTGTAAACAATGTGACATTACCGTAGCAACATATCTTCATGCATGTTTTGTTTGGCCGTTCTGACATTCCGTTGGTTAGATTGTTTGTTTTTCCCGTGCTGTCCAGAAGGTGTTGTCTGTTTTTCGTCTAACATCTTCTGAAAACAACATATGCAAGAACATTTAGGGGAATGACATGCAGCAAACGGCCACAGGTCAGATTCAGACCCTGGGCCACTGCAGCAGGGACTGAGCCTCTGTACGTGGGGTGCCCACTCTAACTATTGAGCTAACTGGCACCCCACAACATAGGTTATGTTTAAGGAGGAGGGTTAGAGAGTCAGATCACCTTCATGGTTAAAAAATACAAATACAAAAACACTGAACCACAGTGTCTTGTGTCAAAGTCAGCCTCTATCCCTCCAACCCAGCTAATGTTGGCTACATTTAATCACCAGCCCTTTAGGGATCAAAGGAATATGTTTTTTTATAAAATCTGTGTATCAAAGTAAAATTTGTTTTCCATCAAAGTGAGTCATAGAAATAAAGCCAAGAGAAATCAGTTACCTCAAGGTAAAACCGACAAACATATATTAAAAAAAAAAGACTACAGGAAATTAGAAGGGGTGGGCTGTGTTGAAGTAGCAGTTTATCTCCAGACAGTTAATATTGACTTGTATTAGACAGACACAGGCAGACAGAGAGGCCTGAACGGCACGTCTCTTCTCGATCACTCCTGCTTTGTGATAGCTGTAAAGGTGAAGACCTGTCTGTGAAGCTCCTTATCTCTATTTATCTAGCTGCACATCAGCAGCATCTGAATCATACCTTTGATAGTCATGGTGTGTAAGTGTGACAGCATGACTGAGCAGATAGATTGCCAGTGAACTTGTGTTCAAGTTCAAAGAGGAGCCCATAGGAGTGAAAAGATAATGCAGCACTTTAACCTGTTCTGACTATCTATGCTCTGAAAGTCGTGTTGTTTTGATAGTTGGCAGAAAAAAAAGAAAAACAGCTGTCATTCATAAATCCATACTTTGTTTCCCAGCCAGAATCCAAGCCCAACATGTGTGTGTGTGCATTCATCCTCATGTATGTAAGCCTTTTAAGAGTGAGAATGAGCACCCAAGAGTGTGTGTCTCTTGGACTTGCCTGTGGGATTTAGATCCAAATGAGTGGAGTGTTGGTGCATTAATGAGTAACACACAACCCTCATCTCCAACAATAACCCCCCTATACACACATCCATTCTCTTAAAAAAAGAAAACACCCCTTCTCTCACACACACCACCACCACCACCACCCTACACCTCCTCCCTCTCTGCTGACATTTCAAGGCTGTGTTGGGAGCCAGAGGAGGAACTTCTTCATTTGGAGTGTGAGACAATGTGGCAGGCCGGTTGGCTTTGTGCTCCTGACATCCCGCCGAGGCACAATATGGCCCCGTCAGGGATCAGTGGGAATACACAATGCCCATTACCCACGGGGCCGTGTGGAGGGCCTCAGGGGCAGGGCCGGGATGGGCCAGTTTCCAGACTATGGGATGTCTAGGCCAAACTGAAAGAGAGATAGAAGGAGGAAAGAAGATCAGAGAGGAGATAGAGAGGCAGAAGATTAAAGATAAAAGAGAGGGGAGAAGATGAGATGGCTAACAAAATAACAGTCGGGAGAAAGAGGAGGGAAGGTGGAGGATGAAAAACTGAAAAATGGGTAAGGGTTATGAGAAAGAGTAGAGCACAGGCAGGATAGCGTTAGACCAAAAAGAAGGAGGGTACAAAAGCGGGGGCATTGAAAGAGAATAAACAGGGAGCAGGTCCTCTGCCAGAGATGGGGTGCAGTGAAAGAGAGAAGACACTTTGCCTGGGGGTGCATCTCCCTGGGGATACAGAGGGTGAGGGGGGTAGTGGGGGGTCGGTTTATCTTGGAGCTGAACTTGGTTGCTTGATCACAGCCAGCATAATAGCAGCCTTGAACAAACGGGCCAGTGACGAGATGCATTTTCACCTTCACTGCTGCTGGTTTGACCCCTGGGCTCTTTGAGGGGATGCAGTGGGTGGACAGGAGCACATTGGGGGTGGACATCAGGGGCCAGAGGGCCAGAGGTGGCGATCAGGGGCCACAGAGGGGCAGCAAGAAGGACAGAGGGAAAGATAGAGAGGGTGGACGTGGGTCAACGAGTCAGCTGAACTTAACCATCAGTCTCCCACGAGAATCTACCCTCTGTCACGTCTCTCCACCTTTCAGAAAGCATTAAACCAGTTAGCTGGACAAACAATCTGTGATCTAGAGTCGGGAATCCTACCTTTAAACGAGCATGGAGGGTGGGAAAGTGTTGCAAATGGGATGCCATGACCTCTGTGTTGAAACATTAGATTATCCCAAAGTCAACCAGCCCCATTCAGATGTTACCTGTAATTTGCACCTCACTTTAATTTCAGATGAAAGACCGCAGGGCACGCATGATCTGAGCTGTTCCTGTAGCTCCTGACCAAACGCTTGCTCTCACCTTAGTTAGGGGTCAGAACAAGTCTGATTAAATGGGTCAGCGCTCACCTATTTTCAGCCCTTGCTGACAGGGAGATGCATTAGTAATCTGGGAGTACTTCCCTGGAAAGAAGGGGAAAAGATAAAACTGCTGTGCCGGTGGGTTTGCATGTGCCCCAGGAAGTTTCTCCACAAACCTCCCAATGGTACAGCTTTCCTGTGATAGAGGTGCTCTTATCTATATACAGCCTGCTCTGGCAGAAATTAAGTGAATTTCAGTTTTGCTGTGGTTTATACTCCTTCAGAAATATCCTGCACTCATTTGGGGCTGTGCACCAAATCTTTCTTTGCCCCCCTTTTCTTTCATAGCAGCCAGCTAAAAATTGCCAGATGGCTCTCTATCGTTCTATCGCTCCCTCACATTTATTGTCTCACATTTGTTTCCTGCAAACGCACACCATTTCCCCCCCGTGTCTCACACACAAATAAAGTCTTGCAAAAATAATCTCATGTAGTTTGAATGCATAAAACACAAGGGGATTTTGGCTCACACAGGGTCAGAAGATGAAGATGAAGTCCAGTTATGTACAATGAGGTAAAAGCTATACAAAGAGCGACATGGAGCTCAGGACAAAATATGTGACAGCACACAGTACGCAACCAAAACAACAAACAGGCTTGTATTATGTGTTCCCTGGAGAAACCTCTTCTCTCACTTTATCCTCCGTCTCACCCTCCTACCTACAGCGCTCTTTGCTATAGGCTCCACCCTGGGTGCTGCCACAGGTTTATTTAGAGCTGGGGGCATGTCCACACTGCACAGCTTGTCTGAATGGAGACTCACAACATGTGGCGCACCCCCCTACCAACACTCACCATCTGGCCTGGTCCTCTCTGCGGTATTAGACCCATGCACGGCAACACGCTAGGGAGTACACAGAGTGCACAGATGTGTGATCAAAATATTCCCATGCTCGTGCGCATATGGAGTTTTTTTTTTTTTCCCTTGGAGTTGGCACTTTCAAATCTAGCCTCTTTTCCCTTTTGCTTTTGTGATGTTTCTATTTTTATCAGCAGTGTTCATTGTGTATGATACTTCTTTTTTTTTTACATATTAGATATTTAGGTAGAGTTTTTGTCTAGCTCTACAAACTCCAGCTTGAGCCTGCTAAGACCTCAGAGCTGACAGACTGTTCTCCAACAAGAGCTGAATGCCCATAAGCATGTTGACCTTTAGGGGTCAGAAATCATTGTGTCCCGTCCTTCCACTGTGTGGTCTCCGGTGTATAATTGACATTTAATGAAGGCCTCTGTTAGCGTGGGGCCATAATGGCACTGGGTAAAAGAATAGAGAAAGGGGGAATGGGGTGAAAAGAGGGGAATGGGAGAAATATGGGGGAAATGTGTTGATAATGGAAGTTGGGGTAAAAAGTGAAAAAAGGTTCATATGGTGAGCAACTGTGGTGAGGAAAGGGTGTAAACGGAAATAGAGGGAGAACAGAGCTATATCAGGAGATGGAGAGGAGGGGGCACATGAGAAACATGGGAGCGAAGAACGAGAGCCCAGTAACAGACGCAGAGGACAACAGCCTGTTGTCTGGCTGCCAACCCCATCTGTCTACTTTCACATCACCTCCATCAACCACAGAGTAAGAGAGCTAGTAAGAGAGATGAAGAGAGAGAAAATGGACGCATTAATGTGCCTCATGTTGACACTGTGCCCTGATATGTCATCTTAATAGCATTCCGCTGCATGAGGGGAGCACACAAGTGATCCGTTTGTATATGACAGAACCTCTGAATAAGACGAATCACTGTTATATAACCTGTCCTACAGTAATTATATTCTTCTCAGGACATGCCTGAGTTCAAGAGCATTAAACACATCTCATGATGTGCGTAATTGTCTGTCACAGTCTGCTTCTTACACATTCTCCTTAGTGACTGGATCAAAGTGGCTTAGTACATTCACAACCAAACAGCCAGAGTAGCATCTACAGGAATGAAAAGGTGTGTGTTCTTCTGCCCGCCATCTCATTTGCCTATACCTCTTAGAAAAGAGTCTGTGTTTCTAAGGAGTGGCTGTTTTTTTTGTTTTTTTTTTATCTGCTTCAACTGAAGTTGGCTAGGTATCAAAGTCTCCACTTGGGGAAAACCACAGTGAATCGCAATGGTCCACAAAATGTGCAAAGTAAACAACTGTGTGGGCAGAGGTTAGCCATTGTGGTGTGTGTCTTAATAATGCTGCAGTAAAAAAGGCTTTTGCCTGAGGTCAGATCACTGCAGCCTCACAAACACAACGGAAACCAGAGATAAGAAGCGGCAGGAGAGGTTAATACAGCATACAGAGGGGTGGAGAAGATAATAAAATCTGTAAAAGAAAACATGACATCTTAATTCAGCTTATAGCACAGCCGGATGATGAGCAACCTATATACTAGCTTTGTTACTACATTTGTAGAATCATAATCTTTGGTGCTTGAATTTCTCTATAGTGATTTATGACTATGTGAAAAAAACAAAAGAAACTATCATATACACTCTAAGTAGACCTTATTTATTTGGGGTAGGGTGTGTACGGTATTAAAGTAGGGCACACCTGAGGTCTGAGACAGTCATTCAAAAGAACAATTCATTGAGGGAATTTGTGTAACTCAGACTGAAACCTAAAAAACTATAACCCACAATATATGACATAAGTGATACTTGAAGGTGCGTGAACATACTAGAATAACACAACATGTGATTTTTTCAGTGTAACCCAAAATAAATTGTGTTTTGTTGTGACTTCTCGGCTGAATCAGAAAAGTCATTGAAATAGATATTCAAACAGCATTTAGGCATATTATGCTTGTAATATTCTTTGATCTGTGCATCTGTCTTCTTTTGTTTCAAAGTATCTGAATAGCTGCATCCATATGTTTTCTTTAGTACAAAATTGGCACCCCATCATTGTAAGATTTCTTCTTTTAAGCTCTTATCACTTTTAATGACCGGGTATCACCGGATAGCATTTCTTTTTTCAGTGTCTTGTCTTCTTTGTGAAGTATTATGGTTCGGGATAGAGAGTAAGCATTCTGTTTTTGCTTGTTAGTATATATATATTCAAAGAGTAAATGTTTCCAAAACTTTTTTTACTTTACTTTTTTAGTTTCCACAGACGCCACCCTTGCAGAGTGCAAGGCAGGCAAAAAACTATTAAAACCTCCCCTTCTCTAGGGTTTAAAAACAATCTAAAATAGAGAGCTGTGCTGCAGATTCGCCCCTCAGGGAAGAGCTCAGAAACACTGCTCTTCCCAAACAAACTTTTACTTAGCCAGCGTTCATTCCCACAGCTATGTAATCTCTTTATAAAATTATACATTATTGCTGTCTGTCACTCACTTCACAATGTCACCTTTATAGCATAATTGAGTTATTTTGTAGATTCCCTGGACACAAACACACACACACACACACACACACACACACACACACACACACACATGCACGCTAAACCATCACACCTGAGATTTTTTTTTTTTTCAGATCATTGGCTGAATGGATAAACATAATTTTTGAGCCTGTCTTACACGTTAGTGTTAGATTCCTACGCATCTGTCTGTGTCTTTACAGAGTCATGCAAAATAGTCTGACCACAGTCATGCTGAGCTTGTATGGCTCAGATTGGTCAGACACTCAGTAAACTGGTATTCTGAGTTAGATTTGATGTTTTAATGCTGGTTTAACCAGAGACTGGTGGAGGTTGTGCAGGGTCAAGCAGGATGTTCTGTTCTCTTATATATTTGCATAAGATGTCATCATGTCTCTCTGAGTCACACACACACCCATTTGCACACACAAAGAAAAAGGCTTGAACATTCTTTACACCTGTCAATATTCTTTCCCGTCTTTCCTCTTTAAGTCTGTCTCCCATTCCTTCAGTACCTGTAACCGCACACTTAAAGCTGTTAACGGTGACAGTAGTGTGTGTGTTTTTGTGTGCACATGCACATGTGTTTAATACAAACAGACTTAGAGACATGATCCATCTGTCAACACAAATACCCTGTCAACACAGGGCGTAAATTATACACGCACCACATATAATTTTTGTTCACATGCCCTTTGTAAAATTGTGTGTCTGTCTCTGTGTGTGGACTTTTTCACGCTGTCTTGGAGATTGGCATGTGAGAGGTAATGGCTTGTAATGGAGGATGTCAGGATTACCAAGCCCATAGCTATTCTCGTCATAATGAGAAATCATTAGTTCAACCACAATGAAGACACTTCCAGAAGCTCCAACTGTTCACCGTGCTCCTACATAGAGGTGGAGATGATAAATTAAGACATTTCTGCTGCCGCAGTGGTTGTCGTTGGTCTTCACCCACACACACACACACACACACACACACACACACAAACAAGAATTACAGAAAACAAAGTTTGTGCTGTGCGGTTGCCTGTCACTAGCTATCAGGTGTTCACACATGTGAAGATGGGGGGACGAGCCGTGCGCATACCTGGTCCTCTCCCCTGCAGGTTACCTGTCAATCACAGCATGTCACGGCTCACAGAGGCTACCCTCAACACTGTTGAGTAAACTAGACATTAGAGCTTAAACAGCACTAATAATCTCAGGGACTTAAGTCACATAAAACTGCAGTCAATAATTATCTACTGTTATGCTACAATCACGATAAATATACAGAATTTTACTTTAATTACTATTATAACAATTATATTTTGTCAAAATGAATTTTTTTAATGCAAGTTTGCTTTAACTTCACCTGTAATTTTCCATATTTCTTGTTACTGTTAAGTACTAAGAGATTTTTGTGTCGATGTGATAAGTACATTCTTATTATAATTATATTTATACATAATGTAAATTTGTTATAAATACTGCCAAATTGAGTTATTGTTCATTAAAATTTGGTTGTTTTCATGAAATGCATGTTCCACTATGTATAAGTGTGTTTCCTAGGGGGGTATATGGAACTGGGGATAATGTTTTACGACTGAAATGAAAAGTAATAGATGAAAAATGATGAGAACAAATTTTCAGTATTGTATATAGGTGTAATTTAAAGGACAAGAAAATAAAGGAATATTAGGAGTAGATTACCCAGCAGATAACACTAACAGATAATACTGGCCACTGTCATTTCTACCACAAATTTTGCATTTTCAGTTAGAGTTCATACATGGCCTGAAGCTAGCCTAGTAAGAGAAAGTTAAAAGGTCAGAGATGTAAAGAAGACGACACTGTTATCTGTCATATTTCACCACTCGTGCTTCACCTTGAGAAATCTTTGGTGGGAAAATAAACGAACAACTGCCCAGAGGGTCACTTAATTTCCTCATAACCGCCTTCTCGTCTTTCCTCTCTCCTCTCACTTTTCTTAGTACATTTTTCAAGATCAGCCAAACAGCCAAATAATCATCAATTCAGGGGAACCTAAACCAGTGCGTGACATTTCAGAGCACCGGATAGCAGCCATGAATATAGATTTAGCACAGAGGAACATCTGGTTTGCTTTTCTATAAAGTAGTTAATAGAAATCCCAGATTTAATATAGTCTCTGACTAGATGGTGTCATTTCTTGAACCCAGTGCCCTCTCAATATTTTGATAGAGATAATACAATTAAAGCTTGTGTTTTGGTCTGTGTGGATCAATGCAAATCTGTTAATGGTATGAAGCCTTTTGATGCGTGTGTGGGTCACTGCTTGACAGGTAGAGGAAAAGAGAGCAACTCTTACCTCTTATCACACTTGGCATCTTTTCATGTATGATGCAAAGTGTGTTTCATGAGATAGTCACCTGGGAGGGTTTTCCAAAAGTCATGATGGAGTTCCCATATATGCTGAGCACTTAGTGGCTGCTTTTCCACTCTCCAACTCAGCCAAAACCATCCCAAAACATCTCACTTGGTTTGAGTCGGGTGATTGTGGAGACCAGGCCATCTATTGCAGCACACGTCTTAACTCTCCTCCACGGTTAAATAGCCCTTACATAACTTGGAAGTGTGTTTTGGGTCATTATTATGTTGAAGAACAAATAATGATCCCACTACACGCAAACCAGATGAGATGGCTGTAGCCGAACAATGCTAAAGCAATCATGCTGGCCTTGAATTTCCCCATGTTGGCTTTGAAATTTAAATAAATCACCAACAATGTCACCAGCAAAGCACCCCTACACCATCACACCTCCTCCTTTATGTTTCACTGTGGAAACCACACATGCAGATACCATCCATTCACCTTCTCTGTGTCTTACAAAGATACAGCATTTGGAACACTGTTCTGTGTTTCTTTGCCCAAACAATTCTCTTCTTCTTGTTGGTCTCCCTCAGTCATCTTTTCTTTGGAGCAATTTGACCATCAAGGCCTGATTCACACAGTATTCTCTGAACATGCTATGTGTGTACTTGAACTCAGCATGTATGTACTCTGTAAGGTGCGTTAATAAATGATTTCTGAATCTGGTAAATGTAATGAACTGATCTTCTGCAGCAGAGGTAACTCTCAGTTTCTTTCCTGGGCCAATGTGTTCGCCAACACAAGCCCTGAACAACATTACTGATGGCACTGATGGCAAGGCATTGTGTTCATAGTTCCAATGTCTTCATCTATAATCTCTTTCATCTATCTATATTCTGTACATACATATACATATATAGATATGCATGTATATATGCATGTATACTGTCAGGATCAATATGAAATAATGCATGCTTTCAGCTATCTTTTTCTATTGCCCTGTATTTAAACTGCTGTTACTCAGTCTCAACCTGCTCCCTGACTTGTTTTTATGTGTGAGGAAAGAAAAGGCCAGAGAAATGGAAAGAGAGAGAACATATTACATATGTGCATGCATGTACATCTACACTCTTTCAAGTGCCTGAACAGGGTGGGGGTGCACCAAGTAGCACCAGGGGCAGCCAGCAGCCATTTTTTTTGCTTGACAGAGCTGTCAGAATGCATCGGCTCGCGCCCCTCTCTTTCAGGAGCGCAGGGCATGCATTCTTTCATCAGAGAATGGATGGATGAGACCTGGGAGGTGTCTTCATCCATGGGGACAGACAGATCCGCACAAAGAAAGGTACGGTAGACTTGTAAACATACAGAATCTGACAGTCCGAGCCAGAGCAGAAGGACCCTGTGAGCCATCCCTTGTGTTAGTCACAGTAACGCACCTCAGTATCCGACACAAGGGCCAAACCTGGCGTACATAACTGGACATTTTTACTTTATAGAGCAAATGTAACTACACTGAAGTTTTAAAAAGTGCTGGAAGTTATGCTAAACAATGACAGTAAAAAACACAGTTCAAGCCTTATGTGCTTCCTTCAACTTTCTGCTGACACTCAGACACATGCTCAGAGAGTCAAATCCATCCTTGCTCCAGGCTACTTTCATTCTCTGCTGTGTGCTGAGACGTGAGCAGACCTGCCTGTCACATCCAAAGCCAAATTATTGCAAGAGAATGCCCTTAACCACCAACTGACTTCCAATATGTTTTTGTGTGTATGTAAATGTGTAGTACAGTATATGGATGTGTTGAGTAACTATAGACTAAGTCAGGTAACGTGTTTTACTGTTTATAAACAGCATTTTATAGCTTTCACTCCTGTCTCAGCGACTAATACATTATATAACTGCAAGTGAACCTATTGCCAAGGGTCAAGTTCATAAATTATGCCTAACAACTATCATGACACATTCCTTGAAGTTGAATCCTTTTCCATAACTGAAATAAAAAACACATAACTCATACTGATGACTGTGAATATGTTTGATTAAATGTCAAGTGCAGAATTTTGAGAAGATGTACTGATCACAGGGAAAGAAGTATTGGTTTAATTATGAATCATAGCAAG
This sequence comes from Argyrosomus regius, assembly GCA_946959425.1. Taxonomy (NCBI): domain Eukaryota; kingdom Metazoa; phylum Chordata; class Actinopteri; family Sciaenidae; genus Argyrosomus; species Argyrosomus regius. Next base: position 17,744,570 of record OX336886.1, read on the forward strand.
TTAAAGATCCCCTGTTCTCCTCGGCCTGGATATTACAGGACAATAAACTGGAAATGTAAAGTCGTTGCCCAAATATCATAGTATATATCACCAGGCTGGCGTGTCACAACAAAAACACACTGGTATCTGACTTCTTCATGCTTGGTGTAAATATAAACACTGGCAAAAGGCGCCTTTACTGCTCCAGTGTTTTGTGTGTATGTTTGGAAGCTTCACAAACAGAGGGATGGAGCGGTTGGCCTGCACTTTGATTGTCTGCTGCCAACGCCTTGTCTGTTTGTTTACTGTACAATGAGATAAGCGAAACCCAAAACATAGTAAACGCTCAGCATGCTCCAACGCTCATCCTTTTCTCTGGAATACCATCAGCTTCTCAGAAGGCAATCAATTTTCTGACAAGGAGGAAGGGGAAGAGTTGTTCATTTCAAGAGAGCAAAACTGTTTGATATTTTGTCAAGGTGATGTCATTGAAGCCTGTGAGGTAGGTTTTGACTTAATGAGTGGTGAGCATCATATAGAAAAATCTAGATGTGCAATGTTTTATATCATAATATATTTATTTGACATATTTCATATTATTAGTGACCTTGGCTAGAGTCTAAAATAAGTTCAGAAAGTTTGAATAACACTAACACCAAAAAATCTGTGAATCTGTTCAGAGGTGGTTGAGCGTTTAAAAATGGCAAAAATTGAAAACAATTCATTTCAATGGAATTGATTCACTATCCACAAAAAAACTGTGTCAACTGTGAAGCTAGCTAGCTTGGCAACTGACAGTTAAGTTATTGTGTCTGAGTACCATCACACCTCCTCCTCCATGCTTCACTATGGGAACCACACATGCAGATACATCCATTCACCTTCTCTGCGTCTCACAAAGATACAGGAACCAAAAATCTTTGGAATCATCATATCAAGTTGCTTAGCAACTGACAGTTAAGTTATTGTGTCTAAGTCGTAGTTGTAGTAGTATGTATATGACCGCACTGGCTAGCCTGCCAGCAAGTAGTTTACAAACAAAGAGCTGAACACAGCAACTACAAACAACTACTGGTCATATGAAGCAATGCTCCTCTTTGCACAGGAACACACAGTGTACTTTCATATGTTAGACTTTGATTATTTTAAAGATTTAATATAATTATTTATGTGGATATGGATTATTTACAGATAGGCTGCTAAACACCTGAACATAACTTTGTAGAACTATGTACAGCCTGGCTGAGCTGTCTAGTACATGGATGAGTGGTATGAATGTAGCCAATGTCCATCCATTCCGTGGCTACCCCATTTAATTTTTGGTGTCATCTTTAAGAAGTGTGCTTTGAATATGGGGAGAATGAGCAATTGCACCAAGCTAAGTCCTGAAAGTGGTTTCCTCTGGCATCTTGAAAAGATTCCACCTCCAGCCAAATGTATTGGTCTGGGGAGGAGAGAAACCTGCTGAGGCAACATTTCTCAACTGAGTCTCAAGTAAATCTGCTGAGCCTGAAAAGAACTTCTTAGGCAACTCTTAGACCAGTGACCTGTAGGACACAACAGAAGTAGGACACAGGAACTCAAGTTTCTGTAGAAACTCCATGGATGCAGACAAACATCAGCATCTACAGGTGAGAGGTATATACTGGAGGATTCTAGGTCTAATATCATGTACAGGTCCCGAAAAATTGCAAGGATATCCCTGGGCTCTAAATGAAAACACTTGTTTACAGCTTTTATCTCCAACAGTACAGGACAGAGGAATGCAGGTAAAGGCTGTTGTTTTTGTCTTTGGACATTTCCCTCAGAGCTTGTTCAGGGCTTGCTGCCAGATTGCAATGTAAGGCAAGTGTGTCTTCTTGATCAAGGATTCTGTCAATGCAATCTGCTGTCACTAACCAGTAATTCAGACTTGGAGAAACCAACATCCTTTGCTGATCACAAAGAGTTTGATAGTAAAGTTGACACTGAGCTGAATGGTCAGTTGTGAGTCTCCCTGATTAAAAATTACCAGGGTCATGGTACATTGCTTTTTGAGCTACATTGTTCACGGAATGGCATACACATCTGATTAACTGTAAATTAGGCTGCTCTTGATTGTGATTGCTCTTGTCTTGATATGATGCCTGCTCCATCTGTTGCTATGTTGTGGTAAAAGCCTTAACTGTGGGCAGGCGTAACATCCTTCTTCTTGGCACGGTCCTTCAAATTCTTCAAAGTCTGTGTTGCAGAATTTGCAGTGAGCTTTTGTATCATCTTCTTTAGACGGTATTATGCATAGCTTCAGGTCTGAATAATCTTCCCATTCCCTTCTGTACATTTTTCAGGTTTTATACTTTGGCATCTTGACTACAAATTGAATGTCATGCTGCTATCTGCCAAATAGTGCACTTGCCAAAAAAAGTGAAAAAAAAAAGTACTAGGAAATGATGGACCTGAAGTTATCTTTTGATTTAAAATAAAATAATGATTTTTATTCACATTAGTGGCTGTGATGATCATGATAACAACTAATCTATATGGAGCAAGCAGGAGAAGCCAAGAGCCTCATTTAAATCCTTCCAACATAAACACAGGCATGCACACACACACACACATAACACAAAGCATGGGCACATACTCTCACATAAATGCATAGCACAATCCTGTATCTTTTTTTTTTTTTTTTGATCAGCCTTTTTTAATTGTGCATTCCTGCATCTCGCCTGGTGTATTTACAGAAAGCATAACAAGGCCATTGGAGCCAATTATACAAAGAACGGTCTCCAAACCCATCGTCCAGGCGGAGGAATCACAGAAATATTTATCCTGTTTAAAAGTTTAGGAAGGAGAGAAAGGGCCTTGGCACTAAACCCTTTAGTGAGGCAAGAGGAATGAAAACCTCCAGTGTAAAAGGACCTATTAGTCTCAGGACATGGGCATTAGCATGATAGTAGACTTAGCCTCGGGGCTGAAGGAGAGGGACGCTGTCTCTACGCTTTCAGCTTGCGGGAGAAGGGAGGGGGGGTCCTATACATATACACACACACACAATCTCTCTGATAGGCAGGGAAATGCAAAGTGGGGCCCTATACAGAGCATGAGGCACACCAGCGACCCAGTAAATAAGGAGGAGGAGGAGGCGGGTCGGAGAGAGGGCGGGTCGGAAAGTGAAGGAGGGTGATGAAGAGAGAGGAGAATTAAACTTGCTCACAACAGACCAAGAAGAGGAGAACCATTAAAAGATGTAAGGAGCAATTTGTAAAACTGCAAGTGACAACAATGCTTTGCAAGCATGAAAAAAGGAGTTTATACCTTCTTTTTGTATATGTCACTCTATTAAGGCTGCAAATGTTCCACTCTGCACTGGTCTGTAATTCCAGGACAGAATCCCATATCATAATAAAAATGCATCGTTTGAGACCGTGAGTGAGTCCTGAAGATTTCTACGTTTTCATGCACAGTGAAGAAAGAAAGCAGGGAAGGATGCTTGAGCAGAGGATACAATGAGGAGGTACAAAAGGATGGGAGGGGTTAACCTGTGCAGAACAAGTTGACCAACACTTCACGCCGAGTTTGGAGAGAAAGAGTCCGCACAGGAAGCATCACAATTCTAAACACACACACCCACAAACAAACACCCAGTGTACATTCAAACACAAATACAAGCACAATCATGTGTGGTCATGTAAACATGCAAATGTGTGTGGGTGGCAGATGAAGGAAGTAGCCTCTCTGGGGTCACAGAGGGCAGTTATGTACAAAGCGGGTGTTGATATAGTGTAAAGATGGAGGACACACAAGCAACTCATGCAGGGTGAGGGCAACAAGTGGAGAGAATGAACCTTATTGTATGTCAATGTTAGGGAGATGCAGAGCGTGGAGGGCTGGTGGTGGTGGTGGTGGTGGTTTTGGTAGGAGGAGGGGGTCTAAAACTAAACAACAAAACCGAAAGTGCATGCTGGCATTGATCTGTGCTCCGACAGAACAATCAGTAGGCAGAGGAAGGAGGGAGGGGAGGTTACACAGAGGAGACACCTCCAGTGAGTCCCTGAAAATATGATAAATGGGCTGTTTAATGTGAGCATTCATAGTTTTGAGGCAAGGCAAGACGTTGAGGGATTAGGCTGTAAGAGTCAATATTAGTGTTGGTGGCATTAGGAAAGCCCTGTCTGGTTAAACAGAACAGGGCATAAAGCGTTTCCAGCTGATGTCAATGTTTGAACAATGATTCTAATCATTTGCACAGAGATGAAGACTGCCTTGGTTTATCTAATAGATCAGGAGCTGGTGTGGGGCTGATAGAAAACCTTGCATAGTAAGAGGAGGCAGAATAGCTTTCTGAATGGACCAGTGTGAAAATGTATGCTTGCTAATAAATGGAAATTCTGGATATTTATCTGGAGTTAGCTGAAGATGTGAACACTGTATAAGATTGGTTAGAAGGTGCTTTGGACTTGGACCAGTGGGCCAAATAAAAGATAAAGTGTATAACGTGTGTTGTTTGACCGCATCTAAAGGCAAAAGGGTTTGTACCTGTTCTGAACAGCCATCCAACTGCCTCCCCGACCCCTCGGAAAGAATTCTGTCTTTGTAGGCTACATAGTCTCAACGCAATTAATCGCACAAATGGGGATAACGGTGCACATGTTCAGACAGTCTCTCCCCAAAGCATTCGTGGTGTTGCACTGCACACTAGGGCCTTATATTAAACCTTTTAGATGTTCTGCTGCCTCCAATATGTAAAAATGACAGCAGTTCTGTCAGGAAAGACAGAGAGAGAGAACAACTAGAAAACTATAGGGAGCTCATTTACAGGTACAGTAAATTATTTGCCACTTCTTCACAAGTGTAATAAGATATCAATTTTAGAAATTGGGGTAACCTCCAGCCTCAAAGTTGGATTATGTGGTTGGGCCAGTAAAGTAAAGCTAGCAGCAGCTAACGAGTCAGAGGCAACCTCTATTATTTGGGAAAACTATGGGTAGACTCAGATGGAGTCAGTAGCAGCAGATTTACCCCCTGCAGAGTCCAAATCTGGAACACCAACAACGCTGAGCAGCAGCAACTGATCCCTGTTTGAAAGCGATTATTACAGCAGCAGTATTTAATTTAATATTATAACAATTATTGTTATGATATGCAATTTCAGCTCTAATTATCTTAAAGGTAGTTATTGTGCCTGTAAGGTCCAGTGTGTAAGATTTAGGAAATTGAATATAATATGCTTTATTTAAACATAACAATTCATAAATCCCAGATATCGCTGCAAATGGTTTCCCCATAAAAGCAAAAAACATATAAACTTTTAGTATTTAATGTAGATTATTATACAACCAGGACAAACATCATTTGGGCACCTGCACACTCACACAGGTGTTTCCATTTCTCATGGCTGATTGGACCAGCTTCTACTTGCTACTGCTGTTTGAGGATGAGAGAGGTGTCAGTGGGCCCTTTTTTACTGCAGACATTTTGACTTGTTGAAGTAGGAAAAGCACAGGACTTATTAATAACATTTATGATGCCTCTGTTCTACTTAAGCCATGGTATGCTATGCCATGTGAGCCAGCATACACAATAACAGGGCACTGAAGTTAAATAGAAAATATAAAGTTAAATGGAATTGACCGATAATTAACTAATGTCAGCTCTGAAAATTGTCTATCATTCCCTGTTTGTTTGTTTATTTAAAGGACCAGCTTCAGATATAATTTAACAACACTGCACATAGATACAATATTAATTAAAAATCTATATATACTTGTTGATGATGCTCAAAATGTGAGAATGAGAATTATGTCAACATGCAGGCTGGAGGAGATCGAACCGGGGATCAAACTGCCGATCATCTGATTAGTGGACGACCTGCTCTACCTCCAAGCCACAGCCGCCCCACAGCAGGCCAATATTATTTATGGCCTGCTAGGATTGTCAGATACTGTATGGCTAGAAGATCTGGCTTTTTTTGGCTGACATAACGAAGTATTTGAACCTTTAAGGACATAACTGCTGGTGTTATGTACCTGTAGATGTGACACAAAATGTTACTTTCTGAATGATTTTGTTAAAGACAAGAGCAAGAGTGATACGTTTTAAACTTAAATGTTAACAGACTTTGCATTACTCATAATAAGTAATGTTTAGAATGAACATGAGGTTCAGATTTGTATCAAAGTCTTGTCAGGGCTGAATCTGGCACGATAGAGGGTTTTTCCCATGTTGCCTGACAAGGAAAAACGTTGCCTGTAATGTAGACAAAGTCCTCTGGTCTGACACAGAACAAAGACATGCTGATGAGTCAGAATAAATATCTCGTCTGTATAACAGTTTTGCTTGCAGTACTTACAGTATACAATATGTTCTGCAATAGTTTTGTAATTTGGATTTTTTTTTTTTTTTTAATGCAAGTGTGAAATGTTTTTCTTTAGCTACGCGCCCTGCACACCTCTCTCAGTAGTGTTTATATACTACATGTGTTCGTATGATCTCAAAACATTTTTGATTTTGAGCACAGATAAAATGGTTTTAAAGTTTTATTAACAAAGTTTAAAGTTTGGGTCTTGTGTTTTACAGTTCTGAGAAAAGGGTGGTTTCAAGAAATGTATCTTAGCAGTTGTGAAAAACTGTGTGTGAAAACACCTACCTCAGTAGACCATAGGTGTTTGTATCTCATGGAGAAATGTCATCATTTTTTACTTTCAATATTGTCTTTTAGTGTTTAATGTTTTATGTATAACTAGTAGACCTGAGAGAGTGTACCAGTGTGAGTGTGGTGCTGGGGTGGGGGGTGGGGGTGCCCCTTTTCTCTCTCCTTTTTATTTTATTTTTTTTATGTCCTTTTGGTTTGGTTTGGTTTTGCTTGCACCTTATTGAGCAAGTGTGACTACTACTATTATTATACTTTTACTGTTTAGTTGTTACAGTCAATTTTGTAAATGGTCTGTACTTATATAGCGCCTTTCTAGTCTTCCGACCACTCAAAGCGCTTTACAGTACGTATCTCATTCACCCATTCACACACATTCAAACACTGATGGCATTGGCTGCCATGCAAGGTGCCAAGTGCTCATCAGTTTGAGGAGCATACACATTCACACACCCATGGCACAGCCTTTGGACACTTCGACATGCAGACTGGAGGGGATCGAACCGCCGATCATCTGATTAGTGGACGACCCGCTCTAACTCCGAGCCACAGCCGACCCTACTGTCTCTATTGTCCATTAATGAGTCATGTTTTTTGGTTGTAACTTGTATTCTTGTTCAAATAAAAACATTTGATCACAAAAATGTGTAACTACCCAACATTTACAATGTTATATAAATATAATATATAATCTGAGACTGGAAAAATAACTGCTTCAGTTTTTAGCTTGTCAACAATGCTGAATAGGTACAGTATTTATCCACTTTGAGGGGAGCCAATCTTTAAATGTAGTAAAGTACAGTCACGTGCTGATTCTTGACACAACAGAATGATGATCCCTCACAAAATAGGGGTGTATGTAACCTAAAACTCATGCATGAATAATCCTTGTTATGTAATTGGATTTTTTTTGCAATCCATCATACAGCGGCTGTCAATTCCAGACATGAGGAGTTAGCCAAAGGCTCCTGTAAAGATAAATAAATAAGAAAATTAAACAAGGTGTAACAACATGTACAATAAAGCTTTCCTTTGCTTTTCTTTGTGGAATATTTTGCATCTCATGTTTTGACAGTTTGTTTTAAACCAAATTATTTACAAGTCTTTCTAGTACAACAGGAGCCCAAGGTTGTAACTGTAAATTCAAAACGATCTGGCTGTACAGTCACTGCTAAAGTATGTCAGGTAAATGAGGTAGAATGGCATATCAGATATGGCAGATAACATGCAAATGAAACCACGGTCATGATTTCACTGATAATGAACTTCAGCACTTGTTACTCATATTCAAGTGACTCAGAAAAACTGTTCTACAAGTGTTTGCATACACCCACCATTTACGCGATAGCAAACTGGAAACATACAGTTATATGTGGGATTGTCCTGTGTGGGTGTGTGTGTGTGTGTGTGTGTGTGTGTGTGTGTGTGTGTGTGTGTGTGTGTGTGTGTGTGTACGTAGAGGTATCCCTATAAGACAGGGGGAATATGCTTGGCCCGCCTACAGCTGTGATGAATGGGTCTGAGGCTTTGTACCACAATGCCCCTCACTTCATTACTGTCACATGGAACAGATGGTGCCTTTCACCGTAGCATCACATGTACACACACACACACACACACTCACACTTTCTTTCCGGGGATGCCGATGTTCTGTGATGTGCACACACACACACGCAGGGGACAAGGAGGTTTAATGAATTCTACACCACATGCAGCTTCTGCACTCAGCTGAGGCATTAATTTACAGATCTGAAGAGCAACCAAACAAAAAATTAGATCATGAGTATGAAATGTTAAACAAACCAAAGAGGAGGTAATTGAATGAAGCAGGGAATAAACAAAGAGCTGTGTTCCATCTATCAAATGGAAAATTGTTTTGGTACTTGGGAATCTTGACTTGCCAGCACAGCAGCACAAAATCCCAAGATGTTTGAGGGAAAACAATGATGTGTTTGTGTCTGCATGTGTGTGTGCAGTGATGCCTTGGGGGACAGCAGGTTTCACACTCTTCTTTTCACTGTGTACCTCAACTGGTGTTCAGCATATGACAAACACACAAAGTGCAAAGTTTGAACAAGCGCTTGTCTTTATTATGCATGCAAACACATTCACTTGATCAAACATGAGATATGCCAAGAATCACATTAAATATTGCATTTGTTTTCACAGTAAAAGGGCATCAGATGCACATGGATCAGCTTCCTTGCTCTCTTGTCTTTTCTCCTTCTTCATTCACCCCCCCTAAAGTCCTGAGCCTGTGGGTATGTGACACATTTGTGAAGGCCCACTGCTTGAACAACTTTCCACTCCCTCCGGGCCCCAGACCAAATTGCCCGACCAACGCCCGACCACCATTGCTTCTCTTCCACATGGGTCACAAAGTCCCCGTTCACTCAGCTGCACATCAGCATCCCTGAAGCACACATGTGGATGGTAAATGGAGCACAAACCATGGGGGTTGTGCTGTGTGGTAGAGAGGTGTGAGGAAGCTGAGTGGTGGGTGGGGAGGTCACCTCTGGAGATAGTAATGATGGACATACAGTAAATTCTAGTATGTGGAACAAACATACCTGCTTCTCTTCCCTTTCTTTGGTACTTTCTTTTAAATATTTTATATCTCTTGATCAACCATCTTTCAAACTCAGCATCTTCTTCCTCACCTTCCTTCTCCTTCCATTTCTTGATCCAAAGGGTGTCTCACCTGTCTCACAAAAAGAAAAAAAAGCTTTTTCGACACTCGTAGTCTGAGGAGCAAAGTTCACAGGGCTACACACTCGCTTTAAAGTTACACCTGCCAACAAGCGGCTGCTGTAAACACTATCTTTTACTTAGCACACACACATTTTGGCCTCACTATCTAACTGAAAATCAGAGCCACTGATACAGAGACTAAGACCACACGCCACACAGTGCCCAGTCCAGGCTCTGTCTTTGAATGGAGTGAGTCCAGACTACATGGTCCCTGTACTATCTTATTGGTTTAACATTGAGTAAACTGTGGCAGCACACCAGACCACCAGCTATTGGTTCCTCTTTGCTTTATCGTGTTCCTATTTACTCTCCTTTACTTCTCCTATCTTGAAGAGAGCTATTAAAGATGCATCTTTCTTATTTACAAGCGAACCAAGACACAGTGTCTGTGTGTGTCCATGTGTGTTTAGGTACTTTTACTTAAATGAGGTCAGGAGGAATGGAAGAAGAGAAAATCAGAGTAAATAATGAGATATGCCTTTTATTTGTCTTTTGTCATGTTTGCCCTGTAAAAATGAAGTGACAAAAAGACAGTAAGGACAAAGAACTCACTCTATTCCCACATATATAGTATGTCTTGAAAAATAAATAAATAGCTTAATGAAAAATATGAGATATGACTTAAAATGAAATAACAGTTTAATAGTTTTACTTCCAGTTTCTGAATCTAGAGGACAGAAACTGGAAACAACACGTGCATATGTTGACAGACGAGTGTACCACAATATACAAACAATGGCTGAATGGATGGACTTTTTTTGGACTATTAGTGGAGTAACTGGTCCCAGTGGGCAGCAGATGCAGTACAACCTCCCCACCATATAACAATAGCTCCCAGTCCATCCATCTGTATTTGTCCAATACAGTAAAGAATCCCTGCAGGAAAACCAACTGGCATTCTTCTGTTGTCTATTGTGATGAAACTATCACAGGAATGGATCACTAGGAAGACAATCCAACCTAATTCTCTGATCCCAAACCAAAAAGAAGGCCAGGAATGGCCTTTGATTGATCAGGCAACAAATGGACCAGATTCTCCCTGCCTGCAGACTAGCATCTGAATGGCTAACTTAGTTAATTTCTACGGCCTGTGGCTTCATCCCTGTCAAAGTCTGATGGAGTAGCTGGTTTCAGTAGGTGGCTCGTAATGACTTGGGGGGGGGGGTGATACGTACATGCTACTGCTGCTGCTGTAGGTCTTCGCTGCTGTCTCTAAGGTGAGTGAATGTGGACCCCCCAGTAGAGGTGAAAGAACGTCACACATTCCTGCGTCTACAAGGAGATTAGTTATCACTGTAGTGACACTGGACGCCTCTGGGTCAAACCTCTGGAGCAGTACACCTCTGTCAGTGAGTGACCTGATGCATTGATTTCTATATATTGGTCCAAAAAAGATGCAAACTTTAACTCCCTCAGCATCAGAACAAGTCAATGCACCAGCTCAACATTTAGTAGTTTAAATCACTGTATATGTCACATGATTTTAGCTGAGTGATCTGTAGTTTCTGAGTTAGAACCTGTTACAGCATGAAAAGCATGAAAAACATATGTGCTTCTGGGCTTCTCTGAGGCATCAAACACTCAATGCCTTCACAGGTTTTATGAGCTACCAAGCCTGAAAATAGACTGAAGATACACTGACTGTAAATATCTCTATTGAATATTATATTACTGTAATACTGTATTAAAACACATTTTTGATATTTGAAAGATAAAGAGAGGGAGCAATTGACACATTACATATTGTGTATATTGTAGGTACCAATGTGGGTAAACCATGGTATAAGAGTGAATTACGTTTGTGTTATGGAGGAATATAGACATAAATTACGCCATAGGCACTTTTTAATCACCCATAATTACAGTGTGCAAGCAAGTGACCAACAGGTTTAGTCAAAGTGTCCTTTCACAATAGCTATGCCATGAAAAGGGACCAGAATACTTGTGAGACTTTTCATTTAGTTAAACTAGTTAACAAAAATAAACATAAATATGATATTGATTGACTTTCTGTTAACAATAGAAATCTTCTCAGTGCCCCTCAGTGACCATATCGCTCAAAATACCTTATGGCATGTACTAAGTTGTTGAGTACCATTCTAGTGAGCCTTAGGAGAGCAAATCTCTGCTCTGTTGAGAGCGATTTAGAGTTTCAGCACTGTGTGTGTTCTGTGTCTGCATAAAGCTCTAAGTGTTTTTTTTCTTCTTCTTTTTTTGCCGCTCAAACAATGAAGAAACTGCTGAACCAGGCAACTGACAAAGTAACGAGTTGGCTAACGTGTTAGCTTACTCAGTGTTATCCAGAGGCTTTACTTTCAGTTTGGAACCACAGATCTTTACTTACTGATACACTTCAACATCTATTTTAGCATTCATAAGGACATTCAGCTGAAAAGTATTTCTTGTGAAGATAAATAGTCTATTGTGATAAGTAATACTATATACTATGACCTGCATACCCAATATTTACTTTGTAATGACCTTTAAAAAGGATTTGCTTCATGGGTCATAACAGGCTACTTATATGCATCTAAGTAGCGAAACAGGTTATGAGTCACAGAGATCGCTGCAAGAACAGGACAATTATATCATTGCTGTGGAGACTCATTTGAACTGGTTAGTTAGGTACTGTAAAAACCACAAGCTGGTGGCTGGCTTTCTGCTTCTCTACAGGGTGGTAAAGCCCCCAGCCTGGACTCTGCCCAGAGAAGAGGGGTGGATGGAGGGGTGAAGGGGAGAAGGGTTTCATCCTTTATTGCCCATAAAGCCACAGGAGTGGAGTTGCTTGTGTGCAGTAAAAAACGCTCGACACCTGCCGGGATGTTGACTCAAAATCTTTATCACCAATATCTAATCGCTCGCCTTCTCCCCCTGATAAATGGGCTCATGTTGGAATTTTCCCCCTCTAACTAAAAGACATGCTAAACACAGGTGTATGTGTGTGTGTGTGTGTGTGTGTGTGTGTGTGTGTGTGTGTGTGTGTGTGTGTGTGTGTGTGTGCGCGCGTGCATGCCTGTGTGTTTGACAGATAGAGAGGATATGTGAGGACCTGTGCATTTATTCACTTATGGTTGACGTGGTTAATGCTTAAGCAGGTGTAGGTGTGTGTATTGATGCCTGTGTGTTTATCTGTGGATGCTCTATACCCGAGGAGGCCATGAACCTGGACAGGACATAAAAAGGAAAGAGAGAATGGGGTTGTTATCTAACGGACTGTGATTAATGGTGAACAGAGCAGACCTGCTGCCACACGCCATTGAAATGAACTGAAAACCAAACACACATGCACAAAAATTCAAAGAGAAATAGGCTGTTTATGCTTATTATGAGGTGGATAATTAAATTGAATGAATGTGGTGAGTCATTGCTTTCCTTTTCTTTTCTGTCTTTCTTTCTTTCTTTGTAACCCTTCAAGAAATGCCTCTAACATTCCTCTCAATGACTAAAAAGGCGAAAAGAAAATCAAGTGATGTTCAAAGCTGAAAGCAGGCCAACAGTTTCTTTAGATCAATGACAATGATAGGTCTTTTTGGGTGTTGTGTGATGTGAGATACTAGGATCTTACACACTTCAAAGTGTTAGGATTAGACTCTTTGCTTCTGCTAATCCCAGGAGTCATATGACAAGAGCTGCAAGTCCTGTTTGCATGGGATGACACAAGCCAAAAATTGTTACCGTCTGCAACAAAAACACAAGGGGAGAAAGCCATGCACTCTGTACCTGAGTCTAAATATTGACTCTGAGGTCTGTCACTGCGTCTAGGTTTGCTTGACTGCTATTCACACAAGTTCTCTTTGAATGTGTGTGTGTCATAAGTCTGCACATGTAAAAAGCGACACAGTCAGTACAACTAAAGTCTCACCGCACCCAGAGGTGCATGTTATAAAGGTCCAAGCACAATGTGAACAGACTCACACACACATACAGAGGACACAAACACATGTGGACGCACACATAGTGACTCGCACCATCTGAAAGGGAAACTACACTACTACTATTTGTAAGGCATGTGTACCCAAGTGTGTGTTATGCTACTTACTTTTACTTTAACACATTTAACACATTTAAGAGGAAAAATTGTATTTTTTACTCGGCTACATTTATTTGGCAGCTATACTTAGTCGTGACTTCTGAATTAAGCCTTTACAAACATATGATGACCATATAAAATGCAGTGTATTGTTATAGATGAAACTAACCTAAAGTACAGTTCCAAGTTATTAAAATTAGAAAAATCTCTGACTACATCAGTAAAATACTAGTATTCACTGTCTGCAGAGTAACCTTTGATATAACTGCATTTGCTAATAATATTTAAATAACTTTTACTCGTAACGGTGCTTATTGTTATTTAAAGGATCTCAATATTTATTTGTCCTGTTCACATACTACATTCAGTTCTTCTTGTTCCTTATCTGTACACACTAATTATGCTAATTAACCCACTCAATTATTAATTTAATTACAGACCTGTGTTAAACAAGTCACTCTTCTTTATAGTGTGGCACAAATTACAGCTTTACAATCTCTCTTTAGTGGCTGTATGCGGTCCATGTGGTCCCTTAAACTGTACTAGAATGTGCTTTTCTGCAAATGAAAGTGAAGTAAAACGTCTAAATTATATGGCAGCCCACCTACAGTGCAGGTGAGTGTACACACACATATCTCAATATGGTCAGCAGATAGGAGCTGTCACTGGACAATAGAAGCAGGGCAGAGGCCCAGCAACTGCAGAGAGATGTGCAGGCACATACTGATAGTGGATGACCTGATAAAGAAAGTGAGAGGAGGAAGACCTCCTACCAACAAGGCCACACAGGAGTGGCCACATTTTGCTAATTTATCAGACCCCCAGTCGGTGTGTGTTTGTTTATTTGTTTGTTTGGTATTGGGGGCGGGGGGTAATGCATCTAAAAGCCAGTGATGTGGTCAACTGGCACACTGCTCTCTGTTAGAACTTTGCCTGGTTTCATTGATTTGACATACTGGGCACATACAGTGTTCAGTCTCCTGGCATCAGTGAAAAAGGCTGAAATGAGATTACACAGTGACTTGTCTTCATCTCATGCCTCCACCTTTTTTTTTTTTTTTTGAGTCCTGCTCTGGACCCGGCCCTTCTCTCAGGTCTATAAAGCCACGCTGATGAGCCTGACTGGCCCGAGCTCTTAGGGCCAGTAATAATCTCTCTTTAGGAGGCTGAGAGGGTGAAGTGAGCCATAAGAACCCTCTCTGTCAGCTTTAACCGGCCAACAGAAAGAAAAAGTCATAATTATAGTACTCTCTCTGGCTGGATTTAAATAAAGCTTCCTGGCTGGGCCCCTATAGACACACACTCTCTTGCTCACACACATACACACACGCACTTCAATAAAGAGGCACTAATCAATCAGGGGTTCCCCTGCCACGGCTTCATTGGAGCCCCTGTCTGAAAGAAGGACTGACAGCCCTCAACCTCCCAGTATTGTCAGACGAGACTGATTAGGCTTCTGACTGGCTACCTCAGCCACCAGCTAGAAAAGCATGGAGGTTAAAGGGTCTCCATTTGAAATCGACGAGCACTGAAAAGTTCTGGACACCTGCTTTTTAAAGTGATGCTTGTCTCTGCAGCTCTATCCTCCTTTTTTGTTATTTGCAATTTGAGGGCAGCACAGGGGGAGAGGGAGAGAGTTGTTTGAGAGAGTAAAAAGGGGTGAGTGGGGTACTGTGTGCATGTGTGTTTGTGTGTGTGCGTGTGTGGGTGTGTGTTTGTGTAAGTGTGTGTGTGGCTTAAGTTTTGAAGGGGGAGCTTGGCTGTGAGCCCAAGGCTGGAACAAAGAGGGGACACTCTTTACATGCATAGCCAGACAGAGTAAACTGGCCAGCAGCACTGCCAGCAAATACAAGGCACAAAAACAGACTTAGAGAAAACGGAAAGAAGGAGAAAAATAAACGAAATATCGGACTAACCCAACCATCAGCTTGCTCCACCTCTTAAACTTTTCATCCCTCGTGTTTGGTTACTGTAAAATCAGAAATGTATTGGGTGGCATGCTTATGAGGCGTTAAATTGTACAAGCTGCTTCGATTTTATTGTGTTTGCATTCAATATGGAGCTGTGTGGCCATGGGTAAACGGAAGCTATCCCTTTGCAAACACCCACAGGATGAACAAATACAGGCAATTAGTGCAGCACAGCAACAGAGAGACAGGTGGACGGAGAGGAGAGGAGAGGAGAGGAGAGGAGAGGAGAGGAGAGGAGAGGAGAGGAGAGGAGAGGAGAGGAGAGGAGAGGAGAGGAGAGGAGAGATATATTCTCTTGATATTTTTTTTAAATTTACCTGAAAGTCTACACATCAGGTGGACATGTTTTCATTGTCAACATTTCTCATATTATCAGTTGTGTGTATGCTCTCTCTACTACCAAACACAACAACACTTGGATGTAACTGCCATCACAAAACTGTATCTGTAACCTCTGAATGGCCCGTAACAACTGAACAATTCCTCACTGCCATGACACTTCAGATGAATGATTTCTAAAGACCGGCCATCACTGTTATTTTTAAGAAGGAGGTGCAGTGGATTCTTTTATTCTTTCTCTTTTTTCTTTTTTTTCTACTGAAATCAGCTTAAAGCTCTGCAACGATTTCTCCCTTAAAAAGGAGAGCCACTCCATCAATGAGGGACAATAGTATATTCTGACAAAAAGTCTGAGGGCGTTACGCCACCCTGCCGTCACCAGGTTCCCTTCCATACAGCCACTGCCGGTGACTGGTAAATGCCACTTTCAATCTTTTTCTTTTCTCTCCTCCTTCCTTTTCACTCCTCCTATTCCTTGCCTTCAATGGGTGTGTTAAGTATTGTGCATTCTGATGGGGGCGGTGAGTCAGTCAGGATCATTAAAAGCAGGCCGAGCCTTTGGCCAGATCAAAATAATTAACTGGAGAGGTCACAAGCTAATGAAATGAAATGCAGGTCTGAAAGGAACCCCTAAATGGTGCTCACTAATCCTCCTTTTACCTTGTTTTAGGGAGGGGGCAGGACTCTGTAAGCCAGGGCATCTCTGTTCATAATAGGTTGTGGGGTGCAGGGGAACCTGGGACTATGGATTTTTGTGTGTATGTATATGTGTGTGTGTGTGTGTGTGTGTGTGTGTGTGTGTGTGTGTGTGTGTGTGTGTGTGTGTGGTGTGTGATGGAGAGAGAGAGAGTTACATTCCATCTCAACATCTCATTTAATCACAAAAACGTATTTATCTAAAAAGAAGTGAAACTGTTACCAGGAAGGCGTGATTTTTCAGTTGCTCTAATGCAAATTAGCTTTATATAATCATACGTCATTTAGGAGTGACGAGTGAGTCATTTTCCCTGTTTCAGGATAATGACATTTGCCTCTATAAAATCCCCAACAGAGCTCAAGTTCAGCAAGAAGAGAAGAAAGAGAAAGTAATTTCATATTGTAACATATCTATTACAAGTAAAAGCATTTTACTGTTGTAGCATAGCTTTATTATTGGACAGTAGATAAAAATGTATACACGATAGTTGTCAGATAAATGTAGTTAAGTAAATATTTGCACTGAAAATGAACTGGAGTCAATTGAAATGCTCAAGTTATTATGTCAAAAATGTACATTCAATTAAGCACAGTACAGATAGATATACCACACTTCAATTCATGCAAGGATTACAAAAAATATCAA
This sequence comes from Argyrosomus regius, assembly GCA_946959425.1. Taxonomy (NCBI): domain Eukaryota; kingdom Metazoa; phylum Chordata; class Actinopteri; family Sciaenidae; genus Argyrosomus; species Argyrosomus regius. Next base: position 17,761,609 of record OX336886.1, read on the forward strand.
AGAGTGCAAGAGATATATGGGGATAGATAAACTGTAGTTCTATGAATAGAAAAAAAAACAAATTAGACAAAACTTAACTGTGGTTACCTCAACCTCCTTAGCTTGATTTCTTGTTTTTATCCTAATCCTGCATGTGCTTTCATGTCTCCATTCAGAGACTTTACACACAAACCTTTCATTACCAGAAGCTAGTGTACACTAAGCTTTGATACCATAAAGAAGGCACTTCTATTGTGTCATGCAGAGATATTCACAAGACATATAAAAGAAAATATCTAAGTGTGGTGCTGTCTGTCTCAGTTGAACAATGAAAGAATGAAGCATGTGATCTGAAGCTGAGGGCGATGCGTGTCAGGGGCTGATGAGGCCGTGGTGTGTCACTGTGAACAGGTTCTTCAGGGGCAGGCTCCAACCTGCTGAGGACCCTAGGACATGACTGTGTGTGTGTGTGTGTGTGTGTGTGTGTGTGTGTAGGGAGGGAGTCTGAGTAAAACAGAGAGTAGAAAAGTGTTTAGGGTTAGGGGTGTGACCTCTGACATGCAGACAATCATAAAATGTGCACACCAACCCATGCATACACACACACACCCTGAGACGTTACAACGTATTGTTGAGTGAAGGAATGCACCTGATCTTAACAGAAGCATGGATGAAAGCTATTTCAACAAAAACACACACACACACACACATACAAAGACAAAAGCACGCATGCACACACACGGCGAGCCCGCACACAACATGTTTTTAGAAAGACAGTTAAAAGGAGTTACCGTTTTTTTTCTTTGATGACTTAACATCTCATGTCATCACACACACAAGTGAGGGCAGAGCAGGACAGTGTGGTTGAGTTTGTAATGAGGTGACAGGAGGTCTGTAGAACAGCAAACATAATGTTAAGTGACACTGAAAGTGAAATTAACTGACATGACTCTTCTACTGCGAGCATGAAAGAATACATTAAAGGAATTAGCAGAGTTTTAATGAAGCAACAGCTGAGTGATTAATCTAATGTGAAAGCGTGGAGGTGCAGTTCTTATAATGGCCACAAGATGCTGGCTTAAAGAAAAGTTGGATTGCATCAAGGTGATTGGGTTAAACTCCCAAACTCAGTCTATTTTTATTTGTTCACATTAAACTTTTGGTCTTGATACTTGATATCATGTGATATAATGTGTGTCTGTGCTAAAGGGCTTGGATTGTGCCGTCACTAGATGGATAAAAGTGTCTGCTGTAACAGGTGTCTCCATCTATCATATTTCAGCTGTGATAGCTGCTTCGGCTTCTCCCACCACAGCTCCACCAAGGTGTCACACCATTGCCTAAATTTGTGTTTTTAGTGGCTCCTGTAACTGAAAGTGAAACTAAACATCAGGCTTAAAGAGACAGAGTTAAAGGGCCTATTGTTTGCTTGATCACTGCCAAGAGATCTCTATTAATATTCACTGTTAACATTAAAGTCATCAGTATGCAGACTGTAAATGATACAGTTGAATTCACTGCAGTTACAGGTAATCTTCCTATCCTCATTTGCACACTGAAACTTTTGCAAGAATCCTGCATTTTTCTCCTACCATCTCTAACCCTTGTATCACTCACTAACTTGGCTTTCATGACTCCAGAACATGATTTTCCTCATATCTATCCTGCACTTAAAGGCTTCATCCCGTGCCATTGTTTCAGTAGCAGCTCCTGTTTATGGTCCCATCACTGTGTCCACCATCCTCTTTCAGACACCTAACCTTCAGACACCAGCTCCAGCTCTGCTCTTCTTCCTTCCCCGTCAGCCCACACACAAACAAAAAATCACCTCCCTCTCAAACTCTGGACAAGCAGCCCACTCCAGGCTGCAGGCTGCAGTCTCTCTGAACCATCATTACAGTCATTAGGCAAGAATAAGCTCTGTATCACAGGAGTCCACCAGCATCCAGTTTAACCCAGCACAATTAGCACATCCGTTGGAGTAGAATTACCCTGTAAAACGAGAATGCTCTGGACAAAAGAGGCAGGAGAGTTGGAGTTGAAAAAAGAGGGTAAGTGTGAGGAAAGGGGGGACAGGAGGAGAAGAGAAATAAGGGAGGACAGGGAGAGATTAAAATTGTTTGAATTGAGTCCACGCTCGCCCCATTCATTTGGTATTCTGCTCAAATCAGGGCTTTTGTTCAGCCTGGCGTAAAGTAGTGTCAATCATCTCGACCCGGTTTTGTAGAATGGTGAAATTTATTATGAATTTGCTCCTGCAAATAATGAGGACTACCCCCTGCCTGCTCTCCCTTTTCCCTCCTCCTTCTCCCACCCTGAGCCACCTCTCCTCTCTCCCCCTTGCCTCCACCCCCATATCAATGCTTCAGAATAGGCAATAGAGAGTGAAGTTAGCAATCTCAGGGCCACTCGCACTCTGGACCCACATCAAAGTGACAGAGACGTCCAATCAGATTTGTCTTACAGGCATTACATGATGAATATGGTGCGGCCATAGCACAAAAGCGCCTTTGTGTCTCCTCCGAGCAGAGACTATTCACAGCCCGCCACAGCCAGCCAGAGTGGAAGTAAATGGCCAAAAGGGCCCAGGCCAAAAAAAAAGCACCCAAACTTGTGCAGCACAATGGCCCATGCAAATCACAGCCCCCACCACCTCCACCCTACCACACATCCCCACCTCTTCCATCCCTCCACCCTTCAGGCCTGAGCTTGGTTCCTCCTCTGCTGGGTCGTCTGAAGTTTAGGGCCTATTCACACACACATACAGAGGTGTCAGTTAAGAGTGCTGAGCTGCACGCATTCAAACGGTCATCTGAAAAGCGAAAGGTTTCTTTTTTTAGGAAGATAGAAGAAAAACATGAGTCGTATGACTGACTTTTTTGTCAGAAAGTAAGAGTGACTTGGCGCCTGTGTGCGAGACTCCTCTTTGGTAAGACTTCTGGTGTAGGGACGAGGACTTCCACCACACTGGGGAGATGCTACGGTATAACTTGCACTGAAAGAAATGTTAGAATAAAAAGTGATGGGCTCATTTTGGCACAGAGAAGGTTGATGCACATATCTATTCCTTCATCACAGTGATGAGCAAACTGACTGCATAACACATTCAGTACTCACTAAGGTACATTTTAAACTCTGGAAATCGAAAATCTTAATAATGAAGTCTGAATGTGAATCCTAGAAACTAAACTATTGAGAATGTTCAGTTTAAGGGCTTGCTTCAATACAGAAAATATTAGCCTCTGTACTGGTGCAAAATGTCAGCTCCTGTGTGGTTAGACTAGATAAGAGTCTCTTTTAAGAAAACTATGACAAGGAAAAGAACTTGTTCTGTGAAGAAAACTCTCTTGTGAGAGGAAAAAAAAGCTTAGACAGCATCCACAGCAGCAGAAACTCTCTAAATTTAGTAATGAGAAAATAGACTTGAAGCTTTAAGTCTAAAAGGTCTTTATTATTGTGGCTCAGAGCCAATGTGACCTGCAGTACCTGACCATAACTTCTGTCAGAGCAAAAAAAGAAACACCAGCATTAATAAGTGCAAAATACTAGTGTGTCCAGGACCTTACTCAATCAATAGCCAAGAGGTCAGCAGAACCAGCTGCATGACCCTGTATGTGTGTGTGCGCTTGTGTTTAAATGAGTCTACTCCAAATCAGTGTTTTTTCTCTGCCTATGTTAAATATAAACGCGTCAGTGCCTCTGCTTAAACATTAACACCTCTGTAAGCATCGCTCAAGGTTATGCCCCATCTCTCCATTCATCCACATCACTGCTCTCTCTCAGGTCATCACTCCTTTGTCTGAAGTGTATTTATTGCATCTTTACAGCTGTAACTCTGATCAGTGTTCCACGGAGCAACTGGTGGTTTGAGTGTTTTTATCAGTTGAAGCTGTTTTAATGGAGCAATTATGTTGTGTATGTCCTGTGTTAAGTCAAATGAGTTGTTTTGTCCAACAAACGTCATATGTTATGGAGTGCAGAGTTTTATATTGACTCTGTTAAACATTGTAAAATTAGATGAAATAGCTTGATTTGCGATAATTGGCAATTATTAAAAAATCAGAGACAGGTGTGATCGTACTTTCCCTATGTTATAAACTCATCAGCTGAATCTTTAGAGTCTCTGATGCACCTGTTGCTCTGCAGGCTGATGTGACTCTGAGCTGTGATTGGATGAAGCACTGACTCTTGATGCAACCAGCAACTTTCCTGCAGCCATTTTCATGACATGTTTTCATTTACTTTCATTTTTACACGTAAAATACTACTTTTTAGCGTCTTAACATATGTTGTAAGGATCATCATCAAGCTTATTAGCACCTGATGAAGAGAACTGCTGTTTGTCTTTGCATTCATGTATCTGAGAAGTCATTTTGACACTACTGAGTTACATTAGAACAACTGGAGGATGAACAGAATATTCAGCATTTGGTGATCCTACAGTTTAGGGCAGCTGGGCCACCTATATTTTGATTCTGAAATAAGTGTATGTTTTTTTTTATAATATATGTTTACATATCTTGAATGACACTTTGATTGAAGAGAAAAGCAATTAAAGAAAAAAATGGTTGTGTTATTAGTGACAGTTGGACTGTTATCATGTAAATATTGTCAACGTCTGAAATGATTCATGTGGTGGGGCATATACTGACAAACGTTTCTTTGCCGATGGGGTCAAAACATTAAAGCAACGACAGTTCGTACCAAAACTAGTTCAGCAATAAGCAATTTACGCACAGGCTAAAAAAAAGGGGGGGCCCTCCTTCATATGCAAAAATAGCTTAAAAACCCACCAGGCACTCTGCTGACTACTTCGGAGCAACAGATGACCTCTCACCACCCCACTCTTGGCCAGTTTAGCCCTATAATATAGTCTAGGTATGTGCGCATTTGGCGTTTCCATGGTTTACGCATACATCACGGCTTTGCGCACGAAAACGCATGCATAAATGAGCTGCATGTGATTGATTATTCACCATTGGATTACGCTGAAATTTACATCGCCCTTATGTATTGTCAAAGTGAAATTGACCCACGAACAAAGTGGCATGAATAAATCTATTTTCGCCCCTGCTCCTCTCTATATCGCTGAGGAGAAAATTGCATATCCATCTTAGAGGACAAGAGACAACCGCTTATTTTCACTTGGTGCCCTGGCCTCTGCCTGACACTGAAGGACATCAGAAGCACCATTTCAACCATACAATAATGGAGCAGCGGGGTATTTTGCGCCCAACATTGATTTGTCTTTTTGAGTCCTGCTGACGTAGGAGGTTATAAAGCAGAGCGTAATTAATGTCATTTATCACTTGTTTGATTTTGTCACTCCCTTCACCGACATGGCTCACATACGCGAGCCATTAACCAATGGGAGCGCTAGAGCATTTGTCACCCAGTACAGGCACGTGGCTTACACCTGCAGGCTGCAGGCTGCAGTTTGTGTGTGTGTGTGTGTGTGTGTGTGTGTGTGTGTGTGTGTGTGTGTGTGTGTGTGTGTGTGTGTGTGTGTGTAAGATAGAGAGGAGAGGGCGAGATGGAGAGGTTATATGCGTGTGGCACACTTTCAGGTGCAAGTAGAAAACAACCCAAACATCTTTACGTTTGTTACATTTTGGTAAGATTTCACAGAGAGTCCAGAAGTTATACTGTTTTGACCCACCATCATATTCTTTTCTTTTTATTGGATTACTGTAGGCTTACACAATGTCTTTGAGTTTGTTTGGATTTATTCTAAAATACTATAAGACCAGCTTCAATCAGTCTCTCTTGTTCCCAATTTTCCACTCCCACAGAGAGCACCAGGTGAAATTAAAACTCGTTATTTCTCGCTCTGCCTCGCTGAATTTGGCATCAGTGTTTAATTACAATAGAAGATCTTCCATAATTGGCATAATGAGGCGCAAAGGCGCACACAATGGTGCTCACAATGTGGTGTTGCGCTCCCCATTTCGATGGAGATGGGCTTTTTGATTGGGCTGTGTGCGCCATGAAAAACACAGTTGGGGATACAACTAGTCTACAACCCCAGGTTTTATTTAGATTGATCTCAATCGGGAAATAAGAATTTTGACCCGCCTCATTGTCTTGCTGACTTTCCCCAGGCCGTATTTCAAAGTGTCTATACCCTTTGAGAGGAGTGAATTGCACCCCTCCCTCTCTCCCTCCGCTGCAGGCCCTCTGGGCTATTGGGTAAAGGCAGAGTATGCAAAAGAAACAATGCAATGCATGAAACGTAATATTAATCTCCCCGTCATGAATGCAGACAAAGCGCTGTGGAAGGTGCGCGTCTATAATGGTTATTGAGTGCTCACCCAGCTGCGCAATTTTCCCCCGTGTGCCCAACCATGTCGGGAAAAGGTCATGTAGGGGCTTTGAATAGAAGCTCCCTAGTTTGCTCAATTACCGGCACCAACACACACCTCTCTCTCTCTCTCTCTCTCTCTCTCTCTCTCTCTCCCACTCTCTCGCACACCAACACACACATCTGAGCATAAATGTGTGCAAAATCAGTTGAAGAACCAAACCACTACAAAAGCATATAATATAAATATATTCATCTTTATTTATAAAACTTGTTTTACACAAAATATATCTGTTAAAATCGAATATTTACATGTATAGGCTACGGGAAACGGAGAACAAGTGCATACATTAATAAATGTCTCCTTACCACCTATTTAAAAATAACAAAACAACTACAATCTGTCACAGGTAGTAGCCTTGATATTGCTGCCCAGTCACACAACTCATACATGCCAACTCACTGCCTCACTGACAGCTGGCTCTCAAAACACTGTCAGGAAAAGTGGCAGTGACTGTTGTTCAAGAACATTGTTTGTTTGACTCAATGTACAAAAATATGTCTTCATGTTAAAACAATTTGTTGTATAATACAATTTTGTTAAGAAATTGTGGGGGTGGGGTGGGGGCATGTACATCACGAAAAATGTCTGTTGACGCATCATCTTTGTTGTGTTGTGCCTTTTCCAACAGACGTGGCAGCTGAGGAAGGCAGTCCTGCTCTGATGAAACACTCATCAAACAAGTCCTCTGGAGCTGCAGCACCGTGTCTGCAGAGCCTGCTGTGTCACGTATTAATTGCACTTATTCAAACATAACATCAACAGTTCTTTACTTCCACGCGTCAACGTGACACCGAGTCCAACTCCCTCCTCCTTGTGGGGGACTTCAGGGTCTTCATGCTCTATGCAACAAGAGGCTCCCTCTCTCTCACACACACACTCTCTCTCTCTCTTTCTCTTTCTCACTATTGCTTTGCTCCTGCAGAAGCAGCCCGGGTGAGGGAGGGAGGCAACAGATCACTTCCAAGCACGGAGGGCAAGACTGATCTGATGCCTTTATCAAGTCTTTGTCAGCATTCCAGCCGCTTTTTACGCACAGACAGCCGCTGTGTGGTTTGGATGCTGTCCAGCCTCAATACCTGTCGAACCAGGTTGTAAAGTCCAACAGCTCCTGCTCCTCGGAGCTCAGAGGCTCATAACCACCTTCATCTGATGAATAGGTGGAGTGAGGTGACTCTGGGTCGGCGGAGTAGCTGTTGGAAAGCGTCGGGGATGGCAACCCGCACTGGAAAGCAGCTGACACGGCATCATGTTCGTCCAGAAGTTGCTGTAAAGCCCTGATGTACTCCACCGCAGACCTCAGGGTCTCAACTTTGCTCATCTTCTTGTTGGCGGCGCCGTTGGGCACATGTTGACGCAGCGTCTGGAAACCCATGTTGACTTGTTTGACCCGGTTCCTCTCTCTTTCGTTCCGCCGGGCCACGGCCACTGGCTGCTGCTGAGGGATGGAATAGCCGAGACCGTTGAAGCTCAGTCGCCGCTTGCAGCGCAGAAGCTCCGGCGAACTGGAGCGCTGTCTCTTCAGCACCTTGGTTTTGCTTTGGAAGCCGGCAGCGCTGGTAGTGTTGGGGAGCACGGTTGGGACAGTGCAGTCCTGCGCCGGAGCGTGCAGGCTGAGGCTGGCGCGTCTTTCAGTAAGTCCAAAGGTGAATGCAGTCTGCGTGGTGGTGATGGTCGTAGTTTCCATCTCGCTGACAGTTCGTCTGAAGTGATGGATGCAGAGGGGCGAGCGCAGCCTCTAACAGTGGGACAAGAAGAGCGGAAAGGGTTGGCAGTGTACAGCTCTCGTGTCTTTCGCGTGGGGACCGTGTGGCTAACTCTAGTCCAAGTCTCTCTTGACTGCTTACTCCACGAGCCGATCTGACCCAAACTTTGGCAGCACTCCTCTTTTTCAACACGCGCCCCAACACACACCCCACCCACCCCTTTTTGGAGACGCACGCTTCGTCGCGAGGCCCCGCCCCCGCTGTGTGATTCTTCTGCACGCCGACTCCCCCGGGCCAGGCGCGTGGCTCCGGGAGCTCAATAAACAATCCCGAGCTTTCACTGCGCCGGGAGCACGCGCTGGGCTCATTTACATTCCAATGTCTCTAACTTGAAGGCCCATTGGTCGATTCAAACGGCCTGCAACCGTGCGAAAAGAAAGAAAGGAGAAAAAAAGACAGCGAAAGAAGAGGAAAAAAAGAAGAGAGAATAAAAAAAGTGAATGGTTTGGTTCTTTGAAATGCCTTTTGAATTTGACAATGTACCCCTGGCAAGTCTTCAAATTATCAGTCTTCCCCCCATGGCCATCTTTCTCCTCCAGCTCTTTACAATCACAAATACCAAGGACGCTCTCTCCTGTATCCAGGCTACAGCTTTACAGAGAAAAATAAATTGCAAGCGTGTCTCTGAGCACAATAATTGGCAATTATAAAGCAAGCGCAGGGACGCGATTAATTTAAAAGCAAACATCATGTTTATGACATGCAAGGCGTCCAGAGTTACCTCTCAACTCAGAGCTCCGCAGGTTCAGTTTGCATGACAGATTATGACTTCTGAAAATTCAAAGTCTGGGAAGTCTCTTTAACTCCACTATGAATGCATTCTTTGGTTTCATATGCTTGTAGTTGTTTTCAACTCATGGATCACGTTGTCCAGTAAAACCCAGCTCAGAGTGCAGATGCAGAATTTCAGCACCACATCGGACTGGACAGTTAACACACAACAGCATTGTTATCCTGTATTTTTGCCTTTCCCAACATTTTTTGTTGTTGTTTCAGTCACACGTAGTCTCTTTCAGGATTGTTAAAAAGATCTTTGGCATACGTTTTGTTTGTGGAAAAGTCTCCTTACCAGCAACATCTGTTTGTGAGACAGTCTGTGTAGAAACGTAGACCATCGCCCAATAAAAATGAAACACTTGCGGCCTCTGGTGGCAAAACAATGGCAACTACATCCCGAAACTCCACTTTGTTCTGCTGTGTGTAATTTAGGGAAGATGGGGGATTCCCTGACAGTTAGCGGTTTAACATCTCTTTATCTGGGCTGAGTGAGCTTGCTCTGAACTATGTCCAAGACACAACACGTTCAAATACAAATTGTATTGTATACAAAACAAATACAAAAAATTTCCACATTCAAATCTTTAGACCTTCCTAAATCACTGATAAAAAAAAAAAATTCTAATACAGGAGAAATGAGAGAATTTCTTTTCACTTCAAAAGTTCATTTTCAAAGAAAATTTAAATATATCAAAATGAAACAACATTCACATATTTGATCATCTGTAAACTTAAATATTTCAGCATTTTGTCAATCCATTTCATGGAAACTTGACACTCTTAAAGCATTATAGTACAATACAAATTAAAAAGGGACTTTCCACTTCTCCCAGATCACACAGCTCGCACCATCTGTTTTTCATCTGAATATTTTAAATCCGCCCACATCAATGGCCAGAGGAAGAATACCAGCTCTAGATCTTTGACTTCTATATGCAGCATGTAATTCAGGGCAAACTTTTGTTTAATATGTATGTATTCTTCTCCTTTGGCTTTGACAAGACACTTTCAAACCATTTGTCTTCAAACTTTAAAGTTACAAAATAAAACATTTCTGTATGACACTATATTATATCATACTTACTAATTTCTGACCAAGACACATCATTCTCCTGCATACAAGGCCTTCATCATTATCATCTGCTGCAAAAGTATTTTCCTGTGTGTGTGTGTGTGTGTGTGTGTGTGTGTGTGTGTGTGTGTGTGTGTGTTCTCAGTGTAATATAATTTGACTGTACAGTATTATAATTACATTGGCTTGTGTGCCTTTTTATGCTTCAAAAAGTTTCTGCCTTGTGTGGCAGTCCCCACTTTCAACTTCTTTGATTTTCCCCTTTCACTCCTGCTTCTGCCTGGGTTTCCTCTTCCTTCTCAACAGCAGAGGGCGCTGAAGCAAATAGAAGTGCAAACCTCATAATGAAAAAACTAGTCCATTCATCATATTTTTAATGATGAATGTTTAGTGTCTACTGTATATCCTGAAATGGCATCTTCCCCAGTGCTACCTCCAAATCAGTATTATTGTCATTACATGTACTATAATAACTGGGCTAATGAATAATAAGTCTCATAGAACAAACTGCACGCTGCTGTTGTGTTTTTGTGTAGCAATTATCACGAAAAATATCAACCCACAACCATCCTTCTATGTCACTCCTCTTTTCTGTAGCAATTCTCTGACTGTATCAAAGAAATGTCTTCATTTTTATTTGGAATATTTGTTGGGACCTGCAGTACACCTTTTTTAGGCCAAGAGAAAGATACACTTCCTGATATATCAATTGTCTATGACCAGATATCATTTTATAATATCACAAACAACTAGTCACATGTTCACACACAAGCAAATTAGAGACATTATTATCATCATAGACTAAAAAAACTTTTTCAGGTACAATCATAGATCATGGGACCTTTAACCAGACAACAACCGAAAACACACATCCAAAAGCACAAAGGAAAATGTTTTTCAACAATTTTTTTCATTCAACAATGAATCATGGACAGTCTTTAAAACCCATAGAGAGGCGTGAAGTATCCAGTTGGCCAAACAAATCTGGAACAGTGCACAAACATGATTGTATGTGTATACTGATAATGTAAGTCAATAACAGTCCGAACAAATCAAATTCAAATGTAAACACTACATCTAAAAAAAGGAGAATAATGCTGTGTATATATATAGAATACAACGAAACTGGATAAAGATTTAATTGCTATGACTCAACAGCACATCTTAGATTAACTAAATTTACAAACACCCACAAACAAGCTGAAGCCTGCCAAAGTCTAAATCATAGGTAAGGGTGTGGCTGTTTATGAGAACAACAGCAGGTTCTTTTACACGAGCTGAAACTCAAGTTGTTGTTTTTTCTTACAATGACATCAAGTCAACAGTGCTTTTTACGTGACACATGTGGGTGAGAGTGAGATAAGGACAATAAAGTGTTTGTGTGTGTGAGTGTCACAGAGATAAAGAGGGAGAAATGACTGAGGAAGGAGAATCTGGAATCTTGCAACAATTTCTAAAAGGAAAGCCCCATTTAAAAACATGAAAGGTTAAACTGTAATTGTGCTTGTTTAACACAGTTTTGTCATCCAAAGACTCATATTCATACATGTGTTTGTGCAGGCATAGCTAAAGGCCTATTATCTCTGTCATGTATTTTTTGCAGGCCATGCTAGGAGTTAAGAAAATGTGCTCTGAGCTACAATTGACTTTTTGGTGGCACATGTATACACAAAATATTCCATTACCATACCAGACAAGCTGCTGATATTGCCTTTGTATTGTGAATAGAAGTGTGAAATAGGATATGAGCCTTCCATGTGGCATTTCAATAACCAGACAACATCCTTCCTCAATGGCTTTGATGGAGCCTGTGTTTTCTGCAGGGGCCGTCTATGAGGACTGAGCAGTATTTCAAGTGTGCAGGAAAAGAGAAGTGCTCCATTAGAACATGTATCGCTTCCCTATTACCGACACATGTATGCTGGAATGTACTATAGGCCCTACGATCTATATTTCTCAAACAATGTGAGACTACTGCACAAGCATTGTGATGATTCAGTTCATCTGTATTAAGTCTGTGGTCAGCAGCACAACGCGAGGCAATAGAAAGCAGATCTCCAGATCTCCATTTCTGGAAAAAGTATGGAGAAGTAGGCTCAGTGACATTCAGTATGCAAGCATAACACTCTGCCCTTGACCTTTTGTAACATGGATACAAGGTTGCCTAAGAAGACAAGAGGGGAGAAGAAATATTTCACACTTGTGCTTTCCTGTGCAGTAAAGTTAGGCAACGGTGATGGTGGAAAGAGGAAGTAAAGCCTTGTTTGGAGCAAACTGAGTTTTTTTTCAGTGATACAGACTACAGTGTATGTCATGACACAAGGGCATCCCCACAACTATAAATAATACTGTCTCATCCAAACACATGACACAACCACACACCTGCAGGATTCTGCCTCTAAAAGTCCCCTAAAACACTTATATACTCTGCACAATTATTATAAACTACGATACTGGTGGATTCACTGCTCCAACTTCACTGGAACAGGGTGCTTTCATGGGAAACTATTTTAGTGAGGACTGTCTCCCTAAAAGCCCATCAGCTAAATGTGTATGCATCTTAACCACAGTCCCCATTTGTCATGTGAACTGAAGCTACTTACAAAATATTTTCATATGCAAATGAAAATATATTTTCAGATATTTTCATTGTCAAATCATGTCTGAATTTTTTTCTTGCATCACAGCAGCTCCATTTGCAAAAGACCAAAGAAAGACAAGAAACAAAGACACATACTGTACATGTAATGTGGAATTGCAAAAACAGAACTTAATATTCAAGGGCCCTTAACGTGCATTTGTGGAACTCTGTATTTCCGGTTTGATGTAGTAACAGTTTGTATTAACTAACTAACTATGGCTGAGGTCAGTCACAGTGTTGTTGGCCAGCCTTACTATGTTATTGTGGTATGACCGAGTCATAGACTTTCTCAAGGGGTTAGCCTAAAAATCTTTGAGACATTTACAACACGGTGATTCACCATAATACCCTAAATGTCTTGGAATTTTAACATAAGTTTATTTTAAATGAATGAATGGTTTTTATGTGCTTTACATTCCATGCATCTGGTTGCCAACAAAGGTAATGGAGCATTTTTACTTGTAGGATTATGAAGTTTACCACTGACAAATGGACGTTACGCCACAACTGATACATTTAAAACCCATTTAAGACCCATTTTTATATCCTTAGCCCCATCATGAAGACATGCCCACTGAGTTTTATATGATTTCACTGTTTGTCCACTGCTATTTGTGTTGTGATTATCCATTAATTTGAGAAAATCTGGGCCCACTGGACTTAGTTGTAGATCAGTGAAGACAGGGGTTCCCAAACTTTTCAGCCTGCAACCCCCAAAACAACAATACCAGTGATTTGCGACCCCCACTATCGCCAGATGTCAGATGATTTGTCCTTCTTACATGTCATAATGTTTAGCACGATGCTAATATACCTTAGCTAATGTTGTTGTTGCTGCTAATGGGCAAAGGAAATCTAAAGCCTTTTATTTTAAATTTAACTTAAAAAATAAAATGGTTACAGTTATGGCTAAAATATGGTATTTCTTAAAGTTTTTAAATTTTATTTGATTTCTGAAAATTATCTTGCAACCCCACCCCTCCCACCCCCCTTGCTGCCTCGCGACCTCCCGGGGGTCCCGACCCCCACTTTGGGAACCAGTGCTCTAAGAGGCTGATTTAGTTCTGACTGACAGGTGAGAAAATTCAGGTATTTAGCCTTCGTGGGATCATTTACCAGGCCATTATTTGTTATACTTGGACCAATCAACAAACCACTTTCGATTTCTCGGTTTCTCTCGTTAACTGAGGGAGAAACTTCATCCAGTCTGGAAGTGGTGTGTAAACCAGCCCTGGGAGTCTGTTAAATTATGTGCGTGATGACGAAAGTCTCGCTTATCTCCGTGATTCAAACACACCCCGTTCATCGGAAATGCCACACAGGAGGAAGCTGTAGTTGGGAGGAGACATAACAACCTCACATGATGTCACTGGCTTGGTCTGTATAAATGCTGCAAATGGTTCTTCGAGGACTCAGACCAAAGCTTTTCTTGAGAGTAACTCCTCTGCTGCGCAATGCAAAGGTAGGGAGAAACAGATCCTCATCTCCTACTCTCCCTTCCCTATTTAAGAGATTATCATTATCTGTGTGTGTCTTTGCTTTTCTGTGTTGCGAGTGGATTACATGTTATGAAAGAGTTACTTCCTTGTAAAGCTTGCTTGTTACTGCTGCATGGGTGTTTTCTTTTTGAATGTCTGTATAAGAACTGAAAAACATTTTACTGTGTAAGTGAGACTGTGTGTGTGTGTGTGTGTGTGTGTGTGTGTGTGTGTGTGTGTGTGTGTGTGTGTGTGTGTGGGTTAAGTTGCTTGTCTCTATTCTCTCTCTCTCTGTGCTCCAGTTTAGGATGTTTCACTAAAGAACAAACACTGATCTGTCACGTTTCCTTTCAGCCCTCCCAAGCCTCAGTTTGCCAGCTGGCTCATAGAGCAGGTGGAGACGGGCCAGTACACGGGCCTGTGCTATGTGGACCAAAACAGGTTCAGAGTCCCCTGGAAGCACAACTCCAGGAAGGACTGCAATGAGGAGGACAGTAAAATATTCCGGGTAGGTTCAAGGGTCTCTATTATTTGTCTCTGGAGTAATAGTGTTATCTGATTAGATACAGTGTTGAAGCCTGACACAATTATTGTTATAATGTACTATTATTAAGGGTGGAGGTAAAACATTTAGGTATAATATTGTGCGACAGACACTCCTTGAGATAGCTGCTTCATTAGGGATTCCTTCATTTCATTACTGTCAGAGCGCTGATGTATGACAGGTGTTACCCGGGGCAATTATAGCATACCAACACCGGTGGCGATACTTCTGCTTTCTTTCAATCAAAATAGAGGCACAGTGAGCAATACCACAGTGTGAATGGAAGTGAAAGAAAGTGTGCAGTCAAACTTTTCCTGAAGAAAAGAATTAAAGTAACTGCAGGAACATGTAATAATTGTCTGCTATATAAGTTATATTACTTATATTCAGCTATACAAGTCATGTTGTTTGAACACGAGGTATGTAACTTAAAAGCTGGAGGTGCTTTCTCGTATGTGATTATTACTTTTTAACATTTTCATCATAATTTGTGTTTGTCAAGTGATCATAATTCACTTTATTGAATTACCATTCAGTTTGGGAAGACGGCAGAGAAATTCCACATGGATTGCATTGTCCTTTTAAATAATAGATGTAAACAGTCTTGTAATTGTTAATATTGTTGTTTATTTTTGTTTAAATGTCTCTTTGTATGTTTGACAGGCATGGGCAGTAGCAAGTGGTAAAATAAACGAGTTCCCCAATGACAAGGCCAGGTGGAAAACCAACTTCCGATGCGCTCTGAATAACCTCTCTGTGCGCTTCAAGATGATAAAGGATAATTCCAAGAATTCAGACGACCCTCATAAAATCTATGAGATTATCAACACTGAGTGTAAGGCGACAGTCACTTAATCCAAGTATTCCACTGTGGAATCATTAAGAGTTTGAATGCAGATTAAAGTTGGTATGTTTTCCTTATCTGCAGACAACTATGAAAGTCGGGCAAAACAAGAGGATACCGCCATGATTCAGGATATCTACAACTCGCCCACAGAGTGCATCCCCCCAGGAACTGAGGTGCAGCAGGAACTTTCACTTCTCTCTGTTAAATATCACAGATATTTTCTTTGTGAGGTTTGCTTCCCTTTTAGTGCTCTTCAATAACATTTTGCCTTTTTCTACCAAACAGCACAATCTGCTTAACAATCTCATGGCACTGGATCTGGGAACCAATCCAGCAGGTACTAAAAATACTGTCTAAATTGTACAGGTTTATACTAACCACACCCTAACACCATAACCACCTGTGCCTGTTTTGTTTTTAAATAGTATAAAAAGAAAAATAAATGTAGTTTAATCTGCTTTTTATTGTCTTTAAAAGAGGAGCAACTGTGGGCAGACAACTATGATCCACGAAATACAGCTGTCCTTGAAAGCTATCCTGTAGCATCCGAGATTCCCCCACAGCTGATTCCAGAGCAGCCAGCTTACTACGACGGTACATTCAACCTAAAAGAAGACTAAATTCCTTTGTTGAATTGAAATAGATGAAATTATATGTAAAGATTTGATGTTTAATATGTTACTGTTACTTGTTTTGTTTTGTTTTTTACAGTAAATCCTGCGCAAGTCCTCAGTTCACCTCTGCAGCTAACCATATATGATCTGGAGATCTCCATCCACTACAGGAAAAGAGAAATGCTTAGCACCAGGTTGTCAACTAACCGTCTGCAGCTCCACTACCACCACGAGGTCCCTGAGCTCAATGGCCATCATCTCTGCTTCCCCTCCACTGAGGATCTGCTGGACCACAAACAGGTACATGATTACATTAGGTGGACATTTTGTGCGACATTTTAGTGACCACAAAAAAAAAGTAAAAAATAAATAACACCATAACCGTTACCGGTTTATCTCACTTTCCTCTGGCAATTCTGTGAAGACATTTATGACTAGCTCCCCTCATAAAAAACAGCATAGCGCAGGTAGTTATCGAAACTCGAAAAGGGTGTATTTAAGTGTGATATGTGCCAGGAAATCCACATGGTGTCTAAAAATAAATTAAAAGAGGGCTGTAAAAAGGTTGGAGTTTGCTCCTCCACAAGGATCATCTAGAGTTCAGAGATCAGCTTTTGTGTTGTTTCTTTTGAGAATCAACACCTCATGTTTATTTAAGCAGGGGCAATGCACAGGCTAATTTGATCAGCAGGTTGATGGCATATGAGAAAAAATTTCATGTTTGATTGTCGAGTAACCACTTACCTTCCTGTGGATCTCTCCACCTGTAATCACTCAGCTTTCTGGAGGTTGTCAGAAGTCCTCCAAGAAGAAAATTCACAGGAAACAAACCAAATTCATTTAAAAACAGTTTATTACAGCACTTAACTAACTGCTAGACCCATTCACCACTGAAAAGGTAGTAAATTTAAGGGAGAACTCTATATATAATATATATATAGTTCTCCCTTAAATTTACCTATAATATACTGACAAAGCTTTTCTAATCACAACCTTCTTTTCACCAGATTGATTTCACCAACCGCATCCTTCACAGCATCCAGAGAGGTCTACTCCTTGAAGTACGGGACACTGGTATCTATGCCTCAAGGCAGGACAGGTGCCATGTGTTCGCAAGCACCAGTGACCCCAGTGTGGCTCACCCAGATCCAAGAAAACTTCCCCAGAACACCATGGTGGAGCTCCTGAGCTTTGAGAAATATGTACATGGTAGGTGTGGATTTCTTGCTCATTTATGTGAACAACGTTGCCAGTAGACCATTTTTACCATTACATTTGATTTAAAGCCAGTTTGTACATGAAATAAATGGTATCACTTGTATCTGTGTTTAGAGCTAAAACAGTTTAAAGAGAACAATGGTGGTTCTCCGGAGTACACCATCAATATGTGCTTTGGAGAGAAGTTTCCTGATGGAAAAGCTTTGGAGAAGAAACTTATCGTAGTCAAGGTAACTTTCTTATTTTTCTTGAGCTTCAAAGACACAAGCAGCATTTGAGTTCAGCTCCCTTTACTGGATGTTTTAGGTGCTGTAAAAATGTCTTTTCCCCTTTGCCCATGTAGGTGGTCCCTCTGATCTGTCGACACTTTCACGAGATGGCCCAAATGGAGGGAGCTTCGTCTCTTCACAGTGCCAACGTCAGCCTACAGATCTCGCACAACAGCCTCTATGATCTCATCAGCTCTGTCTTTAGTCTGCCGACAGCTGAACTAGACGCGGCACTGGCTGCTGAGCTTTATTAAGAAGTAATCTGAAATCTTACCTTGCACTTGCCCTTTTTGAGACTATTTCAACAACTGGGACCACATGATGCACCACATCCTGCTCTTACCTGAAGCTTTGCTAAAGCACAGACATGTTGAATGTGTCATAGTGAAAGAATAGAAATGAATCATATATTGCATAATGTTCCATTACTGATCAACTGCAACATCATCGTCTCGCCTATTTTGCATCATTTCCTCTTCACTTCATGTTCAGATTAAGAGAAACTATAGGCAAAAACTGACATTTTTATCACTACCTAAGTAGAAATGGACTCCTCCACTATTGGACTGTTACTTAACTTAAAGACAATGGCCTTTTTAATTTTTTACTGTTAATGTTAAAATTCTCTTGTAATTAAATGTTTTTCAGTTGATAAATGTATGCACTAACCAAATGATGCCTTACATGACAGCAAATCCATTCTATGTAAAGCATTTGATCCCATATTTTTATATTTATGAGTTTGTAAAATGCAGCCAAAGTTAATGTTACAAAATTATTATTTTGTGAAGGCAACATATATACTCATCTATGGTGAATTGTTTTGCACTTCTGAATTTGTTAACCTTTTTGTGATTTGCTGGTCATCTTGCACTTTTATAAAGCATTGTTTGGATTCCAAATAAACGGTTTAAAGTTGAATAAGGTCTGATTCATTTATTGACACTGTGCAGCAAAGTATGACTCATATGCTAGGAAGTATCCAAGAAAAAACTTGTTTGTCCATGATAACCCAGAATAAATGAAGACAAAGATCTTGTTTTTTTTATTAAAACATTGTCCCTGAAAAGAAAAACACAAACGACTACGAAGAGGCTTTTTTCAGTCTGTGGTGACTCAGTTTAAAATGTAAAACCAAGACATACAAGGTGATTATAAGCAGAAGAAAACATACCAATGGCCATCAATGTGATTCTCATAGTTTATATTCAGATATTACCACTTAAAGCTCCAAATCCTTAAACTATGACCAAATACTTTAAATTTAATTAAGACAAAATCTCATTTATCATCAGTTATTTATTAACATTTGTGTTCCCTCTTGGAAACACCTGGCCTGTTTGATCAAGTAAATGCAGAAAACAAATACAAATACATTCAGATAAACATGAGCACCTGTTTTTTTTTTAATTCTTCCACTCCTAAACCTTGGCTTTATAAAGCCAATTTAAATGTGACAAAAGTACAAGGCAAGTCCAACCATCCAGCTAATCGGTCTTTACAGTAGGCAAACGGGACTAGTAGTGACAACAAAATGGTGAACAATCTGAATCAGTTTAAGTAATGCAGAGTGGTAAAGAATATCATCAAGAGTAAGGTTTGGGCTAAAGACAAAGCAGTCAATGGCGTTGTCTGCAGACATCTCAAAGTTAACATTAACAGATTAACAGATTCTGTTAATGTTCCCAACTAAAGGCATATGCTTACTTCTATCATACCTACCTTGGAAATGCTGCATTTTATGAGATGTTCCATAATTTTTCCAGTAAATGGACTACAAATTGATCCAAAACCATCAAATTATGCCAATAAAACGAGCTTAATACTTATTAATAAACACGGAATACAAAAAGAATGTTTGTGGACATGAGAACACAAGGCTGGAACAAAATCTAAACATAAACATTTTTGCAAGATAATGCAGGTTGTAACTTTGAGGCATGAAGTCTGTGTTCTAATCCTTTTCACGCCTAAATAAAAAATGTTATCTTTATTATTTACTATATTGTAACGTTATAAAAACAGAATGCCCAGAAACAAATTAAATCTCACTTATTCAGAGAAATTGTGCATTTCGTTTTTATTAGTATTATTTATACTCGTTTGGCACAAAAACAAAATCTTCCCTGGTTCTCTAAAATCTGGTTTTCTACATTTCAGACATGGATTGAAAAACGGATAATGCTGAGAACATGAAAACACAAGTGTGCCTAAAGAGAAGAGACTGTTATTTAATTGTTATTCAATTCAAACTACTGAGCCAGAACTCACCTGTAGTACACACTGGACTAGATTTAGTTAATTAGACATGAATATTAGAGGTGTGGAAGACAGATAACAGAGGCTTTCAAATACAAAACGGAAACCAATCAACTCTACAAACTAGAACCGTTATGTCATTCGCAACAGGCAACACAGATGAAAGGAACATATAAGTGGATATAACAAATCTATATTATTTACAACCAAATCTAAAATTGTTTGATTACTCTACTGATAAATCTTCTACAAAAATTGCATAACAGCCTCTTTCCTTAACGTGACAAACATCTTAAATATGCATACTCTGCATAATTGTATAACCACTTCTTAACCAACAAAATGAGTTTTGCCACTGATAAATAACCCCTCCCTCCCACAAAACAGAAAAAAGCCATAGAAAACTCAAAGCCCACCCTGCATCCTCCCAGTGATATGCCTGTGGTGAAAGCTACCTGATTTATCGTTCCATGAAAGGGTCTTTTGAGATTTGCCTCTTTAAGGCACAACCTCAAGGTCTCCCATTAAGTTTCTGAGCTGTACTACACAAAAACACTGGTTCTTGGCAGTGACGGTCCAAGCACAAGACACCAATGGGTGTTATTCAAGTGATCAAAAAAAAAAAAAAAAAAAAAAAAAAGATCCTCCTCAAAATTCAGTTAAGGTAAAAAGCTCAACATTAGAGAAAATGTTCCATCTTGAAGGTGTAAGAAAACCTTTGTTAACCGCAATGTCAGAGAGATCACGCCCAGTGGTAGGACACAGATAAAAACACACTGTTATACCAAGTACCAAGTATAATACCAAGTATTTGCAATGGGAGTGACTGTCCTTGCCGGAAACTCACGCCTCCTCATGGGCTGTCAGAGAGTCTCATGGCCTCAGTCTGAACTTCCTGTGGCTTCCCCGAGTCCTCTCCTTTCCTGTGTTTCCTAGCATGTTTGTATTTGTCCACATATGCCTTGACCAGATTGCCCACCTTCACTGGGTTGATCTCTCCGCTCTTGCTGTGGCACACCTGATGACCAGGAACACGAGGTAATTACATGTGATTCTCAGGTAAAACTTATTGTCAGAAGCTATTAAGGCTTGATGTTGTTGCTCAGTGACAATTTTTTTTCAGTATCGATGCAAACTTTTTAACCCACCTTCTGAACGGCTTTGCGTAGAATCTCTTTGTATTCATCCTTGTTGATGTCTCTCCTCTGGTAGAAAGGCTTGATGGCAAGTTTCACCTCTTCTATAGCTCTCTCTTGCATGTGCAGCTTCTTCAAGTACTGCTAGCAGGAGGAAAACACAAATGTCATAATATAGTTCCTGCAAATATCCTCAAAGTAGTAGAGTTAGAATATTTATTCAAAACCAAAGATGGTACGTGACTACTTGCGATATTCAAAACATTCAAAAGTTAGACTCACCTTGTCTTTCCTTGACAAATCCCCATCCTCTGCCTCTCCTTGTCCAGTGGTTGATGACCCCTCAGGGTGTGCACCATCAGGTCTAGAGGAGCTACTGAGCAGACCAACAGCACCTTTCTTGGAGGGGTCACTGGCAGCTCCAGTGATGTCCTGTGAAAGTCAAGGGAGATTAAACACTAAAAAATTAAACTAAGTCTAAAACATTAAATGAGGATAAATAAATAAATACATAAATAAATAAATAACAAAAGTAATTAGGACTAATATGTATCTTATATAGACTTATATATTACATAAACATATATAAAGGACTTCCTTGGGAATAAGTGATGTGAAAACAATTGTTTTGAGTTCCACAGAATGGCTTTCACTTTCATTTAGTCTGAAATTGCTTCAGTATGAGTTTTGTTTTGACCACATGACTTTATTCAGAAGATACATTTTTCTTCTTCTAGATAAACACTGCCACCCTCTGGTCTTTTATCACATTACACACTTGACATATTCCTAAATGTAACTGATGCCAGAAATATCATATCAACTCTGCAGTGACAAAAGACTCTGTCCTACCTGACTGGCTGTCTGGACCGTTGAAGATGGTCTGCGTGCTCCTTCCTGCTTCAGCCTCAATTTATAGAGAGCAAGCTCTGTGAATGAAGAAAACATTTAGCTGAAAGCCAGATATGAAAATGTTATGTGTAGTGATTGTGTGTGAAAGTTGATCTAGAATCACTTTTTTTTTTTTAACTCGTTAGCATGATCTATTGAAGTTCTACTGACATCATGTGGAGCAATCTAGCAGCAACACTTACTGCTTGCTGATTTCTCTGGTTGAGGCCCCTCAGGTTCCTGAATATTCCAGGTAACCCTCTTCACTTGAGTCTTGGATTTTGCTCCCACTACCTGCCCTCCTTCATTCTTCTCTTCCTCTACCTCCTTCTCTTGTTTGACAGATGCAGCGCTTCCCTCTGTGTGCTCAGACTTCACATAGTCTAGGCTGTCCAGCATTACATCGACATTGAAGTCATCATCTGAGTCTGAGGGTAGCTGAACTTCCTGCTTGACAGAGACAGTGGACCCAATGGTGTTTGGTTGTTCGGCAGAGGCTGTTAACACTGGGTGAGAGACTGTATCCTGGAGGCTGCCTACTTTAACAGGAGTGGTTGGTGTACAAGATGAGGTGACAGGGGGTGAGTGGCATACTTTTGGGGAACTTGGCTCAGATTTAATAATGGGGATTTCACAAGTCTCAGTCTTGATGGGGTCTTCTTCATTTCCCTGATCTATGCCTTGGACTGCCATGAAATCATAGATGTCAGTCTCTTCTTTCTTAATTGGTTTAGTAATAGGAGAATCCTCAAACATATCAAGATATGGTTGTTTTTCTTTCTTAATTTCTTTCCCTACCTTTACCTCTTTCGCCATTTCTGCTGTTGCAGCATGGCTTTCTGTCCTGGGGTCTTCCCTTTTAACTTTAGAGGTGGTGGTACAGGATGGCGTCTCCTGTTTAATTACGTTTTCCTCTTTGAGGGAGCTTCCAGTGATATCCTTCTCTTTTTTCTTGGCCTGCAGATTTTGTGTATCTTTAGATGAGGAAACAGAGGAGCCTGAAGATTTTTGTGAACTCTTGGAGGATGAGCCTTCTTTCCTTCTTTCTCTTGAGCTGGATCTAGACCTGCATCTCCCTTTGTCTTTTGGCCGCGACTCCCCCTTGTCTCTGGAGGGGAGAGACGATTGTTGCGGTCGTGTGTTCTCTTTCCTCCTTTCCCTGGATCTGGATCTGGATCTGGACCGTGATTTCGACCGTGATTTTGAGCAAGACCTACCACGTTTATGGTCTTTCGATCTGGATCTAGATCTGGACCTGGAACGTGATTTTGAACGAGACTGACCATGTCTCTTGTCCTTTGATACCCGTCTTCTCTCACAGTCTCTTTCTCTGCCATCATTTCTCTCCTTGCTCCTTTGTTTATGCTTCTTCCTCCGTGAACGCTCTCTGCTGCTGGAGCTGGAACCAGATCTGAAATCAGTAATGACAAAAAATCTCATTTAAAGAAAACATCTTGTTTTACGACAAACAGATGGTTATTAAATAGTTGATACCAGGAATACTGTACAAACTACATTAAATTTACCTTGACCTCCTCCTGTCTTTGGATCCTGCCCGTTGTCTCTTTCCGCGAGTCCTGCCCGGGGAACTGGACTGAGAGCTTTCTGAAGTTGAGCGTGCCCTCCTCCTCTCTCTGGACCTTGACCGCCTGGAGCTTCTTTCTGTGTCCTTACCCTTTTCTTTCTGCCGGTCTCTCTGGCTAGAGGTGTGATGGTCTGCCTTCTTGTCTCTGTCTGTCTCTAGACTGCTAGAGCGTTGCTCCTTTGAAGCTTGGAGGGTTTTCTTCTTATGGCCCAGATCTACTGAAGAGGACTTGGAACAGGATTTGGAATCTGATTTAGTTTCTGTCTTTAGTTTCTTCTTGGTGGGAGCAGAGCTGGATGCTGATGAATCATTTTTACAACTAGGGGGAGCACTGTTGGGAGTCCCAACACTATCTTCTTCTATAGTCTCTCTCTCAGTCTTTACGAGGTCCAAACTGTAATGAACAGGTGGCGTGGTGTCTGCTGTTTCTGAATTCAAACAGTCACCAAACCTTTCAGCTTCCCCTGCATCATCTAACCCTGGTTCTTTCTTTATGTTCTCTTTCTTAGTGTTAAATAATGCTGTTTGTCTCTCAGTCTTTGCGTCTACTGGTCTTGATTCTTTTTCAACCTTGACCTCTGAACGTCTGACCTCCTGTGATATGGTTTCCTGAGCACTAGCTCTCCTTGGTTTTTCCTCTGAGATCTCAATCTCTTGTGTTTCAGTCTTCACATGAACCAGGTCCTGCTTACTTTGCACTAAACACTCCTTGTTTCCTAAACTAGGAGCCTTCACCTCATGTGCGGCTTGTCGAGAGCTGCCATCCTGGCTTGGGCTCTCAGCTTCATCGTCTGAGCTGCCAGAGTCTGACAGAGTGGGATTAAAGGGATCATAGATATTATTGTCTTGTTCCCTATTGACCAGCGAACGTGATGCCAGGAGCATCTGTTTATCCCTGTGCAGCTGTCTCTTTCTTGCTTCATCTTCCTTTTCTCTCCAGGGTTCCTGCATGCTGCCTCCACTAGCTGAAGATGATGTGACACTCAGTCGCCTTGAATGCCAGGCGTTCCCACTGGAGTTAATGCGGAAGCTCACTGAAGATGAAGATGAGGAGGATGAGGAATAACGTGACTGGCTGGCAGGAGAGCCAGTGTAGGAGGAAGAAGAAGAAGAAGAGAATGAGTTGGAGAAGGTTGATGAAGAGCCTGATCCATCAGGCCTCTGCCTCTGGGCCTGACTATCAGCTCTGCCCTTTTGCTGGTCTACACTTTGCTGCCTTCCCTTGTCCCCAGCAAGGCTGTTCACGCCTGTTTCTGGCATGCTGTAACCATTACTACTGGTGGAGGAATTACTGCTATTTCCCCTGCTACCCCTGCTTCTACTACTGCCATCATTTGAGATACTACTGCTCTCTCTTTTTATTTTTGGTATCCTAGGAAGCACTGACACATCGACCCACATGGGCTTTGTAGGTGCTTTTTTAGATTGGGAGTGTGATGGGGCTACTCCCTTGCTCTTGGAGCTGGAGGCTAGGGTGGAGTGGGTGGATGTGGAGGGGCTAGGGGCTATAACTCCATTGGTTTCCTGGTGACCAGGAGTGTGGGTGGGGCGTCTGATTGGACGAGGTGGTTGCAAGTGCAGAGGACCTCGTGATGGTAAATCAGAATGGGGAGATGGTTGGATGTGGCTGGCTGAGGAGGGCGTGTGGGTGGGTAAGCGAGCAGAGCTCTGGGAGAAAGGTCTGTTCGTGGAGCTACCGGAGGATCCTGGTAGGTCTCCGTTGTAGTGGGGAGACCTATCGCCTGGGTTGGGTGACATCACTGAGCTGATCTGGGTGCTGGGATCTCCGGAGCTACTGCTTTTGCTGCAATCTGGCTTTAATGCAGACGGCATCACTGAAACAAAAAATGTACAAACCATTAAAGAGTAGAATAATTGGGTTATTTAGCTTCTTTTGCTTTGCTCTGCAGATTACCCTGACTTACACATTGTACACTGCTCTAAGTAAAACACCAGTGTTAATAACAGGAAATGGTGACAGCAACAGACCCAGTCAGTCACAATCAGCTGAGAATGAGTATGGAATAACAGTTTTAAATTTGATATTCAACAACTAGACATGTATTTCAGACTGAAGTTGATTTGAAGTTGTTTGATATTCAGTAGCTGGGCTTGTAGTGTAAATAGCTCTATTTCAATAGATCATATCAATTATGTTTATGAGAGGGAAGGTGAGGTCAGATCTTTGGTTCTGTCAGTCTCTCCCAACCAAAAAGTGGCTAAGATCTCTAATCAAACAGCTGCCACACACTTACAAGGCTTTGTAGCTTTAAGGGAACCATCTCGATTAATAACGACATCAGAGCTGTCCATCAAGAGCATGCTCTGTCCCGATAAGATGCTGCCCAGCAAGTCAGGCACAGGAGCTGCCTCCACAACACCCCCTGATTGGGAGACATCCATACCCCTCCTGGTATAGCAAAGAAAACTTGAATTAGATCAACCGTATTTCTTAGTATTTATCAAGCAAGATACCACCTTGATCACAAAGGCTAAGACAGGTATGACATCTCACAGTTACGAGATATATATCTCACCCTACATATCATGGCAAAAAGAGGACGTTACCTGGAAAGGCTTGCAGTGACTGGTCGAGCTACAGGCTGGTGAGAGCGAAGAGCAGAGCGAGAGATCCCTCGTCTCTTGGCCTCCAACAGTGATGTAACGTGGGCATGCTGCTCTTCTTCCTCACTGGTCAAATCAATATCGTATCGCACAATTTGCTTGATAATTAACACTATATGCTATATATACATTCTCAACATGCTATCATATAATATCAGAAACATCAATTAATATTTGAAGTCTGTAAAATCATATGCGTATCAGCTGTACAATATGAACAAGACTTCTTACCGATCCACAAATGGATCCAGGTCAAATGGATCTCCATAGATAGACAGGGATGCAGCTCCTATGTCAGCCCGCATGCCACTTAGCGTGTGCTCAGATGGCCGGTAGACTGTAGGAAGTGAAGAGCTCTTCTTGTCCTTCACAATTCCAAGATTATTAGCAATACGGCTGCGAGGAGTCACTGTCTTTTTCAACATCTAGTGGGAAAACATAGGTATAAAGTTACTCTAAAGAGAGAAGCATCTCATGACGACAAAAGAAATTATTTACACGAATCACTTCAATCTTAAGACTGATGTTGAGAACACACTCACCAGCTTTTTTCTGGATTTAGTCCTCCTCACTCTCCGTCTCCTCCTCCTGACTCCCGTGCTAGCGACTTTACCATTTTTACCCAGTGAAGAAGATGTCTTCTTTCTTTTGACCTTTCTGCGTTTTCCTGTTCAATCAATTATAAAAGTTATTCCCCAGCCAAACACATCACTATTTCTTTCTTTTCCTTCTACTACATGTGTTCATTTGTGTGTTCGAGATTATGCTAACCCAATCTGAAAATTGTTGTGTATTTGTATGCGGGTGCTTACTTACCAGTCTTGCGCCTGTGGCTAGATGGGGCACGAGGTGTGAAGTCCCTGATATACACAGACGTGTTGAGCCCGGCCACCACAGCATTAATAGTCTCATCAAGCCAAGTGGACTGAATCAGATATGTGGGAGCCAACTAGTAAGAAAAAGTCTGCATTACTCCACAGGTTCGCTTTCACAAATCATTGTTTCCTAAACACAACTCCCAAACACATGCACTGTTGCTTAAGGCAAGCAACAATCAAATACAAATGTCAAAAACACATTCCATAATTTCGGCTGTCAGCAGCACTAAAACACATTACCCCAATACACAACTTAATAAATTGTGAATGTCATTAGTAAATCTAATCTACACAACAAAACATTCAACATCACAACATTACTGTAAAATCCAGCCTCGAACATGTGCTTGTGGAAGTGAGTTAGAAAATAAGCCAAGACCGAAGCATCACGCCTCATGCCAAACCTGGGACGTGCGTGCCTGTGTGATGCGATGTCGGTTGACATTAGCTCGAACCCTCTCACTCTGCTGAGTCCGGGCGATAGCTCTGGTAGGACCGGCACCATGGGACTGGGAGCGACTGGTGGCAGCACGAGCAGTGGAAGGTAGGCTATCCGTATCACTAAGTTCTTCAGCTGAACCCCCTGAGTCAAAAACATTTAAATTACTGACTTGAGAAAAGATGAGTTATGAAGCATGGCCACTTGAAGCTATAATTAAATATATTATTTTTACATGAATTTGTTTTTTTGTTTTTGTTTTTCGTTATAAGTGAGTTACATACACTACCAGTCAAAAGTTTGGACACATCTTCTTATTCAATGTTTTCTTTATTACTTAAACTAAACTAAACTATAAACTATAAAAGTAGTCATATTGGGCTATTCACTGTATAGAACTGTGTACCAACCGACCTCTGCACTACAACTGATGGTCTCAAACACATTAAGAAGGCAAGAAATTCCACAAATTAACTTGACAAGGCACACCTGGAAATTGAAACCGTTCCAGGTGACAACCTCATGAATCTGATTGAGAGAATGCCAAAAGTGTGCAAAGCAAAAGATGCTACTCTGGAGAATCTAAAATATAAAACATATTCTGGTTTGTTTAACACTTGTTTTTCCTTCATTGTTTTGATGTCGTCAATATAAATCTACAATGTGGACAATAATAAAAATAAAGAATGATAAGGTGTGTCCAAACTTTTAACTGGTACTTTACACAAAGAGCAATTCCACAAAGAAAATCACAAAATAAATATATATTAGTTGACTGAAATATATAAAATAGTGTTACGTTCAAATATTCAAATTTAGTTTGTTTTCTTACTGTATGTAAATGACTAGCAGGTCCAAAATATTGTTTGAGCAAATATGAACTTAAGTAGGCAAAATAAATTAAAGGATTACTTGAGTTTCGGTTGTTGGCTTGACACTCAGGGCAGAACCATTCCTCTACAGGAACAGAGTCAAGAGGTGGTGTGAGACACTCCATGTGATACCTATGGAACAAAAAACAACAACAAATTTCTCCGATGATTACAAGTCTGACAACAGGTTTTAAGGCTGTGACAAAAATGAACGTACTACGAGAGGGTTATTTAGTACAATCATATCAGTCTCACCCAGCATCACAGCCATCACAGAGCAAGAGGCGGTCCTCACGGTCACTGCCCCCACACACTTCACAGCTGGTCTGCTCCAGGTCCAAATCGACTCTTTCCTCTTGGCCTTCCTTCACAGGCTTTTGCACTGTGATCTGAACGAAGCAATCGTCACGAAAATCACACACAAGCAGTAAATACACACAATATAAATGCATAAAGAATAATAACTGTATCCGAAGTTATGCTTCAGAAGACTGAACACACTCACCATTTTCTTCACTTTGCCTCCGTAACATTTCCTTAGGTATATGCTATTGAAGGCAATACGGTCTACAGGACACGAGTTTGCATTCTAAGTAGTGGAAAACAAAAACACAGTAAATGAGCCATTCAGTTTCCTCTCCCACAGATGCTTTTTAAATGCTGACTATATGCTGATAATCAAAGGATATGAGGTGCTCTTTAACTTAGTAAGTGACAACAACTCTTAAGTTAAACCCACCTTGGCCCATTCAAGGATGCAGTCAAGACAGAAGTAGTGCTCACAGCTCTCTGGTGTTGCAACAGGCTGGCTGTTGAATGAGTTAAGGCAGATGGGGCACTTGTCTGTGTCCTCATCCGAGCTCATCCCTGCAAGGTCAGCAGAGGTTCCTCCAAAAGCTTCATCCTCAGCCTTAGCATCTTCCTCCTCTTCCTCATCTGATAAACATGGGTAGAAATCTGTTGTGTATACACTATGCTAATTTATTTATAAAGGATATTGCAACATAACGCAAAGTTGCAGGAAAATGAGTAAGTATTGCATAAGCTTATTTTCCCTCTTTGAACAAAGAATAATTATATGATGATCTAAAAGCAGACCACCATCTTTGACAGCAATATGAATTGCATTTTCAGTAACTCTTACCGTCCTCCTCTTCCTCCTCTTCCTCCTCATCCTCTCCATCTAGGTGACCCTCCTCTTCTTCCTCACCACTGTCAGATTCTCCCTCCTCAGACTCCTCATCAACATCGTCTGAGTCATCTAACAGGAAAAACAATATGAAAATACACACAACACGCATGAGGTTTTAAGAGCTTTTAGATATTTTTGATATGAATGCAGATAGAAGTTCTTTGTTCTTCAAGACACTGCCGAGGTGGCCTTGAGCAAGGTACCGAACCCCTAACTGCTCCCAGGGTGCCGCTAAGTGGCTGCCCATCACTCCACCATCTCACCACAATAACATGTCTATGAGCCCCTTGTGTGTGTGGTTGTATTTTTGGGATACATTAATTCTTTCTTCTTCAGTTCAACTCATCATACAGAACAAACAAGTTAAACAAGCTACCTGAGATGGCCCACAACGCAGCCCTTTTCCCTTTGCTGTGGGACGTATTGCGGTTGATCAGCTCATCCTGGCTGTCATCTTCATCCATGGCTGACCATTAGTAGAGCGGCTGAGCAATTCCTCTTGCAGCTTTTCTCCGAAAGAATACTGAGAAGAGACACCACAGTTGCAGATAGTATCTAAATAACAGATAATGTCTCGATACTTACTCACTACTATACAAATGTTAATATTAGAGCTGACTGAATCATATTAAGTGTATTGATAACACGTAAAACGAAGTACATACTGTTTAAAGGACAGGTGATCAAGGAGAGATTTACAACCAGCTTTGGCAAGGTGCTTGAGGGAAAACAGAGATGGTCATCAAGCATGTGCTCTTGTAGTGATACCTGCAATGAACAGACAAATAAAGTCAAGCAAGATACTCTTACTGCCCAAGAATGACTTTTAAACGCATAGAACAGCAGTTTTAATATGCTTCATTTGGTAACTTAGCTTTTTTTATTATTGTTATTGTTTGCTCACCAACAAGAAAAGCCAGCTGCAGCATGCAGACAATGCTAACGCTACATTTGTAAACAAAGGCGAAAACTGGGCACCAAACAGAGTGCTTCCTCTGTGTCTCGTACAAAATATACATGCAGCATGTGTGTAGATATACACATTACACATATACAGACTGACAAGAGCGTGGGACTAGCCTGTTACGCTTTCTTGCTGAACAAACGACGCTAGCTCGTAACATTAGCTTCAGTGTTAGCTAGCCTCAGAATAGCTAAATTTAGCGAGCGTCAACTACAAGCTCTTTCGGACTCTGCACTAAGAACACTCAGTGTGTGGAGAAATTTACACAAACTCCCTGTTTAACCTTCATAAGGACAAGGTCATATTCGAGTATGTAATAGTAATTTCAAACCTACCCTATTAAGTAGTGGGAGGTATATTAGAGTGATTTGAAGTCTCTACGGTTGTTGAGTGACACCACCGGCTGGCTAACGACGGAAATGTCCGAGTGCACTCCGAGAGACGACTCTGACTCTTAAAGAGACAGTAACCGTTTATTTGACACCAGTCAGACATGTACGCTGTATTACACAACACCTGAATGTACAGTAGTTGCAGTATTAATGCCTTAGCGTGGCAAGTAGTGTGTATTTATGTGTCCAATCACATTAAAGGCAGACCACACTGAAAATCTTTAATATTTTCATTCAATCCTGGAAATAATCATGACGCTTGAGGATTTAAAGAGCAAGTGAAAGTGTCAGAGGTCAAGCAAAGAGCAAAGAGGGTAATTCTCAGTGTGAGTGCTAGACTCTGGTTTCTGTGGCCAGCAATGCATGGAGCTCTGAAATGCTTTGCACAACATGGATCAAAGCATGAACCTGCCAGATCAAAAGTGACCACACCATCAGAAGATCAATACATTACCCTCAGTTGACAGAAAGGCAAGTTCATCACAAGTGCAGGATCTACTAAATAAAGAATGCAAGTGTGCAGACAGCAGAAGTGCTGCCAAAATAAGGCTGGCTTGTAGTGGTTTCAGATGACAAGTAGTGGTTTCTAAACCCCTTCTTAGGGAGGGAAACAAGGCCAAACACATGGCATGGACTAAGACATACTAACATTTCACAGTGAATGACTTGAAAAGTCCTACTGATGAAATGTTTGAGATTCATGGCATTAACAGAAGCATGTATGTAAGGATGTGATCAACAGGAGAGAGACTGATACTACAGTGTACCTAGAGTGAAACATGGTTGTGAGAATATTCAAGTCTGGGGGTGTCTACTCTGGAGGAGATGCCTGCAATAAATTGACTGCATCCTGACTATGCAGAATTAGCACTCCATTCATAAGAAACATGTCATCCCCCTTAATACTGCAGCAGGATAATGACCCCAAACACACCTCAAAGCTTTCTTAGAACCACTTGAAGACCAAAGAAGACCAGGTAGTCCTGACTGTTACGGACTCTTCTACACAGTCATCTGTGTAGAAGACACAGGACTGAGAAAGCAATTACAAGAAGCACTTTAACACTGTCGAATCATGCTGACATAACATGGGTCGTCGGGTTGTGCACAATCTTGTGGAGTTCATGGCAGTTCAACAGAGTACATGTCATTAAAGCAAAAAGGGGACAAACCAAATAGTAAGATATACTGAAATTCATCTGTATTTATTAACAATTCAACTTTTCACTCAAAT
Source organism: Argyrosomus regius (assembly GCA_946959425.1). NCBI lineage: Eukaryota > Metazoa > Chordata > Actinopteri > Sciaenidae > Argyrosomus > Argyrosomus regius. Next base: position 17,793,643 of record OX336886.1, read on the forward strand.
TGTTAAGCTGATATTGTCATATTTGTAATTTAAAAAAATAGTATTACATTTAAAACAAATGTAGACTGTAGTATCTTGACAAGTGGTCTCACAGTTTTGAATTACTGGTTCAGTATAATAATATAGTTCAAAGTGCACATCGCACTGTAAGTTATTTGGAATGAGACCATGATTTAATCTAATGATAGGATTGTATTTATAGCTACATTATAGTCTATTAGCAGTAAATCCAATCTTAAAATGCCAGGACTGTCACAAGACCACAAGCACTCGGTAACCTAGTGCCACTGTCTCCCCCTAGTGGTAACTTTAACTTTACAAACTCAGCTGTTACATAATATAATGTAATCCTGATTTACTACTTCGTGTCATGGGGTTATGTGTATCCTGGCTGTGATTAATCCGACAGGGATTTGGCAGTCAAAAGCTGTTTAGAATAAAACTATGATATAGGCCTCGCCAAATAAAGTTGTTCGATCATATCTGTGAAACAAAGAAAGAACATCATGTTCCAGTTGCCAAGTCCTCCTGTCAAGTTCAATTACATTTAATTATTTTTATGTCTAAAACAATTTTATTCATTATCTTTCATTTCATTCATTTATCTTGTGTTGATAATAACACTGTATTACATTGCAATATATACAGCATCCCTTTACGCTATAAAACTATTAGTACTCTTTAAATATAGTATAATGAGTGTTGCGCTTTGACCTTTTTCACGTGATGTTGACATTTTAATTGTAGGTTCAAATTATTATGATGTAATGTAACTTGTTAATGATGTCAGGGAGTGTTGAACTCTCATTCCGTAAATAATTAAGTGTTCGTCATCTTCCTCCTCCTCCTCCTCGTCGTCCTCATCAGATCAGACTGTCATGCTGCATCCTTGGTACGTGCACAGCCACACTCTGCTCATGGCAACACTGTACACAAGCAAGCCGAGTTCAACCACTTCAAACTGTAGGGGTAGGGGCGTCCTTTAACAAACCGGCTTTAAATACATTTATATCACATCCTGTAGCAGCGGCCGCATAACATGGCGTCTATTTAAGGGCAAAGAAACCAGTGTCGCATTGTTGTGCGCAATAAATAATCAACCAGGTCAGAAAACTGATAACACAATAATGGTTCATTCCTAATGTACGACGTGCAGAACTGAACGCGCCGCACCCCAACTATAACTCTAAGACCAACCTAACGTGTTGGCCTCATTTACCCCGCCTTCAGCAGATCTTTATTTGTCAATGACCTCTAATAGGCGGGTACTTTAACTCCAACTCGGCAGCTCATTGGCTGTGCGAGATGCCAGTTTCTTTCTAATTTACATAACCAGGCCGGGTTGCAGATGCAGGGGAGTGGGCAGGGTAGGGGTAGAGCAAGTGTACTGAACTTCTGCGTTGGTGTAGGCTATACTATAGTCTTAAATGCAGCTAACTTTAGACGTGCACTGTGATTTCTTTTAAAGAAAAAACTAGTTGGATGTTTGGACAGATGATAGGCAAGGTCGTATCGGAGAAGATGATATATATTCTCTTTTAAAATTAACGCAAAAGAAAACTTGGGACTGGTAAGTAGCTCCCTTTATCTGCCACTAATCTTTATTCTATCTATATGGTGTTGATGAAATGCAATGTAATTTATTTATATCTTTACAATTATCAGATTATTCATTATGTTGGAACTTTTTCATGACAATTGGAATAAAAGGCATTATAATAGGTCTATATTTCGGTTGCTAAATACATACATCATGTACTCGAAGCCAGTTGTAATTTCTTATTGTGTTGTTCAGTTTGTTTCAGTTTTTGTTTGTAAATTGTCGATTGAATTGATGTGTTAGATATAAATTTGTGTTGGGTAGCTGAATTTTAATGCCATTTTCCAAGTATAAGTCATGTGGATACAAGATACAGCACTAATCATGTTGACTGTCTTCTTACAGTTTGATTACACAGCCTTTGTCTGTATTACTCCACAGATTATGTGTGCTTATGGCTGTCACTATAATATTTGAGATCTAAAAGCAGGTAAGCCACTGACTAACGCACATTGTGCCAGTTCCCAGTTCCACTGTGCGTGTGACAGCGGCTAACCTGGTTTTGGGAACACTTCTCATCTTTGACTCGTCCAAGACCAGTCAAAACCGGACCAGACAGACACCTATCTACAAGCAGTCGTAGATCACGTCCCAATGTTCACATTGCTGGGACAGGCCTGTTCAACATGACTGCTCTCCCAGTGGTGTTCATGTGTACTGTAGCCTACTTCCTCCTATATTCACATACTGTCCACCACCCCCCTTCCCCCTTTATTTAGGGCCAGTAGCTCTTGCATTGCCTCTTATGGAGCCGACCTCTCTAATGCCACCTACTGTCAAGACTATTGGTGAGTTTTGTTTCTGTTTCTGTTTCATCTGTGTGGTTTAGACATGATGATCATCGTCATACTTGCTGCATTAATTTGAGGTGGGGGGGGGGGGGGGCTCCGAGGGGTCTTCAAGAGGTTTCCAGTAGTTCTCCAGCAAAAGTGAGTGTTACTATAAAGATGCTGAACTTGGTTATAGAACAAAATGGATAATCATTTAGTAACGTGTCCACACCTTTACTCTAGCAGAAGTTTTTCACTAAATCCTGACCTCCAAGTAAGGAAACCCAAATCAACTGTATCCGTACATCCTGTATTATACCATGTTTTTTTTTTTTTTTTGAGAAGTAAAGTTTCTACTCCAATCTATTGTGGCATCATGTATTTTACTTTCCATTTTACCATGTAATGCATTTCTTGATACCATTGAGGATGTTTTATTCCCATCAGTGCATAATGATTCATTGTGACACAGAGGAATAGATAAGTGCAGTATGTCAGACTCATTAACTTCCAGCCACATTAATCATCATAATGTGGACGTGCAGATGCTCACTCACGGCCACACTGAGGAGTTTCCTTCCCAGACGCCCACAACTTGCCTGTTGCAAACGCCTATTGATCAGTTTTCAACCAAAAGCGTTCAACGTTCATCCTAAAGTAGATTTGGATTGGGTTCATGTGGAGTACCATCGTGTGAGCAAAAATAATTCCCTCACTGTGGTGTCCTGAAACATCTTCATAATCTGTTAATGTCCTGTTTATGAGATTGGAGACCTAGATTTGAAGTGGGTGGGATTGGATAGATTTCACTTTGCATGTAGGAGAATGGAAAAAAATACGTGTGCAACACTGGCCTGAGGTCATCCGAAAATAGAATAGATCCGAAGGTTCCACGAGGAACAAAAAAAAAAAAAAATCTTTTATTCTCTACATCATAAGGGATCACATGACATGGCATTGAATACTCCTTTATTTTTTATGTGAGTGTAGCAGGTGGGAAAGACGAAGAGAAAGACTATATATATATATATAATTTGACTTTAGCTAGTATCCTTTATGTCCACAGGAAGGTGTCAGCGTTGCACCATGCTGTGGGCTTGTCCAGACAGTGGGAACTAAACAAGGATTTGGAGCTTATCTAACCCCTGCCAAGCCAGACAGCTCTAAATCTTCTCAGTTAAATCCAATTCTACATAATTAATCATATCTATCAGCTTACTTCTAAACACATGGCCAGGAATGAACAACACTGGCATGTAGTGGAAACTATTGATTAAAAACATATAAATATATTTCTGATGTGTTGAGAAAGTTTCTGATATCCATTCATGTATATATGGACGTAGAAAAAGAGTATGTGCAACCATACATGCTTCGGATTGTACATGGCAAGTGTCAGTAGATGAGAGTATTTATAGAAATCCACAGGGTTTCAGTCAGGGGTTAGCCAGAGCACTAGGAAAGCTCAAGTCACTCTGTGTGCGGCAGCTAGCATATTTACACTCTCGGGTAAACAAACAGGAAAGGGGTGGAGGACAAAAGTGTTGCGTAGAAGCCCTTAGTGGTGCAACTTTGTTTATCCTATCATGCCAAGGGGATTTTTATCACAAATGACAGAATATAACAAAACAATTATTTGTTTTGTTGTCTAATTAAAAGATAGACAGAACACACATGGACTCAGAGGGAGGAAGTCCACAATTTTCTACAATCAGATGTCCTCTGGTGGTAAGAAAAAGAGGTGATTCATTATTCTGATAACGTGAACACACAAAGAACTTTAAAACTGTCGTCAAGGTACATTTACAACTAAGTGGATTGCTAGCCAGGCTATTCACGTGGTACATGTCTTGATATGCTGCGTTACATCATCCGTAACAGCAGCCGCCGTGATGCCTGCATGTTTGCTACATTTCCACCCCAATCAGCCACCTGTGAATATCAGCTCTAAAATGCATCATAGGGCTTGTTGTTCCACAAGCAATGGAGGGAGCATGCATATTTCAGTGCCTATAATATATTCATATTGCATTTCACATAGGAGCTTCATGGCACTGTCATTTTTAGAAAGTGTACACTGGTGTGTTAATTATTTACTGTATTCCAGATGTGCTGCACCTCTTCTCCCACTGTGTAATTACAAGGACAGTTTTAATAAAACGTGAGTCCATAAATAGTATTATGAAAAACAATCACTCAACAAAGAATTATCTAAAACACAATGCACATTTTTATTATATTTAAATACATAGTCATAGTAATAATTGCTCTAGGTAAAAGGTTTCTAGATTATTTTACATTTCATACAGATACCTTGCAGTGTTTACAGTAGCAAAACTCTGTAAATATATTTGTCTTATGTATATACAGTATGTATATCATGATAGATTAAATAATGACAAGAGTTACAAAGAAAGGGGGTTAAATAGGAGGTGACGGTGACAGAACAGTGAACAAGTTTCCCTTGGCCCTGTGGTCCATGTTTTATCTCCATGACGACTCTCTGGATGTCAGGACTGCAAGACACACAAAAATAAGTGGGGATGATGATCCCTTTGTTTGGAAAACATTTTTCAGCTAAGACACAGCAGGAGAGACCTGCATCAATCAAGATATTCACACATGCCTATGAGAAGCTGACACAAGACCAGTAATTGGGGTTAATTCTTTTACCCCATAGACTATATAGTCTTGTAGTCAGAGTAGCATTTTGGGACAGAATTGGTTTCAAGCACTGAAGCGGTTATATAATCCCACAAAGGAAAACACCACACTGTAGACGGTAAGGAGAGAGTGCACACTGAAACACTTTGACCTGTCAGCATAATCAAGAGACATGTAATAAGATGCTGAGTGCAATGATAAAAGTAAATATTGGTTTAGGTTGTTTGGATGGTCATTTGTGGATAACAGCAATGAACAACAGATTGCCTTGCATGCTTGATGTTTGTTATTAGGATTTACGTAAGTAAGCCATCCTAAATCTACAGTACAATGAGGCACATTGCAAGTCATGACAGGTCAAATGTTCAGAATAATGACAGCAAAATAACCAGGCCAAAGAAAAATATTAAACCATGGCCCCTGTGGCACTACTTTTGAAATGCATCCCTTCTTTTAGCATGGAGCACGACAAAAATAGACTGGCAAAAGCCTAAAATAAGTTGCACTGACTTTAGGCAGAGCAGAAAAGGAAGAGAAAGATACATTTCTCTGTAGGCAAACAAGGGCCAAGGCTTCACACAGGAAGAGAATGGGACAGTGCAATACATTTTTGCAGAGCCCTCAGTGAAAGGCTCTTGCTCTTTGGAAGTCAAGCGTCACCAAAGTACAAGGCATTGTATAGATACACCCAGCTCACATATAAATGGTATCCATACATAAAAAGGCAAACTGAAATGTCATTGGTCTCATATCTTTCCATGTCATAGTATAAAAAAACAGCACTACAATCAGAATGTCTGCTACAGTCATTCCCAGTGCGATCGATGTGTTACATGGAGATACGGTGAAAAAAGCAGCTGTCGGTAGACGATTGTTGACTTGAAGGTGGGAAGGCCACTCTGTATTACAGAGGGAGGAATTAGGAGGAGGTTCCCAGATGTATTAAAGTATAATAAAAGCAGCTACTGTTAGTCCAGAAGAAAACAGTTAAGAGTAGGAGGGCTGGGAGTAGAGACGACATGAAAGGATAGACAGACCAAGAGAATTAAAGCACACAGGGATAGGTGAGAAAATGGTCAGTCAACTGTAAAATGTTAAGGACAGCAGAAGTCTGAGAGTTAGGTGCAGATGAGAAGTTTTTCAGCCTTAAAAAGGTAGCACACAGGGAAGAGCTGCAGAGAAGTAGAAAAGACCTCCACCATACAGATGCTTCCACTACCCAACACCAAAAACGGCAGCTGTAGCCTTAAACCCAATGAAGCTGGGGTAGAAAGTTTGGGGGTTATGGGGCTCTGGGGACCAGGGGATGGGCAGGGCAGGAGAGGAGCAGAGCAGGATGGACTTGGGAAGCAGCAGAGTCTCACACATACACACCCTCAGGGTTGAGACTGGACACTAGAGGGTTTTGCAGGTTGCGTGGATGTCCCAGGAACTGTTTGGCAGTGGGCCGAGGCGGTGATTCCAATGGAGTTACACTGTGGCCTGACAGAAAGAAAGAAATATCATAGTTATTAGACAGCCAAGTATACAGTGTTTTGAGTTTTTGAGTTTTGTTTATTATATTGATTCCATTCAGCATTTTGCATCTCATACATATGATATACAGAACATACAAATACTTCACACCGGGGAGCAAAAACATAAATAGGCATAAATTAAACATAAAAGTTTAGTAGAGATTAGAGATGAGTACATTTTTCACTTCTGTCCTCATTTTCATTCCCCTCTTGTAAAGCCCTTTCTCTCCTGGTGGAGGATAATGCAGATAACAATCTTGTGACCAATGAACATTTCAAATTTGTAGCAAGAATCAAGGGGGTCCATAAGATACATTGCTTTTGCCAGATTAAGTCTGCTCTCTGGTGTTACAAAATCAACCCAGTTATTCCAGCCACTTCCTGGTTTTACCCCCCACTAATATTATTCTGAATAAATATTTGTCGCCTGAATTTGTTATTCTCTGGTTCCCTACAAAACATAAAATGTAAATAGAATTTCCACTTTCAAAATTTTCTCCATGCATTTCTTTAATACCTGCCAATAAGGTATAATAGAGGGGCATTCCCAAAAGATATGAAAATGATTGGCGTTACTTTCTCCTCATAGTCTCCAAGATCTTGTATCCTGAGATTTCTGTTGTGCTGGTGTAATAAAATATCTCACTATGTTCTGCCAACCATATTCTCTCCATGGGAGGGAGCATGTTGTCTTCCATTGTTGTTCACTGATCTTTTCCCATTCCTCCTCTGATAACATCCTTCCCGCCTCCTTCTCCCACTTTTGAGTTTAAGTTTTTATATTTACTTTTGTTTCCATACCTCCATTACTATATCCATCCTGCAGGAGATGTGCCAACTCTAACTGCTCCAACTGCTCCTGAAGCTCTGTGCGTGAGTGCGTGTGTGCTGGCAGGACACCTGTTTGTTGAATAAACTGCTGCAGGTTGCACTGCCGCAGCTCCTTATTCAACTCCTCCAGCTCCTCCTGTTTGGCCTGAAATGGAGAAGAACACGGATCAGTAAGGAAAATTAAAGCTCACACCAGTAACTCAGTGTAAACTGACACATTGTTTGGCTAGAAACAGAAGTGGACGCAGCATATAAACATTGTATCGTTGTAAAATGTTGATCGATATAATTCTGCTCTGCATGATTTTATAAAGGAAATGTAATAAGACACCAACAGCAGAACTTACTCATGCATCTAAAAGGCAGGTCTACTGTATTTTGCCTTCATGTCACAGTACCACCACTGTAAAGGCCAAGCATCTCTTTACCATAAGGGGGCAGCAGAGTCTACAAGTCTAACCTCAAATCATGGAGTCCATCACCTATCAGCCATCATCAGAGCATTCAGTAACAATGAATCATCAAAGTGCAACAACTACCATATTATGCATTTTTCTGATTTCATCACATTCCAACAACCTGAAGCGCACTTATAGATGGATACATGATCAGTTGCCTGTTTGACCAGACCACCTGGGAGAAAGATATTCATTATTGAGAATGTGGAGTTCAGCGATCCTCCATCGAGACAGTGGCATCACCTTTGCGGCCACAGATTAAACTGTGATGCGCACGGACAGACCAGAGAATCAGTCTTAATCGACTATCCATTTGTGCTTAATCAATGTGTCTGCACACAGTACAGAAAGCAGCAGCAGTATTCTATAGCTCTCAACCCTCAACCGCCTGTTTGTGTGTGTATACATATAACTGATGTTGGACTGAGGCAGCCTGCTGAGGCAGTTCACACCTGCAGGTCTGCCTCCATTAGCTTAATGACAGGGACGCTGTGCTCATCAGCACCAACACTTAAACACTCGGCTTGCAGCCACGGACAATCAGCTGTCTGATGACTGACACGGCCAGACATACGCGCCTTCCCATTATGAAGAAGTGAGTTTTATTATGCTGTATAATGTTACCAGAGTTAATGTGTAATTTACATGTCAGGGAATAAAAGCATCTTTCTTTCAGGCAGGAACTGTCTGGGTGGCAAAATGTCTCTGTGGTTACTTGCAATTTTAAACTCTTGCAGTGCATGTTATGGCACGGTGGTACAAATTATACCTCTATGTATGAAAAAACAAAGGCTTAATGCCTGTGTTCTGCAGCAGGATGCTCTCTATATAATTGGCAAATTGATCATGACACAGTCTCTCTCTGTTCCATCAATCGGCCACTAAATCTGTTCACCTCCAGAGTCATACACATCCCCACGAGGATGAATAACTGATGACTCGATTGACCGTATCATTGTGTTTTAATCAGTTTTGCGGCCAGTTTGCTATTTATGATTTGAGACATGAGACACAATGGTCTTTCAGTCTGGAAGGTAATGGCTAATGATGACATAGAAACACTAGCCAAATGTTTTCAGTGTGCTCCATTTCTGTATGACAAAACATTCAAAACACCATCTACCATACCAAAGATTTCCCTGGCTAGAGCTAGTTGAAGTGAGCTCCATAGAGGGATACCCGGAGTCCTGGGTTTCATGTGTATTATGAGGAAACTCAAGTTTCACTTCAAACTGGGTTAGGCTTTTATTGATAGAGCTGCGTCTATGACAACCACCAAAGGTAAACAAACAAATGACACCACAAACTACACTGAGTTGAAGCTGAGTTAGTAGATCCAATAAAAGGGGCTGTTGTTCTACAAAGCAATCCTCTTTAATCTCTTTTTCCATACAAAGTATACAACAATATGTAGATACTGGCAATGTAATATAAACACCATTAGTAACCACGTGTGCAGAACATACATACAAGCTGATACCTGCTGAACCAGTTCAGCGAGACAGGGCAATAAAACATTTTCATACAACATAGGATATGAGTGTACAGTATTCATGTCATCGTAATTTGTTGAATAATTATATATGTATATATATATATCAATGCCACAATAAATCATGTCTCCTTTTTATTCAGTATTCTTTTTTCTTGTCTCTGCACTCTGTGTCTCTGTCATTTTGTCTGCTGCAGAATGCCGGTAGGAGAGGGATACAGTTTTACAGTATAGCTAAAAGAGGGTCTGTGCGACACCCCTCGAATGACCACACATGGGCTGATGTGGTTTTACAGCCCTTTCTCCAGAACCGTGACCTCTCTCCTTACCTGCAGCAGAGACTCTGCCTTCCCCAGAGCCTTGTCAGTCTCAGATAGCTGCTCCTCCAGGTCTTTCCCGTGATTCTCCCGGCTCTGGAGCTCTGCCTTCACAGCATCGAGGGACTCCTCGGGTCTGTTGGCTTTCCTTTCTGCCTGGCTTTCCCGCTGGATCTCTTGCTCCAGCTGAGCAGAGCGAACAGAGAACTCGTGGAGCCGCCGTCCACAGTCGTCTAGCTTGGCATGGAGATCCCCGAGCTTTTTCCTCATTCCTCGCTCCTTCTCCACCTCTGCCTGAAACTCCTCCTCCCAGTATTGCTCATGGGCAAGCTCGGCTTGGTTCCTCCGCACCGCTTGCTCCATAGCGTCCATCTCTTCCTGCAAGCGAGCGTCAGAGACTGGTGAAGGACATGGAGATGGGTAGGAATGCTCCCAGGTATGTGACTCCCTCTCTAAGGCTTCTAGTTGGGACTCGAAAGCCCTCAGTCTCTCCTGTTGCTGAAGAACCTTCCTAAAGACCTCCTCTTTGGATGGTCCTATAGGTGGTGAGGGAGAGGGAGATGGCACATGAGTGGGTACTGGACTTGAAGAAGGGGAGGGGGAGGCTCTTTGCTCTGGAGAGTCCCGAGGAGACCTCTTAAACTGTTTGTCTTTGGTTCTAGGAGAGGTGGATGGCCCCAGGTTAAAGGTTAGTGCTTTCTTAGGCTGGCTGCGTTTTGAAGGCTCTGGCTCAGGATGCTTGGGCAGTGGGAGGGGAGTTGGTCTGTCTTGTTTTGAGCTGGGTCCGTCGCTGCTGCTAGGGCCAGTACGGCGTAAGAAGAATTGAACTTCATTCCCATGTTGGCCTAACTTAGCCAGGGACTCCAGAGGTTTCTCTGTGGCCAACAGCTGCCTCTCTGTATCCCTAAGACGCTGGATCAGAACATAACGACCTGTTTGACCTGTGGACAGAGAGAGACAGTGAGTGAGTACAGAGAAATACAACTGCAAACTGAAAAACTAAATCTAATACACAAACATATCAAAAAGCTGCATGACACTGTTTTTCTACATAAAGTTGTTGAAGAGTTGCTTGAGAAAGACCTTCAGAGTGCTTTAAAGTAGTTGGTTTGACTCATCCCACTGCATCTGCGCAAGTAATGCTAAGTGAACAAATGACATGAAACGCATTACCATGATGCTGATACCTTTAAATCTCTGCCTCTGAGGATTGGAATAAAAGGCTGCTGTATGAGACTCACACAACATGTAAAAAATGTTCAAATAAACTGAAGTTTCCACAAGGACCTTGAAATTAGGACAAACCCTCCCTAATGACTTGGCAGGCAGCTCACTTATGGAAGGAGGAGAGTGCTAAATCTGGAGTTATGTTGCTCAACGCTGTTGCAGCGTATGGCTTGAGTGAAGCCGGAGGATACAGGGCCAGAGAGCTGACTCAAATCCAAACTGACCCCCTGATAATCCAGTAGACTACTTGATTTGGGTCAGTGGAGAATGGAAAGGTGAGTGCAGAACCAAACTGCTGCAACCTAAGGCATGAACAAGTACTCTTGCTTTGTCTGCAACAAATTCTCTCTGCAGAGTTGTTATCTAATCACTGAAGGTAAACTACTTTAGATAAACTGTCAAGCAGACAAACAAGGTGCCAAGTAACAACAGCTTAGGTGTTGGTATCACAACATGGTGACAATGATTTCACAGCAGAAAAGAGATGGAGATACTCACCAATGGCCTGGGCCAGGGCAATGACTACATCCTGGCAGGACGTCTCTTCAGAAAGGCCGCATACAACCCGCACCACTCCGTCCACCCAAACTTTGAGCTCCATCTGGGACCAGGCAGGATGAGGTGAACGGTAAGAGGGACTTCAAAACAGATCACTTCAGCTTGGGTTGACTCAACTCAACACTGCATGGCACTGACTCTGAAATACAAGAGCGAAAATATGTTAGAAGTGTTTGATATGATTGATGATAACTCCAGTAATACAATTTTCCAGTTGTAAGAACAGACTTTTGTGAATGTAGAAACAATGTAAGGCTCTGGGGGGTAGCAGGGCTTATCTTAAGGCTTCATTGAGATCATGATGTAATCTTTTCCCGACATATGACACAACTTGTTGCTAACCTAAACAAAACACAATGGAAGTTGTCATACATACTGTAGCCCCCTGACTTGTTAGTCATTTTCTTGAAATATCAGTTTTTACACAAAACAGTTCTGACGTCAATAATGTGCTGTGCTGAGTGAGAGCATCATTGAATTGTAAATTTCAAGACCAGCAGTTGAGGAGGAGAGCAGTGTAGCATTTTGTTAAGTTCCTAGTGGTTAGTTAAGTGCCCCGGCAGTATCTTGTGGACCTGGGAGCATAAATGCCAATCTGTAACCCAATTAAACGCTCTGCTGCCCTCCTTCAAAGCCGTTATGATAGCTTACTGCCGGGGGAAACGGACAGGGAAAGTGGAGCAACTCAAGTGTGTCTATGTTTGGGAGAGGGTGTTTGTGTGGGTAGAAATACATAGAAACATGGCAGGGGAGATAGAACAAGTGTGTGTGTCTGCATGTGTGTTTGTGTCCCTCAGCTTGATCACACTCCAGAACTGGGTCTCATCAGACTTCAGAGAGCACATCAGCAGGTAGCCTACCACGTCTGGGCAGCAAGGTTTAACCTGAATGAATATCGTTACGTTCAATCTTCACTGCCGCCTGTCTGTACTTTTACAGCTAAGCTTCAAAACAAGGTAATAAAATACCGCAGCGCTCATAAAAAGTGAAATGCCTCGGGCAGTGCTGGGATTATCTATAGAACTTGGCACAGTAAATGAAACTTTGTAGCCTAGGTGGGTAAAAAGACAACTCTTCACCCACAGTCAGACAGATGGTGTTCTCTTTCTGTCTGTCTCTCCAGTTCTCAATGGGAGGTGTTCAATACAGAGCCCCACCATTATCTTGCCCCTCATTCAGTGCCTGGCTCTGCTCCACTGGCTGCCTATAGGGAGCTGCTTTTGAGGAATGCACTGACTTCATCTGCCAGCCGGAAGAATTCCTGCTTTTCTTAACAAAGCCCTCACCCCGCCCTGCTCTGCTGCTGACCTGGCTGCCCCAGCACCACCAGTACTTCTCCGCTGTTTAGAGGCCAAACACGAACTCTGCTGGGGAGCAACAGCCTATCTGATGTGGCAACAACATCACACAGAAGAGCTCAACATGGCACACCACATACGGAGGTGAATGACGGCAAAGCCTGGAGATTAAGCACACAGAACGAGATCACAGGAAACAAGCGGGAGACGGATGATCACATGTGGTGGAAATTCTTTTGATATGTGATTTTATCTGGAATGAAACTTGATATGAAAAGGGAGTGCTTCCAAAATCAAAAGCCATGAATTTCAACACACCAATATTGTCAATATTTTTTCTTTGACACAATGTACTGTGTTGCAATACATAATTAAGACTAACGGGTTGAGTCACAGTGTGAGGAGATAATCATTTACTTTCGCTGTGAGGCTTTTAATAAAAACTTGCAGAGGTTAACAGGAAGACATTTTAAAAATCTTCAAACCTAGATCTGTGGAATGCTACCTTACAGGCCAAACTTTGGGGGGGGTGTTTTTTTTTTTTTCCGCCTTTTTTTCCCCCTGGGGGGCGGGGGAGGCTGGCTGACGAGGCACACCTGCAGACACTCATCTCATCACTAAGCAAAAACATCTGGCTTCATACCACCCCTGCCAGATAATTTTTTTTTTTTTTTGTTTTTTTTTTTTTTTTTTTTCCCTCTCTTTTTCAGTTTCTCTTACCTTGCTGCCGGCCGCGTACCAGTTGACTGCCTCGTGCCTGAGTGTTTTTGTTTCGCCTGGAGTTTCCCGCTGCCGTGCCGGCCCCAGTCCTTTTGTTTTGTGAAGCTCTTGGTTAAATAAACTGTTTTGCTGAAGGCCCCTGATCTTGCTTCGGGTCAACCCAACAACAAATTAGCCACCATGCCGGGGAGCCCCCCCCCCCCCCCGCCTGTTGTTGAAGGGGGGGGGGCGGGGGGGGGGGGGGGGGGCCCCCCCCCGGGCCCCCCCCAACCTTTTAAACCTTTTTTTTTTGTTTTTCCTCCTTTTTGGTTTTTTTTTGCCCCGCCCCCCCCCCCCCCCCCCCCCCCCCCCCCCTTCCCTTCTTGGTTCCCCCCCCCCCCCCCCCCCCCCCCCCCCTCCTCTCCCCCCCCCCCCCCCCCCCCCTCCCCCCTCCTTCCCCCCCCCTTCCGGGTTTTTTGTTTTTTTGGGGTTTTTTGGGTTTTTTCCCCCTGTTTTTTTTTTTTTTTTTGGGGGCGGCTTTTTACTTACCTTTTTAAAAAAGTAAAGGTGGTTTTTTTTTTTTTTTTTTTTTTGGAAAAGGTTTCTTCCTGGGGTTTTGGTGTTTTAAAAAACAACTCTTAAATTTTTTATTTTTTTCCTTTTTTTTCTGCTGAGATGAGGAAGATTTACGATCACTTTAAGGGAAGGAGGCTAGTAGCGACTTTACTTACAGCAGGGTTAGCTAGTTCCTTGTTGACTTGTATTCGCAGCGAGTGGGTGGTGAGAGCTTGCAGGGAGCTTTGAGAGGTTTGAGTGAGCAGGTCAAGGATGAGTTAGCACTGGGACATTTTAGCGAGCTATTTTAGCACGCCAGATCGCCTGTGGAGGCAGGGAGGCAGCAGGCTTTTCTCCCCTGTTCTGGTCTGTTCGGCCCTGCACTTCTTTTCTGACAAGTCCCCGGTGGCTTCCGGTGCATTTGTGAGGACATGCACTAGGAAGGACGAGGCTCTCCAGGTGAACGCTGCGACGGCGTTTGGCGGTTGTAGTGGAGTTGTAATGCAAAGTGTGTCTCCTAGCCGTCTCCAGCTTAAGGGTACTGTGTCCTGGTGTCAAGTTTCAATTCCTCTGCAATTTTTCCCCCCCCCCCCCCCCCCCCCCCCCCCCCCCCCCCCCCCCCCCCCCTCCTCTTCCCTCTTTTTTTTTCTTCTTTTCCCCCCCCCCCTCCCCCCCCCCCCCCCCCCCCCCCCCCCCCCCCCCCCCCCCCCCCCCCCCCCCCCCCCCCCCCCCCCCCCCCCCCCCCCTTTTTTTTTTTTTTTTTTTTTTTCCCCCTTTCTTCCCCCCCCCTTTCCCCCCCCCCCCCCCCCCCCCCCCCCCCCCCCCCCCCCCCCCCCCCCCCCCCCCCCCCCCCCCCCCCCCCCCCCCCCCCCCCCCCCCCCCCCCCCCCCCCCCCCCCGGTTTTTTTTTTCTTTTCCCCCTTTTTTTTTTTTTCCCCAAAAAAAAACAAACCTTAAAATTTACAATGCTCAAATAAAGGTTGAGCTCTTGACATATTTGACATATGTCAATACAAGTGTATGAGAAAATTAGGTCATACCTGCCTGGATGCAATTTATATGCAAACACACTTGCAGACAGTACGTGACGGAAAGGTTTCTATATCTGGCCAGAATTTCTATGTACCGTAACAATCTCATTAAATGAGAACACAAAACACAGAAACATCTCCCAGCTAAGAATGTCACTCTCCCATGATGCTTAGTTCTCGTCCCTCCTGGCTGGTGAAATGTGATAATCTGCACTAACAGGAAACAAACAGGCCTGTGAGTCTCAGGTTGCCGTCTATTCTCTTTGTCACAGGCACAACAACACTGAGAACCAGACATCCGCCTGACCCAGCTCCTTTTCACAGCACAGCTCTGGAGTCCTGTGTCACTTCTCTGAAATACAGATGGCGATGCACCTTCACGTGGTTTGTAAAATGTAGTCTCAGAATTATGAAGTGTACAATCAACGTATAGGATCAACAACAACGTTTAAAATATTGCAGAAGCCAAACAATCTAAACATATTTGCTATCCAAAAAGAGAGGGAATCTCCGAGCTTAGTGCTGAATGTTTGGTTTCAGAGTTAACATGCAAATGAAGTCAACAAACATGGGCTGAAGACTGCTTTGCACATGCTCAGAGTCGCTGTGCACACTCCAAGCCACTAAATTTATCCAAAACAAATCATTTTAACCACACAACAACCACTAACACCTCCAAACCCCACCCTTTTGACTTCAGGTCACCCTCCCACCCAAAGCCGAGCCCCACCCCACCCAAAGCTGAGCCCCACCCCACCCACCCAACACAGCACAGCACACAGTTTCAGCTGAAACTCTGAGTTCTGGCCTGTCACATGTTTTCTCAGAGGAAGAAATCAGGAAAATGTACCATCACTTTGGACATAATCAGTAAACTGAAGCAATCCAAAATTTCCCACTCCGGGCTTAGACAGGAGGATCTTAACTTGTATAAAGAAAACAGACCAGTCATACTGTATGATGAAAGGGAGAGAAAGAGAGACACTGAGGACAGACAGTGAGCAAATGAGAAAGGGAAAGATTAAATACAGAAAAAAAAAAACCTCTGACAGGTAGACACATAAAAGAAAGAGAAAGAGTGGTAGAGAAAAGAGCAGTGATTGGAGCCATGTGCCATTCCCTCTCTCCCCCTCTCATCATCACTCACCCATCCAGCTAACCCGCTTTGCGTCTTTCATCACCCTGTCTGTGCCTCTGTCTGTCTCTCTTCAATAACAGCCTCCCGGCTCCTTGCTGAATTCGACTCAAGGCAGAAGTGGTTAGCATCACAGCCCTGCAGACACGCGGGGGCATGATTCGGCTCGTCTCCGTGCCACTCTGTGTGAGCAACAGTGTCGGGCTGTGAATTGATAGGCCCTGTTGGACAAGCTGGGCACAGAGAAGTGTCCATATGCCAAACCCACAGCTGTTTACTTGAGCACATGAGGTTTGACAGTGAACATCTGTGAAATTAGACTTTTTTTTCCCCTCACTGGACAACCACTTTATGATTTCATTTCTTTACTATTTGAGAATAAACACATCTGGCTTTGACAAGAATCTTGTGGGAGACACCCACATTCCATTTTTTTTCTCCAAAAAATGCACACAATGTGATGCAGAAACACTAATACACAAAAGAAAAAAAAGTGACACACACACACACGCACACACACACACACACACACACACACACACACACACACACACGTGCAAGTATTCATGCAATTGGGCAGACACACCCTTAACCCTCAGATTCATTCCTGTTAGTCATAAGCAGTATTTGAATAAGTGCCGAAAAAGGGAAAATTCCACCGTTCTAGAGCTTCGCAACACCTGAGCCCTTACATGAAGAGTATGCTTACTGGGTGTGTAATGTGTGTGCGCAGGAAGTACAGAACACTGTGTCATGCTAGTGTAATGGTCAAAGGTTGGGTTAGGTTCCTTCATGTGCAAGCCTGTAGTGTATTTGCAAGCACACGTGCCATTTAGGCATCTTTATGAGAGGTTGCTCCAGCTCAGAGTGATTACAGTGCTATCTGTGCAGCAACAGAAGTCCAAGGAACAATGGCAGGAGTAAAGGGCAGTGTGTGTACATCACACACTGCCTCAGATCTGAACCACAGACAGATACACAACACACACAGAAATACAAGTGTAAGACAAACAGAGAAAAAAGGACCCTGTCCCTGGGTGGTTAAAGTGTACATAATAGGTAGACATTGCTGTTGGAACACAATGAACAGTGCTGGGAGAAGCTGTGCCCTCGGTGCCACTCTGGTCCAGGTTGGCAAAGACACACAAACACTCAAAGAGCCAGTAACATGCTGGCACCGAGCAGCCTGGTCTCATCTGTACTGCAGAGACACTATTGTTGTTCTGGTTACACACTCAGCAGACAGTGTTGCCTCTTTTGTGGCCCCTGGCATCGCTGGGTTGTCTGCCTCGCCTCACCAGCTTTTAGTACCATTCTGCTGCCTCCACATGTTACCACTGATAAAACTAATAAAAAAGAAAACAGATACTTTCTTTTGTCCTCCCACGCCTCCTGATTTGCATTCTTCATTCGTCCTCCCCCATCTTCGTCATCCAGTGTTTCAGTGAGCACAATTTATGTATTTAAAGACCGATGAGACCAAAAACAAACGGAGAAGTCCACAACATGCCCGTAGTTGAGAGCAGCACAATAATTATTCATAATGCTAGAAAATTATCCTTTTGCTTCAGCAATTAGAACTAGTTCTCTGTGGAAATCTCCTGATGAATCACATGGGTATTCTCAGTCACTTCTTCATTACACAGCAAGGTAAAAACATTTAAATGTCCTCTAGTACACAGTACATATATATATATATATATATTTCAAACTCAACTCAACTCAACAATCATTTCAAAACACATACAAGCAACTTATCTTATACTTTACATTTTAAACTTAAATTTGGACAGAAGTATCCAGGTAGTGCTGGGAGCAACCGACTAGGTAAAAAAAAACATCATCATCATTATTATTAACAATAAGCCAGCTTTTGCAATCACAGCCTCAGGGCTTAGGAAAGCCTCCCTCCACTGCACTTTAATGAACAAGGCTTTTTAGAATTGCCACTTTATCTTTGCATTTCTTATTCTCTTTTCTTGCACCTGCAGTTTTTCATCCTTTCTTTGCCATTTGAATGGTTTTTAAAAAAAATAAATTTAACAGTATTTCCACATAGCTTTGTTCAACACTTTAACATCTCATTTTAAAAGATCAGAAGTCTTTTTAAAAGTAAAAGTACAGATTAGTTCTCTTCAGAACATCTGTGCATGTTGGGACCTACCTAGTCCTCAGGCAAATACATGAAATATTTGGGGAGACGCTTTACATAAAAATAAAATACGCCCATGATTGTATCTCTGACGGACAGGTCTTCTTACAGATCATGCTTTCTACATTTTTTAAGAGCCACCAGTAGCTCATAAAACACTATAACTCCTGTGTAGAAGCCATGATCAGCAGGGCTCCGGTGCCTGCGGTCAGAGAGCAGGGAGTGGTCCACTGTGCACGTCAGGAAACGAGAGCCAAGATCTGAGGGAGGACTTCTATTGGCTGATTTAAACGTAATAACTTTCCAATGTACACACGTGTCTCACGCAGGAAATAATTGGCTTTTATAGTATGTGACACGGCAGTAAAATGTAGGGAAAAGAATAGAGTCGCAGCTGGATGCTTTATTTTGTCTGGAAGGTGTTAACAAAACATCAAACAGCAGGCTATTCACTTTGTGGTACATGTGCCACTTCTGTACTGTAGCTCTGTTTTTGAAAAGAAAACTGGGTTATGTGTGTTTTTTGTTTGCGCAGCCAAAATAATATTTAATCTGTATGAGTAAGTGTATGCATATGTGCAAAGCTGTGTGTTTTACTATGACAGTAATTGTGACTGTGTTGCTGTACAGAAGAGGGCCAGGCTGCAGCAGGCTCTCTAGACACGCTCCTTATTAATTAGACTGAACGGTTGCCTGGTTTCCTGCTAACGGAGCTTCACTGACGCTTCAACACACCTGATGAATAATGCATTTTTTCACAGCACATTAATTTAGCAAATATCCCTCAGAACAAAATCCAAATGCTTGTGACAAACCAAATCTTTGAAAATGTCCCTCGTCTGCCTTGTCTATTGACATGCTAATGACTCAACGCAAAAAAGAATCAGAAACAGCTCGTTATACTTGCATACAAGAATCTGACGCTTCAGCGTTCTCCATTAAGAGTGAAATACCAACAAGAGTGGATCATTGGGTAATTAAGGCCTCGAAATGAAGGGCACATATGGGCAGAGAAAACGCAGACTCATTGGTAAAAAGGTTGCAAGCTCAAATCCCAGATCAGCTGGACAAATGGACTTACTCAACACTGAGCTGTGACATCTCATGTACAGTCACTAAACATGTAAGCTGTGGAATCGCTGTGCATCTTATTGATGACTGATTGATTGTGGAGGGTTTAAAGGTTGCGGTCAATTACTCCTTATGATCTAAAGCAGGCCTCAACATGGACATTTAGAGTCTGGCCATCACCTGTGGCTGTCATTACCACTACAGTCACACTGTGTAAAACAGCACTTAGTGTGAAATCCCAGTCATCATGAATCACCAGCAGCACTCACACAGACAGATGGTAACCTGGCCTGAACCACAAGAGAAAAGAAGGAAAGGAAGAAGACGTGTAAGAGGTATAATTCTTGTAAATGCTTAGAGAGAGGTTCTGCTTTTGTTATTCTACTTAAAACATGAAACCCAGGCACACTTTTGAATTTCATTCAAAGGCAATAAGGTGCACTCCCACGAGCATGTGGCCACAATAGTTTACACAGTCCTGGCCACAATAAAACACCACTGCATTATTCATCTCACCGAGTGAAAGACTTACTCATACCTGGTTTGGCAGTCGTCATTCACTTGTTCTCTTCAACCCCGGAAACAGAGCAGAGGCGAGCAGAGACCAGGAATTTGTTTGTGCTGACTCATGGATCCCGCCCACAGCCGGCGGCTAATGGTGAGAATGATAATGTAGGATTGCACATAGCCTGTGGAAGGCCGAGCAGAGCTGGCCTCCACTGAGAGCTCAGCTCAGGATGAGTGGTTTGGCTGCCTGCAGGCTGAACCCCGCGAACACAGGAGTTTGTATTGTTGGGTGAGCCGGGGAAGAAGGCTCTCAGACTGCTGATGGGCACCCATGTGTAATTATATACTCCCGACCTGACTCAGCAATGCTTGCCAGGGAAGAAGGATAATGCTCTGTTCCCAGCCAAACTCATACACGGCGCACACACTCGATAAGAAGTACACATACATATCAGTCACATAGACATTCAGTTATCACATGGCCAAAATAATATGTTACATATAACTGAAAGACAGACAGCAGACAGGCTGACTCAAACTAAATGATGATGCTTAATTTGGGACTAAAGCAACATGTAACTGTAAAAGTGAACCCACTAATTTAAAAGTATGCAATTTAAACAGTGCACGAGAGGAAATTAGTAGCCTTAAATTTACCAGCACATGCTATTTATAGGTGAGTTTTTTGCAGGTGCATGTGTGGCTGCTCTACTCTCACTTCCTGCGTGCGTCTTTGAGGATTCGGGAATGTGAGGGCCTCCAGTGTCACAGGTTTGAAGCTAAACTCATTAGTAATTTAAAGGTCGCTTCCGTGTCTGCTCATATCAATTATTCACCCCACTTTTTTGTTTTCTTTTTTTGCCTTCTTCTATTCTTGAAGCATAATCCAAACTAAAGCCTCAAATTAGGCACAAAAAACATCAATGTTTCAATCGAAGCAAATGTAATTTAATTCATATAGTTTCCTTTAGCTGTTCCTGCAAAGAAAACTGCCAACAATAGAGCTAAAGCCACAGACCTACACAATCTCATGGCTCAGTCTGTCACATCATATGCTACAGTGATACACGAGACTTAAGTTCAGTCTTAGGTAAGGCAGCTATCAATCCAGGACAGACCAGGTGCACATTCTTGTGCAGGGCAGGAGTGGTAATATTACAAAAAAAATATATGACTCCAACATAAAGAAAACACGGACCCGTCTGCTGTATGAATGTTTTCACAGATGAAAGTGAAGAATTCCAGTCTGTTTCCTCCCACGACATCAATCTAAGGTCATGGACATTACACGGGCAGTTCACAAACTACTACTATGGCTAATGCAATCCATTCACTGCTGCTTTTGATTAGATTCAACTTTGAAACTGAAAGCCAGAGTTCCTGACTGTGAAATTCTTTGAACAATTGCCAGGAAGTTTGATGGAAAGCCACAGACTATAAACATGTTACTCCTTTGCTATAGGGCACTGCTATGTAAAACATCTCTTCTCACACCTTTCCAATATTTACCTAGGGAGTTCCAACATACCTGCCCCTTGAAGAGAGGGATACACGTAAACATATCCATGGAGCGAGAGAGACAGAGAAGTCGGCATGAGTGTGTGCGTGCTGTGTAGACCTCCAGGTAACCTATCCTAACAGGATCGTGTAAAATCCTATTCCAGAGAGATAAGATGTTGTCTTTTCATTGCCGTAAAGGAGATTCATTCCACAAAAATGCTGTTTGAGGAGTCAAGGACTGTGGAATGTACAATACGTCACCAAACTATGCACAATGTTTTGACTTTGGTTAATAATGAAACTTTTGTATGGTGAACACACATCCCAATATTTCAAATCACACTGCTCCAATGTAAGCTAAGGTTTTATAGTCATATACAACTTCTTATGAATGAAACATATTATTAGAACAGAGGCTGGACCTATTTTACCAACCCAACAAATGCAAAAAATAGAAAAAACTTCTTCTTTTTTTTTTTTTTTTTTTTTTTTAAATGTGACAAAAGAAGCCAAACAGCTTTAATGTTAAATATAATTATCAGCACCCATATATGAACTTTGATATCTAACTTTTGAACCAAAAAATAAGTAAATAAACATGATTACAAAACTAGACCAGACATTTAAAAGAAGCAACAGACAGTTTATGATATGTAGTGGTTGGATGGGACCACAAAAGTATTGAGGCTGGATACTCAGCCCTAAGTGTATCCATTTAAAATATTATAGGGTGGAATCTGTCTGTGTTGCATGCAGATCACAAGGCTTAGGGTGGGCCTCTCAATAAGCCTGATTTATAGTTTGATGGGGAGGTGTCACAAATGACTCTTTCCCTGTCATTACTCTGAGCAACGATCACGCCTATCAGGGCAGCTTGGAGGGGAGGATGTGTGGACAGTCAAGATGAGTAAGGAAAAGGTAGGAGGGCAGGGTGCAGATTTATGGCCGATTCCCAGTATCCTAGGTGCACCTTTGGGACTAAGGCAGTATATCTGTCTGAGGTGCCCCTTCACTTCCAGAAAGCTGCTTTACACCCCTCTGACTCAAGATCACCACGGTGATCTTTGGCATGGATACACATGCATATACACACTGACAATGGCTGCTGTTGTTGAGTTTACATATGAGAGATAAGCTGGCTACCCCTCGAGAGCGACAAAGAGAGAGGAGTGGGAGGAGTGATGAAGGCAAGGCTGGACAAGACGGCATAACAACGAGCGTTTGTAAAGGGGTATATTCAGCAGGCAGAGAGACACAGACACCATGTCTGAGATTTGCCAAAATGAAACCGACTAAACTGGTTACTGTGGTTGGTTTCGTAGAGATGATATCTGAGGCCTTTCGTGAAGGACTTATTTCATGAAGTCTGTTTACCACATCAGGAAGATAACTTTGCTGTGTAAAACCTAGAGCAGTTCCACATTTGACGAGGATCCAGGTTTTGCTCTGCCAAGGTATCAAGGCAACTCAGTAACACTGGAGGGGTGCCCAGGTCTGAGTCAAACATCTTACCTTAAGCCGCAAACAAGAGAGAAACCTGACACCAAGAATATGGCTTGTCTCTTCATCTCTATGGATGAATGAAGTGTCCCTTTTGGTACTTTGGCACAGATTCGCCTATGAAAGACTTTGAGTATATTCCTAGTACATACTAAATAACTGACAGAGTGGGGATGAGTGTGTATGTGACAGTTCACTGGGGTTCGGTGAAAAATTTATTGATGGAGTCACAAGCTTGCCTACTTTTCTCATCTTGAGTTATTTCTTGAGCGTTTTTTCCTAGGTGCTTTTGAGAACTATCTCCTAAATAATATACAACACCCATCTTTCACGGTACCACATGCTTCCACCTCATCATACTTTGGTTATTTATATATTTTCAAGATAAATTTGTCCAACAAATATGTAAAATTGCAATTCTGATTTTTGCCCAGCCCTCCAGATGTGTGCACTTCTGCTCACCAGTGTGTGTTTGCTCTACCTGTGAGCAACATTTGCTTGTTTTGCTTCTAACGTGCTTGATCAAACACAAACACATCTACATTCAATGACAGGTCTAACGTCAAGCTGCTCTGCATGAGGGACGAGTCTGTCAAATCCACCTGCCTCTCTGCTCTGCTGTCCTGTCTTTTGATTTAGTATCTCTGGGCCCTGAGGCAGACATTTTCCCTTTCTTGCTGGCGTCTTGACCCCCCTTCTGGCCCTGTCCGGGGCCCTTGGCTGAGGCACCATGTTATTTACTGCCCAGAGAGGTCTGTGTGCAAAGAGTCAACACGGCATGGCTGGTTGAGCAAGGGAGCAACCTGCTGCTCACTCTCACACACACGCATCAACAGTTGCACACAAACACACGCACACAATCACATGACTATCCCAGGGGGCTGGCAGAGATGTTTACCATGCTACAATCACTACACCCGGTAGAATTGAGAGCCATGGACAGAGAGACAAACAGACACTGTCGTCCAAAACCCTGGCAACTATAAGCTGTCAGTGATTTCAGACTGCTATAACAGATCAGGACATGTGAAGCTATGGGTTTGATGACGTGACAGAGCAAACACCAATGAAGTCTATGGCAAGTTCACCCTGACAGGACATGACAGCATTCAGTCGGGTGAACTTTACAGTCAGCTGGACTCACTTGGGAACATGTCCTCAGGCGAAAGAAGCTATGTAAGGACATTCTGAGAGTAGGTGGCTTAATCTAACCTCCAATCTGCACATATTGAATAAATGAAGAAAGATCCAGGCTATGGGTATGCCACTCAGTGTGCTAAAACTTTTTCAACAACATGCCCTAAAAAGGTTGACTGAGGACAAAAAAACAATGGCTTGCGGTTGACGACAAACCATCCTTAGGGATCTTGTAAGTACTTACACAGTTGTTTCTGATCAGTCCAAAATTTTCTACAGTTTTACAACACAAAAATGTGTTTTCAGGTACTTTTGAAAGGTTCATGTCTGAAGATCCAAAAGCAAGACCGCAGTGAAATTCCTTCTTCAAATCCCCTCCTTCCTCGCAGTAATTATAGCCTCCTAGCTGACAAACTACAGGTCTGTTGTGTTTGTCTTTGCCTCCTCATATACAACAGGTGAAGTAGGGCCTGTGTGTGCTGGGCTGGATGCCAGTCTCTTACTGGTTCTGCAAGCCAAGTACATATTACCCTTCCTGGTACAACAAAAACATTTGGGGAGTGAAGTAGGAACAGTCCTATTTTTTGTACTGCCCAGAACATTTTATTAAAAGGACGATGAAATTTTCTTTGCATCACCGAGAACTTATAACCTTGTACAACTGGCGGAATCCAACATCCTGCACAAGAAAAACAGAATGTTCCCCTTTGTGAAATCCTTTGGGGAAAGTTTGCCATAGTAAACTTGGTGCAGATGATTTATTTAGAGGACTACAGATGATTTGATAAATTGAAAAACTGGGTTGACTTTGGATTGGAAATAGGGGTGTGAGGGAGGATGAGTGAGCAGGGTGTGAGGGATGTGAATGTGATGCAAGGAGGACTGGATCAATCTTTTATCACTGCAATGTGCTTTCATCCCTAATGGATCCAACATGAGCAGAGCGCAGCACTACCTTCCGTCACATTGCACAGACAGGGAAAGGACGCACGGAAAGAAAGAACAAGAGGGATTGAGAGAGACAGGCGGAGAAACACGAGAAAGAACGATAGACGGACAGAGAGAGAGAGGGGGGGAGGGAGAGAGAGAGAGAGAGAGAGAGAGAGAGAGAGAGAGAGAGAGAGAGAGAGAGAGAGAGAGAGAGAGAGAGAGATGGAGAGAGTGGCTCAAACCACCATCCCAAAAATAATCACAACCCGAAACGTGCAAACATATTATTTCGCCGACATGCTGTCATAGCGTTTTTCAATTACGCCTGGCCCTGAGTGCATCTGCAGGAGTTGGAAAACACTCCTGATAAGGACGGCAAGAAATTAAGTCACTTCACAGCATGAAGAATGACTTTGAAAATTCCCATCAAGAATCCCGAGAGATATCTCGGTGTACATGGGTGGACTAGCTTTCCTTGGCGTGCGAGTGAGTGACAGACAGACACACCGACAAAGACGCAGACAGACATACGGACAGACTATTTCAGAAGAAGAGGGGAGTCCATCTGTGTATTCGAGCAGTGAAAGAGCAGTAAAAATAACATTGCGGTGAACAAGGCACGACGACTCTCAGAGGACATGCTGCTGTCTCCATGCTGAACAGGCTCATTCATGTGATAGAAAATGAGAAATATCTAGACAGTGAGGGAGATACGCAGACAAGGAGAGAGAAAAACAGTGCTACCTAAACAAGGCTGGGAAGTTTAAAGTTTTATAATGCGTTCAGACTGCAGCCAACCACATCATTACCCTGCCATCTGATAGTGGCTTCAGTTAGAAGATCTTCAGTGCCTCAAACAGAGGTGCTTTTTAGCAGGATATTATATCATCACCTTTCCGCTCTGTCCATCAAGAAACGAAAGCAAACACTTACTTCCAGGTATTAAATATACCTGAGATAACTGGTTTCTAAAAGGAGCTTGTGTTATGCAGAGTACCAGACACGGTTAAATGAGCAAAGGTCAACTGGAACGAATACTGTATGTTTGAACAAGTGTTACCAAGTGCAGGTACACGAGTGACGTAAAGCTATAACAATGAAACGGGATAACTAGAATTAAAACAAATAAATACATCAGCCAACTTAGACCAATAATATATGCTTGAAACAGAGTTGCCCATTTGGCTCTTTCTCCCTACATCCTATTAGTTATGATGACATTATCTCTCTGGAACCAAGTTTACTGTGAAACACACAAACAGAGATAACACATGAGGTATAACTGTGCAACTCCCACAGTTTGTCAGGAAAAAAAATAATCACCTCCCGAAGGGATTGAGGTGGGGGGGGGGGGCTTCCAATCGATGGCCCTGATTGAATAACAAATACAGCCTGCTAATGAGCTCCAAGTTCCACTATCTGACACACACCATGCTGGGAAATGTTAAATAAGACCGGAGCCATGCATAATGATGAGTCAATGTTTAAAAAGGCTTAGAGTGCTTTGGCGCATTAGACTTGCAGAGAGCTGGCATTTGAGATGTGTAGCACGTTAACAGTTAAATGCTGTAGGAACATGCAAAGAGTGAGCTGAACTCTGCCCGTGCCCTCCATAATTTAATCTTTAATCCTAGAGTGGTAAAAGGAGCTCCAGCTTGTGTGCTGGGAGACCTGTGTAAGAGATAGCCTGCACTTGTCTTATAGTTCCAACATACAGAAATCTTGAACATAGAGGCCGGCTCTCTGACTCGCACTGAAAGTACTCCATACACCATAAGAAAAAAAAAAAAAAAGAAAAACACACAAAAAAGTGAAAAAACAGGAGTGAAGTTTCACCCAAACAGGTTTGAGTCCTTTTGTTTCGTAAAGAAATACTTGGTGGGTGGCGGGTCTAATGTCAACAGGTACATGTGAAGACACGGCTCAGCTCCCCAAAGACATGACACAAGATTCTTTGTTTCTGACAACAAATAAAAAAACACAAGCTGACGCTTACTAATAATAACAGTTCTCTTTACATTCGCGTTGAAACATACAGCAGAGCCACAGACGGATCGGCTGACTTCAGAGAAACTTCCCGACACTTGACATTCAAACAGGCAACGACGCATTCAAATAATCTCTGAAAGAAGACCTTACACTCACCGAGTGAGAGGATCTTATCCTTCTCTTCAGTGTCTTTATTTCCTCCGTCTGTTTGCCTTCTCTCCGTATCTTTTCCTCACTCTGTGAAATCCTTTACTTCTGACGGGAACAGCAGAGCCGGCTGTGCCGCTGGTGTGTGCGCGTGTGTGAGGCAGCGAGTGTGACTGCGTGTATGTGTGTGAGAGGAGCGTGCAAGTCCAGCGGAGGTCAGAGGCAGTCAGACGTGGTCGTAGCGGTGAGATTGAAAGGATGCCGTGACTCTTCCGCTCTATCTTGCTAGCCTTCTCCTTGCTTGCTACCTCAGGAATGCACTTCTCCTGGGTGTCCTCACCACAGCCGAGATCTGACTGCTAGAGTTCTCTCTCTCTCTCTCTCTCTCTCCGTCTACACCCCTCCTCCTTCTCTCTGTGTCTCTCACCCACACAGAAACACACCCTTCCCAGTCACTCCTCTCTCCTCTCTCTCTCTCTCTCTCTCTCTCTCTCACTCTCTTTCTCCCCACCCTTTCTTGCTGTGCTGACAGATCAGGTACCTCCCCCTTTTCAGGTGGCTGAAAGAGCGTGCTCGGCTTTGTCACTCTCTCTGTATCAATTTTCTCAAGTTATTTTCTTTGTACATAGTTTCTCTCTGTATTCCACATTCCCCAATGACACAAGAGGCCTGCTCGGAAGTAAACGCTCAAAACTATGTGCGTGCATGTGTATTTACATATGAGTCTCTACTATTTTTTTAGGATCTATAACCTGAGGCAATAGACATCCACCTTCTGGCCTGCAGTCACGAGAACAGCTGATTACACAAATGAGTCTGTCAGGTGATTTTCACTTCCTTTTCCTGGAATGAGGTCATAGTCCGGCAGACCAGGTGCAATTGGAGAAACTGTGTGTGTGTGTGTGTGTGTATCTATCTGTGTTTGAGTTAGACAACACCCTGTGGGAAAATGGGAGAATGAGGCAACCTAAATCTGACCACTCCGGTCCAGAGAGCAACACATGTACAGTACAAAGCCTAATCGACTATAGAAACTACTTGACATGTCTTTATTAGGCAATGCTACAATCCTGAAGTGTTTTTCTATCTCTACAGCCCCCACTCCCACACACAGCTAAGACATGCGTGACCAATGGGTCAGGCAGAATGTGTGGCAGCCCCACAGTATGAGCCAGCCCTTTGTTTTTTACTAACACCTCTCCTCCCTGTTATCACATCTCCCTAAATGTTAAATTTGAACCATTAATAGCTTCTTTTTCTTTTTTTTCTCCCCTACTACCCCTCCCCCCCCAAACCTGAAACTATAGAGTGGTCACTAAAGATGGACCTGATACCAAGCATTCCTCCTAAAAGTCAGACTGTACTGTTCCTCATAATATGCTAAAAAAAACAGAATAACTTAAAACCTAGATACAGTTTTGAGTGAGAACCTGTATATATTAAAATAAATTAGCCATCAGACTATTTGCATATGATGATGATGAATAAAATTACATGAATAAGTAAACGGCTGCTGTTATCAGCTATTACTGTAAGACTACAGTACATCCACCAGACCGTGGTGTACAAAAAGAATGAAACATGCTCAAGGGTAAAACACACAATGATAACACCACAGGAAAGTTGAAAAAAGTTATTACAGCACTTGTTAGTTAACTAGAGCCCTACTAACACTGTTTTTTTTTTTTAAAGGTGATACTGATGTCAAAGATGTTTCAAAATCTGATAAATGTATCCATGAATACTTCTTTCTACATGAACACTTAACATAAGCAAATGTTTTTGACGTTTTTGATAAAAGGTTGTGAACATTTTACAGCTTCAAAATAAACTTGTCGGAGCTCTCTGAATGATAAACTATGACGTCACTTGTTAACCCCCTCAAAAATATGCATGGCATTTCTATACTGCTTTTTCTTGTTATTTATCAGCAAATAAGCCAATACCCGTACATCTGAGATAAGTTAATATCTGCTGTTTTATCGGTTCATATTTTAATCGAAATTGTACAACCCATTCTGAGAAATTTGTTAAATGTTCTTCAACCATTCCTATTTAATCCTTCATTATTTAATTTTTCATTTTGGACTTTGTTTGCTTGTTTATTATTATTTATTCAAATATATTTATTTATTTTTGACGGTACTGATTGATGAGAAATACTAAAAATAGTAATGCAATGCGTTTGATGGCACAATTATAGTTTAAAGAAAAATCCCAGTTATCAATCAATCACTCACACAAGCAATTTCTGTTAGTTAGTCTGTTTTGCACCTCTTGTGCAGGTGATATGCCCCTTTGTGGACTAAATTCAGTTTTAGGGAGTGTTAGATTTATAAATGCTCCTTTTCCTGCTTTGTTGCTGTTGATTTATGTTGGACTGAAAGCCCATAACTCAAGTGACAGAAACACACAGTGGTGAGCTGAACTGAACCTTTGTAGTCTCAAAGCTGTGACATTTTAAACTGCGGTTAATAGTGAAAACGGTTCATCACTGCATCCCTAACTGACCTAACTAAAACAAATGTTTTCCAAATTGTATCCAGGAAGGGAATTAAAAAACTTCAACAAAAAAATCTGTCAAAAAAAAGTCAGACAAATACAACATAATGCCAGTTTCAAAATCCACTTTCAACTGCAGTAACATAAAATATTTAAAAAAAAGAACATTTTACCTCCTTCTGCACAAACCCACTGTAGTTATGGGACTCAGATGCTATGATTCAGCATCAGCAGGCCAACGACAATACCTACTTCATCCCTGTGTTTACTTTGCCTTTATATGACGTCAGATTGTTATCGGAGCAGACTAATGAGGACATGCAGTCACAGCGCCTAATAACCAGCGTGCACATTGTATAAAGCAGATGTTCCAAAAATAGATGTCTTGGATTAATTGCATTAATTTGAAGAATTAAATCATGCAAACAAAAGACCACAGTGAAGAATGCTGTAGCTTTTAGCCAGGCTGACTCACAGAGGCCCGTAGAGAGTCAGTTCAAATCTATGTGAACTGTTTCACTGTTCTGTCTATAAAGCAAAGCTTTTGGCACATCTAAGAGCTGTGTTGTCTGACAAATCACTTAAACCACACTCTAGAAACAGTGAGTTGGGGGGGACAGCCTCCTGAGGCAGCATTGCTTAGGTACTAAAGGCCACAGCGAGAAAAGGCTGAGGTGCCAAAGAGGAGTGACATTTTAAAAGCAGAAAAGAAGTAAGTACACTTTATGGATCCTGACAGGCTATTACCCCTCAGTGGGTCATGTGCTTGTCCATCGTCAGACACACATCAAGTTCATTTAAGGCCTTTTTTGTATGACATGACTAAGCAAAGGTTAACAATCCTCCTTATTGGTTTGAGCGATTGAAGACAGAAAGACAAGGCTGAAATCAGAGTGGTGGGCGAGGGTATTGTAATGTCATGTGGAGGATTATCAGTCCAAAGTCTCCCAGACCTCTCTGACACCTTCCAGGCATTCCTCAGGGCACCTCCCACTGCTGTGCCTCCCTCATCCCACCCTCCCCTGTCAAACCCCACATATCATCCCTCTTTTTCTGTGTGACTCAAGCATTCTTGCAACCCCGTTACCTCCCCCTCCTACTCCAACCCTCCCTCTGCATTCAGCAAAGACGCTAAAGAAAACAAAGACAAGGGCTAAACATCTTTAAAACCTGTGCTTTAAGAACAAATCCTTCCCCATTTTAAACCATTTATCCCCACTGCACAAAGGCTGAAAATGCACTCAACCTCATACTCCACATAGCGATTTCACTGTTTTCAATCACCACCCGCTACTAGGTTCATACTTCAACAAGTGATAATAGGTATAAATTTGTCCAAAGAGTGGCGAACCAGCCATAACTCAGCTCAAAGAAGACAGGAAGATGGCTCTCAGGCTGAGAAATAGACGGGCTGGGTCTGGCAGCCGTTCAATAGGTTCTGTGGAGGGGAGAGGAGTGAGGGGAATACATGCTGATAGTGTCTTTGTTGGCCATTATTCACCGAGAGTGAATAGCATTAAGTTGCTGCTATGGCTCACCCCTTTCCGTCTTCCTAGTTTAAACCCCCACCCCTTCTCCTCTCTCTATTTATTCAGCCTTTCACTAAAAACAGCCTTCAACAGGTGGACAACAGATCGGTCATGACTAAAGCCTGGATAGTGTATAGAATGGGGGCAGTCTACATCAGCTCTATTTTCAGAAGCCCAAACAAGTTAAAAAAAAATCCTGAACTTTTGTTGACATCGGTTTTCATACTCATGGCAAGCGACGCAAGGTAGTAATGCTCTGTTTGTGCCAAACACGCCTAAGTATAGCATTGCTGTCTCATTATGGTTAGGCCAATGTTGTTGCTAAAGTAGCGTAGCTATGTCTTGTGTGTCATTATGACAAGCGAGATGGCTTTCACCAGCAAAGGTAATTGCACTGTTGGGATGTAAATATAGCACATCCCGCACCAGGGGCAGACAAAGACTTTTGTTTTCTTCCCAGAAACCTGGCTCAGAAGATGATTCATGTTTTGGAAGCAAATGCATGTCACTATATCACCTTTTTACAAACAACAATGGCTGTATTGAAAATACATTACCAAGGTGAACCTGAGGGGTAAAGATACAACTTGAAAATGACAGGAAGGGAGACTCAACATATGCACTGCTGGTAAACAAACGTTACATTATGAACAAAGAATACAACAAAAGGCAAAAAACATACAGTCTTATTTTTCTCTCTCTCTCTTCAGATCACACTAATGAAGCACATAAGAGAATCTCGGTTGGCTTTTAGCGGCTTCCAAGTTGTCAGAACTTTGGCTACACTCCGGCACCCGTCTCTTTCACCCTTGTTGCTCAAAACTGGTCCAGACTGGCTCAGGACTAAGTTGGTGCCATTCAAAAAAAAAAACAAAAAAAAAAACACTGCTACCTCTCATGTGGGCTTGTGTTGCATTTTTGAGGGCCTACGTGAAAAAAAAATATTGTTTAGAGGTGAAATTTGGACCTGAATCTGAAAGCTGAAGCATTGTCCTTAAACACTTTCAAGCCCTGTTGAACGTAGTCCAGCGGAGGTGCCTCAAAATGTCTCATCTCCTCCCTTCATTCCCTTTACCTAAGCCAGTTTGTTTTCATCTTACTTACAAATGTGTAGCCATTCTCTGTCTCATGAGATAAAGTTGTGCCATTATTGTCACACTGTGCAGCTCAGTGCTCTTCCTATCAGTTAACAAAATAGGCTGTGACTGTCGTAGGACCCTCAACTTTTCACTACTGCACAAAGTTGGATGAGATGTTGGTCATGGGCCTCGTAGCCACCGTCACCTTTTCATTTCTCTCTGAACTAAAGACAAAGAGTAGGAAAGATGAGATATTGGCATGCATGTGGGGTGGAACTGCTGATATAATGATGATCTCAGGAATAACAAAAGCCAATGGAGGGGGACACAGGAAATGCCGGTTAGTGACAGGGGAGCTATCAGGTGGGAGCAGGTCAGGGGTCGGAGGTGAACAAAAGCTTCGTAAGCCTCACACAGAGTGGCCGAGAGGCCCCCGGACGCACTCGCTGACGCCAAGTCTATCTGTCTACACCTTTCTCTACCCTCTGCTGCCTGCGGTTTGTTTGTCTGACAATGTTTTCTTACATCTGTTTGTCGAGTCTAAATGCTTTTCAATTTGTCCTCCATATAGACTAGGATGTCACCTCCACTTTTCTGTCAATTTACTCAAAACATTGTTTACAATGCTGGTCTATTCCCGGAGTGTCTGGGCGAAAGGACTAACCAAACACCTGCAGCACAAACAGCATTTAAAAGCTTTCGCTGCACCGGGCCTGTCATCTCTTTCCTTCTGTGGTTTTGCTCGATCAAAGGAAGGCTGTAGCTGTGTTATAGTAAGAAAGTCTTTTATAGCTACATTACGTACTATAAGCACACACACAAACAGAGAAATGTATGCACGCATGCGCCCACACATAGCAACATGATGATACCAGTGCATAATGGAGTTGGATCTCTCTAATCATACCATTGATTCTAACAACAGACATTACAGTTTGAAGCAGAGGATATATGCAAAACTGATTCACCAGAACTTCAAGGACAGACACTTAAAGAACTGTTGAATTTTAACGAGGCCGGTGAGACTGCCATCACCATTTTCATCTGGGTAGAGGGTCTAAGTGTGTGCTGAAGTGGGCATGTGCATGAGTCCGAATTAATGTGTGTTTGTGTGTGTGTGTGTCGGTGGATATGCCAGATTACTAATCAGCGCTTAGACAAAGGCCATATGTGTGCAAATCTGTGCATGGCTCCCACGTATCTCCCACATATTCCCCTTTACGTCTGCGTAAAACCGTATCAGCGAGAATGTTAGGATTGTCGGGTCAGCAGCGGTGACATCATGGCAGGCTGTCAGACGCAACAACAAGGCCTCAGCACCAGTTTCCTCCTGGTTGCATCAGCTATGTGATGCTAGGCGGCGGATCAATGACACCCACAACCAGCGCTGCTCGCTTTATAAGTCTTTAAACATTCAATACAGACAAGCAAATGATATGTCGTAAAACATCATATTCATTTAAAAAAAATGATTCCCACACCATCTGACCACACAGCCTCAGATCATACGTATTGGCCTGCAGATAACAACACTTAAAATGGTAAATGGTTGGCTCAGTTGTTTTAAACAAGCCCTGATGAATGACCTTACACAAAACACGGCCTTCAATGAGACTGCACCTTCACCTGCTTGAGCTGGTCTAAGGTCAACAGCAAAATGGCTTGATTGTTTACAAAGAGACATGAGCATAGCCTGGGGGGAGGCTAACCTGTTGAAGAAAAGTATTCAGACTACTTAAGTCCTTGCCCAATTTAGCATTATTTACATTCTGTGGTTATATAAGCAACCTGTATGACTACATTATTCCTACTAGAATCAGTCACCTGTGTCACCGGCACTCACTCTTCTTTCATGTATCCCCTGTCTATGTGAGGGGTCAAGTGTCAGAAAACAGATGCTAGTGTGTGTTTGTGTATGAGAGTCTGAGTGTGTGTGTGTGTGTGTGTGTGTGTGTGTGTGTGTGTGTGTGTGCAGAGGACCTTTCAGGTCATCAGATAAAGTGCACCTGAGGGAGGGGCAGGGAGCCCTATTTCAGCGTTACCACGGTGACTAAACACAGACAAGACCACCTGGTTGGTGGAGCCCAAACAAGGGAGGCAGAGAGGGCACCACTTCAGGATGGTAACCATGCCAGAAAATCCTCCCAAAGTGGCCCGATTCCCAAAACACAACCCATACTGTGTTTGTGCCATGACGAGCGGAGTGGAGCGCAAGAGCGCACACAGCTGTTGAATCTTTCATGGGACATAAAAAGGAACTAAGCCTACTGTACTCATTACAGCAGAGGAATAACTTCGGCCCATTTTGACTGTGTCGTCTACACATGGTTTTTTAGTCACAGTCTATCTGGTTGGACATTTAAAAAGCCATAACCGTGGTTGTTTACGTCAAGTGCCATACCACAACAAATGTATGAAATAAAAGTCCACAACACAAGTTAGTAGTAATTACAGTACACAATCAGACTGGTGCAGAAAAAAAGATTTTTAAATGCTCCTAAACATGTCAAATAATGTTACCATGGTGACTAATACATCTGATAAACAAAGACCAACTTTAAAACGTTAAGTAATTGTTTAATCAATGACTAATCCATCCTGGCTTTGCTGTTTACTTTGGATGATATTTGCAGGACTGAAAACAAGTTCAGCCACTCATCAAGACTCAAAAATAAAAGTGGAAACTCGGTAGAAAAAACAAAACAAAACACAAACAATCTCAACAAACAAGGCCATTTGTTTCACTCACCTCCTGCAGCCTAATGGTCTCTGTGACTGCCTGCCTGATGAAAAAGGAGACGAGTGAGAGGAGGAGGAAGAGCTTCACAACCCTGTCACTGTCTGTCTGTGTGTGTGTCGTGTTCACGGGCTATCTGTGGGAGAGACAGATCGACAGAGAGAGAGAGAGAGAGAGAGAGAGAGCCGGCTCAGAGCAATGCAGAGGGGAGGGGGGGGGTGGGTCAGCTGCAGAGAAAAGTGAAGTGGTGCCGCCATTCCCCGTCACCCGGGAAACCAACGCTCTTTCAAAGAAGAATCGGCCAATGGCAAACACCGGCAATTGTGTTCAGACAAAAAGTCACATGACTGCCAAAACACCACTCCCTATGCACAGAGTGAGAAGGGACGGAGGAAAAAAAAAAAAAGAAGTTGGGGGGTGGAGGTGATAAAGAGGGGAAAAATAAAAGGGCGAGGACAGAAAGAAGAATAACAGAAGTAGATAGTGTGAGAGAAGTTTCGCTCAGTTATAGAGACATGGGAAAAGGTCACAAGGCCCGACTCCATCCAGTAACTATCTGCATGTAGGAACAAACTATTTCCCCCTCATCTTCCCCACAGTCCCGTCTTCACATCAGCTTTCTAAAACAGGTTGGCTGTAGCCTATTTCTGTTTTCTAAGAGGAACAATGCTGAGCAGCACAGTGTCACACTAATGGTACAGCTCTATCTCTCAGCTGGCACGCTC
This sequence comes from Argyrosomus regius, assembly GCA_946959425.1. Classification (NCBI taxonomy): domain Eukaryota; kingdom Metazoa; phylum Chordata; class Actinopteri; family Sciaenidae; genus Argyrosomus; species Argyrosomus regius. The sequence goes on from OX336886.1 coordinate 17,829,299, forward strand.
AAACATTACCTATCTACTTCCATACTAGACTAGATTTACTTCCTTTATACACTGTGTTCAAACCATATATGTATAACCAAAATCACTTTTTAAAGTTTCCTCCTCACCTTTGTCACAATCTCTTTTCAAATCACTGAAGTGGTTTTATTGGGTAAAATCAACACGAATTACAAGTTCACCCCTGTTTTGTCAGTGTACATAGGTTATCAGCTAATAATTTTAACGTTTGTATTATAAAATTATGTACTTTCCTAGAAATGAGCATTGTGTTTTGAAAATGCTTTGACGATGCTCATGCGGTCGAACAAGTTTCACAGTGGTAGTTGTTAACCTGTCAACAGGTGAGTAATTACAAAGGGGACGATCCTGTCAACTGATCAAGCAGATGGTATGCATTACTAATACTTTGATAAGTAGTCTTTTAGTTCAACAGTCGGAAATCTGATCGTAAAGTAGGTGAGGCAAAGAAATAAAAACACCCAAATTGTGTGTTCATTGTTACTGTCAGATCCTTTACAAAAGCCACATTTTGGGGATGCTAGTTGCTAGCAAATGCTGGAGGGCTTTCCTAGTATTCTAGTTTCTAAATGAAAAGGGCTTATTGTTAGCTTTTTTGGATATCGAAGTGCTAGAGGTCATATCAAAGAGCATTAACTTCTTATCACATGACATCTCATCGGGTTTTCAATTGCAAATACAACAAACCAAGGTGGGAGTGAAGTCGGCACAGATGCGGTGTTACATTACAGCAGAAAAACCAGATGGATTGGTAGTGACATAAATGTGGAGTTGTCTTATGTTTGGTTTTGTAAGGTCCATAAAAGAGATTTTAAAAGAATGGCACTATTGTCTTTGGAAACCTTCATGCTGCTCATTATTCAGAATATTTTTAGTGCCAATTTTGTCAGAAGGAAGACAACATTAAGAGTCACATTTACTTTTTAAATAAGTGAGGTTTTTCCTATATTTGTCTAGTGTCCCTTCTAGTTTCTTCTTTCTATTTGGAACAACTGCCTTACATGAGACGACACTAGAGATAAAAACAAAAGACTCACAACCATAACACTAACATTCTTTCAAAATGCTCAGTTTGTTCTTATAGTAACTGCTAAGTGGTGCACGAAAGAGCCAAAAAAGATGGATTTCGGGGTATAAAATCCTGGCTCTTCTGGCTTCCACATTGTGGGGCCCATAGAGAAAGCACATTGCAGACTTCTGCCAGCCGAGCAGCTAACTTCCAGTTTAGCTATCTTTCCAGATGTTTTTGGACTGAATGGATCAAATTTTAATAGTGAAGTTGTTTTTGCGACTTTGTGGTTGTGACAGATAAAAAAAAATGTATCTACCATTTTACAGCAGCTTCTTTCACAGTATAAGCTAATGGGAAAAAGTATTTTTTTGAGTTAGTGTGCGATATGTGATGGACGACAGTGCTGTCTTTACATGGTTTGGTCACTATTTCACAATGGCTTCAAAGCCCTCTATCTTACCATCACTCACGACAGAACCCAAAGATACTTGAAATCTTTCATTTAGAGCAGCACCTTGCTCATGAACCCAAGGGAACAATCCACTTTTTTCCAAAACGGTACTAAGCTTTAGATTTAGAAGTGCTGACCCTCACGTCAAACGTTTTGCACCTGCTTTCGAGCATCCCCTGCAGAGCGGAGGACAGAGCCCAATGAAGCCAGCAAAGCTACATCAACTGCAAAAAGCAGCGACGCAGAAATCCCTTTTCATGTTGATTAATTTGATTCGATAGCAGATGGCTGAAGAGAGACATAAAATAGTAGTTTGCATAGTAGAATCTTGCCACCCCTGAAATCACCCCATGGCCCTTAGGCTGGTACTCAGCCACTAGTTTGCAGATTAGTGTTATATCTAAGCATAAACATAAGTCATTCATCCTAAAATGATTCAGTTAAGAAGTCAAAAGCTGAAGTAGAAAACTTCACTTTTTCCCCCCCGCAAATCTCAAAGTGACTTTTATTCCAGTTTACAACAGTGTGTTATTTCTAGCCTACAGCAATAAACATACACTTCAAAATCAAAGTCCCTATGAATGTGCAGTGAATTGTGTTTTTACAATGCACCCTGGCATCTACCCACAGTAGTAAACTAAATTAGAGTGAAGCTTTCCAGCGTACATTCCCAACAGAACAGTGAGACAATACAGTCTGCGAATGTTAGGTAGCGGGTTTATTACTCAGACTGAAATCACACATCTATCACTTTCTCAGCAATGCGCTGTACACTTGAACACAATCATCCGCCTTGTAATATATCGCCTCAGCACCAGTAAATTACCCTACTTCAGCTGTGGCAGGCAGGTCTCGTTCTCAGAACAGCATTTACCAAGAGAAAAGGGGCCCAATTACCTCTCTACAGCCTGAGTGTGACAGGATGGCTGATGAGCCAGTGCAGGAGAAGGTGACAGTATCCGACACATGGACAGCAATGACAAGTCTAAGCCTCCGCCATTGATTTTTTTTAAAAAAGGTAATGGAGAGGACTACCTGAGGATTAACAATCATGTATCAGCTTGTCAATAGATTAAAGGCACATTCTGGCACCAGGGCTCACAGCAGATTCTTTGGATATTCTTGCAGATGGAGCATGCAACGTCGAGATTAGGTCTAATCATGGAATGACAGCAAAAGCAGTCAGCTTCACAGGTTTGAGAACAATAAATTACAGTTTGCAAACTGCTCGGCTTTGTTCCCTAAATTGCACTTGCCTATCCAATCTGCTTAAGACTTGAAAAGAAAAATCAGAACAGAGCCGGTGGGGCTATATTTTGCACTCACATGATACCAAATCAGATGTGTGATTCAATCCTTATCATATTACTGGACAACTGGTAGTAGATATAGTTTTCCTCTACCACTGCTCATCAGGAAGTCAAAAGGCAACTCTGATATTAAAAGGCACAACTGAAGTATCTCATGCTAGTTTGCACTACAGTAGATCTAAACTACCCTAGTGTGTGTGCGTGTGTGTGTGTGTGTGTGTGTGTGTGTGTGTGTGTGTGTGATTCTAAGCTGGTAGACAAGGCTTTATATTCTTCGGTGTTGAGCAGCTGGACAGATGAGTCACCATGAAGCAATTTCATAGTGTAAAGGGGACAAGAGGTCAAGCAACTAAACACTTTACAGTCAACTTTTAGCCTGACTTTTCATTTTAATCCAGAATTATGAACAGAGTTTGAGCTGCTACAGTATTATGGGAAAATACTAAACAAACCTTCACTGCAGCACTGCAGCATGAATCCATTCCCTGAATCAGAAATATTCAGCCATTTAAATGTTACTTTCACTCATCGTCAGCTCAGGTCCACTTAGAGTTTTGCTTGAATCAATTAAAATGGACTATAGCTGTATACTGCAAAACCATCTTATCTGAGCCTTGTTCTCAAACACACACAAACATGATCTGATACAATATCTCAAGCATTAATCCACAAACTAATCAGACATGGAAGACCACACACTAATGGAAAAACATCACAGCTTCTAAAGACATAAATAAAATATGTATGAAATGCACATAGCTAAGACCTGAAGAAGCCATAACAGCCATTTCAAAAAGTTGACAGATTCACTTATGGTCAATCAGTGACGTGCTAAAGATAAAGAAAAGGGAAAGAAAACAACATTATATATATAAAAAATAGGAAGTAAGAGTGAGATACAACAACAGAGGAGAAGTTCACAGACAATGGACCCACAGGGACAATCAAGAAAAGGAAGAGACAAATACATATGTTGTCTAACTATAAACTGAACAGAGCAGCTTGTTTTGAAGTGTGACATCTAGATTATATATTGTACCAGAGACTGACTGGCACTCATTACAGTGTGTGTCCAGTAAGAACACAATGAGACAGTGTCCACAACTAGGATTTGTTTAATGAACCAGTGCAAAGTTACAGCCCTCTTCTTGCCCCATTGCAAGTGTCTATGTGTGGTTTTTACAGAGGAAATGAGAAATAAATTTCAAGTGGTGTCTACAAAGCCTACAAAGAATGCTAATTATTTATCCAAGCGTAGCAACACAAATTAACTGTTGCAGCCAGTACGCGGATGCTTGCAATTTGCATGACTTTATATAAATATCTCCAAATAACTCAGAGGCAAGATAATGGTATTGGTATGGTATATAATATAAATAGCCTAGGTCATTGCAAAACATTATTGGCCCTTTAATACAGCCAGACTGACAGGTAAACAAAGACAGATATAGTACATGGTAAACAAAAGACTTTTTGTAGAACATGTGTGGTAAATACATATTACAGCAACCTGAGGAATGCTGTGGTTGGGATGTCGGGATGTCTTTGGACAGAGCAATAAATCCTCGGGTTAATAAGAGGCAATAAGATTAATCAATTTGTTCATAAACTAATTGGGAAATATCAATGAATTAATTCCACAACTTTTCAAGTAATAATGCCTCAAGTTCCCCATAACATAAATCTATCTACTACCACAGATGTCACAAAAACTAATCAATAAGGGGCACTGAGCGTATTGAAACATCATAATTATTAAAAAAAAAAATCTCAGCTGGGTTAATCCCTCAAAAGCTGAGTGTTGTAGCAACAGCATCTGCTTTACAAAAGTGTTAATATATTGGCATAATCTGACTCACAGATTTTAATGATCTTCTAGTGTTGTCATTTTTATTTCACTTAATTTAAGCGTTTTTAAACATTAATCTAACCCACTAAAGTTGCACTTATAACAACTTAACAACAAAGTTAACAGGTTACGTTAGCACAAACTATATTTTGAATAGATTTTAGTGCTGAAGCAACTAATAGTCAACCACTATCTGACTGTAAGGGCATTAACATACTACATAACACAAAAATGAAGCCACATAGACTTACTAAGAGTATTATCGACCAATTTCTAAAGCAACATATCTCTTTTTTTTTTGAGTTGCACAACAGAGTCAGTGAGAAAAGTTTTGTATCCCAGTTTACGTTAGCCTGTCATGTCTGCAGGTGCAGCTCTCTGAGCTTTCTTGCCAGGACTTGTTGCATCCTTTGACAAAATGACAAAACATTTTAATTTCGCATTATTCCGCCAGAGAATAAAATACAAGGTGAAAACAACTTACAAGTGGTTTAGAAGTCGAGCTTGACACGACGGACAGCAGAGTGTCTAGTCCTTCTGAACCCCGTCGTCAAAAGTCTGCTGGTGTCAAGTCAAATTATTCCGGAAGTAGAATTAATACCGTGTCCGGTTAGCGGTTTCACATTAAAAGCACAAAACAAGCCAACATATCTGAGGAAGAATGTTCAGTTATTTCTCTCAAGAACATGCACATGCGATCCTGTATATGCAACATGCCATACAAACAAACTAACCACACATGATCAGTCTGAGGAGCAGCCAGGAATGGTGTTGACATGTTAAATTAACATTTTAGGAGAATTAGTTGAACATTTTGGGAATTAGTTTCTTAACAATTAGGCTAAAAAGCTGACTAACCTGTGTCAACACAGATCTTAAGAAAGTCCCAGACAAACAGCATGGTGGCAGCAGCAGACTTACGGAGAACAGTAAAGCTTTTATATTATGAGTAACTGAGATGGCAGCAGATAACTTACGCTTGACTGCATTGTTGTTTTATCTCTGTGTTACTTTAATTGAATACAATGAAACTTTACGGTACTGCAAGTTTCAAGACTAAAGCTGATATTATCTTACAAAAGGGTGAATTGACATCATTCAAAGAGGCCACCAGGAGATGCACTGATGCACAGAATGTTATCTTTAAAATATACAACGTGTTACGGCAAGCGTTTCAGCTATGATGAGGCGGAAGTTTTAGAAGCAGAAAGTTGTAGTTGCTTCTGTACTCACCTTTTCATCATGTAAAATTGCCTTTGATAATGTGTATGCTTTTATAAAACATGATAACTATCACTGACCTCAACAAGACTGGCTATATTTATACTGGAAAGCCATAAAACTTTCAATGCACCTTTTTTTTGTTACTGAATCAAAAATGTATATGAATAAAGTTCTAAGAAGCTACATGATTCACAAAATAATCTAGAACTTTAGTGTTAATCATTTGCCACTCTACCCAGAAGAATTGAGGAAATCTTAAAACTTTATTTGCCAAACATTCCCCAAACTAGTGACTCATGTTTATTGGGTCACATGTAGCTTTGCCAACATATGCAAAACTACAGCAAAATCCCACAAAATTTGACAAACAACTGAAAAGGAATTACAAAGCAAAAAACTACAACATCTGTTTGTGTTTTTATATTAAGCTCTCATCTTCTCTTCTTAAAGCAAGCCAAGATACTGTTATAAAATTGATGCAATTTAAGTAGGCCAGAAAACAGGTTTCTATCCTAGTGCTACAGCATTTCTTCTCCTCCTCTTGAACAACAGGTAATCCCCAGTGCCTCTTGCTGCTCATAGTTACTAAACACATGACCTTGAAACAGAATGAGCGGAAAATGCAGTATTAGCTGCGGTTATCAATTCAGCATTGCAAAACAAGTCAGAGGACTGCCTTCATATGGTGTGAAATTGTCTTTTTTAAAATCTCTATTATGTCTAATTGTTTTGTATTTAGAAAAACATATAAAGAAGCATAAAACTTTTTTCAAATTTATGGTTGTTTTAGTCAAAGATAATTCTCTGACATCAACTTGGAACTGCTGAGGGACTTGGCCATGTTAAAAGTAAACCAACATGATAGTGGAACTCACAGAAAGACAATTACTGTGCCTGCATGTTTTAACTGTATTGTCTTGGCATACAGATCTATAAATAATTGTGATTAACTTTATGCCTTTTGAATACCATTATGGATTGCATGTCTGCACGTGGTTGTAAAGGTGTCACGTTATGAGTTATGCAGCCTAAATATCTTGAATGGAATGTTCCTTTCGGCAGGATCCTGTGGTCTCATGTACTGTACAAACATCTTCTCCTAGGCCTGTCTGAACTCATACTCAAGGTATTTCCAGTTGCAGCATCTGATCGTGAAAAGTGACCCGTCTAAAGTAAAAACAAGAAGGAAGCTTCCTCTGCTAATGGAATAACATTTTCATTCCTTTTCAGTCACAAGTTCTGTTGTTGTGAGTATGTTTTTTCACAATGCGTTTCCTTGTAATTTGTTCACGCCCATCTTGTTATCTGCAGTTACAACATGAAGGTACAACAGCACTGTATGGAGACAGCTTATTAATTGAACCTTCTGTCCCTGAAATAGTCTTCTGAGGAATGTAACAACAACATGATCTTGGATTGAATCGCATCTACCTCATCTGATATTTGCTTTAGTGGTACTCACAGCATGTGTTAACACAGTTTTCTCCACTCCAGTTTGGCAGAAATGTATGCATTTCTTTGTTTACCCTTGTGTGTGTGTGTGTATTTGTGACAGAGAGGGTTTTATTTTGCTGTTGTGTATTCTATTATCTATTTTCCTTAATAACATTATGCTCCTCCTGTTTTTTAGAACCATCTCTGGGGAAAAGGCTCCACAAAGCAAATTTATGACGTGGTAGCACTGCAGTGCTATAATTGTCTCTTTAATTTGATTTTTGGTTAAAAAGACCATCTACATGGACCCTGGCTTTTCTGACCACAGTGGTGTTTTATTAGATAAAAGAGAGATGGTGGCAAGCTTTTTAAGAAGAAGCTTGACAATAGAAAATAAATCCTTACTGCACTAAAGCCACTGTTTCACTACATATCAGACATATCGGAGGAAATAGTTTTCCTTTACAATCTGATTTTCAGTTTTTCTCACAGTATGTCCCAAAATCATAGCCAACAAAACAAACAAACCAACAAAAAGTAGACCCTTCTGGTCTGTCACAGCATCTGATAATAACTGGGGAGTGGAAGAAACCTTCACACAGAGCAGATTAGGTCCCCAGCACTGACCAGCTGTGCCAATGATCCCTTTCAGAGAAATTATAAGACACTCTTCACACACTCTTTCACAGAGTAGGTGGACAGTATCCCACTTTCCCACCATAAAAGACCTCTCCTTTCATTTTCTCTCCATCTGTGCCCTGACACATAATAGCAACAGTGAGATTGGAGTGTGGTTGAAAACACCTGACAGAGAGCAAGGTATAATCGAAGGTTATACAGTTACGTGACTGATAGGGCTGCAACTAACGATTGTTTTCATTATTCATTGATTGTCCATTTGATTAATAGTCCATTTGGTCCATAAAATGCCATAAAATGGTGAAAGATGTTTCCCAAAGCCCAAGGTGACATTCTTGTTTTGTCCACAACCAAAGGTATTCAGTTTCCTGGACTTAAGAAACCAGAAAAATATTCCCATTTGAGAAGCTGAAATCTGGACAGTTTTTCTTAAAAAATGACTCAAAATTATTAATCCAGTATCAAAGTATTTATATTAATTTTATAGTTGACAACTAATAAATTAATCATTGTAACATCATACATTTCTGTGTGTGACGTGTGTGTGTATCTCTTAATCTAACACTGTGGTGACAAGTGTTACCAGTGCTTTCAAGGTTTAATGACTGTCTGTGCTTTGTTACTTTGACTCATTTATTTACATCCTGTTTCTGTGGGCACAGCTGAGGCACGGATGACAGAAAAATGGGAAGGGCTTTTAGATGTGTCTTTCTTAGTTTGTGTGGGTGCCAGGTCCTGTCAGGTATTCATACAAAAGAACAGACAAGTTTGGAAACATCTGCATGCTGGTTGTAGTGGTTCACCTGAAATGGAATTACAGGTTAAGATTTGTCTGACAGTTTCAAAACAAGCCGCTAATCTCAACATGTTTTGACCTTACGAACTACTAAGGTATTAGTCTTGGCTGCCTCTCTGGTCTCTAGGACACAAAAACAGTCTAGTATTGTTCTTGACAGTGCAACGATAGATAATTTCCAATAGCTCTTGGAAAACAATAGGATAGGTCACAGTTAGAACATTAATTCTGAATAGACTTGATTTGTTCCACTCCATTACTTGTGCAGTGTATCAGTCAATACATCACGAGACATTTTCTCTTGTATTAGCAGTGTGCAGGGCCAAAGCTTGCATCTATGCCTTTATATGTATGGTGTAACATATTACACTCTCTTTGATGCAAATGCCACCTTAGCTATGGATAAACAGGCAACTAAAAGGAATGAATCTTGTGTTTCAAGGATTTCAAGGATAGTTTGCTCAAGGTGATTGAAGCAATGAATTTGATTCAATGTTTACAGATAGTGCCATCAAGTGGCAAGATTTGACTATTACACCATGAATATCAAGACGATCACTGACACTTCAGGAAACCTCAGATGGAATGAATGTTTACATTTTATTAACCTTACAGCTCAGTTTTAATGAAAGCGAATCTAAAATCATTTTGTTGTTGATTTTGTTTTTAATTGGATCAAAGAAAAGGTAGCAGGTAGTTAGAATAATTCAATATTTCAACCTGAGAAATGTAAATGTGAGGTAATAGTCACATCCTCTTTCACTTTCATGTAGCAACTCAGTAGAATTTGAGGGATTATCTCACATGACACTGTTACTCATGTTGAAGCATGTTGAGTTTACTGGGTGTTGGTGTTGGAATACTCTCAGTATCTTATGGATCTTCAGTAAAAAACAAACAAACAAACAAACAGCTAATTCCAACAAACCATTGTGTGAGCGATGTTCAGAGCAATAAGGACAATGATCTCCCTGAATGGCCTCCATGCTACCACTCTCTTTATGTATGTAACAGTCTCATTAGTGGCCAAGCTGCCAAACATTTGCCCATTCTGGTGTCAGTCTGGGTGTGAGCTCCCTCTGCAGGGCTGGAGTATGTGGTGCTGGTGATGTTTCTGCAGAGCTGCCCTGGCTGTGTGAGGACGTGTAATCACCGGTCTATCCTGGAGTTTGGACATCTGAGGGCTTTGAAGATGCTTCCTGCCAGATTGTAAGCCGGATAAGTCCATCTCTGCACTGCAAGAAAAAAAAGGTTTCTTTAGTACCACCCTATACAAACAATTAAGTTGAACTCAAACTGTTAGTGCTAATAACTAGTTACAATCAAATGTAGAATTTAATTGTCAAATGATAGCACCGGCCATTTGTAAAAACACATGATTATATTTTCTAAACATTCACCAATATACGGTATTTAAGTCACCAGTTTTATTGAAACTTTAGTTCAGTATTGTTTCTAAAAATGCACAGCATTTAGAACTACATACATGATACAGGAAAGCCAAAACGGCTGAAATGTATTGCTTTTAAACTGTTAAAATACATACACATTTGTATATAAAAGTAACTTTTAGTGATGACATACTGTGAATCCATGAGCCCGTCAACAAGGGCATTTGTCGGAGGCGGGTGGGGTATGTGTGCAGACAAGGGCAATACATCAGTCCTGGTCAACTGCTGGTCCCTCTGGAGTGTCAGGTTTGTGCCTCCTACAGTTATACCTGTCCCAGGAGGTTGCCCTACTCTGCTGAAATCAGGTAAATGTTCTGAATTGGTCTGGCTGAGTCGAAGCCTACGTGCACGGATCCCCGGTGGCTTACGATTACCAGTAGCTGGTGTGGCACTGAGAGGGGGAGAAGGTGACAGCGTGGTGTCTGGGGACTGGGACAGTCGAGCTACGTCAGGGGAAAAGGCTTCTCTTTGATGCAGGTCTGAAAACAAAGATTAATAATTGCAAACGGTTTAGTAACCGCCATTATAGTTTGTAATCTAATAGTATGTAATTGGTTATGTCTTTCTTTTCAATTCAGATGTTATTCTTGATAGATTGCTGATCATTATCGTTTTTTAATTCTCTCAGTCGTTTCAACAACAACATACAATGTTCATTCAGTGAGTGTTCACCTGGGGAAAGAGACTGGAAAGAAGAATCTGGTGAGCCAGTATCAAGGCTGTCGCAATGCTTCTTCTCTCCATGTTCTTCCTCACTACTGTCACTGCTCACGCCACCAGAGCCTTCTTCTTCTTCTTCTTCTTCTTCATCATCGTCATCTTCCTCCTCTGCTTCATCACTATGCTGAATAGCCAGGACCTGTGGTAATCTCTCTGTCTCTATGGCCCGGAGACGCCTCAAAAAACAATGTAGAAAGATATTTAGTTTCATTCGCCTAAGGTTTAAAGAGGAAGCCATGTTGTCGGCTGAAGTGAGGAACAAACTAGAAGACTTTTAACCCCAACTATCTGAGTCCTCATGGATTGTAAACGCTTTATATCGTTTGTTTAGTGTGTTTACAGCTTAAGCAAAAGGCAGTAGGGTGTGCAAGGAGTTGGTACCTGCTGTGCTGCTCCCTCCAGGCTCTAAGCTCAGCCAACACATCAACGCGTTCTCTAACATCAGACTCCTCAAGGTCATATGTATGTTCTGGAACGTGGATAGGCAGGTCACGGGGGGTGAACGTAGACTTGCTGGGTGCTGTCTATGAGATGGAAACATAACAGAAATGTGGCCTGAGAGATGAGTACATTAATTATGGATAGACAGTAGTATAATGGTCAGACAGAGAGGGAGAGTAAACATCAAGCACGGCAGACAGAACAGGAGGGAAAGGTAAGAGGAAGACAGAAGTGGTGTGTACATGCCAGTATGACAGATCACATGGCATTGGCAACGAGAGCCCCATCTGTCAAGTCCCTGTCCCTGTCCCTGACACTGTTGCAGTGACTCCTGCTAATAATTAGCTCCTTCTGTTTATACTGACTTGACATTAAACAGATGAGCTGGTGGTGTCAAACAGCCATAATGGCCTCTTAAAGCCAATAAAGCTTGTTGTTCCCCTGAGTCGACAAAGAATTCTTCTACAGTATGCAAGAACTTGATGTCTAATTGATAAAGACTCTGATTAACTTTTTCCAAGAACAAGAACAGAGTTTTATCATCCAAAACACATCACCTACCCTTAACTTCTCTCGCCTTGCTCGAATAGCCTGGACCGGGTTTCCACAGAACAGGATCTTACCAGCTCCTTCAAGAATCAACAGATAAGAGAAAGATTTTCAGTGAATCAAACAGTTTCCTGACACAAACAAGTCCTCTTGGTGGCACTGTGGAGTAAAGATTGTTGTACAGAATGGTGCTAATGAGAAAGGCACTAAAACTAAACAAAATGTGCAGGTATAAATGGTTCTCATAGATCAGTAGTTTTACATGTGTTAATCAAAGCACTAAAGCAGCAACAAAGACACATTTTTAACAGACAAGACAAGACAATCTGATTGTATGTGGAAGGTCAGGTCACAGTGGAAACATCAGTGTGAAAAACAGCTGTTGGAGTGCCTAACCATGAGTCAGGGTGCTGGTTTCTGCTTCCACAGTTGCTAGATCTGAGTCTGCAGAACCAGGTCTTGATCCAGAAGGAGAGAGAACTCCAGATCTGGTCACCGACATAGGTCTGGAGCCAGTGTGAGGTCTGGAGCCTGCTAAGGAGAGGGACCGGACAGAAGAGTGGCTGGAAGCAGGGCGCCTGGCTGAGGCAGGTCTGCCGTAAGGACATGCACCGTCTGCTGTGTCCTCTACAAAGACAAAAGTGAGTGGGCCATTAAATACAGAGCTGTAATTAACTGGTCCACATCGGATGACTCAAAACAACATATACATACACACACCGTCTTCAGTAGCTGCCTGAGAAGAGTTACAGTCTCTGATGGAGTTTTGGAGAATGGCCCAGTCTTCTCCCATGGTGCTGCTGCAACTACGCCCATCCTCCTCCACCCTGAAATTGTCTAGGTAACGCAGCTGAGGGACCAGCTCCCTCACTGCAGCCCGATAACTATAGTCTTGCGTCTGGGTTGAAGGGAGGGAGAATAGGAAAGAGTAGATGGAGCTGATATTAGTTCAAGTGACTGTGACTTAAATGTATGTACAGCAGTGTACACTGTCACACCTTAGTGCTCATACTCAACACAGACAATTGTCTGTGTTCATATATCATGACTGATATTTTATATATTTTGAATGACATGTGCTGTATCTTTTTGGGCTTGATGATGCTTTAATGAATCCGTGGAACATAACAGCATAACAACAACTAGTGCTACCAAACTCTAAAATGGGCACTTTGCATCGACATTTGGTCTTTTATCAGGACACACACACAGAGACAAGGAGAGAGAGTGAGCAGAGAGAGTCCAGTGAATCACTGAGCTACTAAGCGATCAAATTAGAGCTCGGCACTCCTGCCCTTCACTAAACCACACAGATGCAATGAATGAAAAAAGAGAGTGAAAGGCTGGCAGGGAGGAAACGAAAGAGAAAAGAGGAGAATGAGGGCTGGGTGAGAGGAAGTGAGCGGATGTGTGTGTGTGTCTTTGTGTGTGTGTGTATGATGGGAAGAGAGAGAGCAAGAAGAGTGATAGTTTGGCAAGAGAGCAAACCCAAGAACCCCTCACTCACTACAAAGCACAGGCCTAATGCATATTCAGCTCAGCATCTCCCCTCATTGCCCTAGTTTCCTAATTAATGCTCTGCTGGTGGGTGTAAATAAACACATTCACATTGGCCCAAAAAAACTCACAGCACACTGTGTCTTGAATCAGCACAAGGTGGAAAGGCATCGTCCACCCTGTATATCCAGCTACACTCAATATCACTAAATATGTGCATGGTGAGCTGCCGGCCATTTACATCCAAATAAAAATGTATTGGCCAGTTTTCAAAGAGATCAAATAGCACAGTAATGTAATAATAAAACATTATGTCTGTGTCATGATGTCTCCACAGAGGAGCATGCCAGTTACGTGGCTGCTATGTTTGATTATTTTGATGCCTCCTCCTGCTCACCCCGTGTCCTATCAGTTGTGCTGAAAGACCCAGATACAGAGCGGTGAGATCACACAGATACTTTCATGTCTCAGCGCATGCTAATTACATTTCGGTCATTATCTGACAAAGGGCCGAAAGCCTGCTAGCACAGGAAAAACGACTAGCTGAATATTACTTACATCAAAACCACAAGTTGCATTTGCAAGTTGTGGTTTTACAACATCAACTGAAAACGACATTTTCTTTTTTTTTTTAGGAACTCGCCACAGCTCCTTGCTCAAGCTTTTATTCAGCTCCACCCATTCTTGATTTTTTTTTTTTATATCTTTTGCCACATTTCTGTGACTTATGCATGAATTTGTATTGGCTACCTCAGGTGGCAATGATCCAGGATTTAAAGTGTATCTGCTCGCAGTATGTCACAGCTAAAAGTCTGTTAGACGCACACACACCACCATCAAAAGTTCTCATCAGTGATTTATCATGCTTGGATTATGACACAACTGCTGATCAGTAATAACTGTTGGTCTTAAGTACAGTACAGACAGATATATGACTTTTGTAGCTAATATTGGCTCTCCCTGATGTCTCCAATTCCACTACACTCCCTTTGGAACAATGCTTATTTGTCAAATATCTGTGTCTGCTGAATCACAAAGGACAAACAAAGAGCCTGACAAGGACATGCAGATAGGTCCGGTGAACAACCTTATTCAAGTGCCATCTCTTATTGCAGGAGGGGACAAATGTATAATATTTTGTTCTTTGATATAGACAGCATTACAACAACATTACTCTACCTGGATAGCAGTGGGGTTTGGGCGTACACACACAGGGTTTCCCTCCAGCGTGAGTGTATGGAGTTTGCCACACAAACCTAGATACTGAACCTGGACTAGGTCATCCACATCATTCCCTTCCAGATCGATCAGCTGCAGGTTCTCCAGCATGCCAACCTGACTCAGGTCTGACACGTTGTTATAGGACACATACAACTCCTGAAATAAAGAGAAGGTGTACATATTGCATGACAGAGATGACTGATTTTCTTTAAATATTTAAAATAAAGTTAGGAAAGCATAGTACTAGCCCAGAACAGTTTTCTGAGTTGTTGAATTGTGTCTTCACGGAACAATCTGTAACCTTTAAACTATACCTTGAGAGAGGAGAAAGTAGAAATGCCATCTAGGTCTTGTAGGAAGCAGCGAGGCATCCACAGCGCCTGCAGGTGGGAGAGGGTGGTTCCCAGGTCTCTGAGGAGACAAAATAGTACAAACGTGATTTGGAGGCAGGAAAGGGAGTTACACAACACTGTGAATCACGAGAAAGGCTATCCAGTCCCTTGGCCACTGAGGCTAGGAACTCTTTTCTCTTCCCCAATATGGAGGCCTCTCCTCTGCCGCCCACTTTTCTCTACAGCACACCCCTGCTCTGACCCTTCCAGCAGAGCCTCAGCCAGTCTATCTACAATCCCGTAACACTCTGTCCACAACAGCTCCCACAGCCCAGAGCAGGAAATGCTATCAGAGGCAGTGCACGTCCGGCTGGATCTGCTTGCTCCTCTCAGGGTGGAGCAGACAGCTCCCTATCTTTCTGTTTGTACTCTCATATCCCTCAGCAGTCTCTCGGGTAACAATTCTCCACCTGTCCTGTAATAAGGAATAAATTCACAATGTGTGTGTGTGACACATTCTGGAGGTTTATTGCTTTTCTTCTATCCGATTTTGATGACACAGCTGTGGCTGCAATCAAACTGGTAGGACAATCCAGGAGAAGCTGCGCATATTTCCTGTGTTTTTCTCTGCGACTGTCCAAGTGGACAAATCTGATAGCTGATACGCCACAAATGCATCTGTGTCCTATTGTGAGACAGGTGGGTGAACCTGTTCTCCACGTGTATCCATACCTAAGACTGTGCTGAACACCACATCTGTTGGTGTCTGGTTTACAAGCAGTAACATGCATCTTCCATACAGAAACACTGTATTACAAGTCCCTGTTGTAAAAACTTGGCAGAGCAGAGTCCTACACCTGCAACTACACCTTTTTTTCCCATCAGGTGCACTTCCTTGTCCCTTCTAACCTGCTGTTCTGCTTCAAAGCACTGTCTTTTGATGGCTTTCAGGGCCTCTCAATAAAAAAGTGTCTTCTTGCACACACTTCACAAGTATGAAGCATGTCAGTAGTCCCCATGAGTCCATCACTGCTCTTAGTCAAATTACATTCTTCATAGAAAAACCTGGACCTGCTAAACATGAGCTAAATATGAAATGGGTCACGCAGTGACAAGTAGCGTACATCAGTAGCACAAATTCAGTTTTGTTTAACACCATATCTTATTTTTGGTTTCGGGATTAGCAGCTTCTCAAGAATCTGTAGTATTCCATGAGGTCATGTCAACATGAACCAGTAAGAAAACAAGAAGATGGTATTTGTGTTATGTAACCTTACGCTTACCTTACTGACATAATCACGCTGTTGTTCATTCTGAGCTGCTCCAGCCTGGGCAAGTAGGCACCTACAAGACGATCAGATAAACAAAGCCATGTCTCTTACTATCATGTAACAGTGGGGTGATTATTTATTTGTTTTTAATCCAGCCTACTGGCACAATTCCAAAATCACCTCATCAGGTGCTCAATCTCAATTGGCTAGAAGGAAGAGCACCTAGAGTGGCAGACAGGGCATGACTCACACACGTTTTGTCATGTCTGCGCTCGTTGAGAAATCTAGGATTGAGGAAAAAGGTGAGTATAATGAAGATGTTTCTCCACTATTATCAGCGCAGTCATCTTGCTCTGAGGTTGGCACACCTTACAGGAAATTTAGTAAGGATACATTGTGTGCGTCATAGTAATGTGTCTGTTATCTAGTTTTGCTTTGTGATTATCGATGTGGTCATTATGAGCATCATATGTTATGAATCGTCATCCTGCACAGTGTAATTGGGTTTTTTTTTAATGAATTTAAATGTTTCTGAGTGTGTGGCCATATTCAAATAAAAGAAAGACTAGATATAAACGACAAAAACTAAAGAAAAGAGAGAGAGCTCTAATGAGTACACATACAAAGTTTGTATCTGTGCAATATGGTCTGAAAAAGTAAGCCATGATTTCTATGTATAAATGTAATGTAATGTTTATCTCACCAAAGTTACCCAGTGTGTTTTCTTGTGTGTCTACACAGATCTCCAGTGAGGTCACGTGAGAGAGATCCCTTGTTCCACACAGCAATTCCTGTAAGGAACAGGAACAGTACATCGGCTGACTAGTACTGGCATGCTGAAGTGTATTTCCTCATTACTCAATATAATCTGGAGATTCCAAATTTACCTTAGACATACACCTATTACGTATAACTGGTTATACTTAATAGTTACTGCTCAGGCATAGAGGAGGGCAGTAAAAGAATACTTTCAGGGTAACACACACAGAATGATACAGGCAGGATGCCTGACGTGCAATGTTATCCCTCAACCCCAATCTCCACAGACGATTTGTAATTAAGCTACATAAATGCCTCTAACATTGCTGTGCAGTTAACAGACATAACAGAGTTACCAGACTTACCAGCTTCTCTGGAGAGAGGTAAAGCTCCACGTCTGTTTCAGAGTCCTCACAGGGCTTCATGGCAGGAGTTGGGTTGATGTGGCCTGATCCACTCAGCTCAGTCACTAGGACCCGTGCTGTACCAGGCCGGACCTCCTGGGGCTGGGACCCATGACAGCAACTCATCATTCACGGCTACCTGAAACATGAAAGCAATATAAATAAAATACTAACATGTCTTCTAACTATCGATATCTTGTCTAACTACTGCTAAATTAGCTACCTAACAAGCTAGCGTTAACTACTGCTGTCAAATGTTGACACAATGCGTGAGGCAAATCAATTAATCTCCCACTCATCTAACACCAAAGACCTTTTACATCACACATGAATGTTAAATAATATTTTTTCCTACAATATATTTACCTGTTGTAGAAAACTACAGACTAAAAAGAGCTAACGTTAACGCTATACATTTTACAGACTGAAAGCACTTTGCTTACAAGCAAAAGTTTGCTTGACAACCACAAACGACTTCCTGGATACCGCACCAGAAAAAACAGTGGCACCTTGGGATATGTAGTGCATGTAGCTCTTCGATACAGCTCTTGGGGTTAGCAATTAGCTATTAGATGTCCTATATTGACACTATTATCAGAGGTTAAGCCTGTTTCTGCTACGATAACCTCAACAAACCAACGCCAGCCTGGTGCTGCCTTCAAATGTTCATTGTAAACTCTGTTTTTTTGTTGCTGTTGTTTTTTTAAACGTGAGCTTTCAAATGCCTGTGATGGCAATTTTAGATAATGTAGCTATTTTTTATAGTGGCATAATGAAGAGGAGCCAAGCACACATAATTGTTGTAATAATTAATCTTTTAATCAGGCCGACGGAAATGAGGAAACATAGAAAAGAATAACTGGTTTGATGAGTTCAAACAAAGTGAAAATAGAAATCACAGAGTTAGCTGGGTAGAAGGAGGAGACTGTGTAATAGTAAATTCAATCAATTCCTTTATTTCAGCCACCAGGGGCACCCAACTCCCCCCCTTCTTAGAATAAGATACCACATCCTTTTGTCTTTGTGAATTGGGATGCAATCAATTTCTTTGATTGAATTATTTCCTGGATGGGCCGTCCCCTGCAGCAGACAAAGGATGTGAAAGGGGGCGTCCCTCAGGTATAAATGTTCAGGTCTCCCCATATTCGGGGTCTTTCTTCATCTTGACCGCTCGCGTGTTGATTGACCTTTTCTTTGCAAAGAAAATAAAACCTTGTCGGCCGGCAGAGGTCTCTATTTCATTCTTCACCAGCAACGGAGGAAAATTTCCACAACAATTTGGTGTCAGAGGTGGGATCCCTCGAGCGATCGTCTGGGACGGGACGCGGACAGTGACAGGCCATCCTGGAAGAAAAACTTTCCAGCCTCCAACCTCAAAATCATTTTCTGAGAAGGGAGGACTGACCGCAAACGCCCCGGATCGTCGCCGCTGGGATTTCCACGAACGTAATTCAGCGAAATTCATCTGGTGAGCACTGAAATATTGACATTTAAATTTCTTTTCTTTAAAATTTGGTTTAAATTTGGCATAACATTTCTGTTTCTCACACATCCACAATCGGTGGTCTTCTCACTTGTTCCTTTAACCAAAACGAAGTGACAAGGTTTGTTTAAATCACTTGTATCCTTTAAAAACGAAGTGATTTGCTTTTTCATTCGCTTGTAGCACAGACAAAGCGACCAGGTCTTCTCACTTGTTTCCTTTAACCAAAACGAAGTGACAAGGTTTGTTCAATCATTTGTATCCTTTAAAAACGAAGTGGTTTGCTTTTTTCGCTTGTAGCACAAACGAAGCGACGAGGTCTTTATCACTTGTTCCTCAAACGAAGTGATCCTTTACAGAGACGTCTGTATCGTAATAGTTGTGCACGACCTCCATTTGGAATGGGGAGTAAAATTCCGTCGAGGTTGGACCTCCGGTGGGGCCGATTGTGGATGTTATGAGAAGGAAATATGGGGAAAAGTTTCAAATATGGGGAAAAAGTTTAAAATATTTAAATGTCTGGACAGCTGAGTTAGGATTCCCAATAGGGGGATCCCTCAGTTTAAAAAAAAAAAAAAAAAAGTATTTGTGACCCGGGTGGATGGAACACACTTCCACGGAAACTCCTCTTTGCAGACCAAGAACACACCAGCGGCTGAGAATCCAAATTAAAAGAGGTATGGGGCCCTTTTGAAAACCCAATTTCTGTTGCTGTGTGTTGTTGGAGGTCTGTGAAGCTGGAGTCCCAAAGAAGTTGATGCCATCCAATTTTCAATAGTAGAAGAAAAACTTTAATCAGGCCGACGGAAATGAGGAAACATAGAAAAGAATAACTGGTTTGATGAGTTCAAACAAAGTGAAAATAGAAATCACAGAGTTAGCTGGGTAGAAGGAGGAGAAAAAACTGAAACCAATGTCCTCCTGTCAGGTAATATAACATGAGGAGTTTTATCACAATTTACAATTACAAACATATTACAAATGCTGGGCCTTTATTATTGGTTTATTTTATTGAATAAAAATCTTAAAAGTTCGATGTTTTTAGAAACAACAATTAGTCCATAATGAGACTTACATTTAAAGGGAAATCAATACATACAATATGAAATTTTGTGGGTGTGTTTTTTTTTTTTTAAATGCTAAGAAATTGCTACAGAAGCACGTTAGTGCTTGGTTTTCTCGGATGGGTGGGGTTGTGTTAGGGGAATTTGGACTCAGTGTGACTACTCTACGGTTCACTGGACTAATAAAAAAAAGAATAATACAGAGTAATAAAACAGGCCTCCATTACTACTGCACATTCACGTTTGCAAGGATTCCTTGCAAGTGACACTTTTAAAAACTTGGATTTGAGTAGTAAATACCAGGTGTCAGCTGGTCCTGACGTTGGAGTGTTATATTTCCGACAGCATGTGAATGCAGCAGGAACATGCATGGTAACCGGGGCGGATCTATGTTTGATAGAGCTGGGCGTGGGCTCCACACTCCTCATCCCCTCTTCTCTCGCTCTCTCTCTCTCTCTCTCTCTGTGTGGAAGCACATTGTTCAACGCGGGCTCATTCTACCCAGAACCAATGAATGCTTTGGTGCATTTTAGCTACTGAAAATTAAAACACTTTCTCGGTGAGAATAAGGTGCAGATATCTGAAGACGGCGGGAAGCAGACCAAGAACATTTTGTTTCCTTCTGGTTACAGCTGAGAGGCAACAGAGTTGAAAGATTTTCTTCTTCTTCTTCTTCTTCTTCTTCTTCTTCTTCTTCTTCTTCTCCTTCTTCTTCTTCTCCGGTAGACGAAACGTCGCTCTTGTCGCTAATTAGACCTCTGCTTGTTGTAAGTATGCAGTGCACATTCCTGTGTCCGAAATATGTCGGCAGTCACTGACTGCTTTTTTTTGTGTGTGTAATGAAACCGCTTTAAAATGCTTTCGGTGTTGTGGGCACCGCTGGAGACTGCGGTCCACAGTTAAAACATGTTAGCTAGCTATCATAACATTTGAATTCACGCCCGGTGAGCTTTTATATATCGAGCTCAACAACTCATGCTTGCTTTGTAGCAATTTGTACATGTATGGAGGAATTACACAGGTTTTTTTTTTTTAAACAATCATCTATTTTGATAAACAGTCTCGGGTGTTGTAACTTGGTTATGGAGGAATAACATTAGACCCCCTCCTTCACATCTTACTTTGAAAAAGAAACCGAAGGCATTTAATGAACATAGCAGTAGTAGGGGATTTACTTTCTGTGGCCTGTATTTTTGTGTAATGTTAAGACAGTGTTGAGTATGAGGAGGGTTTTTTTTTTTTTTTTTTTTTTTTGCTGCTGCCGAGAGTGGCCACACAGACAAGTCGGGTGACGCCCCGTCACACTGAGTAAAAACTGAATGTATCACTGCGGAAGTTAGATTCCATTACAAGGCATTTAGAAAGCTGACTTGGAAAAAAATCTACTCTAGTAGCTGTCTACTCAGACCGTTTAAGTTTAAAACGGAAAAAAGATGGCAAAGACAGCACTAATGTTCACTCAAATTATTGCCATAGCGGCTACTAGATGAGACCATCCCAAGCTGGCATAAATCCTCATCATAATGAACTGTAAGATTTAAACATTTAAGTGAAGTTCTGTGTTTACTGTCTGCTTTTTGGCATCACCACAACAACACCACCACCGCCACCACCGCTGCTGCATCACATATGAGTGGTTTCTTGAAAATCTGTCACCCACCTAGTTTTTGTTTGTTTGTTTTTTTTTATAGTAGAGTATATTTGTGGACTACACTGGTGGAATTATTGAGGTCCACAGTGTTAGTCGTGTGAATTTGACATCAGTGTCTGTAAGTCTCAGAGTGAAGGCAAGAATTCAGGCAGCTGGAAAACAGCTGGAGCTAGTCCAGCTAGTCATAGAGGTGTGATGTTAATCTCTTGTCCCTTTCTCTGAACAGCTGTAGCCTGGGTGGTGCCCAGCTGCATGCCAAAATAAGTGTGACTCTTCTGGATACCAAGAATTTTACAGATGACATACTGCTTTCATGTGTAAGGCTTTTTATTTTGTCAAATGTGTTTGCGAGAGGTTCAAAGATGGCCCAGGGAAGCAGATTTTAGGGGTGGTTTCTTTATATAAAGCCATATGTCTGACTGAATATTTTATTTTATTCTATCTTGAGGTAAAAGGAGGTTCTTTTGGTACTTTTTTTTTCTTTGGATAACTGACTGAACATTGGGTGGGATCTTCTACAGGTTGCTTTCTGTGCACGTGTGTCACAAACTTCCTCTGATTAGGTGGGGAGAAAAAAAAAAAAAAAAAAGACCACTGATGAGTTTCGGGGTGTTTGGTGTCCGATGATAAGCCTCATCGCTCCTCTAACTGGCTGGTCTTTGTGTGGAGGTCAGCTGGCCTTTTCATCTCTGCTGCTGCCTCCACCGTCTCACCCTATCCGACAAGCTGAAAGGATGACCCAGTGGGGAAAAGGTCACTTGGACTCCAGTGCCTTTAAGAGATGCTTGTTTAAGCATGCACACGTACACACAGATGCACGCAGAAACTCTTTATGTAAATGTTTGTATGGGGGGGAAAATGTTGGGTGGAGGAACTGTTTATTAAAGGATTCTCTTTGAGCAAAATGATGGTTTCATTCAAGGTTTGGTAAATTCTTTGCTTTCCTACGCTAGAGTTAGGAATTATATGGAGAGTCCTTTTTTACAGGCTTCAGCCTAACAACTAGATTTATCTCTTAAAGTCCTCACTTACTTGTGTTTCATTGGCCTTAGCGAGCACAATAGTGATTCCTTAGCTGCTGATCAACACTTAGGATGCCGTTTAGGAGGATGATGTCATTGAACAACAGTGGGAGGGTGCGGTGGGTTATTGAGGCTTTAGGATGGGTCTTGGAGTCTCAGTATTCGACCGTGATACCTCCCTTGAGAGGGTCTCCTTACCATCATCTCTCCATTAAAAATCTATTATCTCTGCAGTGGGATTGTGGCTCTGCCAGTATGGATTCTTTAACCAATTAAGCACTTTAATGGAGAGCAGAATGCATGCTGAGGAAGATGGCCATCCGTATGCCCTCCTCTTTGTGTCATGTGTTTTTGAAGTGATGGAATTGTTTACGAGGAATCATAGGAAAAGTATGTTTATCAGCTGTAGTTATTGGAGCCACACAGCTGTATTAGCTGGGGGAAAAAGCTGGAGAATGTTGAGCATTTTCATTATTGATTTCTTTATACATTTTTCAGTTTCCAGGTCGACCCCTCCCTCCTGTGGTTTTCTATGCCCTTGGCATATAGTAAGAGTAGACCTCTCCCTCCCTCGCCCTCAGCCACTCTCTCCTCCCATCACCCCTCTTGCTGCTCTGTACTCACACCCTCCGTAAGCTGTCATGTAAGATTATCCTCTTGGTCCAGGCGGGGCTCTAGGGTTTCAAAACGAACTGTTAATTTCCCAGGCTGGAGGTGGCGAGCTAAAAATAACCCTAAACACAGACATACTGTATAGTGCTCCTTGATCACAGCAAGGGGGACAGCTCTGCGAAGAATTTCGGGAATAGGTCACCAACTTGTAGATGACACTGCAGCTATGGCCTGTCTCTGAGTCATGTGTGCAAGCACTGGTAGCGGGAAGCTTACTCCATTCACCTTTGAACTGATTTGATAGAACAAGTCACTTTGCTGTCTGATATGTACATTGTACGGAAGAGATATTGCGTGACCTCGTCATAGTTGTATGTATTGTTTTTACAGGTGTGCATGTGTGCACCTGCAAATGTGGCCAACTGTTGCACATCTGGGGCAATCGAGGGCTGCACAGGTTAACCATGCGCAGACAGTAATTACTGTACAATATGAAAATCAGGACTGCACAGGAGGGCACAGTGCTATAGGGGTAGGATAACCATCTGTGTGTACAGAACAAAAAAAATGTGCGGATGAAATATATAAAAAGATTGATGATGCACTGATGATTGTGATCTCCGGCGGCTGTGTCCTCAGCCATTCTCTCTCTATGCACAAAGACCAGCTCTGTGTGTGCCCCCACTAACAACAAGTGGCTCAGACAAGGAGACAGCATCTCTATCGGTGATTAATTTTGCTATTCATCTCCATATGTGTGTGTGGATTATTAATCAGCCGCTGTCATGGCCTAGTTTGAGAGGGGAGATGGCATGGCCGTCTGTTTTCCTCCCTCCAGTCTCCCTGTCGCGAGTACATTGATAAATATTGATCCGTATCAGTTCTTAAAATGTTTTTTTTGTGTGCATGTGTTTAAGCATAAATATGTCATGATGAGCATTCACCAGTGCCTAGACTTAGTAGGGAAGAAGCAGGTGCTGAACTTTCATGTGTGTGTTGGTACATGAACTGGAAAGATTGGAAGGGTCTAGTTCATCAGTAAATATCACTAATATAACAGATCAGCTGTTTCTAGACAAGGCTGCATGTGTGGGGAGTTCAAGGTCAGCTGACTAAGGTTAAAAATTGGGTTGTTGCATTGTTTTGGTAGGTTTATTGTAGTGAATCAGCACAAAATGCAACAGAAGAGGAATATGGGAGGGGGGGGGGGGCACAAATATCTCTCATAATATCGCTGACTAGTCTTCGTCATCCTGCCTGTTTGGTCCGAACCTGTCATTGTGCCCGTCACCTTTATCTAGCAGACTGGATCGGGAATGGCATTGTACAGATTTGTGTTAAAACCATCACTGGGTGTATATAATATTTAATTGATATTTCATCCAGTAGTAAAGTGATTCAAGAAGAAGAAGTTACTTTGCGTCCATGCTGCTTAAACTCGATTAGTCTCAAACGAGTCCTCATGTGAATCCTTGCCCTGTCTGAAGGTCTAGCCTCCAGTGACCAAAGGTGTTCCAGCGTCTGTATGCCCTGCACATATCTCTCCTCTTCGCACAGCTGCTGTTTGTTTGGTTAAAGGAGGCTGTGAGGAGCGAAGGCTGGCTCTGCGGCTCTGCCACGGTCTGTACTCCAGCCAAGGCGGGCTTGCGCTGTGTATCAGGTTGATTTATATACAGTGAGGGAAAAGGAAGCTAAATGTTTTGGCCACAAGATTGAGGGGTCAGGATAATTCCCTTCCTGTTGTGCTTGAGAATTATAGCAGCGAGGGTGTTTTTTAAAAGGAGGCCATTGTTGATATTGGTGATGGCGTTCAGAGCTACCTGTTCCATTAAGGCGAGCAATTGCTTACGGGATCAAGGATATGTTGCAGTAACGCGTGTGTGTCTGTGTGATTGAATGAGAGCCACTAAATGGCTGTGTCGTCAGTTAGCAAGTCTGCTTTTCTGTCAATCATTAACATCAGTGAGCCAGTCTTAGTGTTGGCTAATCTTAGTCGGCCCCTACATCAGCACAGTCTCACACACATCTCGGGCACAAATGACACTAAAGTTTTGACAGAGGTGTATGCAGGTTCTATTAATACAACACCACACCCAGGGACAAATATAGATGCATGTTGTCACTTTTGACTCCACATGACTGAATTAGCTTTATAAGTTTGTTTTTCTTTGTATGTTCTCCTTTCATTAAACTCTCCACCTGTTACTCTTCTCTTTTTACAAGTCAAGTTTGAGATTCACTCCAGCTGTGTATGTGTGTTCTCCTTTGGGAGGTAAAGCACAAGAGAGAGGGTGTGTATGTGTGAGTTCTGCTCTGGCTAGCTAAAGTGCTGATGTTCATTGCTCTGTAGTGAGAAAGTCTTCGCGTAACAGAGCTACACGGAGTGCATATTATGTTAGGGATGACAGTTGGTGCCCTGGAAAAAGGTAAAACAGCATATGTGACCTGTGGTACTCATGAAATCCTGACAGATTGATTACTCAGTCCAGCAGGTGGTGCAGGTTAGTGATTTTCTTCTTCAGCTCACTTAAGGAACATTCAGCAAAGTGAGATACTGTCGATAAACAGGACGAGATGTTTAACCCCATGTGACCTTTTTTTTTTTGTCTAGTCTTTCTAGTGCTTCATCTGAACTACAAGACCTGAAAAAGAATACTTTTGAGGAAGAGAAACAAAGAGCTGCTTTGGGTGTTTAGGGTGGTGCAGATATAGACAGCGGTGTCTAATGGTACTTTCAGACACAATGCGATTTGAGCTGTGCTCACTGCAGGGTACAGTGCACATCCGAACGTCTGTTCGTCGAGCATTGTAGCAAAAAGTCGACGTGGTGCGGCGCAAGCCATTGAAAATAATGGGTTTCAGAGCGCAGTGGTGCTGTTGTCGCATTGAGTCTGAAAGGGCCTTAACAGGGTGTAATATGATTCTGATGTCATTACTGCAGTGGTTCTCAAACTGAGGGGTATAGAGCCACTGCAGGGGGTGGCATGGATGACCTGGGAAAAAATATAGATTGAAACTAAGTTGAATTAATATCTTGTAGGGAAAATAAACAGGAGTGTGCTAGTGATACGGTGCAAACCTTTCTTATTAGTTGCCTCCCTTCTTATTGTTAATGATTGATAAAACTTGTAGGGTGGGAGGGCATGAATTATTTTTGGCTTCTAAAGGGAGACATGTCAGAAAAGCTCTCAGAACCACTGCACTACTGTGCCACTTACAACGGTTTCAGTTGTAAGTGGCACCAGCACTGTTAAATTCAAAGTATGGGCTAAATGGATTAAAACATCTAGAGTTTTTAGTCGCTTCTGTCAAACAGAAAGTGAAACTAAACTGTCACTTGAAGGCCATTGTACCCTGCGATGTACTTGAAGTCCCGGTGATTTTCCTCTGAGTCCTGACGTCAGAGATGACATTGCTGTGGTGACATCACCTGCCCACTCATTGTTATTTGAATGTTGTCAAAGTAAAGCTGTAACCGCTCCTGCCGTTGCTATGTGCCTCCAGCAGACTTTACTTGTGGTTAGCCATAGGTTCGGTCACCATTAGCCATCGCTTTTATTTGACTTAATCTTGCAAAATTTCCATAGTAGCTTCACTTCTTTCTAACTCTGACTCATCATGTGCCATCATGCCTACTGATGGGCTGGTCAGGTCCTTTTCAGGTCATTCATTTGGTAACTTTGTGGTAAATTTGAAATAAGCTGAGTCACACTTTGCCACTGTATGTAGTGGAAACACCCATATGACTACTTTCTCTGCCAGTTGACTCAGCACACCTGGAATTTAACTGGCCAGCAGTGTTGTGAAGGGTCGCAGTGATGTCTGTGCGCGAGTCTTTGTACTGCCTTGTGTCTGTGCATGGATATACATGTTTGGTTTCAGCTGATGCGGCAATTACCACTGTGATTGCAAAATTGCAAATTTCCTACATTTTCTGACCCGGTGTTTCGGGTTAAATCCAGATTAGTTCTTCACAGCTAACCTCCACTTGCTCTAGCCCTGAGCTCTGCTACTATCACTTCTTGATTAAGGTTTGACAACCCAACCGATTTACAACATCTTGACCTGACAACTCAATCATTTCAAAACCTGCTTTTAACGAATGGCTTCTTCGATGTTTATCACTGAACTTCAAATGCACATTCAAAGGAGAAAAATGTCTTTTGGGCCAACCAAAATAATTGAGTGGAATTTTTACTTGTTATCTTCTGTTTTCAAATACCCATGGTTCATAAATTCTTGTAAAGGTGGTGCTTACCTGTGTTGTGTAACTTTTAGCCTGCAGAAAACAGGTATGACTATGTTTTCTCAAGAGACCGACATGTTTCTTTAATAACATGCCTTGATTTATAGTCAGGGCAGCACTGTTACACTGAGTAGACCTATTAAGTGGGTTCAGTGGGTCCATAGGGGACAACTGCAGGCACACCTGGAGTCATAAAATCCTCTTTTAGGCCTCTCATTCTGTTGCTATGGATTGATCCCTGTGGAATAAGCAAGGCAAACCAACAAGAAACAGTACATGGCAATGGCCTAGCTTTGTTAGTAGGAGTGATTTGATGTTGAAAGGAAAAATGGTGCAGATCCTAACTTTTTATTTATTTGTTGTTTTTCATTACTCTGTTTTTATGTTGTTATTTTGGCTCTGGTGTCTGTCACTTTGGGTTCACAGGTATGAATCGGTAAAGTGAAGCCTGAGTGATGTGGGTCACTCTGCCAGTGTCATGCCCCTTCCTTTTTCTCCCTCGCTACCTCCCTAGCTCTCCCTCTCATACACACTCTCACACTGAGCGGGAGAGGATTGGAACATTGAGTACCTTCAGCACATTTTTCACATTCCCCTTTGAGGGTCTCAACCTCAGCCCCCACTACACACACGCGCGCGCACACACACACACACACACGCATATACAAAACACTAATGTTTCTCAACACTGCACAGTATTGGTAATAACTGTGTGCTTTGTCTGTACCTCTTGTTGTGTGCCGCATCATGGCCGGTTCAGCATCAGACAATAGCTTGTCAAAGCTCTGCGTGTGTCAGTTGTTCTGTCCAAAACTGGTAACGTGTACGTTTTATGTCAGAGTGCTAACTTGCACCTTTCTTCTCTCTAGCAGTGGCGTGTGTGGTGAGCAGCAGCAGCAGCAGCAGCAGCAGCAGCGGCGGCAAAGATGACGGAGTATAAGCTGGTGGTGGTAGGAGCTGGAGGTGTGGGCAAGAGTGCACTCACCATACAGCTCATCCAGAACCACTTTGTGGATGAATATGACCCTACTATAGAGGTATGATCCCTTCTGCACGTTCTAAATGTTATTCTTGTGGGAGGCATCTTGGGCAATTTGGTAAAAAAAAACATACTTTTTCCAGGTCCGCTTTGATTTGTTGTAGTAGATGTTTTTTCATTAATCTGCATACAGATACATATATATGTCAAAAGTCCAATCCCATAGTAGCTGGCCAACAATATTTTCTGGACCCTACTGAGACAGACGACAGCTCCGTCTAAATCAAGTTAATTTAATTAAATGAATCGAATGCTGTGGAAGTTCTCCACACGGTTATACTTGGAAGAAGTTTGCAATTTTCTTTTAAGAAGAAATGTTTACTCCACCCATCAGTAATTCTTATATTTTCATGAAAAAAAGACACTGAAAGACATTGCAAAGAGGAGAGGGAGGCCAGTTAGAATGTTTTCTCCTCTCTTTTTCTCCCTCTGTGTCTCCACTCTCTCCCTCTCTTTCTCACCACGCCTGCCTCTGGCCAGACAATGTCCTTTTTGTGTGTTTGCATTCCTGGCCCCTATGCTCTAACAAACAAAGGGACGGCACTCCATGTTTTTGTGGCTGCGTGTTGGAAGGCTAAACATTGGCTCCGATACCCTGCTCCTCTTATCTCTTGATGTTCATTTGACCTGGAAGTGGACTGGGATTTAATAACAGATACCAGTTAATACACAGTATGTGTACATGCTGTTTAGTACTGAGTGACCAAGGCCAAGGATGTGACAAAATCAGTGATGGGTCCATAAATCCCTCCTGAACCATCTGTTTTGTGTGGTGGTGTTGTTTTTTGTAACAGATTGCTCACTCACACATTTGACTTATGTCTTCAGTTCCTCTAAATGTGGGTGTTTCACGCTTTGTCTGCAGGACTCGTACAGGAAACAGGTAGTGATTGACGGGGAGACCTGCCTGCTGGACATCCTGGACACTGCAGGTCAGGAGGAGTACAGCGCCATGAGGGATCAGTACATGAGGACAGGGGAGGGTTTCCTCTGTGTCTTTGCCATCAACAACACCAAGTCTTTTGAGGACATTCACCAATACAGGTGCGTGTCTTAAGAGTGAGGTAAAGAAGGGAGGGTTAAGGGATGCAGGGGCGTCACATATCATGTCATTGATACTGAGCATTATGGGATCTGTTGTTGTGGACCTGTATTCAATGGCCAGATCACAGTTGAGTCGGGTGGAGCTCCGACACAAAATCATTCCTGTTAGTCCCCTTCTGATGTTCTCTATATGTGTATTTGTAAATGCAGTGTGTGTTACAGGGACTCCCATGGGGTCTGGCTGGAGAGGGGAGTGTATACCTATGTGTGCCAGCTCTCTGCAGTAGTTGGGTGATGTCATGCTGTAGCGTTTAACACGGCTAAAGAAAGCTTAGCCCCCAACTGGAGGATTACAGCACGATGCCAATGAAATCGATCCTGACTCAATTAGAGGAGCAGGGAGAGGTAGCGCTTTCAAGGGCAGGGAAGGAGAAAGGGAGGGAGGGAGGAGAGATTCAGCTGGAGATGACAGTGTTCTCTCTCTTTCCCACATTTTGTCTTTCTCATCACATTAGAAGAGCACTTGCCAGTCTTGCACGTGGCAAGAAAAATAGGCTGAATATTAACTTTGCCACCTCCTCTTACAGCTTTGCAGGGTTTTTGAGTTTATTACACATTTGTTTGGCTTGCTGCCACTGCAGCCCAGCCTTTTTTCAAGCCCAGCTTTAACACAACTACTGGTATCACTGCAAAACCATTGTGCAACTTGTGAAAAGCATGCATGGATCTTTGGCTGGATGCTAGAATAGGTGGTGCCCTGTTTAGAGCTATTGAGTTATTTAAAGATCGGTTGTCTATTTTACAGGCAAAAATAGTCAAAGGCTTTTTTGCAAAGCTTCTCCTCCACTGTTAGCACGTACTCTCATAGCTAAAACTAGACAGTGCATTTTCATATATTTATTTTTCTTTAATTTAAAACAGCAGTAATGTATCAAACTCAAGAACGCACCGGGTTGATAAGGTCATATCTGCTTTTGATGTTTTCTGGCGTTTTTATGCACCCATTAGCCTTGAAATACCTGCCCTCACCAGGATATAACAAGTCAGTGGTCTAAGCAGAGTAACATGTCTGCTGTGACATCAAGACTCAGTGCAACTATGGTCATAAATGCCATTAGCAGTGTTGACTGCAGATGGGCAGGGCTGACTGTAGTGGATGCATCCTGCTGTACTGTGGCTCAGGGAGAAGAAGGGCTGAGCTGATAGATTGATCTGACCCACTCCTCTCACTCAGTTCCCCCTGGCTGCCTGGCGTTTGGCGCTGGCTGCTGTAGTGATGAGGTAATGCTGTTCGCCGCCTGCCTGTTGTCCACCCCCCCCCCATCCCTTCCTCTCCACCTCCCTCCTTCAGCAGTGCAGCACAGCCCAGCACCGGCGGGCCCTGGCTCTTCCTCAGGGTCCTAGAGCTCCCTGGATGGTTGGCTCTCCAGTGGTGGAGCTGCTGTTGTTTATGAAGCAGGGAGGATCCCAGACAAGAGATATGTCACTGTGACTAAAGACAGTGACACGGGGTCTGTTAAGGAAACAGCCAAGGTTTTGCAAATCAAATGTCAGCTGTGGCAATTCTCTTGTTTTTTTCGCAATTCACAGAGAACAGATTAAACGTGTGAAGGACTCAGACGACGTTCCCATGGTGCTTGTGGGAAACAAATGTGACCTCCCGGCACGCACAGTGGACACAAGGCAAGCCCAGGAACTCGCCCGCTCCTACGGCATCCCTTACATCGAGACCTCTGCCAAGACACGACAGGTAGGTAGTGAACAAGAAGCACATCCCCACGTACCATACATGCACTTTCATGGATTTCTTTCTCTCTCCCTATATCTCTGGTAATTAAAAATTAGCTGATATCTGTACTTTTCTCCCATCTTTGTAAATATCTCCAACAAGTTATGCCACTGTTCTGGTATGCTAAACATATTGCACGTGTGTTCATGCACTTTAAAGAGCAGTGAACAGCCAGCGGTATGATGTGATTTGTGTTACGGGGAACATTTTATTATGCCGCAGGCAATGACTCATAGCCAGGTTACCTTGGCTTGAGAACAGAGCTACAGTATTCGAAAGGCCTCCATAAGGACAAGTAGCCGCACAGCTCCCACTGTCTCTGACTCACTGCCACACATTATGTAGCCACATACAGACTCTCACATTCATCACTGAACCCGCAGGAAGTCTGTCATTCAAACAGAAGTATGCAAAGAACTAAGCCATGACTTCTTTTTAGTCATCGTGATTTCTTGATTAACGGTGTCTGAAATGATTGGGGTTGCCATGGCGATGTTGCCAAGCCTCTCAATGGTGAGTACACCTGAGAGGTTTGCTGTAAGCTATAAGAGGTGCATGCAGTGTACTCTACTTATAATTGACCATTGTAAGTGCCCGGATTGTTCTGTAACCTTTCTGTGTGTTTTGTGTGTGTGTCTGTGTGTGTTGACAGGGAGTGGAGGATGCCTTCTACACACTGGTTAGGGAGATTAGACAGCATAAGCTGAGAAAGCTGAACCCACCTGATGAGAGTGGTCAGGACTGTATGAGCTGTCGCTGTGTGGTATCGTGATGCAGGTGAGACTTTTTTACTTCTTGGACAACTACACAGTAATAGGGGCAATCTCCAAATGAGTCTGTTACACTGGAACTCGTATATGTCTTTTCATGTATACAACTACCCGTTTAAAGTAAAAACATATCTCCCTGAGTCCCTGACTAACACCTGTGTCCCCCCTCTTGTGTCATTTCTTTCCCCAGCTGACCGGTGCACGTTGAGGAGAAATGCTACAGCTCGTAGTGGCAGCATGGACTTAAAGATAGAAAGATAAAACAAGTCAATGATGAAACATAAACTTTTTTCAAAAAGAGGACGATTGAAGCAAAAGCTCTCAAGGAAACCACCAGAGCTGACTGAACCATAGACCTTTTTAAGGAAAGGAGGATTTGGACTGTTGCCTAAGTGGCTACCTGAACTAGCCCGGTCCGGCCCCTTTTTTAGGTCCACACGTCGACCTGTGAGCAACACCACTAATGACTCTTTGTCAACTCCAGTGTGGTCTCGCTGGGTAGCTCCGCAAGTTTCCTGCTAACTTATTGTTTTCAGTCTCAACACTGGTCTTAAAGGGGGTGTCTCTGACCTCCTCCCACCTTGAAAGCCTAATTTCACTCCCCTGCCTGCCCACTGGAAGGACTGACTGATTTAAATGGAATGGACTGGAAATGGACATTTAGTTACCCATACACCTCTCATAAATAACCCCCGCCAATCCCACTCTACCTGCCTTTGGTTTCCCTCAAAATCGCTGTGTAGTCCCTTCATTATACTGGATACAGGGGGTGGAGGCTGACATGGGAATGACTATAATTTGTTGTTGTTGTTTAACAGTTATTCTAGCTGTAAAAAAAAAACATCTTTTTAATTTTGTTTTTGATATGGAACTTTCTTTTAGTGATTGCAGAATTTAAAAGTCACTGAGCAATATGTGAGCAAAGGTGTTTATTTGAGGCAGCACCTGGTTTGATATTTTTTTCATGACCTGCCTGACTTAGTTTGAATTCCTTTTGGGATAGAAATATGAAATGGGAGAAGATGGAGATTTCCAGAATGCAGCTGCCTTCTCTACTTACAGAAGTTTCTTTGCTAACAGTCGTCTTTGTGGAATAATAATAGTAATGGCTAGTGTACGTAGGTTCTGGTGCAATAGGATTCTTTACTGTCCACAAAGTATTGGGAATAAACCACCTCTCATGTGTACTTATTTTCCTGTTTTACTTTGGTTCAGGAAGGAGAGGTACCGTGCATGAAAATGTAGTTTTTCCAGTTGCTAAAGCTGGAGAGGTTGCCTGTAGAAATGGGAGACACTTGTACAGTTATACAATGACAGGTTATTGTTTACGACTAAATGACAACCAGTTGATTTTTCTTGCATTTCATTTCAGTAACTGTATGGTGTACAACTCTCATTTACTACATGATGAAAACAGCTATTTTTAGATTGCAAGAGTCGCTCCTCGCGGATAATAAGGCTCAGGAATCGGGCTCCAGGAAGGTCTCGCTTAACAGTCCTGGAAACCGGGTTTAAAGGATGTCACCAGTTAGCTTTTGCAGAGTGTAACGCACAAATCCTGCCTCAGAGTCAAACGTCAGTTGTTGTTTTTTTTCTCATACCATACTATCCTCAAACCGCTCTTTTCTCTGCCACCTCAGCTCTACAATAAAACAATAACAGGTCAGGTGCTACTCATGTCAGAACCATATTTACTGTGTATGTGAGACTATTGTGTGTAATAGTTAATGCATATTGGGTTATGGGAGTGCATTGCTTATTTCTTAATACTGACCAGCTTGTGCTCTCCAAGACTGCATTAATTTGCTGCCTAAATGAAAAAGACTGCTCTGTGTTTACTTTGCCTTATCTGTTAGCTAGTTTGTACCTCATGTATGCAGCAAGCTCTACCTGAGACGAGTATGTGTTCTGTTGGCTGCGTTGTTTTGTTTGATTATGTGTGCAACTAAAAGAATATAGATGTGTGTTGAGGTTAGACATGCGCTGTATAGAATTTGAAAGTCCCTGAAAAACACTACACTGTTTTTTTTTTCTTTCTTTGCGTCTGAATGTGATTCTGTTTAACAAGACTGAAAAACAACAAAGTTAAAGAGAATTCTTAGACAAAGCCCAATACAAGCCGAGTTGTCTCGCTCCCATGTTTATATGAAGTTTTATTCCCATTACACTGGATCATGTGATGGTGATTGCTAGAAATTATTACTTTGAGTCCAGATTTTACTTTAACAGTTCAGATGATTGGTTATGTATGATAATGTACGGAGTTCTAGACACTACAGGCAAGCTTCAGATGCAAACCTCAAAGACATCTCAGACCTCTTCCACAAAGACGTCAAATGTTATTTTGCCATTGTCTACTTTCAAGGGAAGCTTTTATTTCTGACCCAATGTACAGTTCAAGTGACTCTTTTTCACTTATAACATGGCTTAAAGAAATCTGATCAGTCTAGTACTGTGTGGATGGTAGTGGTAAAGATGTGTTTTATCAGTTAACTGTTCATTTCTCTGCTTGGAGGAAGGATATGAACTGTGAATGTGTTTGAGTCTTTAGATATTGTTTGAAAGAAGCCTCATGTTTAAACATTTTTTACAATATTGAAATAATGCAGGAGTTGGTCCATGGTCCCACTTTTGGCTGTGTTGTTCCTAACTTTTATTTTTCACCCACTGTACTCAAACCTATTACTGGGATAAAAAAAAAAAAGTGTGGCGTTTGTAACATGTTATGACAGTCCTGATAGTATGCTTGTCCTCTCCCTGTTGATCTTTAAACAGTTCATCCGTGATAATAATACCATAGAATTCCAAAAATCTATGTATTCAAATTTCCATTGCATTAGAATTTCAGCGTCATGTTGTCGCAGGGATACTCCAGCCAGCAAACCACAAGTATACATGTCAGCAAACCTGGCGAGCATGACGAAGACTGTACGGACCATTGGGAGTTTTGCACAAGGATACAGTGGCCTCAAGGGCTTGTTTCTCCCTTGCAAACTGTAGAAAGGAGGTGTGGAAGGAATTTGTGAAAATGTCAACTGTTTAGCTATTTAAGATGTATTTACTCTTTGAAAATGTGGCAAATTGTATTGCAGGACAGGAATAAAGATGTCAAGATGAAACCATGTCTTTGGTCCTTCAATCAAGTCTTAACTTTCATATCATGTTCCTTGCAAATTTGAGGTTTGCTGCCACCTACAGGCTGCTTTGTCTTTTATGTTTGAGAGTATGACACAGAAGGGGCTTGTACAAAAATACTAAATAAACTTGTACAGCTACTATAAACACAGCTGAACTATATAAATATTCTTCACAAATATTTTTTTCCTGTTTGTATGGCAGGATAGTAATGTATGATATGTCCCGTGGTTTACACAATATGGGTATAGTACAGCCGTGTTGAAAGCTCAAAGGACAGTCATAAATCTGGTGTTTACTCAGGTTTTACCACCAGCAGCATTTATGAGATGATTTTTTATTTTTTTATCTTAGTTAACAAAATATTTCAATGCCCTAAGGAAAAAAGTGTAATGATTTTGTAATTATTCCTTTATAGCCAAACTCCATTTCTTAAAGTTAGTAAGTTCACCTTGTTCTGGTAAATTGGTGTGTTGGTATTGTAACTGCCTCACCATACAACTGATGTGTGATTGTTTAAAGAACAACTGTGAAGACAACAGCATTGCACTGAAAATAGGTCAAGTGAGTGTGGGGTTTTTTTTTTATTGGTGACAACCAGCAACTGAAAAGGAAGGAAGAAGTATGCAGGAAATATTGTGTAGTGGAGTGAAGGAAAGCAGCTCATTGAAGCATAATACACAGTGAGTATTACTAGTTTGTAAATTTACATATTCCTTAATTATATATGAATAGAGGTAATATAAAATCTTTTAGACTGTAAAAATATTTGAAAGCAGCCAATCTCTACTGATAAATACAATATTAACACAGAGCAAGTATGCATCAAAAAAGAGCATTTTATAACTGCTGGTGTTGGTACTGAGTGCTGTTATTTATGTTACTTTGTATACTAACTGATATGGTACCACTGGAATCAGTAGCTGACAGCAGTTATAGGTCAATATAGTCATTATTTATATATATATATATATATATATAGTGGTTTATTAGGTCACCATTATATTCCTTTCTTGTTTGTTCAAGCCACATAGCCTGGGTGCTTTTTAGGCCAGATGATTTGCACAATTGTGAGGCTGTTCTGTTATTGGCTTTCAAGAGGTCGTAAAAGAAAGGTGGTTATCCATAAACCCAGGACAGGAAGAAAGGCAAGGGTTATTGAGTGTTGGTGATCGATGAGATACACAGAAAAAGTGATATTTTCCTTTTGGATAAACAGCGATCATGGCACACTATGAGAATAGGATTAAGAAAATGCTTCCCAAGGTAAGAATAGTCATCAACAACTGAAATTTGTTTCCTCTGAATCAAATATAACAAATTATGTGTATAGATTTTTTTTCAGTGTTTGTTTTTATCCTTTCATTCTGAAGGCATATCTTCGTGAATATGTGTCCCATGAAATATGCCTTGCATTGACTCACTTCAAAAACCTTGAGCCTATAATGGATACATATGGTATGAAGCAAAAATAACAGCTAACAATCTCTTGCTGAAACATGTGGAAAATATCTCTAAATGCTCTAAATCATACAGTCATTGTTTCATTCTTTTTTTTATAGTTTACAATGATGGAACCACAAAGGACTTGATGAGTCTGAGCGGTACAATCCCTATCATGTTTGATGGTAACAATGACTATGCATCTGTACTTTGCATTTGGAAGCTGACTTTGACATGAATTCTGATCAGTTCAAATCCAAAATAAGAAAGCTAAAGCTCATAATCTCTCACAATATGACAGCATACTAATTTTTCCTCTGTTCTTACACAAGATACGTCTTACAACATCCCGGTGTGCCTGTGGATTGAGGAAAGCTATCCACAAACTGCTCCCATTTGCTATGTCAGACCCACGCATGAGATGATGCTCATCAAAGGAAATTATATCTCCAGCAATGGTGAAATTCTGCTGCCTTACCTGGAGGAGTGGCAAAATGTGAGAATTGAACAATGGCATCATTACATATATAGCACAATGTTGACATTTGCAGCCATGTAACACTGGTGTAACTTTTCATTTGCCCATGTTAGGGAGAATGTGACCTCACAAGCCTCCTACAGGTGATGGCTGCCACGTTTGGAGATTTCCCTCCTGTCTGTATACAGCCTAATCCAGAGCCTGAGCAAGCTTCTTGTAAGTAACACTCACATATGCAGAGACCAACATGTGTCCTAGATACAAGTTGGTCTTGATAAGACCAAGAACCAAGATAGACAGGCCACAACTGAGGGTGAAAATACTTTCTCCTTGTCAACATGTTTAGGTTTGTTGTGGCTGATAATCAGACTTCTTAAATGAGAAATGTATATATACTTTTTTTTTTAGGTGGTCTGCAGTTTCACACACAAACAGAGGGGCTTTCAAAGACAGATGGAAGTTCACATCTGTATTTAGCCGGAGAAGATGGTCAGCCTCTTCATCAAGCAAATGAAACAAACTGTTAGTATTGCCTGTAATTACATGCTTTATCCTTTGCACAGTGTCAGATGGTATCCATTAGTTTTTTTTTTATATTTCATTAATTAATAATGTCAGACAAACAATATGCTGTATGATTATTTTTCACAACTTAACGGGTAAATGACAGCCATACCTGATGAAAACATAATCATTCTGTTTAGTGTGAATGTATTGCATTTTCAAATCTTTTTGAAAGTGTTTTTTCATATGAACATAACAACCTACTGGAATTCCTGTGTGTTTAGACTTGCTTTACGAGCGATTCATAAAACTGTATCTGAACGACATTGAAGGGCATTTGTTGTCGTCTTATCCACAAGTGTTATGGACTTTTGACCAGTTAAGAGAACGGTTAGTAATTTAAACGACACATACACACCCAGGTGCAGCCCTATAAAACACAGTTCATTATAAAGGAGTGTGAGTCATTTCATTTTGATAGAGAATAACAGAAACTCTGAACACTCTTTAGTTAAAAACTGCTGTTTAGAATAGCTGTGGTTTGCATGGTTGCACACACATGTAAGCCAACATGTTTTGCTTGTTAATGTAATGTATCGGTTATTTAATCAGTGTTTAAAATTGCTGTGACTTATTTGGTGAAAATGTTTCAGTGAGTGCTGTGGCTTGTGAAAAGTGACTGATTATTTCTGATATTGTAAATAAAGTACTATTTTAAAAAGGTTGGTCTTCATTGTAGCTTATTGTAGGAACAACTTTCAATAGAATTGTCAAACCCTAACCATAAGTATTAATTACAAAGTAAAGTTGATTATGCCACTAATATATGATTAGTGAAGTAAACTCATCTAATATGGTGTAGACATTGATTATCCTTTTCAGCAAATATCCTGTGCTGTTTATCCTTCTTATATCTTTTTGACAGCGTTCCTTAAAGTGCTTTTTTTCAATCATCAATTAAAGAAACTCTCTAATTTATATATATATATATATATATATATATATATATATGAGTTAATACAGTGAGTGTTAGAACTAGACCGCATGTGTAAAAGCACATATGTAAGTGTTTTAGTTGATTTTCAGCTATGCTAACCTACATGCTTATGGCAAGCCTACTGCTTGTCCTACCTTTCACTTGACTGTCACGCCAATTTTATTGTAATATTTGAGTTCTTAGGAAATAAGAACTTTATGTCAAGAATAATTAAAATACAGAAGTGTATCAGTAGAAAGATAACATGATAATATGATCATAACATTAATAATTACATAGGCCTAACTCTACACTAAAGAAGTTGGAAGTCACACCTACTCCTCATACATACTGTCTTGGTGTCTTGCGGTAAATTAATAAACATGTATCTATTATTAATGGATAATATACACTGTGTTTTAGTGCCGCCTCTTGTGATGACATCCGAATAGGGAAAGCCAGCTGAGGTCTGGTGTGAAGGACACTTGTTCAGGTCACCTGAGGTCCGTCGTGGACGATGGTCATTGAAGTCCCAAGAGGCCAAGTGCGAAATGTTGCAATCAGGAAAATGTATTTGTAAGTAAAAGCACTCATGAGAGTGTCTCTCATTTAACATATCATTAGATTCATAGGTTGATTGAGATGGGCCTGATTTTGAATCACAGGACCACAACCAAAGATTGTTTTCAATGTGCAGCAGGCATATTAGTAAAGTGCTGCTGGATTGCTCCATCTGACATTTAGTCTGCTGCTGTCCTCTACCCTGAAAGGCTTTGGAAGGCAATCCAGTACAAGTACAATGAATTTTGTGATAGAGCGGGCCTCTTTGAAATCATGATAGATTTCGGTCTGTGCTTCCACTGCAGCTTTCTGGTGGCTTCTACAGTAAAATCTAAGTATACTCACAGTACTCCTCATTGTTTTTGTCATGTTTCTGTCCTCGACCTGTTTTTTCTCCAACGGAGATTCAACATGGGTCAGTTTCTGTTGACTGGAACTGTCCCTTCTAACATCCTGAGCTTCCTTTACTTGACACCTAAGTTCAAGCACTGCTGTTGTCAGACTTTGAATCTGTCCTCGGTTTTTCTCTCTGAGAGATTCAAGGTGGACAACTTCATCCTTCAGGCTCTGGATATTTTCATTAAGGATATATTTCTCTTCCTCAAGATCATTAACCTGTGCATACAGATGTGCAGTCTCTGCTTGAGCTTTGTCTAACTGAGATTGAAGCTGGATCATCTCTTGACTGATGGTCTTGACAGAGTTCTTACTTTTCTCCATGTTAGTTTGGTTTTCAGTCTCCATTTTCTTTTTCAGGTATTCCAGTTCAGCTACCTTTCTTAATAGCTCACCTTCAACAGTGTGGTCTTGCTGAGTCTTCTCTATGAGACATTCACAGTCACATAGAGTTGCCCTCATCTGTTCAGTCTCTTTGTCTTTTGTTTTATTGAGGGTTTCTAGTTGCAGCAGGTCTGCCATCAGATTCTGAATCTGTTCATTCAAAGGACAGAAAATAAATCTTTCTTTCACAGCACCACAAAGATATCTGGGTCCTCCCGAATTTTGTAAATTCACCACAGTTAATCAACGGTCTTCTTCTTCTTCTTTGGATTTTAACGGCAGTTGGCATCTGTGTCGTTGCAATTACTGCCACCTTCTGGTCTTCGTCTTGATAGATAAATAGAGAGAGATAGAGAGACATAGATGCACAGAGAGGGGGGTAGAAGTCCTCTGGCAGTCTAGTCCTATAGCAGCATAATTAAGGGATGACCTGAGCCAGCCCTAACTATAAGCTCTATCAAAAAGGAAAGTCTTCTTGAAAGTGTTGATCGTGTCTGTCTCCCGAACCTAAAGTGGTAGTTTGTTCCACAGAAGAGGAGCTTGATAGCTGAAAGCTCTGGCTCCCAATCTACTTTTGGAGACTATAGGAACCACAAGGAACCCAGCATTCTGAGAGCGCAGTGTTCTAGAGGGGTAATAAGGTACTATGAGCTCTTTTAGATATGCTGGTGCCTGACCATGCAGAGCTTTGTATGTAAGGAGAAGAATTTTAAATTCTATTCTAGATTTAACAGGTAGCCAATGCAAAGAAGCCAAAATGGGAGAAATATTATCTCTGATCTGAGTCCTAAGAGACTTATTGGAGCAGCCTGATAACAAAGAGTTACAATAGTCCAGCCTAGCCTTTTTCCATGATAATTGTTTCTGATGAAACACAGTGCAGGTGTGTATTAATGTTTAGAATAACAACTGACTGATGTTATAGACTACATTTTCTATATTTAAATCTGAAATTTGTGCTGAAATAACATGACAGCAGAATTTGCCGGAAAATAAACAATATTATCCTATTTTCCATATTATTCATGCTGGATCCTCAACAGAGTAATGCACACACAAACCTTTTTATCAGACTCTATAAAATCATCAGTACAGTTAAATTTTCACTGTGTTTCACTCTGACCAGCAGGGAGAGCTGCAGCCCCCCAATAGAGATGTGAACGTAAAACACCTGCTGGCATTGTACTGGTGGGAGTGATGCTGCTGTAACAAGAAGCAAAACAATGGCACAAATTTATTTAGCTTATTAGGTTACTAATAAAACTTCCATGTGCAAAATACACAGAGGCTAAATGCGTATTTCTCTCGCTCTCCTTGTGTGTGTTTCTCTCTCTCTCTCTCTCTCTCAAACAAACGGACACAAACCACATTAAACTTCTTCTTGTCATTATTTTGCAGCACAGACTGAAGTCAGACTCAGACGTAGGAGCTGCTTCATGAAATAAACCCTGTTGCTCTCGTTTTGCCCTCATGGACATTCAGTCATGTTGGAATTTGGTCTGTGCTTCCACTGCAGCTTTCTCTACAGTAAAATCTAAGTATACTTACAGTGCAATAAGTCAAATGTAAAGGCGCCTGTATGTAAATAAAGTGGATCCCAACATTTGACTGTTGTAAACCCATTGATGTGGAACGAATACAAGAGTTTGACCACAAATATAACATCCATATAATAAAGAATGGCCATCGAAAGGGATTGTTTAAAATTGCATAAGGGACAAGAGCTGTGTTCTTGGTGAAATCTAAACCTTGGATAAATGCAGACAATTATCCAAATTAACACGTAGGAACAAAATGGACTCAAGAAATCTAGATAATCTGTATGACCAGATTAAATAAATAAATAAATAAATAGGATTCTAACACATTCTAACACCTTTGTGGACGTCTGCTATACTTCATACTTATTTTTGTTATGTGTCATCCTTTAAATTGAAAGAGTTGGATTATTGCTTATTCTTCCTGTGGACCCCCGTGGGTGTACTTCAGACTTCTGAAGGCCACCCGGGCCACACCTTGAGAAGCACTGGTTACGTCACACATGGACCGGAAACAGTTATGATGAATACCGGAAATTCCTTTTGTTGACGATCCTGATGTGTGTTGTTTTTCGGCCGCTTTTTAGAAACTATTGATCAACTCCTTCTGACAATTCTCTGCTCTTTATCATTTTTTTCATCTTGGCCTCTCCAACAACAGCGACATTACTCGCATTGGACTGGACGGGTTCATATAGACACCGAATCAGTGTCTTAGTTGTCGTCGGGCCCGAGTCTGGGCTAACTTTAGCCTAGCATTCTCTGAAGACCTGCTAGCCAGCTAGTGTTAGCTCGTTTCAGCTGTCCACTAATCTACCTAACTCGTTAATAAGAAGGGTTAAAACAGACACTCAGAAAACATGGCAGTCGTCAACGAAGGAGCCCTGAAGAAAATGCTGAAGGTAAGACTCCTGGTCAACTTTTGCGATACTTGCTGGCCAACGTTAGCAAGTTAGCTAATGTCACCGATACCAAACATGATACCACTAGCCAGTTAGCAGATTAATATTTCCTGGTTTGGGTGATGCTTAATAAACGGCCTGTTTACCTTTTAAATTAGCACGTTAAATAATGAGGATCGCTATTGTGACGCGTGTAACTAAGATCCACGTATTAATCCATGTGTTTCGTTTTCACAACTATCACTACGGTAAATATAGAAATTATAAACATGTTTTTGATCCATTGTTCCTGCTATTAAAGATGGATAACACGGGTATCGTTCTTCCCACGTGCTAATGATGTGTTACAAAACCATGTTGGAGGTTACTCTCTTCATGAAGAAAGCAGCACTTTGTTGACTTTCTTTTTACTTCTTGTATGTCTATGTTTTCCATGTTAAAGGCAGGCCACTGGTTCCTGCTGTGTAAAGTGTAGAATTACTTGAATTAACCTTTTTTGATCTTGCAAAGTTTTACAGCTGAAATGTGAGTATTTTGTGTACTTCATGACTGATCAGTTATAAATACAGGCCCATGAAATGTCTAAAGCAAACATTACAGATGGCATCGGATTAAGTGCAGGATCAGAATTAACATAACAGAGGTTTAGTTACAAGTTTAAGTCTGATGTCTGTGAACAAATCTGTGTGGATCTGGGAGTCATAAAAGCCTGTGTTTGACCTTGATGGTGAGGCTGCAATTTTTTTACATACAAACCACGAATTGTGAAATTGAGTAAACAAATATAAACTCTGGGCTACGCCAAGACTACTACCTAAGCTTTGTGTCAGTTCATCATAAACATTTTCCTCGAGCGTCCTTTTGTCTAAAATAGTCAGTATTCTAATGAACATTACTTTTTGTCCTTTCTTCTTTTGTTGTCATTGTCCAGCAATACAAATACAGAGATCTGACTGTGCGTGAGATAACCAATGTCATCTCCCAATACAAGGATCTGAAGCCAGTTATGGATGCTTATGGTAAAATGAATGATAGTGATCTCTTCTTTTCTCCTGACTGTCTCAGAATATTGTATGTTTATATGATTATATATGTCCAACTTGTTTTGTTTGTTAACAAGGGGATTTTTTTTCTATTTTAGTGTTTAATGATGGCTCCACAAGAGACCTGATGAGCTTGACAGGAACTGTCCCAGTGAGTTACAGAGGTAAAGAATGTTTCTTCATAAAAAAAAAATATATTGTTCCTTTGTTCCATGGTTGACTGGCTTCTCAATATCCTAATTGTGGTTAACTTCATGTAGAGGTTCCCTGTTTTCCTGAAAACAGAACAACAAAAGTGTTCCTCAAAATGTAGTGTAGTGTGTGAAGGGCGGAGTGATGATAATTATAATCATTATATTGTATATGTCATATTACAACAATGTCCGTGTGTGTTTTTTTTGTAGGCAATGTCTACAACATCCCAGTGTGTCTGTGGTTGCTAGACACATACCCCTACAACCCTCCCATATGTTTTGTCAAACCTACCAGTGCAATGATGATTAAAACTGGCAAACACATTGATGCCAATGGCAAGATCTACCTGCCTTATCTACATGAGTGGAAGCACGTAAGTGTTCAAAAATGTTTTTAGTTATAGACTGTGTATTTAGGCAACTTGAATGTATAAAATGAACAAGTTATAGATTTACAATGAATAATAAATGAATAACTTTGTGTAATGCTGTGACAGAAGATTTTACTCCAGCATCGGCATTTTAAAAATCATACAACACCATTTACAGCATAACAGCCAGTCAGCACAAATGGCACAATCATAAAAGCTATAAATGTAACAATGGCTCAAAATAATATTTGAACAGTTGCTTGCCTCTTGATAATTTGAAATAACATTCTGCATTTATTGTCTTGATTAATAAAACTTGCCCTTCGCTGTGTGTCTTACAGCCTCAGTCAGACCTGTATGGACTCATTCAGGTGATGATTGTGGTGTTTGGAGAAGAGCCACCTGTGTTTTCTCGCCCCACCACACAAGCCCCCTACCAAGCCTTCCAAGCAGCTGGACCCCCTAACCGTGAGTGACACAGATTTTTGTTGTAAACAGAGTAATCTAAGTGGCCATAGAGTTGTCTGAAAGTGTCAGAAGAACAGGAGACCCACAGACTGTTTTCATACAAAATGATATGGTGCTAATAGAGGTATTTACACACTAAACACCCCTCAGTACACTGCAAAGCTTCCAAAATGTCCAGAAAGTTGAAGTACCACCTTTCCAAAACAGTTTTAAAATACATTTTAAAACCTTCATCGGGGTAGGAATAATTTCCGGTTATGTA
Organism: Argyrosomus regius; assembly: GCA_946959425.1. Lineage (NCBI taxonomy): Eukaryota > Metazoa > Chordata > Actinopteri > Sciaenidae > Argyrosomus > Argyrosomus regius. Next base: position 17,874,052 of record OX336886.1, read on the forward strand.
TATTGGTACACTCGCCTGACTGTTGCATTGTGTTGTAAGGGATGCATTTACTTCTTCAGGCACCAGATGGAGCTTTGGTGCCACTATAGCACACAGCAGAAAAGTGAAAATGAATGTGTTTGTGTAAGAACCAAAGAAATAAAGAACATTTTGACCTATGTGTCCTCTGATCTGAATGTTTATTTCTTTGTACCTCAGCTTCCTACATGCCTGGTATGCCTGCAGTCTCATCCTATGGCCCAAATCCCAACCCAGGGTAAGATGTTTACCAAGCAATTTTTCACCTTCTCTCACAGCTAACATGCATACTTTGCATTTACAACCAAACCTGTCCTAGCCTGTTTGTTGTCATGGTTTCTTTTAGCAACATATCAAACAGAAGCATATGTACGAGAGAAACATTACACAACAGGCTCAAAACAGATCTTAAAGTTTTGGAAAATGGAAAACATTCGCTTTTTGTTGATCCTTTAATTATTTGCAGAGGCTACCCAGGATATCAGTACCCAGGGGGTAACTCTTACCCAGCCACTGCTGGACCTACACACTATCCCACCCAGCCTCCAGTTTCCACAGTGGGTATGTATCACTTTTAGTATCAAAGGTGCTTTATTTCTTTTTCCCGTGAGTACATGTTTAAATTGGCACAGGATTTAAAAGTTTTTACACAAAGCACAAGAACAGCAACAGGCAAGATGTATGTGTTCACTCAGAAATTGCTATTGTCTATTGTATTACAGCATAATGTTTCAACACACACAAAGTTGAATTCACCCCTGAAAAGAACAATACTTTTCCTTCTTTCTTTGGTCTTGAGTTATCCCTAAACTAAGGACACTTGACTTTTGACTTAAACTTTCTTAACCTCTGTGTGACTTCGATGGCGCGCTGAGCCACTAGTGAAAGGTCGTTAGTGTAACTAGAGCGGGGCGCATTAAAGGCCAAAGGGTGGGCTGGACCTGAAGGGAAAGGAACAGTCCCCCTCCTGCCCTCACACCCTACACCTCAGAAGCACACAGCGCTATATTTGGGATGTGAACAACAAAGACAGACTTATGATCAGGGGACCCATCTGCCGTCCCATCATTTACCACCAGCGAAATGCTGGTCAATGACCAGCATGCATGAGAAGCTTAAGCTGTCTCCTATATTTAGTAAAGGAGAAGAGTAAAGTGTGCTGGTAGACTGCTCAGATCTCATGGCTGAATCAACTCTGACATTTGTGTTGCTGACACCAGACTGTACATGAGGAGGTCTTGACTCTGAAGTCACTTACATAACCTTGTATTTCTCAGTTTTTGGGGCTTTGGTTTAAAAGGTGTTTTATTGAGTGATATGTCTGATATTTTATTATTTTGGCCATTCTCATGTATGCATATGTGGGAAGAGATTTAATAAAATAAAATATATGTAAAACCTGTATATTGTGCCCTCCAGTAAAACACTACCATAAACTATAGCCTTAACATTTAGGTTGTGTGTGTGCTGTCAGAATTTTATCTAATTGGAATAAAAGTAAAGTATGTTTATTCTAAATATGAGTCATCTTAACAACTTTCTGAGGATGATCCTTTATTTAACTACACAGTGTAGTCAGTAAACTTGTACTTTGCTGGATTTAGTTTTAATCTTAAGGGTGTTTTGCCTGCTAATTTTCTGTTTCTTTTATTCACTGTCTCACATCTCTTTTTAACCTCTTCCTCTAAGGCCCAAGCAGAGATGGCACCATCGGCGAAGACACCATCCGTGCATCTCTGATTTCAGCTGTAAGTGACAAGCTTCGCTGGAGGATGAAGGAGGAGATGGACAGAGCTCAGGCGGAGCTGGACGCCCTGAAGCGGACAGAGGAGGACCTGAAGAAAGGACATCAGAAACTGGAGGAGATGGTCTCAAGACTTGACCAGGAAGTGGTGAGAAATCTTCCTCTTTTTTTCAATGTTATATCTGCATTTTTTCCCCCTATCCTCTGTAATTTTCAACCCTCTTATTCCGTTTCTCTTTGGGTATGATTATGTTTCCACTAGACTGAAGTTGACCGGAATATTGATCTGCTGAAGCGAAAGGACGAAGAGCTGAGTGAGGCCTTGGAGAAGATGGAGAATCAGTCAGAAAATAATGACATCGATGATGTCATTGTTCCCACAGCTCCGCTGTACAAACAGATCCTGAACTTGTATGCTGAAGAAAATGCAATTGAGGACACTATCTTCTACTTGGGAGAGGCTCTCCGCAGGGGCGTCATAGACCTGGAGGTTTTCCTCAAGGTGACACATCACAACAGCACAGCTGCCACATAATATAATGTCTACACAGCCCGCATAGTAAGCAGCATGTTAGCGGAGCTGCAGTTTCAGTCCTTCACCTGGGTCTACACAGGATGTGGTCAACAGACTTGACATGCAAAAACTCATTATAGCGCGAGCAAAACACAAGCCGTCACACAGTCTTTGTAGACCGTTGTATTGATTAAAACAGAAGTGTCTGTCAGACGGACGAAAAATGTGGCTGAAACACGTCCTGTGTAGACATGCCTTAAGAGACAAACAGAAATACACATACTCCAGTATTGAACTTGTGGTTTTAACCTTATTGACTCTACGTTTCTTTTGTTACAGCATGTACGCCTTCTGTCCAGGAAGCAGTTCCAGCTTCGCGCTCTCATGCAAAAAGCCCGCAAGACTGCTGGCCTTAGTGACCTCTACTGACACACACCGACTACCTGGAAAGAATCATATTCTCATGCTCTCTTACTCTCTTCTCTTCCTCCTCTGTTATATTCCCTTTTAATGTTGAGTCAAACAGCTGCCCTCTTTTCAATCTCTATAACGTCTGTTCTTGTGAGACAGAAATCTGAACAGCAACAACACAGAATTGGACTGTCTTGTTTAGCACAGTGACATTTCAAATTGCGTGGCCACAGTTCCAGTCATTTGTATTTTGATCAGGCCAAATACTTCTTTGAGATCATTATGCATTAACAGCCAACCTATTTGCAAGACATTAGAGCATTACCTTTGTGTCCCACATTAAATTAAAAAAAACAAAAAAACACTGTGACCACATTGTGAAGCAGGTACTGCGCTTGACACAAAATCATGCTCAACACACATGCCATATTGGTAAAAGTGAGGTGTGAGTCTATACAGTGTTTGCCCCGAGTGTTGGCAGTGTAACTGGGTTGATGCACAGTGCAGTGTGTCGACTTGTGTATGTTGCACTTTAGGATAGCCCACAGGTTCTGTTAGCAGTCTCTTTGCCAGACAAAGTCATTTGGCTAGTAAGCACAAATTGTTAGAGGCTGGTAGAGAGGGGCTTTGTAGAGAGCCCCATATGTCCACGCCCTTCATCATGAAAAGGTTAGGCTCTGATATAAATACCCAGGGCAACCTTTCAGGAAGGACAGAGGTCAGCTTCAGGATCTAATGACGTATGAGGTCTGGGTCATGTTCAGTAACGAGTCAGTGATCACTTTTCATACAGTAAAGGTGACAATGAACATGGACTTGAACTGTGTGTGTGTTTATGGGCTAAATTTTGAGCTCCCGTACCCACCTGTCCTCACTAATGTTTGTTTTTCCCCTTGTGTGTGTGTGTGTGTGCGCGTGTTTCTCTTTACATTGGTATGAATGAGATTCTTTTATTGTATGTCAGCTGCTCAGGTGTACCCTTCAGTCTGACTACATTACCCAGTCATGCAAACTGGTTGATTTTCTCTGTACAGTCTGTTTAAAGTTGGCGGTAGTCTCGACATTATTCTAAGGTATTACAAAGGAAATTCTCTTTTTTATCTTTACTTTTCAGTTTTCTTTGTGCTGTCCACTCATTCTCAGTCCTGCTGAGAGGTTTAGGTTTTCAGTAATCATAAGGAGAAAGGTTGTGAATAAAGCCGGAGTGTACAAGGGTACAAAAAAAATAAAGAACTATTGTACTAATCAAAAAGTTAACTTATGTAAAGTTTGCAAACAGGTCTCATTTAAATTAGCCTTTAACTAAATGCACTTTGAATTGTATGATAGAATATCTACTGTTATTTTTTGTTTTTCTTGTTTCCATTTCAACCATAGACCACCTGTTCTTTTATATCTGTAGATTTATGTAAATCAGTAATAATAAAAGACATCTGATTTAATGGTTTGTCTATGATCATTACATCAATCAGTCACAATATAGTTTTATATACTATGGTTTGATGGTACTAATCACAGAAAAGTAACATCTAATAGTATATTCTGTGTCACACAACCTGTTGGACAAACTCAGACCACAGAAAGTACTTTTCTAACATCTGTGAACTGGTTATAAAAGTATTTTAGAATCCAGAGGTTAGTTCTGATTAAGCAGACATTTGACTGCTGCTGCAGTGGTATTTATTGATAGTACATGTACGTGTTCACCTTACCACAATGTCATATATAGAAGCAACTGACCACATTTTGATCTCCTGCATAAAAAACCTGTAACCTGCCTTGTGTGACCCATGACTGTGCACTCAGAGCAGCTGGGTCAGCTGCTTTGGAGCCACATACAAACTGCCTTTTGCTAGGCTGGACAACTAACACAGGAAAGGAAAAAGGACAAGCTTGTATCAGTATCCTGGCAGATTTATTTGATGCAACAGCAAAATAAAAATCAATATCCAGCTGCCATGATGGGTACAGTTCCTCAGTGAGTCAGGTGATTGATAGACCACATCTAAAGTTGTAACATTAATACATAAATAGATCTTAACAGTATTAACACTTATAAATAAGACCAATCATTGTTCTCTTTATCCTTTTTTCCCAGAGTCAGGTGGAGTAAAATAAATACAAAACCCTTTGAGGATATTTAGGCTGTGCAACACCTTTTTCAGGATTGTTACCTTCTGTTATAATTCATAATCTGACCCTCAGTCATGATTGTAGCTGACTCTTTCAAATTGGCTCTCTGCTATCTCTATGTTGAGTAAAGTTATAGCAAGTCACCGTGATGGCAGCTCCTTTAATTCAGATGAAATCACGTTGCTTCTTGACAGTTCTTCAAACCTTGTCTTTTAAGTGTTTTCTGTCAGTGCACTTGTGGTTCTGTTGGTTTACAAAGGCTTCAATGCCAACCAGAAGATGCAGCATTGCTTTTCTAAATGCTAAGGTACTTTGGTATCACAGGATGCTGGCCCAGTGATATTTTTGCGGCAGTGGTGTGATGACTGTAGGTGGGTAGGAAGCCCTCCTCATAGAGAATGGAATGTCTCCATTGTACTCCAAATACAAAATAAACAGAGATTACCAAGTGGAAAACACCATCTGGCAACAATCACAGAATACAGAGAATAAATACGAACTACAGACAAGGAGTGTACAGAAGAAGCAACAGTGCACAGCAACATACAGTACATACAGTATACACGGTCAATTTGCAAAGGCCTAACTTTTCTTGTGTAGAGAGGACAACAAACAGATATGACCTCTCTCCAACACAGGCTGATCTCAAAGGCCAAAGGTACGAGTTGCGTTTCCGAGAATTCAGTAATAGAGGGAGGAGGACAGTTGGGAGGCAGCAAGGGAAAATGACACCCATGTTTGAATATCTGAAGGTAAAATCTAGCCTCCACTGATTTAGCTACAAACACTTTGCCTTTTTAGATATTCAGAGGTTGCATTCACCCGTTAGGACACAGGAGGTACGGTAGGAGGAGGGAGTCAACCACGCAGCGTGAGGATTCAGAGGAGCGCTCTTCACAGGGTGAGCTCCTTCTGTACTCCCCACAGGGTCTCAGCGCTCTTAATCAGCTGCTTCTCCTCATCTGGCTTCAGTGTCACGTGAATCACATCTGTCAGACCACTGTTGCCCAGGACGCAAGGGATGCTCAGGAAGACCTCATCCTTCACTCCGTGCATTCCCTGTAAGATGAAGAGAGCACAGGAAGATCAGGGTTAGCGGGTCATTTCAGGATATTAGAAGATGATGTGGTAGTATGTGTAAAGTAAATAATATGACAGATTTCCAGACAGCAAAATGTATGGCTTGTTCCGAATATCCTCACCTGGACAAGTGTGGACACAGGGTGCACTTTGTGCAGGTTTTTCAAGATGCTTTCCACCAAGTCAGCCACAGACATACCAATGGCCCAGGAAGTATAGCCCTTCAGCTTGATAACCTCATAGGCCCTGCAGTGCGCACACATCATAAGAAAAAAAATGAGAACATGGACTAGAAAATTAATCTGTCAGTCTGATTTTGCATTTTGATTTTGTATTTTGAAGTGCAAAGTTGACTGACACCTGCATTTTTGTTTAGTATCAAATGTTGTTTTGCGGAGAAAGTTTATAATTGTCACTCCTGAATCTCTGCTGCTCTGAACTTGATGTTTGCACAGTGAGAGATAAAGACATAGGGTTCATGTGAGTTAGCTAACTGTCTACCATAAACTCAAATCTGTTACTAAATCTGGATATGTACACTACAGTTATGCAAGTATGCCTTCAGTTCAAAATAGCTCTATGTGTTCATGTTGTCAAATGTCAAACATGTCTTAAAATAAAATAAGCCCTCTCGTCTGTTTTTTGTTCTCCGTTGGGACATCCATCGTGTACATTTACCCCTATCGTTGTCCCTCTTTTTAAATGTTTCATTTCATACCTAAGACGTTTGCAAACATATTAAAGAATGATAAATCAGCTATTGTTTTGTACATGGCTGACCTTCCTTAGAACTTAGCTATTGCAAGATAAGTCAGGTTGCCTGGCTGACAGTGAAATAATGGCGCAATGTCAAAGTTTACTTAACAAACTGTTGCATCACTTAACTTTGAATGGCACAACCAAAGTGTGTCTTTTTATGTATTAGATCAGACCTCGCAGGGTAATTGAGTTCACGAGCACTAATGTCAGGTATAGTGTTACCGGGAATAGCATAGCTATTGTGTTTGTACTATCTGCCAGGTTCTAGTGAATCCGTAATACAGTTGTGTACTGTGTACCCGCCTCTACTTGTTTTTTGGCCCACAGCCCTGGTCAAATTCCTCACTAAGGCTAGTCAGCTCTACCGGATTCAATTTTGCCTGTCTGCAATTTTAGTCTTCACTTTAATAGTCAGTGGTGACTGTAGGCTATTAAACCCCATGCAAAGAATTGCTTCAATAAAACATATATTTATGGCTCATTGCTGGGCAGATGAACTGTATTTAAATGGCTAATTACTTTGCAGATTGAATTGATGACTGTGAGAAAGCAAATGTGAGGGTAGTTCAGAGAGTTCTTTCAGCTCATCAGTTTACTCATTGATTACCGGAAAACAATTTAAACTCACCCATCAACCACCATCTTATGGACAGCCTTCCAATTCTCACGGTCACCCTCAGCTCCCATCTGTGGGTTGAGGCTCTGCAGAGAAACTCCAGCAACATTCACACCGCTCCACACAGGCACTATGAGAAACAGACATATAATAGTGATTGTCCTGAGTACAAGTTGTATACACAAAGGTATTCATGGGAACACAAAACAATGCAAATGATTTGCCACAGATAAACCAACAGGTACAGTGGAAGGCGGAAGTTAGAGTTGCATACCACTAGAGTCTCCGTGCTCTCCAATGATCCAGCCGTGGCAGCTGGAAGGGTGAAGATGGAGCTTCTCTCCCATGAGGTGGCGGAAACGGGCAGAGTCCAGGTTGGTGCCAGAGCCAATGACGCGGTGACGGGGGAAACCACTCAGCTTCCATGCCACATAGGTCAGGATGTCCACTGGAAAGGTATACGTCAAAATTTAGACATAGTTTTTTTCCAGTAGCCTTCAACACTATCTGAAGACACAACACACCATCTCTCCTCTTTCATAACCCGTCTGTCTTACCTGGGTTAGAAACCACCATCAGGATGCAGTTGGGGCTGTACTTGACAATGTTTGGGATGATGAACTTGAAGATGTTGACGTTGCGCTGAACCAGGTTAAGACGACTCTCGCCCTCTTGCTGGCGGGCACCAGCAGTCACGACCACCACTTTGGAGTTAGCTGTCACACTGTAGTCTGACAAATTGACAAAAGGATAGATGTATGGACGGAGCTAAAGAATAACAGTTTCAGCGAGGGCCAATAAACAAACCAGGAGTCAAAGGTTGTAGTTATTTTTGTGCACTCTTACCTTTGTCTGCCACAATCTTGTGTGTTTTGAGGAAGAGGGATCCATGCTGCAAGTCCATGACCTCACCCTTCAGCTTGTCTTCCATCACATCAACCAGGGCCAGCTCATCACACAAGTCCTGAGTATATACATACATACATACAATAAGCTATTCTGACAACGGAACAACGGCATTCATCTCTGCTGTGGTTACACAGCAGCATTGTTAGTTGTAAGACCTGTGACCTGGTTTCTCTTAGCCTCTGTTGTTTCCTCAGCTGGCACAGATCCCACTATATTGTTGTGAATTGAACAGGACAATGTAAGGGAAATGCAATGTTTCCTCTCCAGTTTTGTATAACAAGGTTTTTATTTCTACCATGCATTGTAGAATTTGATTTCACAGTCAGCACACCCTTATTCCGTAGAGACTCTTTTGCTTAATATTCCATTCATAATGGATAATAGTAGTGATGCTCTGGATTTGCTTAGTCATTCAGTCATTGTAAGTTGGGACTTTTGAAGGCTTTATCTCAAGCACCTTGCACCCATGAGTTCACTGTCAACTGTCATCAATTTATCTTTTCAGCTCATCCTACCTACTTCCTCTTTGCTCATTTCAACACTCTTTAGTCACACACAGACACAGAAACACCATTCGCATCTTTCTCTTCACATTTTATCTCTTTCATTCGGTCTCACCTTGAGCAGTACGCTGATGGCAGAGGCCATGCCCACCATACCGACACCCACCACCGTCACCTTGTTCCTGCTGCCAATGGGCTCCTCCTTCATCACATGGCCAATCAGCTTCTCCTTGGTGGACATCTGTGGAAAGTGAAGAGGTGTGGGGAGAGGGTGAGGGATAGAAAAACACCTGTGAGTGACATGGAGTTCGCATAGAGAAAGAAAAAAAGTAGAGTAGAAAGGGGGAGGAGGATGTGATGGTAAATAGGTAAGATGAGTATTAAAGGAGTATTGAAGGTGAAGAGTGTGAATGGAAAGAGAGAGGCGGGAAAGTAGTGCTGCATAATGCATGTGCGAGCTGGACTGTGTTGGTACTAGCAGACCCACAGGAGGGCCTACGTGACTGCTCTCTCATTCGACAATGAATGAGTCAAACTTGGATTTTCTTAGGTACAGAAGTGAAAGTGTGAACTTATCATCACCCACAGAACATGGCTTCAAACAACCACAAGTTCCAGTTTTGTAGTTGCAAGTCTACCACCCTTTCTCATGCATACTTCCACAAATGGTTTGCGTACAATCATTCTTGCTGTACACTGCCCCTCTCGGTCTCCGTGGCAACCACTGCCTGGAAAAGTACTGCAGCCTGTCTCACAGACCATGGCAAGTCAGCGTCACACACTACTATTTATGTTTCCTGGTTGGGCAGCCATGACTGAGTGCTCACGTTTGCGTTTACATCATCACCATGACTAGGCTGATGTGAAGACAAGCACGTAGAGGATTATTCAGAAGGTTTAATACACTCTAATACCTTCCTTGAGAGGATATTTAAGACCTCACCATGGTGGGTTTGCACACAATTGTAGGAAATGGTAAGTGGGACAGTCATATCCCTTTATCCAATTATCTGTCACTACGAGGTGAGCTGAAAGCTTACTACATACCAGAACCTGACCCTGAGGGGAGCTCGGCTTGCGCTTTACAAGAGGATCCTTTGTTAGCATACAGTAAAGGATTACTGTAGATGTTTAATACTAGTGGGAGTTCCTTTCTTTCCTGATAAAACAAACTGTACAAACCAGCCGAATTAGTACAGTTCTATAACTGAATGAGGATTACAAGATGGATTGTAAGTAGTTGAAAGAACTTGTAATATAGTTAGAAAGAGAGAGGGAGAAGGGTGATTTCTGTCATACTGTGGATTGTATGAAATTCTGGGACTTAACATAAGTAGCTGTTGCACAAAACTGGATAACTAAAACTGCTTTATGCATGCTTATATCGTCATATTTCCCAGTACATTATGCCATATAAATCATTTTAATCTGATCACTAGTCGGTGTGTTGGTGGGGGTTTACTGAGCTCTGATGGAGTATCAGATATCATAGCTGAAATTCAGTATCTGGTCTTTTACATTACCATTTTGCAGGCGACTGTGAATGCATCTTGTTTCTGCACCCCTTAATCACTTTAAGACTATGTGATCACACAAACACCAGTCTGTCTAACATTTTATTTGCCTTATAAAAACCTACATGCTGAACAAATTGTACCAGCAGGAAAAACAAGATTTTGTTTCCACTGTTTCTCTTTTATTGAATATAGACTAGTCAGATAATGGCTACAGGCTACAGGCTGCAGCTGATCATCCACAACACTGTGCCAAATGTGGCATTAGTTTAATTAAGCAGCACAAAGTGCTGGCGGATCAATATTTATTTGACGTGATCCTAAAAGTGACAATCATGCAGCAGTGGTAACATATCTGCCAGATCATCTCGCCCATTGGTCTGCATATGAATGCAGTGCATGTACTGTGCTTGGATCACTCATGGCTGCTGGTCGTCGCCACGGGCAGCAGAGGGCATGCGCAACTTCTTGTGTAACACTGCGTATATTACATCAACACAAGCGCCCTGATCAACTGAATTCAAACCATCAACACTATAGCGTGTAGTGTATATTTTATTTATAATATCTATAATTTAAACCATGGTACTGAAAATGATCTTTTAACTGATAATGCAAGTTGCTGTAACAAGTATGAAACTTACAGGTCTACACTCGATGTCTGCCTGCTACTCTGTTTTACAAAAAAAAAAATGACACAAAAATCATAACACTAATGACACACAATGGAATATAACTAAAACTGTTCCCAGCCTCATTCACAACCAATCAACACGATTGATAGAGATGGCGACACGCCCCTTTCCGTATCCTCTAAAAACGCGCATCAGGTTGGTGAACTCCCTCCTTTAACTACTTAAAATAACTCCAAATAAATGCTGATTTTCGGGAACGCCTGGTATGTAGAGGTGATATACGGTCTAATGTTTGAGTCAGAGCGGTTATCTTACCTTTAGGCTTCAGTTAAAAACGTGGAAACGCGAGCTGGAATGTGTCTGCTCCTCCTGAGTGCAGCTTTTCCGCAGAAGTGGTGCTACGGAGGGGGAGTCTTCCCGTATTTAACGACGGCCCCCTCGGTGAACGTTACGCACTTGTATGCTAATTAGAAGCGGGTGTGTCCTTGACTTCAGGCCGTGTGGCATGTCACGTCCCAGGCAGGATGCGGCGATGAGACAGCGTTCTTCCGGTTAAACACTTCTTCAAAAACTAATAGAGCTCGCCTATTTTTTTGTAGTTCAAATAAGTATAGTACTTCCCCTTTTTTACATTACTTAAAAGCACCTTCGTTTTGAGCTCCGTAAACAAACACATGATAACTTAATTAATATTACATCAGCGGAACTTCAGTGTCAGACTAATCTGTCACGTTGCAAAGATGTAGCTCAAGGATGGTGGAAAAGATGAGTAAGATTTTCTCAATGGCCTGTTTGTCTCTTCATCCACGTCTACATCTTTTTTTTTTTTCCTGTTACAAAAACATTTATGAACATCTTATATAATTTATATGTTACCACGACTCAGTTCCTGGTTGGGTAACACACGTTGTAGTAGTGTAATGAATGTAAGAACTGGTGAAATACCCACGTGTAGTAAAAAAAACCCGTGTATTCACTACATGAGTCTTATATGAGTCATATAGAAGGAGCGACTCAATCCTCAACTTTGCTTAATGTCTGACCTGATTTAGAGTAAATCAGTGACGTGGAGGAGCAATGTTCAGCTTTAAAACCATGTTTTTGTTTTGCTTGTCAACACATAAACACAGTACAGCGGCCAAACATCTGACTTACAACCCTGATATGATGTACATACTCGAAGAAATGATTGCACACACATATAACCACGTGTATGTCGTCTATACTGCATACAGTAGCCTGTATGTATATACACGGTAAGGCTTACAGTCGAGGCAACAAATAAACATCACGAGAAAGATAGATCTAAAATAAACAATACAATTTTGGAATAAATAAAAAACTAAATAAAATAATAATAAAAAAAAACGTTGAAGAAATGAAGTTTTTAATTGTATGTGTCCTATTTCATCTGGCTGTGTAAAAGTGACACTTTAGGGTACATGTAATGTGATGAAATCTGAAAAGATACTATTATCATCCTCCCACAGCAACAACATTTTAGCTCCCCCTCCTGTCTGGTTTAAGTTGTTACAATGAAAGGCCCTATTACTCAACCCAGTTTAACTAAGCCTTTTGTGTTACCTATCTGGGGAATTTTGGGAGCTGACAGAAGACATAGAGGTTGCATATGAGTTACAACATGTCTTTTTCAATTTTTTTTACAAACACACACACACACTGGGACCAAAAATTCGTGCTCAGACTATCCAGACTATGCTGTGGACTACTATTTTTACGTGAAGTTATGTGATTTTTTGAAATGTCCCTATTGAGTTGTCCACTATTTGAAAAAAGAACATTTTGTATTCTTTGTATTTGAGCAAATAGGCTGTTAGGTCATGATTCACAGTATGTTATATATACTGTATGACAAAACACCCACAGAAATAAAAAAAAAATTTAAAAAGTCAAAGCAAATCCAAAAACAAAACAAATCATCTCTATGATCAGTTTAATATTCATGATGTTGGAAACAGCAAAACGTTGCCAACAGGTGAGAAGTGTAAGATCAAATGTAATAATAATAAGAATTTAATACTTTCCAATCTGTTTTAATGATCAAATGTTGTAATGATGTTGTTGATGAAAAACTGATGTTTTTGGTTGTAAATCCTTCGAGAAGAAAATCTAAGCAGATTAGCATTTCCATCATGAAAATTGATGTGCACACAGGTGTGGAGTAAAAAAAAAACAGCCTTCAGTTTCAAATTCATAAATGGGTGCAAAATCATTTACTTTGCACTTAGATGAATACACATTAATTATAGATTTACCTCTGTGTTGCTTTGTTTTAAATATCTGTAGATCTACATATTATACCTATGTTTCAGTAAATTTTGTTTTTGTTTTAGCCTCCTTCACAGACAGGTCAAATTGCAGCCACAGAACACATCACTTTTTTGTTCTCTTTTTAGCACTATGCTCAAAGATACTCCAACTGGCCAGATATTTAGTAACATGGAAGTTTGAATCCAGGACTTACAGATGATGTATATTTTTTTCCATATAACATAAGATGTTATTCTGTGCTATTATTAGTATCATAATGTCAATCATGATAAACTAAAATGTTTTCTTTGTTGACATATAATTCATTAATATTACTAAATGTCCCATAATGGCAATAATATGATGAACTCCAGAAACGGTGACTGATTGGTGACTGCCAATTTAAAAAGTCTGTCAAATAAATACAAATATAATGTATCTATCATATTGTATTTTTGAATAAATTGGATCATTTTCAACTAGTAACCTAGTAATAGTGTGTTGCCTTCTACTTTTGAGTGTTGATTTCATATCCTGCTACGTAGTCTCCTTTTGAAAAAAGCTTTACAGTCAAACTGTAAATGATCGGCTGGTGTACAGACCATGTGAAAATAAAACAGCTTCCTTTGCTTTCCAAACAAGCCAAGCCTTTATTGAATAGACCAACATTTTAGGAAACTAGTTTTACAAGTAAGTGCTGAGGCTTTGTAAGGTAGTTCAGACAGTCCATGGCTGTCTATGGCTCTCACATGGCACACCTCACACAATGCACCCTACCGGTTTAGTTTGTGTTTCTTTTCCTCTGTCACACCTGCTGACTTGGGTTGGCTGACTAAACTGTGTGTCGTGTTGTTTTGATTTGTTTGGTAAAATGGCTCTTGATTCTGAGATTTGAGATTATTACAGAAGACTTCAGATCAGATTAAGAAATTATGATGTATTCCAGTAGATGTGATTTAGAAAAAAAGTCTGTGGAATCAAAATAGAAGAGTATGAGTTTAATAATGGAGTAAACTAAAGTTGTATACAGTAGTTTACACTTTATGTCTTTTTGCATCCCTCATTCTTCTGACTTTACTGAGTTTTACTACAATTCTCACCTGCTCCAACCTCTTGTTGATTTTTGTTTACATGAATTTCCTTTTCTATGTCCATGTCTCATCAACCACTGGCTCACTTCAAGCAGCTCACCAACAGGAGGTGCTATCATAAAGGCAGTAGAAAACCTCCAGGCTCTTTTCTACTCTGGTAACATTGCCACATGGACTTGAATTCTAATTTAAGCACTAGTTTCTACCTGGACAACATGAAGCGTTGCCTGATAGTGAAGGTTGTCAGCATTCTGTAGAGTGCATCAAAAAGATGAATCAGTCTCACAAAGTCTTTCCATCCAGCTGAAACCCTTGGTCACAGCATGAAATAAATAGATTGAGTTAGTAATTTATAATTATGTGATATGTTGTGTTTAAACATTAATGCTGAATGAATCAATGTACAGCTTATACATACATTATACTGTGTAAAGATCAGGCCTTCACTTACCGACCAATGGTCCACAGTAGTGGTTGCTGACTCCCCAGCAGGCTTTTAGGTTATCTTAGTGGATCAAAGCTGAAGAAAATCGACTTACCCACTGTTTTTAGATTTTAGAGCAGAGTACTGCAACATCTATACTGTATCTCATTATTGAATCAAAGGCAGTATCCACTCAGATCCCCAGGCAAATTCCCCCTTAAATGGCATTCACAGCTCTTTAGTTTAAACAACATTTATCACATGGGCCCTGACTTGAAAAATAATGAAAACTTCACTAAAATGTGTTTAGGTGCTGTATGGCTATGACACTATGACGAAGTTTCATCTATCATTGTTTAATGTCCTCAGTTTGCCTGCAGCGATGTACTCCAAACTTTCTAAGCAACTTCTTCATGTCCTTGCTACTGAATTACTCGTCTTTTGTCTCCATCTTCCACCACTTCTTTCAATAGTCTCTGGAGCGTGTGCCAATTCAATCACTGTTCGCCCCCCAGTGGAATAAAGAAACACTAGTTTGTCATGTTAGCTTCCCCTCTCACACCACAGGGTCAGTTGCCAACACGCTGTTATTGCACAGGGCATTGGGACCGAGGTGTGTCTGCTGTGGGTGATATCCTACCTGTCTCAGCCTGCCGCGTAATAGAGAGGAATCTAATCACATCGCCACAGCCTCCTCCTCCTTCTCCTCCTTCAGCCTCTGTTTAGAAATAGAACTGAGGCAGAGGAACAAGGCCACATCAATCATAAAAGGATTCTCCAGGGAGTGAGATCACTCTCACAACTCTGTCAGAACAACAGCCACCTGACATACCTTACTTCAACTCAGACGGACACATCCTGAGCCACAAACATATTAAACCCACAATCCTGTCTGATTTCTCCTTTTTTTCCTCCCTCCCTAATTTGTCCTTCCCTGCCTTTCAACATGAATCAAAAACTCTTATTCCTCTTTCCCTTTCATCCCACAGTCACTTCTCACCTTCATTTCCTTCATATCTTTCCCCCCTATCCTTCACCGCTCCCAGCCCTCCCTCTCCTTCCTTGTTCCTGGCTTCCAGTTTCGCTCCATGCACACCTTCTGTCTACGATTGATAACATCCCTGATGGAGCTCCTTTATTAGCCACCCACGGGCAGATTAACCAGAGCAATAATACACCAATCAACAGCAATTATGCGCTGATAAGCCCAGGGAGAGCACTGCTGGGTGCAGAGAAGGATGTAGCAGTTGTAGAGTGATTGGGTGTGTTTTAGTACAGAATTAAAGGTTGTGTGTCTGCGTATACATTTATTTGTGTTATACAAGTATATTTAATTGAGTGTACTTTGTTTTTTGCCTGCAGCAGTAATCCTTTCATAGGGCATGTTATTATAATCACATGTGGAATCAGTCCTAGTCCCTCTGTCCTTATCAGGTGCTAATTGAAGCCATGGTCAGGCAGGCTGTATTCTCATCTGCGTAGTCTTGAGTTATGATTGAAACTATAAGCATGAGTGAAGCAAACCAGCTGAATTAATAGACGTTTTGAATCAATATGGTTTATCATTACTCTCTGAGCGCACTATTATGGATGAAGACATCCCTTCTCCCATCATTACGGGATATAAAAACACTTCAGTTACAATGTTGGCTCTTGTTAGTTTTTGGACTTCACTGCCTAAACAGCAGCCTGGCATTGTTATAGAGCAGCTAAATGATGATGAAAATGAGTGGAAGGGTAGATTTGAGTTTTCTGCCTGCAGGCATTCACAAGCCAGCCAAGTCTGATTTCAAGAACAGCTGTGTGGATTTAACCTCCCCCTCCCCTCTGGTTTTTGCACACCCAAATATGCATTCACACGCGTGCGAGTACACACCTGCACGTGCACGCTTGTGTGTGCTTGCCAGCACGTAGATACGCACAAGCAGGAGCTTCTTTTTTAATGGCAAACCAAAGACTCTGAGCTGTTTACTGCTGTGCTACTGGGAAGCCCACCAATCTTTCAGTTCCAGATTTGCTTTATACCAGTGAATTTGCCAGACTGTGTGCACGGACGCATCAGATTAGTCCCGCCAACTGGCTTCAGAGACAATGATCCAAGTGTTGTATCAAAGTGGACCTGTAATTATACATTGCTTATTTCATTTGTCTCTTTTAAGATTCAAGGACAGCGCGGCAGTGTTTGATTAATTCTTGCAATTTCAGTGTCAGAAGGGCGGTGGATGTAATTCTAGAAATTGGCACAGAGAAACTACTCAACACAGTAGGATTTTCTTTTTTCCTCGGTTTCTTTGAACATGTAAGTCTCCTCTAACCTTGAGGTGACTCAGCTCATGACCTCTAAAAGTTAATCCAGAAGCAGAAACCATTTCTTCAAGCGTGAAATAAAATACATTTCCTTTGGCGGTTCCAACTCTAATTATTACAGAAGATTTATGGCAGTGTTGCTGTTATTTGTTTAAGGGCAGTGTATACACTGTGTTGTAGACTGCGGCAGGTATAGCCTCACATTCTTTTGCATGTCACCGGAGAGGCTCTGCGAAGCCTCCGTCTCCCAGTCCAGTGACCTTAACACCTGTGATTGATATAGGAGGGGGGATGCATGTACAGGCATGGTCTACTCGATGTGTATGGGTGTGTGTGTGCACATGTGCGCATGCGTGTTTGCGTGCCTGAAGGGGTAAGGTTAATTGAAGTTGTTAGAGTGAAAATGATTCCCTCAGGGGGGGACATAGCAGGTGGAGGCGGTGGGTGGGTGCAGCCGTGGGTGACGGAGAAACCGACCAGGAGAGAGGGATGAGATGGAGAGGTAAAGGGAAGGGGAGTGGGTGGGGGTCAAAGGGATTGCTCCTCACCCCCAGTGCTCAGAGGCAGTGATACATGAGGACGGAGAGATGAAATGATTCATCTAAAGGTCAGGTGTGTCTGTCCTTCCCTCCATCCGACCCCTCACCCATTGCTGCTCGTCTATGATCCCCTTGTCTTTCACTGCTTGTTTTCCTTCAGATAAATGTGCACAAATGAACAAATTCTTCACAGCATGTCCTATTAATTTACGCAATAACCTTTACTAAACCGATCTGCATGCTCCTCCCCTCTTCTCCCTGTCTGACACATCACTCTCCTTCTCTCTCTCTTGGTCTGTCTGTCTGTCTGTCCCCTCCCGTGGCCTTTCCCCTCTTCTCCCATACTAGCCTTCATTTCACAGATGACAGGTTGGCTGACTGTAATCCAACAGATGCTGGGGCGGGGAGGCCTGACCAACTGTTTTAACTCCAATCAGCTTTTATTGCTCTCCAGAGGAACCCCACACAACCCCCTGCCAGCCTGACATTTCAGAGAGCAGGAGAGAGGAGGAGAGAAAATAGAACATATATGTGTATATGTATCTGTGTGTACATGTGTTACCATGTGTACGTGTGTGTGTTGATTAAAGCAGGGGGCTGATGGGGGGAAAAAAGGGTGACAGTCATTACCCCCTGTGCCTGGTGTGGGGCCAAACCGCTGGCTTCAATCAACTCAGATGCATGTGTTTGTGCATGTATGCATGTGTGTGTGTGTGACAGAGGGAGAGTCCAGTATCAGCAGGGATGGAGATGTCGCTGGTAATGCATCTGCCACTGTCGCTCGTCCCCGACAGCCTGAGCCACCCCTGCATCGCCCACGTCTGTCGCCTCCTTCCTATTCTCCATCCATCTCTCTCTGTTCACCCCACCTCCAGTCTCCACCCTCATCCTACTCCATCCCTCCCTCTGAGACAAAGACAAAAGCCTCTGCAAGTTACTACAGTATGACTTTGAAGCTGTTGTTCAAACAGGATAATGCTATATTGCTGTTTGTGTCGTCTGAGTGGTCTCCATAAGTGTTGCAGCACAAATTGTTATTATCCGGAGTCTAGCAACATTGGTTTTGAATTGTTAGGTACTTGAGAATCTCTTAAAGAAAGAGTAGCCTAATTTACTAGACATTATGCAAAGGCAAGTTTATGCTGTCATCATACTTCTCCTGTGACAACTACAATGCAGTTACTTTAACTGATGAGTAATGCCAAAGGTCTAGGGAGGAGTAATTTAAGCTAAGTCATTTAGTTGAGATCTGTATTTGGATGTACCTTCTGCTAATATAACCTTGTCCTTTGTGGACTGTGAACGGGATACCACACAGTGTGTGAGGACATAAATACAGTAAAGGTTTCTGCCATATTCTGCACACAAAGGTGTACAAATGGTGTTTTGCTCTCTGTCAACGCATCTACAAATCCTCATTTTGTTCACTTCAACAGCACAATAGCAGACATCCAGAAGCCATCAGTCATTTGATAAAAGGGTACCGCTGTTTATCTGATGATTAATGGGGTTTTAGTGCTCTCTGTAGAGCTGTGGACCACTTGAACTCTGCAGCCTGACCTGCAGGCTATTAAAGCCAATGAAGAACATAGAAACGTTTGGGGGGTGGTGAGGGAGCTGCATGTGAATTTCCTCTCGTCCAATAACTTTTACTGCTGCTGCCACAAAGAGGTGATGTGACCTTGGCCATGATGGTGTCGTTCAGTGGGACACTTTCAGACACATGCATACATCCACGATCATGTTCACGGAAGAACCCACACATGCACATGAACGCACACACTACATGTGAGCACAGCACGTGAATTTGCAGTTAACACTAATTGTAGTTATAGTATGTCTGTCCAGCTTACACTGACTGCAAAATGAAGAACTATAACTGGTATTGAATAACCCAATGCAAAAAAAGCTAAAAGGCAACCAGTCTGCAACCCCTAAAAGTATTTTATAATATATATAACATTGCACGAGTTATTGTATTTGTCCTGAATGTTTTCCCTGAAATTCAGCATCATCAGGTCATGACGTATACTGTAAATAAAGGACATCCTTGGTGTTTTGGCACAAGTTGATTAAATATCTATGTGAATGGGTTCAACTCCAGATGAGAGGTCTACTGCCTTGACAATTAAATTAAGGTTATACATTGTTCAGCTAGTCCTAATTTACATGTGTCACCCCCACAAAGATGTAGACCTACTGTTTTATTTGACCTTTAGACTTAGACTTAAAAGAACATACACCCAAGGACAGTATTGGCAAAGTTGAAGCAATTGCAGTCTCCACATGAGTCACTGATTTGCTTTGTGTTTTGAAGCAAATACCAGGAATAATCTTGAGGCAAACCTTTGTTGACTATCTCATATCAATCATATGAACGAGCCCTGAGCAGCATTGGAAGCTCTCACGATCAGCCTTCATCTCCTCTCTCCCTTTAGAAAATATCTCATCTGTATTATGCCTTTAGCAATTACAAGGCAGGTTTAATGTCCCCGAGGAACATCTCTTTGGATATCTGCAAATGAGGCATTTCATATCCTCTGACTCCTTCACCACCTCCCTTTTTCTGATGTAAAGAGACACATTTTTGAGTTAACATTTTATGTTATTGTTCTATACATTACTGTGTTTCTTTGGCATGTGTGAACTTCCAAATAGAGATTTGTGGAATGAATATAATGAAGATGACTCACTTAGATGCTAAAATGTTTGTGATCTGGCTTGGGGAGTGGGGGATGTATAATGTAAATGATACATGATGTGCCATATGTTTTTCTTTATGTCCATTAGATCATGTAGCTAGCGCACATAGCAAGGTTCTAAAGGCTAGAGCGAGTGACATTGCCAGAAGCAGATTTCGAATTGGCTAGAGAGGAACGCTTGCTTTAGTATGTGTGTGAGTCATTTTCAAGGGTACTCAGACAGTGTACAACAGAAAAAGGTCACCCATGTAGTCAGCCCCACAAGCAACTGCTCTTAGTGACTAAATGTGTATTGGCAAGTGGTGAGTGCTTTTAAATATGGATGTGTTTTCTTTTGTCAGGTGAGGAATCAACAAAATGTACATAACAGGGTGTGAAGTAGGAATGGTGGATGGTCCGTTAGGGGATTTACTGGGGCTTAAATTGAAAAAGTGTGAAGTAAAAAATGTCAGCAAAGGATGCTGCTGATATAATTAAACTTACATCATAGGTGTTCCTGCACTCAAATATGTGTTGTGTTTCTCTAAACTCAAGCTGATAATGAGCCGGGGAGACAACAAGGATTGTGCATGCTGAATGAGTGATCAGTGAATTTATTACAACTAAATGTAGTTGTTTTAGTCCTTCGCCCCACGCTGCCATTAAATGTCCCTGTGATTAGTGAGGCGCACATAGCCAAACCTAATTATCCAATGCCACAGCCAAACCCTCTACATGATTACTAACAGTTTGCTTCTTATACTGCAATTATGTTCTTTGCAATGGCAAAAAGCTATGATTAAAGAGGAAATGTTTGCTTAGTGTGCTTCTGTCTGTATGTGTTTGTGTGTGTGTGTGTGTGTGTGTGTGTGTGTGTGTGTGTGTGTGTGTTTGTAGGTATCCATGTGCATGCAACTAAAACTGCTTTTACTGTATTGTTTCTCAGCTAACCACATTAATCACAGCTCCAATGTCCACCTCTTGCTGTGTCAACTGCTTAATTGTAGAAAAAATAAAACAAATTTTCAGGGTGATGACATGGTTCTTTGGTGTACAGTACAGGCATCCAATTTTCTATCAATGGAACAGGTTATTCCACCTTTATTCTTGAACATACTTACCTGTTAAAAGAGCTGTTTGGGGCTTGAAGGCTGCAGCAGCACAGAGAAGAAACAGAAGTAAAGTGGGTCAGATGACTGTGGTTGTGATTTCATGATGTCAGTAGAGAGTGGTGAGATGTGTGAGACAGCGTATGATGTGAGAAAATCCAAGATAGAACCTCTGTTGCTCTGCCGAGATCCTGTCTGACAATATCTGGATAAAAGTGTTCATTGTCATAATTGCACAGGAACAGTCATTGTTTCTATATCCTATTATTAGAGCATTATGGATGTCCCCATGGGGGGAGGTTGAGTGTTTGGGGATTGAGGATGAGTGAGAGAATGTGCATTTTTGTAACCAGCAGGGGGCAGTGGAGCTGCAGCTTTGTGACTATGAATCTGTGTGTGTGTGTGTGTGTGTGTGTGTGTGTGTGTGTGTGTGTGTGTGTGTGTGTGTGTGTGAGAGAGAGAGAGAGAGAGAGAGAGAGAGAGAGAAAGAGAAAGAGAGGCTTATTCCCTCTGGTGAGTATTCCCTTCAGAGCTTCACTCATGGGCATGTCAGTGTACAACTAGTGAACTATAGTGACATTTAAAATGAACACCAGTCGACCGCTGATCATGGTACATGAACACACTGGATGGTGGAACATATGCAGTTGTGTGTGAATGTGTACATTTGTGTGAGTATGTCTCATCTAACTCATTTACATATAAAAGTGGCTGGGGCTCAAGAGTCCCATACTCCAAATTCAGACCTGGAGACTTGCACTAGTGTCCTCCAGCGTCTGTTTAATTATGAGATATTTATCCCACATACATGTGACCACAATACACATAACTGCTGTGCACATGGAACCATCCTGTTGTGTTGCCCTTAAAGCTGCATCTTTGTTGAGTATAGGGATTTGGTTACCCTTTCTATTTATGATTCACCCTTTATTGCCTTGAGAATAGCTTTGCAGACAAGACTTGCATTCACTTACACTTACGCACACAAACCTGCGTGTAAGGGATGGAAATAATAGCCTTTCTGTCTGCCTTGCACCTCTGACAGACATCTGAGAGACATTATGGAAAGAGTAACCTGTCCTATTGTTTCCCATGGGTGTGCCCTTTTTGACCTACCCCAGTCCTTTGTGTCTGTAGTGGGAGGGTCACTACTGTATTGTGAAGAACAGCACCACCTGAGATTTGTTCACTTTCTCTCCTTTGCTGTCACTTTTTCTGTCCCTGAGGCCTTTCTCCTCTCTTATAATTTTATCCAGCCCCTTTCCTCTCATTAGCTTGTGTGCTGCTCTCAAGCTCAAAAAGCCAACAGACGACTCTTATGTTTGTCCTACAAAGGTCTGCTCATCCCGAAATCAACCTTCGTTGCCCTTTTATATTAATTTCTGTCCTTTCCAGCTTTCTAAATGTTTGCAGATGAACACTAATAGTCTCCTCTGTATGTGGATGACATATTAATTAATCAAGCACACCATGCTAGCCAATCCAATAACAGCCAACAGCTTCCAGCACGCAGCTAGCTGGCAATAAACAGTTTGTACAACCCTGAAGGGCTGTGAGTTCACATGTATGTGTTTGTGTGTGTAGCAGTTGTTCCTGGGTGGAAGCATTACAATACTACCAGTTTGGGAATTTGTGCGCGAGCGCGGAGTTGTGTATGCACACACATTTAGTTCAAGGTAATGTGTTTACGCCCCCCTGTTGAATTGGTCAGACTCTGCTACAAAGCTATTCATTATGTGGTAGTATGGTGGAGCTATTATGCAGTCTGTGCTCCTTCTCGCGTCCAGAGGTTATTGGACTCTTGCCACACATCAAATATGTTCCACTTTTTCAGTAAACTCCCTCTCTATCTCTCCCTCTGTTTTTCCCCCTCTCTGGCACACCTCATCTTTCATCTCCCTCTCTAGCAAACAGATTTTTGTTAAAAGATAAACTTGATAATAATTTCTATCAAAGAGGTTTTGCACTGTACACGGTATCCCATGATTTCCTTTCATTACAACATTGTTTGGTTGGATCGTTTGTTTGGGAATGGACTATTAGTATGCACATCCTGTGGAGTCCTGGAGCCTGCAGTTGCAGGCGATTGCTATTTGGCCGGTAGTAAATTTGTGTTATCTAACAGGACTCTTTGATAATTCTCGCCTTGCTGAATATTACACAAACATCCACAATACAAGGAGCTGTTTTGAATTTTGTTTATCCTGCTGATTGAATTTTGCAGCATGGAGGCTCTGTGGGTTACGGATGTAAATATGCACATACACACATGGTAATGTGCGCACACTTAACACACAAGCTCAAACACAAACTAAGAAGACTTCTCATTAAATTCTTTGCAGGGAAGAGGGAGAGAGGGATGTAGGCTGTGAAGGAGTGGAGAAGGATTGATGGGACGCAGGGAGGTACAGGCAAGGTGATTAAAAACTCAAGCTACAGATGTTTCTGGAACACTTCAAAGTGGTGTGCCTGCCAGTGCCAGCGCTGGGCATGATGCATTATTGAGATGGTGCCCACCTGGCACCTGGCGCTGACATCACATGCCCGGTCCACCTGGCACCATGCAGTCACGTGGGTGACACTTTGGGTCACACCTCCTTGCACAAGCTCAGCTCCCAGTGTGATGAAGGGCATCAGGGGAAATGGCACACATGCTCAACACAGACCTCAAAGGCACTAAACTGGGGCATGTGCAGTTTGTAAACTTCGCTTCAGGAATGAAAAGTGAGGAGGAAGGAAATGCTCTTGTGATGCACGGCAATGCATTTCCTCTCTTACATCACTTGCATAGTGAATAAGACATTTTTAGATGTGAATATTTCTCTTCTACCTACAGGATTTATACCTTAAATATAATTTCATTTCCTCACTTGGCTTGTAACTGCCTGGTTAAGTTTACAACACCACGCAGTTGTGTCATATTTAAGCAATAGGGTGTTTTGTCTTGTGTGCAGAGGGAAATTAGATGATACATTACATACACTACTTCCTATTCAATAAATTATTGAAATACAATGATGATAATTCAGTAGAGCATTTCTTAGAGAAAGTCCTGGGAATCTTTCATTGGTTATAACCAATGATGTGGTGTTGATGTAAATCTTTCTGCTTAATATTTCAGCAGCCGCCTCATCCTTGTATTGTATTAAAGAATATTTAGAGGTCACATAGCGTGTTTGTGTGTGCACATGAATATCTGTGTGTGTGTGTGTGTGTGTGTGTGTGTGTTACTCCTGCATGTGTCCCCTGACACCTGTACTCTCTCAGGGTGTGAGGAACAGACAGAGGCCAGAGCCACAGTCACAGGTCTCAGACCAGTGGGGTGTGAAATGAATCAGAGAGCCAACACACTCTCCACCTGCTGCACACACACACACACACACACACACACACCATGCGGTTGTGTATGTGTGTGTGTGTGTGTGAGAGAGAAAGAAGGGTAAGAAAGAAGAGCATTGGGAAAGCACACAGAAAAACAAAGACGAGACGCTGTTGTACAATACTTTGTTGCAATTATAAGTGTAAGTTATGGTGTTTGGCATAATGGTGGTTTATCTTCAACAGTTTAGTTTAGTTCAGTTTTTATTCTCCCAAGGCTGGATTACCAACTGGACAAAGTGGACAACCCAGGGGAGCCAAAAGCTCCAGGTTCACTGCATGCCAATTGCTTTTGTTAATTTGATTAATCATTTAAATTTGTTAGGGAATTTGCGCCACTAAAGCGCAGGGACCCTGTGTCAAAATCTTGTCTTGTGGGCTTTGTTATTTAATTTCAAACCAAGCCCACATGATGTATATTCATGAATAATGTTTTGTTTAAATGACCACAAATGAAACCACAAATTAAGTGCTATTCCAGCTGGAGTACTGGTTGCAGTGGACTTTATGTTAATTTGGAGGTGACATAGAGGGTACTAACACATTGCACAGAGAGCAGTGTGTGAAGGGGTTAGTAAGAGCCCAACGATTTGACCACGATTGTCCGACAGCATTGCATTTTTTTTAATTGCTCTCTTATTTATTTGTGTATTTATCTACTTGCCTTTATGGCCTTTACTGTCTTTTATTATTATATAGTCATGTTTTTCTGCTCTAACGGTCCTTATCTTTGATTGTCTCCTCCCTTTGTCTTGCTTTTGTTTGGCCTGAGTATCCTGTTTCTACTTGTCTTGAATTAAATTGTGTATTCTAATTTGCTCAAAAAAAAAAAGTATTAATTTATGTGAGTTCAAACTCTCCTGATCACAACCTGCAACTTTTCTGGGGGAAAAAAAGTTGCTCCAGCAACAAGAAACAGGGCGGCAGCGTTAGAGGGTATCCGGGTCTTTGGTTGGCTGAATCCACTGTCAGTCATGACCCCCGACGGCTCCGCAGCACCTCCCACAGACGCACAGCGGCAGCGCAGCTTCCACCGACAATGATATTCAAGGCACTTGCGGCTCGTCTGCAGCGATAGGAGAAAAAGAGGAGAGAAAGAGAGAACCTCACCTCCTCAAACAGCGAGTGAGGTAGGGCAAAAAGAGACAGAAAAGCGGCAGAGAGAGAGAGCGAGAGAGGAAGAGAAGAGGCTGTGGAGTAAAAGAAAAGACAGCAGCGGCTTGGACCTCCAGCAAGGAGTGTTTTAATTGTCTGCGCTTTATTATAAAGTGTCATAATTTCCACACAGATTCGACATGTCCTCGTCCGGTAAAGACAACAGCGGTGCCCAACATGCCAATTACGTGGGACCTTACCGTTTGGAGAAGACGCTCGGGAAAGGACAGACAGGTTAGTTGGGACAGCTTGCTCGCTGCATCCCCCTTTAATTGCACAATTTATTTTCAGAGCGCTCCGCAGCGAGTTGAAATTTGGCCGGCTGGGTGTCTGCAGGTGATAAATAACTAACCGCTTAGTTACAAACACCTGCCAAACCTTGTGGGGGAATTTTAGGGGGTTGTTATTTCTTCGCTGAGCTGACATAATCATTGTTCACACTGTGGGACGAGAGCGGTGGGATTTAGGTGATGTTGGTTTACATTGGTTTGCTGGTTTGTGCGTTGGCGTTGGACTGGGTGTGTGTGTGTGTGTATCCAGGAGAAAAGCAACGTGGAAACCGTCCAACGTCAAAGATGTTGACAGTGTGATGGGCTATGAAAATGAACTTTTTATGTCCTGACTATCCCGTTTGTGTGTGTGTGTGTGTGTGTGTGTGTGTGTGTGTGTGCTGTGATTGGAGCACAACGCTGTTAATCCCGATTTGCCTGATACATTGATCTATTCTTAGTCCGCAGGCAGGCAAGAAGGGAGGCAGGGAGGCAGGCGTTCCTCCTATAGGCTCTCACTGCAATACGTGGGTTTTCCTCCGATGTGGAATAGAGGGTCCCACCTTGACAGATTACACCATGAGCTGCTCACAGAGCTGGGAAATAAGAGCTACACTGATCTTTATTCATATACCCCAGGGGGATGTAACTGGGCTTCTTGAATAATGAACACATGCTTTATTACAGCAGAGACAGCAATGACACTGCAGTTTGGTAAAGTTGCACATGTACAATTAGTGGTAAAAAAAAGAGGAAGATGCTATGTAAGGTGATGCCTGTGTGTTGGTATGGCTTGTTTGCACTGTACAGTAGTTCAGCCTCTGCGGTCAACTACATGCAGCCAGTGGAGCCATGTGAAAGGAGAGGCAGGCACAGCCCTGTGTAAGGCAGAGATGGCAGGAGTGATGCAGCATGCCCTGTGTAAGCTCGCCACCCTTTAAGAGAGCAGAGAGAGTCAGAGACTTTTCCCCTCCTCTCTCCTCCTCTATGCCGAGAGATTTTCCTCCCATCTGTTGTCTAAAACGGCTACAATAGGCGTTACTTCTCCTACCCGGTCCAGCTGGTCATGCTGAGAAGCCGTGTGTGCGTGTAAATGTTTGTGTGTTCTCTCAGACAGTATGCTTTCTTGAAATATTCTCCTGGTCACTCCATTCACCTGGCGAGTCCCCAGTGTTCATTAATGGTGTCAGGTGTACAGTATGTGTGTCCTCATTAGCTGATGCCCCTCTTTGACTGTAGGACAGCACAGGATGTTGAATATGTTGAATGAACAGTGAGTTTAGTTCAAGATGATACAAGATCTGCAGTAAGATGACTGTATGATTTAACAGTGGAGATGAATATTGTTCCAGTTGGTCCTTTCGTAGCCGAATAACAACAAATACAGCATTAAAACCACCATGGCTGGTCTCCCTTTTACTTGCTACTCATATTTAATCGTTTGTGTTTACAGAAGGATCCCTCACTTACAGCCAGACTTTCTTTCAGATAGCTCTCAGGAGTGTCTAATGGCTGTTTATAGTAGTATAGAGCTGGCACTATGGTCTGCTGGGTACAGACGTTTAATGATATGGTGTCTCTGAGATCATCCATGGCTCAGGATGTATTTACGTGAGCGATGAGGTATATTCGGATGCATTTTTCTCACAAGCCTCAGATGTCATACCCATGGAGGCACAGTAAGCTACAGATCAGCGTGGATCATGACTTGTGTCAAACAACGTGGCCACTCACGCAGCTTTCAATTTGGAGAATTTCAACGATGTTTCACTTAGAGAGAATTTTCTAATTAAATGATATTCATTCACTTTGAATGCTTTGGGCCTGGTTTTTCCAATTACATTTTCATGCTTTAAATGTGCGGCAATAACCGGGCGCAGCATTATATGTGTATGTGTTTGTGTGTGTGTGTTCAGTGTTAGAAAAATCATTTGGTTACTGGCGTCTGTGTTGCTGTTCCACGCCAAACCTATTTTAGATTAATGACAGTGCATAATATCCCATTCGCCCATTAACCATTCGTTAATCTGTCAGATCTCTTTCCCAGGCCCCAGGAAGGGGTTGGCTTGGCAACTGTGAGCGCCCAATAAGCTGGGCTCGATCATGAGTGGCAGTCGGGACCGTCCAGTGGGTTAAATCCCTTGTGAGCTTTCCCAGGCTGTGGTTGGCTGGTATTATTAGAGGAGAGAAAGCGGAAGGCCTCTGGTTGATCTGGCTGTCCTGCTCAGAGAAGTGGTGCTGTTCTGTGTTCATTAAGTGATTAGGCCTTGTCCTGAGAGAGAGCACACACACAAACACACACACACACACACACACACATGGCCACCTCAGTGGTTCTGGTTTGGCTTCCTGATCTAATCCCCTACACAGCCAAAGTCTCCATGGCTTTCACTCACGCACTCACGTGGCCCAAAGGTAGCAGGTAGTCAGACTGCTGACTTCTTGCCTGCTGCAGTGTCGCAGTATAAACAGTAGGATTTATTTTTATTTTTTTACAGTTTACTTCTAGTCAGAAGACACTGAGAAAGTATGCGCTCAGTGTGCACCAGTCTTGTCTGTCTGTTTGATATGCCACATATCTCTCATATCTGCACTTGCTTCCCTTCAGTTTTATTGCTTTCTCTCCGGTTTTTGCAGATCTTTGGGCGATTCCCTCTTTTGTCAGGTGTGCATTGGGGCCTGATGGGGTCTATAGATATGGAGTGTCTGCATGGCTGCCTACTGATTGGAGCAGAAGCCACAGAAGCATGGAGGCCATTTTCAAGCAAAAGACAGTCATTGCGCTTCAATGGCAAAACCTGGCCAAGGCATTGTATCTATGTGTGAACGCTTCAGCAGCTGAGTCCTAGCAGTTTCCTTATAACTCTTGTCACTATGAAATTTCCAATGAACTTTTTATCTTTTATCAAACACTGAATTAGCCCCCGTGTGATGTCTGTTTGGTTGTGTCTTGTTCTATATTAGCCTTACAAGCTTCTAATTGATGCCATGTTGCAACGGCAACTTGACAACTGATATCACATTTATAGCTCCCTTCGAATGTCTCCGTCGCAGTAGGGTTTGTAGTAACAGCCTTCTTGTATTTCAGAATCTTAACGCTTTGTTTGACAAGCTGAAGATTGTGGATTTGTGTTTTTGCCACGCTGTGACTTAAGACCAGCTGAATCACCGCTCTGTTCCACTAATGCGTCGGAAAACACTGCCGCGCTTCGCCTTTTACTCTGTTCCTGAAGGCTGTTGATTAGTGGAATAGAGGCCTATTGTCTGGAAAACACTGCCTGTTAATCCAGTGTAAGTCCCTGTTTTTTGCGAGACTTGGATATTGACAGGGTAAGAGTTGGAGGTTGATGTGGAGGCTCCTTGATTCTTTGATTGACGTTTAGAGAGTGAAATCATCTGTGCTTCAGGGGCTTTCATATTGACTGTTCATCTGACAAAAAGCTGTCTGTGATGTTGCTTGTCTTGCTCTCTCTTTCTCTGTTTGCCACTCTCTGTTTCTGTCTATCTGCTGGAGAGTTCTTGTTCTGTGTTCACAGGGCTTACAAGGCATTTAAGCCAGCATCCAGCTGTTTTTGTTGTCTCCATGTCAGCAAAGGGCCAGCCAGTTTGTAACTCTTACTGTGAGTTTCACTGTTTCAGTGTTTGGTTTGTGTCTGTGCATGGGAGAGTGAAAGAAACACTCTCATTTGTCTTTCTTTTCATTTATTTACACATGCACACACATGCACAATTTAACTAGAACGCTCTAAGAGTCTGGTACATTGCACGGTAACGTAAAACCGTTAATTCGACGTTGATTGATAGCTGGTGAGCCGGGGGTGGTTGATTCAGATCAATGGGCTCTCCCAAAGATTTCCTGTCCTGGTGGAAGAGATCCATACTGTTTCGCAGCACATGATATTCCTGATGATGACAAGTGAGAAGGGAATGCTCAGTCGATGCTGTCAATGAAAAACCACTTGGCAAATCCACAGAAACTAAATGCATTTGCGTGCATATACGTGTGTGTTGCTTGTGAGCAGTGCAGGTGCTCATATTCTCTGTGATCTGTAGCCTCTGTGCCGCTGAAACAATCTTGATACTCATGTTGAGCTCAAACACAGGTGTCTATCTCCCCCGTGTTCACAAGATTACCCAGAAAAAGTTGTCAGCTTTGACCTAAAATTGGTGAGTGAGGGAAATAAATGAAAGGCTGCTTCGATAGACCCATATTTCTGTGGGACAGTTCATAGATTTAAGTCAGAAAAGCTCTGACCCAATGGCTGGGCCGTGTTGCTCCCAGCTGGGTAGCACCCTGTGTTAGCAAGCTGGATCAGAGCTGTGGAGCAGGAAGCGAAGCCTGAATGGCCTCAGCTGTTTGACTGTTTGGCTAAAGCCAAAGCCCTGCTCCGTCAGCCCTGAAATGTATCCTAAATGGCAGGAATGTCTGTACCTCAGCTGATGCATATGTGGTCTATTTGTGGGCTTTTATGAATATATATATATACCTCCTATGTGAATATATGTGTGTAGGAGCTCTACTGCATTAGTGTCCATTTTTTGACATGAACGTGCACACACAGAAACTATGCCTCAAGTAAACTGAACCAGAACAGCCCACAGTCTTTTGACTGTCTGTGACTTTGACTGAGGTTATATAATCATGATGGTCTCTGTCATTTCGTGCTCCTGTCCTCTCATCCGCCTCACTCCGTCTCTCTCACCACTCTGTTCCTTTCCCCTGGCCAGTCAAGATTCATACAGGGATCCAGCCATGTGGTAAATCAGACAAGACCTCGGTGGAATTGCATCGATTGGGAGGAATGTATGTAGCCAACGATTTTCAGAGATTAATGATGAGGAAAGATGTGGAGAACTGGGGGGTGGAGGAGAGAGAAGGAAGGATGTAGGCAAGGAGAAGGAGGAGTAGGAGAAGAAGGGGAAAAAAAACCTTGAACTGAGAGAGCATGAAGCGGTCTTGAACGTTCGGACTGCAGTGGAGGTTATTAATTAAGGCAAAGTATTGATCATTCTCTTTATTACTCTCCCCTCCTCCCTTATTTTCATCTCTCTATTGCTGACCCCCAGAGGAGGAAAGGGCTCAATCTTTAGATGGGAGGTCATTGAATAAGTGAGGGATTGCTGGAACAGTGTGTGTGGGCAATGAATGAGTGTGTGTATTTTTGTGTGTATTCTTTTGGACAGGCCCCATCGCATCCTATTTGGGTTTCATCCTAACGCTGTGCATCCACCGTCAGTGTCTCTCTGCCATGTCATACAGCGTGGAGAATCTGGTTAGGATGACATGGTTCTAGGGTCCATTTTCCCTCATTTATACCAAGACACACTACACACACACCCTATCACCGAGGTGCCCGTGTAAAGTGTTATCGCCTCATGCTATTTCAGATTTCATTGTGATAGTTTTCCAGAGCAGCACAGAGAATGCAAGCAGAACAACACCATTTCTCTTTTCGCCGGTGCTCCAAATTGTCACATTTTATATATGACTTCACACTGTTGTTTCAATAAAATACAAACGGTGATTTGCTTCTAGACATCCCTGTACCAGCCCCTAGTCTTTGTGCACTTTTTATGCTGCCAGTCAGTCATTCAGCTGGTCACTAAGTCGGCTGCCATGTCTTTTGGTCTTTGTCAACATTTAAGACGTACAGTATATTAAACGTCTGTGCACACAGCAGTAGGCGTAATCAGCCTGGTTCTCTCTCCTCTCTCCTCTCTCTCACCCAGCTCAGATTAACCCTTGCTGAGCCGCCTGTCTGGCTCTGACTGTGAGAACGCTGGGTTGGTTGCCAAGGTTGGTTGTCTGGTTGTCATGGTTTCCCTGCTTCTTGCTGGTTCCCAGTCTGCCCTCCTGAAGAATGAAAAGGAATGCTCTCTCTCTCACTCTCTGATGCTCTCATTTATTTCCCTCTCCTGCTCTTTAAGTGGCTGCAATCTGAAGTTTACATCATCCTCCAACGCTTTCCATGCATACAACTTTGTCTTTATCTGACTTATTTCTGTTTATCTGCCCTGTGAATGAATGTTTGAGTATGTTTTCACACACTCTGCATGTATACGCGTGCCCATACTTGTAGAGGCTATGTGCTTGTGTGTGTGCTCAGACATACGGTCATGGATCAGACAAGCTTGCCCTGCTCTGTGCTCTACGCTGTGTGCTGTGTTCCCATTTAAATCTGGGAGATTAGCACATGTGGGGAGCCTCGGCTTTAGTTGCCGTCAGCTCAGCTAGCCTTGGCAGGCTGTCCTCAGATCAGGGGAGAAGCTCTGTGCTCATCCCCCCATTGCTGTCTGCCCCGCTGTACCTTATCCATTATCAAATAGATGGGTGGGCCAGTGACCTTGACTTTGGTACAGTTTTGTAACGGCTGCAGCACACTTAGACAGTTCACACAGCAGCATTTGTCACAGGATTGCCTTACAGGACATAAATGTAAAACAAAGTTTTTGTTAATGTGATGAATAGAGATCTTTTTTTCTATTTCATTCTGTCATTGTAAAATTCCAAAAAAAAGGATTGCTTTATTATTTTTGGTGACATTGGCAATTCCTTAAATGAACGTATTTGTTAATTTGTAAATCTTAATTTTTTCTCAATCTGTAGTGAAAATGCACACAGAAGCATTTTTTTTTCACTAAATGAGCAAATCAATTGTACTTGACTTACTTTTTATGGTTTAGTGTCATAGTATAGATTAAATTAATTTACATATTTAGTCAATTTGGCCATTTCACTTGGGATGCCTTGTCATTAAG
Source organism: Argyrosomus regius (assembly GCA_946959425.1). Classification (NCBI taxonomy): domain Eukaryota; kingdom Metazoa; phylum Chordata; class Actinopteri; family Sciaenidae; genus Argyrosomus; species Argyrosomus regius. The sequence continues at coordinate 17,906,871 of OX336886.1, forward strand.
AAAATATCGGTTTGCTTGCAGAGTTTTACTTACGAGAGTATCATTGCATTTCCAGTGTGAATACAGTGAATGAATGACTTTTAAATTACACAAAACAATGCCTTTGCTTCAGCAGACCTGCTGGAAACTCCCCTTGGACTGTTTTCCAAGAAAAATACATGAATGAAAATGTGCGCTCATTTACTGTGTGCAGCACATCCCAGATGGCAGGGGAAGGGTAATTGTGATGCATTCAGAGTTTTCACTGCCACTCGCTCTGTTGTTAGCACTTAAGGCTATGAAGCACAATGCCGCCCATGCCTGAAACACCTGAGATGTGGCTTGGCACGTGAAGCGAAGCAGACAGCCCTCAATGAGATTAGGTTAGATGAGCATGACTGGTCACAAACCAACAACCTGTGCTCGCTGCTTGTCTCTGTGGCACTGACTTCTGACACTTGGCCAGACTAAAGAGAATTAGCACTATGTTAGCCAGCTCGACTTATTTTATCTCAGCTGGGAACATCAAGGAGTCTGTTATTCACAGAGAGAGGAAGGAGGGCAGGTTCAGTTTGCTATTCTGATGACGCTGGGGAGTGTTGTTGCCAGTTTACAGAAAAACCACCTGGATCACAGGTGTTCCTGCATCAGTGGTCCAGCCAAGACAAACTGTTTCTTCTGTTTGCTTTTCCTGTGTTGCCACTTCATCAGAGAATGGGTCAGTGCTTTGAGACTGCTGCCAGGTCAAATCTGCTGTCATGACTATGTATGAGGATGAAATCAGATCACAGGGAGATGTCATACTTGAGACAGGGAGCCCAGCAATGAGTCTTTGTGTTTTTCCCCCATCTGGCCTGAATTGTAGATTGAGCCTGTGCTACTTTCCTCCAAATCTCTGGCCTTGTGTTTGTGCAGTGCTGTACTGGTTTGTGAAAATATTTCAGCATAAATCTTTTAATACTGCCAGCATGCTCGCCCATTTGGATTTTGCCTGATTTCTATTGGCTGATGGTTTACCAACAAGCTTTCAGCTTTTTCTCTGTATTGTGATGTAACCTCCTTTAATGGTAGTCTGCCGTACACTCAGAGTAACTCTATAAACTCTATAATCCAAAGATCAGGTGCTGTATTTATAATCTAATAGGCATGACCAAACTATTTCCACTTTATTGTAAGTTTTATATGCTCTCATGTGACCTGGCCAGAATTCCTACGTTAATTCTTCTGTTCTTAGCACGTTTATAAAAACAGGCCCTACAATCAACAACTCATTTTTGTTTTGTAATGAATGATGATAGTTTGCTTTTCCCCTCAATGGGCCAAAAATTCAGCAAACCCAATTCACTACTTCTGTGAGATCAGAAGCTGTAATGGCAGCCTTTGACCAGAGTGAATAATTCATCAGTCCAATGACCTTTTGGCCTTTTACGACCCATGGAGTGCACTCTGTTACTGCAAAACATTTTTCTTTTTCATTTGATCTCTTTCTTACTTCTTTTTGTCTGTCTTGTGTTTTTGCTTTTTTATTGCAACTATTTTGATAATCGATTGTTAAAGTGATATTTCATGCAAAAATGGCAAAACATGAAATAGATGCCTCTGAGATTCATATTACACTAAATATCTGTTTTATGTTCTGTTTTATCTGTCCAAAATCCAAAGAAATTCAAAGACATCACCGTAGACTGGGATGGATATTTTTCACTATTTTCTTACATTTTATAGACAAAATTATTATTTGATTAATCTAGACAATTATTAGCAGATTAATTGACAATAATAATAAAAAAATACTTTGGTGCAGCCCTAGCCTTATTTTTAATGGAACAGCTGATGCAGTGATTAAGGGAGAAAGGCGAAGGTTCCATCTCTTTATCCCAAATGGTTAACTTTTTTTTGATTCATCACTAAAAGCTGCTTATTTCTGAGGTGGCTGCTGATGTTGCTGCTGTGTGTGTGTGTGTGTGTGTGTGTGTGTGTATATGTGTGTATGCTTGTCTGAGTGCTAGTGTTTTAGTGTGCACCACGTGCTCCTGTTTTACGGGCTCTCTGCCGATACATCACAGCGTCTGAGAGCTGTAACTCATGGGACACATGAACATGAGAGAGACAGAGAGGAGGGGGGTGCCGGGTTCACAAAAGGAGATAGTTTCTGAGTGGGAAAAAGAGTCACAGCAGTAAAGCATCTCTCAGGGTCAGTGCCTCTATTATCATTCAAATCCGGGAACACACACACACACACACACACACACACATGCACACACACACACACACACACACACACACACACACACACACACACACACACACACACACACACACAGAGGAATGTGCTGTGCAGCACCAGAGTGAATGATTTTTAGTTTCTACAGGAATCCCAGCTCTCCCTTTGACTGCAGCAGAGCTCTGACGTCATCACTAGAGGAAATGCAGCCACAGCAGGAAGAACTGCTCACGATATCATGAGGACACATACAAACACGCACACTTCTTCATGCCTTAAGGACATTTGGGAAGCGTGATCCTATTCTCTTCAATCGTGTCCTCTGTTTAACATCAAGAGTTGATCTGTCAGTGCAGGAACTTTGCAAAATAGTTCATACAGTCAGTATAAAGAAAACTGTATAGATGTAGCTAATGTATTGACTTATGCATATATGAGTTTTGACTGGCGGTCTCTGTGCTTTTGATGTGAAGAGTCAGTAGCCATAGCAACACTGAGACACATTTTCATGCGCTATTTCACATGCTGAGGGCATGAGTGTAGCTCTGGTCAAGTAAGTTGTTATTTTGGTTGGTCAGCTGCTGTCCTCAGTGCTGTTTGGATGTATTATGGTTTCTATAATGAGAGCATGAATGTCCATTTGTCTGTGTCAGTGTGTCTTGCGTATGCAAGCCTGTGTGGGTTTCAGAAAAACTGACGAAACCGCGTGACTCATGTTATGATCATTGTGACAGCTTTTTTTCTCTTTGTGTATTGCACTCTCCACCTGTTTGCTTTGTTGGGCATTTATTTTGAAAATAGGACTGCATCTGCTCACTGCATCTATTTCTGTTTTTCCCAGATTTCAGCCGAGTGCTTCTCTCAAGAAAATATGGTCATGTTACCTCTGGGAAACATCACTCAAACAGTAATGGCATTGTTTTGGAATTACTAGTTAAGGATGGCTCCCTGTCTCACTCATTCAATAGCTGATAAATCTGCATGTATAAATGAAAGATTTATTTAAATTACTACAGAACATTTCAATAAAAATACTCTACAAATATTGTTTTGGTAACACGGAAGAAATAAAACAACTAAATATTCCATACTTGCTGGTATTCCTTATGTAAAGAAAAAAAACTATTGTGTCAACTCAGCTGCTTTCCTTTTTATACATCTGATCTCCAAAATGGTTTTATTGTGGTTACCTTAATAGACACACCACAACCTACCTCTCTTTTCTATTTCTACATCCATTATCCCTTTTCCCACTCGTCTTGTCACCCCCTTACTTCTTGACCCCTCTTCCTCCTGTTCCTTCGTTTCCCCGCCTCGTGCCTAATGGAGGTATTCCCCTGCAGCCTCCAGGCCTCGTACTGCTATTCTGCTCAGGTAGGGCTCATTTCATGCAAGATGATTATATCTCACTGGCAGCAATTCAGGGCCGGATAAGCCAGAGTGTTGTGGGCCTGCACAATTGCAGGAGGAATTCAATTAAATCTAAAAAAATATATACTCCCCTTACAGTATATACCTGCCAATCAGCAGACATGCACGATACATCCAGTAGGCATGTAGTTTCACACACTTACATTCACACATATGCACGAGCAAGTATGGAATATAAAAAATGCACATGCACAGTACAATAGACATTCATGCACATACAGCTGGCTCGATCTGCAGTGTTTTAATACCACAGTGATGTGCCTAGTGCATGAATTGTTATGAGATTACCCTCTCCCCTTTCTGTTCTTCTACCTCATGTCTTTAGCTGAGTGATGTAAAGAAAAATAATATTTGTCGCATTAAAAATAGCAAATCGCACACATAACCATTTGAAAGTATCTGTGTAAATGGGCCAATTTAATGCGAAAGGAGCATTAGTCATAGTATGTCTAATGGAAGAAGAAGAAGCATATCCTGTGTTGGATTTATGGACCAGAGCTGGTAATTGCTTGTAAAGACTGATTTGAGCAGAATCTACCCCTGTACTTCATGTAGCCAAACCACAGGGGGGAGATGACAGTAGAAACCTAGTGACCTAGAGATTTAGAATTTTTTTTTTACATGGAAAAATAAAGACATTTAAAAGTTTAGTCAGACTGAGGAGATGCCTCGTCTTCTCAGCTGGAAATGGTGAACTCTTGGTGTGTTGGCCCATGTTTCTAATGCCCTTAAGCCTGTGATTTTGTCTGTACGACTTGGGCTGATTAGGCTTGCATGGGACCTGAATTTATTACTTTGTCTTCACCAGTGTCATTATACTTCAACCTCTTATATTCACTCCTTAATGAGACTTTATGAAATATTCAAACCTTTACCTGGAGGAGTTTGGTGTCTCTGTGTGTGTGCGCCCAGCTCTGTATCCTTGCACATCCCTGTGTGTGTATCAGCAGTTTTTGATCTCTCTCTTAGCACTGACAAATGCTGTAAGACAAGAGACAGACAGACACAGGAACACATTTGCATGCACCTGCAGACAGATATGATTTGATTTGCCATAATGATTTGTTATTCCAGAATTTACCATCCCAGCTGATGAGGAGTCCAGTAGATGAGGCTCATTAAGCCCAGAGAGAGAGGTGCTTGTTGGCTGGGTGTATGATAGTCTTACTCTGGGCCTCCTCTCTTATTTATCCCAACTCTTTCTTTCTCCGTCTGTCTCTCCCTGAGCACAACACTAAATCAAGCAGACCTTTTAATTAAAAGACACATTTTCTCAGCCCTAAACACACTATAAATAGGCTGAGCCACCCATGGACACAAAACGGACACACAGTACCCGTCACCCCTTTTAAAAGATAGACTTTAAACTGTATATGAAACTAACACAATGAAAGGAGAGCTGAAAAACACCCCATTCCTCAGAGGTAGTTAATATACCCCCCTCGTCTTGTTTGACTTCAGGAAAAGACCCCCCTCCTGCCCTTGTCCCCTTTGAAGAGCTCTTTAATGAAGTGTTCTTGTACCCTGCAAATTATACTGTAGCAGCTTTTATGTCACGTATAAGATGTCCCATGTATGAGGGCATAGAGATGACAGAAAGCTCATAGAGGCCTTCTCCTGGGGCCTGGGATGTGTGTCCAGACTACGGAATGATTCATTAAGTGAGTCCCAGGACTCACATCGGGCCTCTTCTGGATCACACAGAGGCTCTCTGCCTCTGACCCTTACCTTTATACGCACCTCACACACGGCAGTTTCTGATTTCTCATGGAGAGCTTAAGAGTGGTTGGTGAAGAGTGGGAGATGGGTTCTATATAAGAAGTCCTCCATAAAGCGATTACTGATCTCCCTTTGGGCGCTTTCACACTTTAATGGCTAAAGAAAATGAATGGTACTTATTTCAAATAGCTTCCAGGCAGTTTGTGTTTTTAATGTTCGAATGTGTTTTAAGTATTTTAGCTACTGAAAAGGAAGGGTTTGAATTAGTTTGTGTATGTGTACAGTAGCCATTGGTTCTAACCTCAAACACAGAGGTTGCATTGCACCCACGGCCACTTTGTAGCCCTTTCATGCACTCGCATATACCCCCTCTTGCACACGTGTACAGCCATGCAAATGTTTCCTATGGAGGTTAATTAGGGCTGGATTGTTCAGTGCTAGGGATCTGATAAACTAGAAGATGAAGCTGCTTTGGCTGTAATGCCATTTTTTAATCACCCTATAGATACTGAATTCCTGTGGCCAATGTTTAGGGAGTAAAAAAAATGATATCAATATACATGATAAACATAAACGTTTTTTTATTTTTTATTTTTTTTATTTAGATATCCGTAAGTCTATATATGCACTTGTGTTAGTCTGTGTGTGTGATTAATCTCTGAGGGCCAGAGGTGATGGGGTCAGAGTGGAGGTGTCCGTGGAGCTAATGACAATGATTAAGAAGAGAGTTTGGAGGGGCTTAACCTTCATCAGGCTCCACTCCTCAACATGCCCCACCCCCCCAGGACATCAGTAGCATTATCAGGGTGAAACCAGCGGCCATGTTCCATCAGGAATGGATGCCGTAATAACCCACAGTAGGAACCAACTTTCTTCTCCTTTCTCCTGGAATCTCTGCTTCCAGGTAAATTGCTTGATCTGATAACACTGTGGCGGCATGGATGAGGGAGTTTCTGTCACTTTGTTGTCTTTCACATAGTACAATAAAGCAACATTTTACATGCTCTTGTCTTGGGGGAAAAAAGTCCTTTGTATGTGTTAGCTTTAGCCGGGTTTTTAGTGAGTATATTTGAAATAGTGTATTTTATAGTAGAGTAGCACTCTCCCAAAGGACAGCACTTATTCATTTTAAAACTTGCACGGCTAGTTATTTAAACAGTCAAATATGCGGCTATTAGCAAAAGCATTAGGTGATGGATTGCCTCATTTAGCCGTGCAGTGCATTGCAGAACAAATTTAAATGTGCCTTGAAGCCTCTGTTGGCTATTCACCATATTACTTGAAACAGCCGTATTTGCTTTTATATGTTTCTCTCATAATATACAAGCCCTTGTCAATATGGCTTTTATTAGATTTTGGTGCCCTAAACCTCAAAAATAGTCTCTAGTGGCACATGATGACAGCCAACTTGTTCATGATCGGAAAGGAAAATAATGTGTTTGTATTATTTGACAAAAGCAATATTTAACTTCCAAAGTTCTTAAAATGTTAATCATTTGGATGAGTGATTAGTCCAATTATAATAACACAAATAATGGTCTGCGTTTATATTAGTTTAGCCAGTTAGTAAAAACAAATTAATTAAGTCAAGCCACATTAGCCTACGAGGTATTATTTTATTTGGACTTGTAATAGCTTTTAAATTGGCTGACTGCTTACATATTTCCAATCAAAAATTGCAAATGATCCCCACCATATTAAAATCACTGGTCGCCTTGCTTTAATAGGGGTTCCCCAAATTCTCCAAGCCTGTAGTGATATATGAGTTAAATCCACATCGTAAGCCCGGTGCAGGGGTGAGACCGAACTAAGAGCTGAGGTCTTTTTAATGGCTTTTACTAACCTCATTCTTTTTCAAAGGTGCTTTTCCCTGCTCCGCTCGCTTTCCCTTTTCCATCAGCTTCTCGCTCGCCCCCTTCAACCCTCCCTCATTTTCATCCTCTCTTATTTTTTTCTGCCTATTCAACTCTTCCCTCTCGTCCTCAACCTCCCTCACCACTTTCCACTGTGCCTTTCAGCGTCACCCTGCTATTTCTCTCTTCCTCTACCTCTCTGTATTACCCTTTCTCAGCCTAATGGGATCACCGGTGAACATGTCTCCCTGTCTAGCTGTGCTCTCTACGATATCCTCGCTTATCGCTGTGAAGTTAATGAAATGGAGTACAAGAATGACCCCTTCCTCCCATTGCTTCCTTACCTACCGTGTCTTCATCCCTTCATCCCAACCCCCTCCTCTTTCTAAATATCTTTATTCTTGTGTCCTTGTTGTTCCTTCTTTCTGACTTTGAATCTTTATTTCTTGTGGTTCGAGACGTCGAGATTATTTTACTCCCCTCTCTCCCGTCTTTGACTCTTAATCCTACTCATCTCACACAATCGATAAAGCTGTAAATGCATTTCTTCCCTTTCATCAGTATTGTTATCTCCCACAATCCCTTTTTAAATTTCTGTATTCTGCTGCCTCACCTAATGGAAAGGCTTGGATGCACACAATGTGTGTGCACAGTAAGCACAAACACCACCTGGCTTCCTACTCCCCCGGCCTTCTTTTAATGCTTTCCTTTCTCTCCCAGGCAATATTAGGCTTTTATGAGTGACCTAGAGTCACTTTTTGTATAAGCTGTAATGTACAGAGTGAGAGGAGAGCTGTGTGTGTGTGTGTGTGTGTGTGTGTGTGTGTGTGTGTGTGTGTGTGTGTGTGTGTGTGTGTGTGTGTGTGTGCGTGTGCGTGTGCGTGTGCGTGTGCGTGTGCGTGTGCGTGTGCGTGTGCGTGTGCGTGTGTGCACCAGAGCTTATCATGTCAAACCTCTCTACCTGTCAGAAATGTCACACATGGTGTTGCCCACACAGATGGCATTGCTGGTGGGCTGTGCATACGTATAATGCTGTCATCGTATGTGTGTTTGAGTTTGTGCTGTCTGACGGCGGTCTCTCAGTATAATGCACAAATGCTGCTTGTAGCTTGGCTCATGGCTTAGTGAATAAGGAAAATACATACAGATCATTTGTGCTCTGGAGAAATGATCTGTCACAAAGCCACTTTACTGATGCTGAATGTACCCACTCGCTCGCACACGCACCAAGCACATACAAATACGCCACATGTGCTGGCACACCCAGTGAGTTCAGACAGCATGTCAGCATCTCGCAGCAAGTGGTTCCAATCAAGACAGTGACGCCGAAGTCAGACCCCCCAACCTGCTTCTATTCAGTCATCCTCCTATAACCCCACTGATCCACACAAACACACTTACACACACTCAAGCACACATGCACATTCATAATATTCACATCATACTTGAGTGCAAGAAGAAGAGGCTCAGAAACCTGGTTGGCCTCTTTGGTGGACACCATTATAGTCACATATGGTCACCACAGTAACTAATATACTGAATATCTATATGGGCAGACTTAGCTGGTAGTTGAATAGAAGATTGCTGACAGTCTTGCTCAAAACACTGTCATTGCCAAAACACAGGATACGAATATCAAGAGCATTTGCTCTTGATATTCGTATCCTGTATTTTTCATTTCATTCCAATAATGGCTACAAGGTTCATCTTTTTCCACCAATGGTTGTGATTAGAGAGACACAGAGAGACAAAGATACAAAGACCTCTGAAAGAGAGATAGGTGAGCCTGTTGCTCTTGACTTTGATGATGCTCCCCATCCATTAATCCACTGTAAATTTCACCGGGCTTTTGAAACCCCAGGCCACATGACTGCTGGGGGACTATCTCTAATTGATGGGAATATTATGTCATCAAAGGCCCATAAGGGAATGGTGCAGATTTCAGAGAAATGCAGAAGATCAGAGTCTGTGGCTGCAACTAATGATTATTGTCATTATCAGTTAATCTGTCGGCTATTGTTGCTATTAAGCGATAAATCGCTAAATTGCTTCTTTAAACTGTTCAAAACCAAAAGACATTGAAGGCACAATTATGGGAGCAGAGGAAATTGTTCCCTTTTCACATTTGTTTGAAAATGAATTGATGATTTCAGTGTTATATATTATTGGATTAATTTGATGTCAATCAACTAATAATTGTTTCCACACTACCAAGAGTTCATAGTGATGTTGTAGAGGTCCAGTCTGAATAAGGGGAGATTTTAGACCATTATTTAGAACAGCTGCTCTCAATCTTTTGGGTTCGCAGTCCTCCAGAATAATCAGGTTGGTGTTCGCAAACCCTAACCCCCCTCAACAACTAATTTGCTTTTGGCTTTAAATAGTATGTTTAGATTTATTGAAATAACAGCACCTTCCCAGTCAACAGTCAGCATGTCAGTACTATAAAGTGTTTTTGAGTTCTTGTCACCTGTGTTGAATGTCATTAAAGCGGTGACATAATTAAGAGCTCACCCCCAGAAATTAACTTACAAGGGTCAAGACTGATGATTGGGAAACTGAAGAAGGAAATGTATGGAGGAAGAGGAAGTGAGTATAGTGGAAAAGAAATAATAGTTGGATAGATAGACTCATGACAGGGAGTACAAGGATTAAATCTCATTCTGGCCTTGCCCTGCGAGATTACCAACTTGGCCACTATAGTGCTATGAAAATGCAGGCAGATTAGGCACACACACGTGTGCGCACACCCACGCACGCACCCGTGTACATGCACACGAACACACAAACAATATAGTGGATTAGGCCTTGCTAACACACGGGCTGGGGTGAAGCAGATGGCTGCCCTTTGTGTGTTATGTAACCTTACTGAGAACCAGTACACATGCAAGCACAACACATTTTTCCGGCACATATACACACAAACACACAGGTATGCATACACTTTGCTGTATAATTTTTGTCCATACTTTCTCTAGAGTAGGCTTTCAAGCCACCAAATCAGTGTTTGAAAGAAAATGTGCTTGGGATGACTGAAAAGGAGGATGAGAGAAGAAATGGAGAAGACAGACGGACCATCAAGTAGTGGGAGGGCAGTGCCATGGTGCCAGGAGGTTTGGAGAAGTGCCAGATAAGCATGCTCACACACAAAACACTTTCAGTAGGGTGCTGGGGCGAGCCAAGGTGACCTAACTAGGTGATGGGAGGGTCACCATGCCAACAGGGCTGACTGATGTCACCGTGGCAATCTATGTTAGAGGCCGCTGAAAGAGTGGGAAGGGGTTGAGGGGCCAGGGTCTTGTGTATATACGTGTGTATATGTGTGTGTCATGTGGCAGGACCTGTGTGTGCTGGGAAGTCAGATGGAGTCAGGTCCTCAGAGTGCTCACTGACAAGCTGACATTGAGAGAGTCTGTATTGTACAATATGGGGCAGTTGTAGGGCAGGAAATCCATTAACTGTGGTGGGTCTTTGTTTCTGCTCTGAAAGAGAGAAACATAAGCACATCAGGCATTTTAAAGGAATACACCAGGTTTTGGGAGAGGTCCAGTGCTCAAATTAGATGTTAATTGATTACAACATATCAAGTTGAATATCAGGATAAATGAGCACCTTTTTGAGAGGAACAGTTTCACATTAGTTAGATCAGAAGATTCTCCCTGACCACTAGATACAAGGCTACAGACAATTAGCTTAGCCCAAGGAGCAAGTATGGCTCTGTCCAAAGCTAAGGTTTGTTTTATCCAAAAACCAAAGTGTAATTTGGTGTTTCACAGATGTAATGTGCTGGACTTTACAACCACACTGTCCAACCTGGGAGTAAAATTAGTTTACATTTAATTTAAAAGTGTGGTCAGTTAGAAAATCTTACTTACTTTTCTTATCTTGAAATATGAAAGCCTTTTGGGAATGCAAAAATTTGGCAGTTCTCAGATGTCAAACACATTTTCTTTAATAAGTCACTACAGTGTAGACAGCTGCTTTGAGAGACGTTTCTCTTTAGACAAAATAATTTGTCAGCCTCAGCCTCAATGGTCGTTTGCCTTGAATCACCAATATCTTTTCTCCACCCAATTCAGCCTGTCTATATTTGAAACAGTGATTCATTCAGAAAGGTCTCTGTCAGTCTAGGTGAGGTTCTTTGTCTTGCTGTCACCCTGCTGTCCCATATATGCCTCATTATTAACAGCCAGCTAGGTGGCAAGGGGCCTCATAAACTTCCCTTCTCTCCTCAGCCCCTTGTCCCTCCTCCCTCAAGGGGTGAGACTGCAGACAACACAGGAAACTAATTACCCACAATGATTCACTGGTTTCCATTACACATTACAGAAGCAGACAGATAGACAGCGGGGTGATCTAACCAATCCCTCTGGGTCTGGATGACACCACAGTCATTTGTATAGTCACACACAAAAACACACACACAACACAAAGGAACGCAAACTATGCGCTCAGATGCACGTCATGTTCAGTGTCATTGCCTGTATCTGATGTTTTCACACAAAAAGTGACTTGCTCATCATTTTTCTGAGCCCCTACTCTATCATATAGAGATATATACTACCTTTGTGCCACATTTGTAGGATAATAAGACATAATAAGGTGCACACTTGAGCTAAGATTTCACATTGGGAGGCATTTTAATCTGCAGTGTAGGACCAAGAGGTGTGAATGGAAATAAAATCATGCTGTGACACAGTGAAGGACCTGTGGGGGGGAAAAAAAAACAAGATATGAGGGGATAAAGAAGGCTTAGACAGAATTACTGTCAGAAGAAACCAGGAAGTAGTCTTTGAATTTAACCCAGAACTTAGAAGCTTTCTATTGATTTTTTTTTATTCACTACTAGAAGGCCTTTGATAGCTCATTTGGGAATGTTGTGTTTATGTGGAGTGCTTATGTGAACACACTCTGAGTAAAAGTTTTACATATTTCTACACGGTTTATTGCTCAACTGTAGAAATGGTTTGGGTGATTAAAAAAATCCCTATGCAGTGATAAATCAAATAGGCCATATTGAGAGAGGTCATCTCTAGTGTTTTATAGAACACAAGGGCTGACTGATGGTACACTGTTTGGCCATTAATGCAGCAAAGGTTACTCTAAGGTTAGTTCACAATCTCCTGCTTGTCTCAATATGAAGATTCTCCTGGGAAACGTATTCAGCAACTACTGTTTCTCTCACTCTGTCTGACTCTTGACTGCTATTAGTTTCTGGTTTTAGTTCATCTCTTATTTATATGTACATATCCGCACATGCATACATATTCAGGCCAGGACTGGTGCTGGGATGATCTGGACTTACTGTGGAGAGTGGAGGTGAGGGATAGTGCACAACCTGAGTGAGTGAGGACAGTGTTAAATTTGGGTGACACATGGACCCATGCATATACACATACATATGTGCTTACACATGCACAGTGAAACTCTCTTGCAGAGTGATAATAATAGTCTAGTATCCATTCATTTTTTGTGAGAACCATCATTACTGTCATCACTGTTCCTCTCTGAATCACTTAGTGTCAGAGTACGCGCACACACAGACACACGCTCTCACTCATGTTGGATGTTACTTACCCTTTCAACCTCTACTTCTGTATTTCTATTTTTCTTCCACCTCCCCTGCTACTGGTGAATCCCTGACATGACAGAGCCCCCCCCTCCACCCCTCTCGTTGGGCCCCCATGGTTGCCTGTCAGCCAGGCAGACAATAGGGACGGAGGCACATTTGCCTTTATAAAGAGGCAGTGCTGCTTCACCCATCCTCCCTACCACACTCCTCGTCTTTCTCTTTGCTCCATCTTTCCCCCTCGAGTTCTGTCAACTGTGATAACTCATTAATATGTCATAGACCCGTGTGTGTCTGTGTCCTGGGTTTGTTACAGGAAGCCTCTCGGTGTAAAAGAGCCCGTTAGTTATGTGATTGGGTGAAACACAACAAGGACTGGAGGGAGGTAAAGGCCAACCATGCTCTCTCATGTGATCAGACTCATCACTGTGTACATATCAGATAATAAAGTTAAAGGTCAGAAATAGGTAGAGCAAGCATAAATTAATTATGTATTAACAACATGTGTGACATACTGAGGACGGCAGAACCAAAAATGTCTGTGTTTAATTGGACTATTGATTTAATAAAAAAGAAAACTTTATAAGGAAGATGTGAGTTCTGCACCTGTTTATTAATTGTATGGATCTTTGTTCATGGCTTGTAGGGTCTAAAGGAACCTAAAGTCTAAAGAAACCTTAAATGGTAAATAGTTTGACCATTTTAGGAATGACTGATACTACTCTGATGACTGTATGTTAAATATAAAACTACAGCCAGCAGCCAGGCTAGCTGTTTCCACCTGTTTCCAATATTTTTTGTTAAGCCAAGCTAACTGGCAGCTGGTGCCAGTACCATGTTTACTCTGCAGACATGAGTGTGATATCGATCTTCTAGTCTACTGCTCAGCTAAGAAGCAAGTTAGTGTATTTCCTAAAATGACTAACTATCCCTGAGCCTGTTTTGATTCTTTGTTTTGAAAAAAGGATTCAGTGCCGGTTGTGCCTTTATATTAATTAGATGCAGGATTTTCTATTGGGGAATAAAAGAGAGAAGCCAAGAGAGAGAAATAAAGGTTAACACACACAAAGAGGGAGACATCGAGATGCTCCTCCAGCACCTCAGCCCCCTCCCTAAAGAGAGCAGGATTATGTTTAAAACATCACTTTGAATGAGCCAGGTTCAGCTAGAGTTAAATGCTTTGATCAACATGCTCTTTGTGCTGTACGTGTGACCTATGTGTGCGTTAACCTTCTTAGGGCTTCTTAAGGGTGGATGCTGCTCAGCAAGGACACTCAACAGTCGTGCAAACTGGGCTGTGCTCCGCTTTAGGCTTGGTCTTGAGCGTGCGTGCCCCGGGCGCTTCTTCCTGAGTGGTCCCTGGGTGCTCCTCAAACTGACATACGAATGCACGCGCGCACACACACAGCAGCAAGTTGTACAAGCACACCTGGGGATTGACATATGCATGCACACACAGTACACACACACACACACACACACGCACATGTAAACAGACAGACAGGCATGCTCAGTATGGCCCCAGGCAGTAGGGATCAGTGAGGTGCACAGGAAGGCTGAGGTAAGGGTGAAGACAGGGTGAATACATCTTAGCACTGCAGATCATTTCAGGTTACAACTCCAAACTTTAAACTCACAGCAAAGCTTCTGCCAATGATCCAACATATCAAATATACAAATGGCAAACATGGCTACTGATTGACACCTCATCCTTTTAATGCGCTTGAACCAGTGAGGTTTTTTTCATCATTAGACTGTAGTTTGATAGTGGCGAATCCTCTTGTCGCAGATTTGTTTTCTTGGCCTGGATCAGGGCTGCCAGCGCTGGTGGAAGGGGGTGGGGATGTGTGTGTGTGTGTGTGTGTGTGTGTGTGTGTGTGTGTGTATGTGTGTGCTTCAGAACTGCAGAGCCCCAGTGAAGTTGATTCCTGTCAAGGCAGTAGCACCACACTCAGACAGGGCTTGACCGAGCGTTTAAACACTGCTCTAGGATTTCCCGCTAGTATGGGCTGAGTGGAAGTGTCAGTCAGTGAGATATGTGTGTGTCTTTGTGTGTGCGTGTGTAGAATTGGCAACATCGAGGGGTGTTGGCAGTTCAGAGAGGCCAGAGAGGTTTAAGGCTAGCTTTTGGCCTCAGAGTCAAAGAGCAAGAGAGATGATTCTGTCAATAACATCAGACTAAATAAGAATTAAGGCAGTAGTGCTTAAAATGTAGATTTTAATTTTAGCACGTAGTTGCTTTTAAATCAGCATAAAAAAATGTGGTTTAAGCAGGAATGTCGGTAAAGCAGTCTTCACTGACCTGTAAATTAAAATAGGTGATTCTTGCAAAATCTCTTCTCCACAGTTTCTTTACACTGCATAAAATGAAAACCTTCTTTTCGCTTCATTAAATCCCTGCAGCCATATGAAGGCAGCTCGACACATACATACTGTATGTTGATATATCTGCAGCCTCTGATTTCCACACCAGAGTGCTGTGCCCTTATGCCCAGGTTGCTACAAAATAATCACACACACACCTCTACGCACATCAGTATGGTCAGCTATTACTTGGTATTTTGCCCATGTATGCTAGAATCATTAGATACCAGGGCTCATAAACTCTGAGCACCACAGTCTGCCTTTAACTTTTTACAGATTCAGTGTTTCATGTTTTATTCTTGAAATGCATAACAAAGCAAATGCTACTGTATCACATTTTAAGATTTGATATGACTAACTGCAATATGAAATACATAATTATCACTAAAATAGCACTAAAGCACCAAACTGTTTCATTTTTGTTTTGTTTTTAAAATAATTGCGCTAATTAACTGTTAAGCTCCTCGCCTCTAGCTGCAGATTTATGGTGCTGTGTATTCACATTGTGCCTCTCTGCACCATCGAGACAACAACATAATCTCCAGGAGAGGCTGGTTCTTTATTTGTTGAGCTGTTTGTTTTGTTTTCATTCACTGTGACTGGCTCAGCTGTTTCAGAACGATGAGACATATTAATGAATCACCACACTCTCTGATCGATATTCACCTTCATCCAGCCCTTTTACACTTCTGCACATACATGAACAAGAATAGCAACACTTGAGGACGCCCACACAGTCCATGCACCCAGGACCTACCACCTTGTGTCTGGCGTCGTGCTTGTGGGCCCTCAGTCTGAGCTAGAGAGGGTCCCTGAAGACTAGAGGCTTGAGAAAGAGCAACAGCAGATACTGAAGTACAGTATGTGATACACACATGAACACGCACACACCTATTCTGCATGCACTCAAAGCCACAAACACTGATGTATACTCGTCATTAGGACTTTAAAAGGCTTTCATGCCACAAACTGCTCAGATGGTACGTATTAAAGCTACAGGTCCCTCTTACCTTTCAAAATCATACAAGCTTAATTTTTACTACCTGTGGGCTTCACAGGTTGATGATTCACCAATCAGTGGTGTTGATGATAATGACAACAACCAGAACTATATTTATATTCTGAAGGAAAGTTGTAAAAATGTCAGTGTCTGTTTGAAGATTAGCATGGCCTATTTCTTACCAGAATTCATGCATAATCCATTTTTTATGGCTGCATTTAGGCAATTTCTTTCCAGAATTTTCTGAAGAGCTACCCTGTTTGAAAACCTGAAACAGAACCAAACAAAAGGTCAGTCCAGCTTCAGGTGCAGGCATGATTTATCTTGATGTTTCACCAATGGTTAGTGCTTATTAAGCATACGTTCATAGGTAAACTTATATTGGTGTTAAAACTTGACTGACATTATTTTTAGTACATTAAATTCCTCATTTTGCTGGGAAAGCCCTGGATCTTACTCCAGGACCTCTGGGAGTTTTTGGCCCCATTTTACAAACCACTGCTTGAAATGAGCTACCACATACAGTAGAGGCAGATACACACACATATATATGCATACTGAATCAGGTGATGCCTGTGTGCACCTCTGAGGAATAGACCTGAGAGACAGGTGATGGAAGTCTGAAGAGAAGATGCCAGTGAGCTGACAGGAGAGACAGAGATGATGGGATGAGAGGACAGTGAGGTTGTGAGAGAGTGATTGGATGGTGGGGGGCGGTTGCTGGGGGTGATGGGCAGGGCAGGTGGTTAATGACTGGCAACACGAGCAGGGTGGCGGAGTGAGTGTGTGATGGGAGGTCAGTTTGATCTCTGTAGCTGGGCAATCTGCTGGTGTGGGGCTTTGAGATTTGGAGGAAGTGTGTGTATGTATGTGCGAGTCTTTTGTGCCTCTGTGCTCTTGAAGTCCCATTAAAGCAGGAGAGGGGTGGGGGTGGGTGGACTTGTCACTTCAGAGGGGCGGCTGTGATGTGGCGGTGGAGAACAGGGGGGGGGATTGACTGTGTGAGTTGGCCTTGAGGGAACTGAAGCCGTGGGACCATCAGTCGTACAGTGTGACAAAGGAACAGTTTTGTGTGTCCGTGTGTGTGTTTGTGTGACAAAGTTGATGAGAGTCCAAGCATACGAATGTTTATTTGTTTTGTGTGTTAGTGTGTGTGCGTGCGTGTTAATGTGACTTTTTGAATTAGGCTGCCACTGCAAGATTTAAATGATAATGGATCTATTGACCCTGAGAAATGCTGCATTTGCAAGTGCGCAGTTTTGTGACCGTGATGGGGGGGAAAAGGGGTAGCTTGTGAATTCACTGTGTGTGTGTGTGTGTGTGTGTGTGCTTGCATGTGTGTGGGCTTTCCCGTGCCATCTTGCATTGTTGTAATGGACTGTTGGTTGAACTTTTTGTCTGGTGTGGATGTGTGTTTATTTTGGTTAAATGTGTTTTCCTCGTTTGATTGTGCACAGGCTTAAGAAGGAACCACAAAAAACACTTTTACACACACACACACACACAAACACTCACACTCACTTGGCTTTTATTGGAGCAGACAAAGCACACAATCAACCAGCTGGCTGCACGACAACCATAATAACATTAATGAAACACTTATCTATCCAAACATATTAGCAGGCATTTGGAAATAGTGTGTTTGACTGTGTCCCTGTGTGTTTCTGCTGATGTTTGTGTGGAGTCACACAGTCCCACAGTCCAAGGTCAAAGTGTTTTTTATTCCTCTCTGCCATCTTCACTCACAGTCTTTCTGTCAATCTGCCAATTTCTCTGGTACATGTACCCTCTCCTTTTCATCTCTTTCTCTCATTTGGCCTTTTGCTCTCTCTATTTCTTTTCCTCTTGTCTCTTTATCGCCTTTTTCATCCGTCTGTTTCTCTTAACATGACTTTACCATATGCTTCTGGCTACAGGACAGCCGCCTCTCTTTGGACGCTCCTTTTCTTTATCTGCGATGCACCTTTTCATTTCCTTTCGTCCTTGCCTCTTCACCCTCCCACTTCTACCTCTTTTGAGCTCTTTCTCGATCCTTCTAGCTCCCACTCTTTGTTTCTCTCCCCCCCCCCCCCCCCCCTCTCTCTCTCTCTCTCTCTCTCTCTCTCTCTCTCTCTCTCTCTCTCTCTCTCTCTCTCTTTTTCTTTCTCTTCTGCCCCCCCCCCCCCCACTCTCCCTCCACATTGTCCTGGTTAATCTGGCCTGCTCACCGGCTGTGCCCTCATGTCCAAATGATGCATTAATCCAGGTTACCCCAACCCATTGTTTATGCTGTACACCCCACGCAATGCACGCATACACACACTCACAAAAGCTCCCCTTGTGTTGTCACATCATGCAGGCTCAACACATGACAGACAAACAATAGCTCGATGGTGCTCCTGACAGTGTTGAATGTAATCTCAGATCCTTAAACACTCGGCGTCACTGACAATAAATAAAGCCATCATTTCATTTCGCGGCCAATTAGAATCACCATGATAAATTCATGGACTGTTTTTATGTGATTTATCACTCTGGACTCTGGTGACCTGCGACCTGTGTGTTGCTCAATGCATATATCTAGCTGTTGTCACACTGAAATACTCATTGTCTCAAGGCTGCTTTGATTCTCTTTACTTCGCCTGCATCTTGTATTAAGCTTCCCCTGAAATCGGTATCCCAGTCTTGGCGGACTTCTTGATTCTGGATTATAAATGTCTGGTGTGATAAACCTTGATAAAGGTCATATAGATCAGAGACTCTGGGCTTTGCTGTTTGATCAATCATAAATTCCACCATCTCTAATATTCTCATTTAGTCCCTGGGGTATTTAGGAATGTATTTAACTTATATTATTTGCAACAGTGATTAATTTCCCTGGGAGGTAGATCTTAGATGGTGGATGTTAGTGTGTGCATGTGTGTGTGTGTATGTAAAAGACACTGTGTCCTTGAACAGGCTTATTGCCGCAGCTGGAACATCACACGCTCTCCCCTCTCCAACAGTTCTCTCTCACTGTTACGCACACAGACCCCCCCTCTGCCCCCTTTATTATAGCCAGCCTTTCCAACCTACTCTCTCCCTCATTTTCCCCAGTTTAGCAGAAGATGGGGTGGGCGTGAGGTGGAGGATGGTGGTGAAAGAGGGCCACTAAAGCGACTGGCATTTTTACAGGACAACATAAATCAGAGTAGTACACATACCAGAAGTTTATCCTCATGGCTTTTTTTCTCTTACACATGGAGCAATGGAGGGATAAACAGCCAGATGGGGTCAGAGATTAAACCGTAATGTTTCATTTGGGGAAAAGACAAATATGTTGGGCAGTTGAAATACCAGCAGCTTGTTTGGGCTATGAGCAGAAAGCATTTACTTAATTCAGCTCTTTGTTGCAAAGTATTGCAACTATTGGAAATGTTTTTCAAACAGAATTCTATCTTTTTTTTTTTTTTTTGCCTAAAACTAAAACCCTAATACTAATTAGCGGCTACTGATTTCACATATTTTTAAGTCCATGCTCTCACAGACTCTCTGTAATAATTGTATGAGCAGATTTTCTCTATTATGTCCTGTTTCACCATTACATCTGGGGTTTACTTGCTCTTTCTCCCCGTTTTCTTCATATTTTTACCCCTTTTCCTGTGTCTTTCCATGCCTTGGAGAGGTGCAGTAGAAGCCTGAGGCTGGAAGAACACTGCTCCCATTCTCAGTCACTTTGTCTCTCTTTTGCTCTCCCACCATATACCCACACATACATGCGTACACGCATGCTTTCTTCAGGCCCCTTTGAGTTTTAGCCGCAGGTCAATACTTATGAAACACTGTGAAATAATTTCTCAACTTCATCCTCTTTTTACAATGACTGCATAGATTTATAATGCAGCTGGGTCTAGCTTAAGAACTTTAGCAAGTCTTAGTAAATTGAGTAACTTTTTATCCCTGATTTCTGCAGTCAGCTCAGTGTGCCTCCCTCCTTCTGTTCTCCTCCTTTGTTCTCGGTCTTATGAAAGTTATTATAAAAGTGACTGAGCTTTTAAAACATATTTTCAACATGAGCTGCTACACACAGCACCTGGCACTGCAAAACAGCCCATGCGCGTGTCTAACAGCGTGATTTCACTGTGTTTTGTGCACGCCGGGGTGAATTTCTCGTCTCTTTTCCTTTCTTGCAAGCACAAGATGTTCCTATGATTCCATTTTGCAAGCGAATCATTTCATGGGTGTCACTACAAGTTGTGTTTTCTGCTTGAGCAAAGATATTGAAAAATCTTCCACTACATCCATTTGTGGATTATTGTTCAATCTGTTTGATGTCAGTCTCCATTCCGGTCTCCCTCTAGTGCCTCTCCTTCCTGTCTCGCGCTCTTTCTTGCTCCCGCTCATGACATCCTCGCTTTACTTTTGCTTTTATTATCGCAACCCCTGCATACCTTAACAACTCCCTCACTTCATTAGCTGTTCACACGGAGGAGAACATCCCTTTTTATTCACGCCTCAATGGAGGGATAAACCAAAGTGATAAAAGGAAAAGAAAAGGGTTCTCAGACCATGCATTCTCCGGCAAAGGAAACTTGAGGGCTAATAACTGTGCGTCTATTCTCACTAGCTCCCTAGAGACAATATTCTTGGCATATACTAGCTGTGGCTTGGTTGAGCATGAGCAGGAGGGGGGAAGCCCTTTTAGAGCTCTGGTTGAACTTTGACTTTGTAAGAGAGTGAAATGAGGAAGAGGAGGATAGCTTTACTTAGTCTCTTGAGTTGATGGGTTTTTACAGTCTCCTTTTCCAATCTTTTATTATCCAGCTCTGTTGCAGAGTAGCAAGTGAAACATTTTTAGAGTAAGACATTGCTATTTCTGTTTCGGCTTTGCCTAAAAATCAATAGGAATATTCCTGAAAAAGCTATGCTGTGTCTCTGAGTAGCTCCCTAAACCTCTGTACCCAAAACCAGTCTTATCTGCCTCTTCCAGCTGGGCCTATGAGCATCAGAAGTGTGGAGTGGTATAAAGCTTGGATAAAATAGCTTTAGATTCTGTGTGCATGTGCCGTGTGTGGGTGTGTTTTAGAGTGTGTGTGCGTGTGTGAGTGCACAGGTTTTTGTCCAGCATATGTGTATTTTTTATATGT
This sequence comes from Argyrosomus regius, assembly GCA_946959425.1. NCBI lineage: Eukaryota > Metazoa > Chordata > Actinopteri > Sciaenidae > Argyrosomus > Argyrosomus regius. The sequence continues at coordinate 17,928,115 of OX336886.1, forward strand.
GTAGTATATCTGTATGTGTATTTACTGTATGTGTGTGATCGTAAACATGTCAGTGACACTCAGGAACTGATGGCGTGATGATCACCCGCAGCTGCTGGCGCGGCAGCTGTCAAAGTCGCACATACCTTGTTTCCGGACCATGATGCATCGGTTGTGAACAGTGTAGTCGTTGACAGTTCAGTATGAAGGATGGAGAAGGACAATTTGTCACAGACAAATACTGCATGGTCAGTGGAGCTTACTCTTGAGGCTGCCATTCTCACTCTGACCTCAGTTTCTTTGTTTCTCCCAAATGAATTGCCTTGTTGCTATCTTTTATGTTGTTGCCTGCAAAGTGGGTTTCAAACGGCTCTCAAAGAGAATTGACAGAAATAGAAAAATCCACCGGGACATGTTATACCCTAGCGGCATATGCATTACAGGCACAATTATGTCAAGAAAGAGCTGGAGTTTTGCTCAGCGTTTTGACTAAACAGGCCTTCAAGTGGGAAATGATTCTGGTTTCAACAGAGGTTCCAGAAACAGCACAGCCAATCCTTATGAGGATGAAGCACTTCTTTGATCATTACTTAAGAGGCAAAAAGACCTTCTCTCCGTTTTAATTTCTGCCCGTCTTACCTGGAACCGGAGGCTAGAGCACAGCCAGAGTGGGAGCAGAAGAAAAGGCTGTGCACTTTGAAGTTATTGAAATGAGGGGGGGCGGGAAATACCGGGGAGAGCTAAGTAAAGAACTTGTTGAGCTGTTGGAGAGGTTCACCCAAACTATCAGCCTCAGCTCTTCGTCTAGTTTTTTGGACTTGAAAGTGAGAATATTCGATGTTAGCTTTGTATCTCTTCGTAAATGTATTGTGCATTTTTCACCATGCGTCTGATGCACACCTGTGGTGCGGAAAAAAACAAAAAAAACAACAGTTGCCCCTGATGTCAAAGCAGCTTCTCAATGATGGCCATACATTGCCTCTAACGAGACACGTCTGCTTGTGTTAACCTGTTTGCTTACTCAATATGGTATATGGTTTATTCAGCACTCGAGTGAGAAGCTGTCAGAATCTATGGATTCCTTGCACGAGAAGTCCTGCAACAGCCATCACGCTGGAAGGCACATTGCACTGCTCTTAACCCTTTAGAGAATGGCTGTTCCTGACAGGGTCAGACTGATGTCATCCGGAAGCAGGCTGGCTGACACCAGCGATAAGCGTAGAGAAATCCTCTAAATAGAGCCATGGGCATTGATGATGTTCAGGTTTGTGGCAAGCTTCCAGAGCTGCATCCTCAAAGGGAAAAGAAGGGGAACTTCGGTGCCGGGGTCAGTCATAATCAAGGCCTGAGAATAAATAAAGAGTATGAGGGGAGGGAGAAAACACAAGATCATGGCTGACCTCCATCTGTCCAACAGAGCAGGATGTTCTTTATAGTGTTAGGGTTTGTTCATTCTATCTGTGACATTTCTGTTGTGCATATAGATTGGACTTAAGATGAACTCATATTGTGGTAGGCGGTGATGTGAACACGGTGCACAGGTGGCAGAGAGAGAGGCATCTTATTCTTTTGTGTGCAGATGAACCTCATGCAATTTTGAGCAGGAGACATGAATGATACAATTACCATGTCTCAGGGCGCAAGCCAAAACCTATTTCCACCTTAGTATAAGAAATGGCTGCTTATCATTCGGAAAGAGTTGATTTTTGTGAGTGTTGCATACTTTTTCTCTTTCACGGAGAATAAAAGCAAAGTGGACCAAATATATTCAGAACTTCAAATTGAATAAAAGATGTGATTTCTTTATGTATGTGACACAAATGGGGAGAAAAATCCTTCTTTGTGTCCGCCTTCAGGAACAGAAAGAATTGTTAAGTCAAATTCAGCAGTTTTTTACAAAAACACAGGCTAGAAAACTAGCTTGACCTGCTAATTCCCTTTAAATTAGAGTGTGAATGCTTTGCGCCTCTCCCAGATTGCTTCACAGCTTAATTTGAGCACTAGATCTGATAAGTGTTCTCCGATTACCCTACTACTCCCCGCTTAATAATTTGTGTGTGTTTGTACATGTGCCTGGGTGTGTGTGGAAGGGGGTTATAGTGGCCTAGAAGGAAATGGGTTCATGCATGAATGTGTGTGTTAACAAAATACATAAACAGCCCATACACAGAGTTTTTTTGTTTTTTTTTTTTAATAATCATTATGCAGCAGAATAGCTGCTTTGATGCATACAGCTCTCAGGCAATTTATTGTGAGTTAACAACTCCAAATATTGGCTGCGGCCTGCATGATGAAATGCTAACACATTTTTAACCACTTCACTATTTGATTCCTAGCTGTGCTGACAGGTGCACATCACACTTTTGCAATATGGTGGGGCATCAGCAAAATATTCCAGGCCAGATTTGCAGAACCTGCGGGTGCAGCGAAGAGTTCATGTGCAATTTACATGGTTAATATGCCGTTGAAAGCTGCACAGGGCCTTTGTGATTGTGTGTGCATATATGTGTGTGTTTTTTTGTATGTGTATACATACAAAAGCAGTATTGCTGTGGAACGTTAATTAGTCCTGATATGTTTCCCATTTCATCCACAGCTGAACGTTCCCTGTTCACAAACCTTGATCAACGTTCATTCATTTTAGCCCATTACAACCCCCTCCCCTCCATCTTCCCTTCTCTCTGTCCCCCAGTCTGTCTGTCTCTCTCTCAGCTTGTAGATGTGTTAGCCATTACCCTGCTAATTTACACTGCGATGGGGAAAGGGGGGAAGTGAGAGGAGGGAGTGGAGAAGGAGAGAACACAGAGCCTTGGTACTCTCTTTCCTCGTGCCTGCATGTTCTTCCTAATAGCTAAATGTTTTCTGCAGCTTGTTCATGTAACGCCAGCTTGGGAAGCTCTTGTTGACAAAGAGGCTTTAGGATGAAATATGGCAAATTAAGTATGTTTAATCTGCCTTCCTGGGTAAAATAATAGAACTTTAAATGATGGATCATGGGTTTTTTTGGGAGCCTATCAACAGATTAACTGTCAAAATATGTCAAAAGTTAAACAGCCCAGGTGTGCACTGATTGGGACTTATTCAAATAAGCTGACAAATTGCTTGTTTCAAGTGTGTCTAATCAGAATTAGCTCCCATCCTAATTCTCTGATATGGCTGTTTGCTGTCAGTTATTTATTCTGTTATGTGTGTATGTGTGAGGAAGATTACATTAAAATTATAATAAATTAAAGATAGTCTAGACAGGCTGTTTTAGAAGTTGAGATGGTCCAAACCAAAAAAATGGAAAAGACAAATTCAACAGGAAAATAGTCCACTGTCCTGCGGAAAATAATATTTCAAACTCTGCCATAAATAAGTCTCTCACCTGACCTACTTGTACAGTGACCTTCTAATAATAATAATAATGACTTATCTGAAACATTCCTGAATTTTTGTTGTTTTGTTGTCAATGTTTTTATACAGTCTGACACACACTATAAAAAAGCAACCATAACTCGTAGTTTTGGTGGAAAAAAACAAATATGTTTTATACAGAAATCTTATCAATAAGAAATAATTTGAATAAAATAACTATAATAAAAACAACCACCTAGTGATAACATCATACTAATTTGGAAACGAACAGAATTTAAGTGATTTTCTTTGTTATTCACAGGCAAAAAGTAGGCCATCGTGATCCTATAGAATAGATGTAATTGTCACATAGTCCCCCCGCACACACACACACACACACACACACACACACTGCTGTCCCAGTCATTCTCAAGGTCATGGTCCTCCCATCCTCCTCTCTGTTTGTCCCCATTTATCCCGTCTATAATGGGAAGTGCTGACTGGTTTAGGACATACATTTTACACCCATGCCCTCCTGCCCATACAGGCTTTTGTAAGTGTATAAACCCTACATGGCTACATGCAGGCTTTTGTGTTGAAAGTTCTTTATGTGTATCGATTGTTGTCCAGGTATAATCAGTCACATTCCACATAAAGCATACTAATGTAAAAGATGAAATACAGTACAGTAACACTCCACATTTCTGCTTTCATAGAGTCCATTCATTGTACAGTAAAATCATACTAGCGCAAAATAGGTCCAAGGGAGAACATAGAGGTCAGTAGTAGTGGTGGTTGTGCCTGTGTTTTACCTCCTCCTTCCTCTTTTCTTTATTAGCTGGGTGGAGCTGTATTAGGATACCCCTTAGGGAAGAAAGAACGAAAAAAGAAATTAAAAATGGGTAGGGCCATTGAGTCTGACCGACACATTGTGTGTGTGTGTGTGTGTGTGTGTGTGTGTGTGTGTGTGTTGGGCAAATAAAGGGTTAACGACTCCTGATGCCTGGGGTCTATAGCTGCCGTAACCCTGTCAGTTAGTGAGGCCAGGTAATTACCTCAGAACGACAGGTCTGGAGGGCAGTGTGTGTTTGTGTGTGTGTGTGTGTGTGTTTGTCTGTGCTTGGCTGTACAGTAAATGTACACAGATGAGTGTAGATGTATGTATATGCTTGCGGTTTTGTGCTTGCTTGTTTGTGTATATGAAGGTGTGCACATACATTGTGTGTGCGTGTGTGTGTGTGTTTGAAGGTTGTTTTGGGGGGCTGGGAGAGATAGATGGGATGGATGGAGAATGGCAGCATTTCTTATCCTGTTCAATTCAATTAGACAAGATATATTGACGTGTGCAGACCACCTGCTTGCGTATGCAAAGCACACAGCAAGGGGCTTCGCTTGACAGCTACACCCAAACGCACCCCTCCCCTAAGATCAGCACATATTGTTAGAAGGTAGGCATTATTTTCCTCCTCTCCTCTCCTCTCCTCTCCTCTCCTCTCCTCTCCTCTCCTCTCCTCTCCTCTCCTCTCCTCTCCTCTCCTCTCCTCTCCTCTCCTCTCCTCTCCTTTAGTTTTAGATGGAGTCTCAACACTTGGGCTTATTAAATCAAGTCTGGAGTGAATACACTTTGTAGTGTTGCCTTAGTTACATACTGTTGACATCTCCCAGTAACATATATTACTCCCTCCCCTCTACATGTGTTCCGATGATACTGATGATAAGTGATAAGACTCATTGGGTAGAAACATTGTGTTGCCATGCCTGTGTTAATGATCACACACATTTCCTAAACAACCTTTCCACTTATCTCTCTGCAGGCCATTTGTTTCTTTTCCATGCAAAACACTACATTTCTTCCCCTTCTATGCCTCCTCTGGCCATTTCTGTTGTGCCTTACTGTACAGTATGCATGTGTGTGTGTGTTTGTGTGTGCGTGTATGGGTAGGTGTGCACCCCAAAATGTTTATTGTATGCGTCTATGTCCTCAGAGATTTAAGCTACTCAGCTCCCGTCATGGTTCTACCACTGAGGTAGGATTTATCCAAGTATGTGTTCAAAACGACGCCTCCAGCACAGCATATTACAACGCCTTAATCCTCAGTGGGTTATACAGAGGAGGAGAGGAAGACGAGGAAGATTGAGGACAGGGAGGACAAGAATAAAGGTGCAGGAACAAAGGCAAGGAGCAAGAGGAAGAGGAGGAGACAGAAGGTTGGAAGATTAAGACCGAATCAGAGAGAATGACAATAAAAGTTAAAACTGGATTACATGTTGTGTATAGATCTAGTCATCAGAGACTCCATGAATGCATGTTAGCTGCATTACTGCAATACTGCTACTCCAGACAAGGAAACCTCTGTGATGGGGATGTTTTATACAGTTGCAGAACTTTGAATTTTCTGGTTCTGATGATCCTGGTTTAGGATCATTAGAGCAGATTTCTAAAACGATGACCCCTGTTTTCCACCACATTTTATAATATTCAAGTGAGGTGTAAAAAAGAGGTAAGGGTACACTCATCTGACCTGTTTCACAGCAGTGTGCTTGTCTTTGTATACACACATGCATGCATATTGCAGTTCATTTTCACATATTCTGGATTGTGGGAGCTGAAAACCAGTGGTAGTTGCTGATTTAGAAAAGCCACATGACATTATGTTGGATGTTTTTGCCTGAATTAATTCTTTGACCTTGGTCGATATGTAATACAAGAGCTTATTAGTTGTTCTCTTGGACAGAGAGTGCCGAGCTTAGGTGCTATTGTTGTATGGTTTTTGTAGTAAATCTAATTTAGGAGTAATATCCATAGAAATTCAGCAGTTATTTAGATAAAAAGCTGTCAGTCTCTTTCAGAGGCTTTTAGTTGAGTAGTACCTTGAGCAACATCTCACTCCTAAAACATACAACACTGCAGTTAAGAATTTGGCTGCGAAAACAAATAGACAAGTGGATATTCTGTGAGAGGAAATGAAGAATGAGAAAACAGAATAGTTATAGGGAAGAGTAGATTTGGTGTAGAGGTCAGTTCTGGTCTATAGATATAAGGAGAGGCAGGGCTTTTTAAAGTTCTGAATCCGCCCCCTCGCCAACCCTCAAGTCAGATCCCACTCTGTCTTTGCTCTCAGTCCTGCATTTAGTCCTGCATTACTCAAAACCCTCTGCAGACGAATTTTGGTCGATTCTGCAAAAGCCAAGGTTACTTTCAATAAATGCTTTTTAACGTTCAGTTTTATTGTTTTGAATTATTTCTACAATATCCACACAAGGCATTGGAAAAATTGTCCAGAATAGTGAGTGTAATTGCTGGGGAGACTGAGCTGGTATTCCTTCTAGACCTCCTGCAGTCCCATCCCCCCAATCGCCTCCTCTCTTCACCCTATCCTCTTTTCTGGCTGTTGACTTCTTGAGAAAGATATCTCTCTTGACCACACATCATGCTTTAATCTCATTCATGCTTCCTTTTTTCAAAGCCACTTTTGAGTTGCCAGTCACTGGTCTGGAATATCTGCAGTACTTTTGCAGCTCTCCCCTGAACTTTTTTGAGCTGGAATTCTGTGTTTGTGCACCACCTTTAGTCCTTTGTTCACAATAAGGGAAACTAATTTAAAGGGCTTCTAAGTGTAATCTTTTAAGCTACAACTCTACTCCATAATACCTCTCCTGTGATTGCCTGTGAGGGGCTATTTAAGACGCTTGTTTCTGGGACTTAGACATTTCATAATCACTCTATGATCTCGTTTCATGGGCTTAGACATCTTTCATTCAGTGGGGCTCCACCAGGATGTAGCAGCAGGTTTCATATTAATGTTAAGCGTCAAGCACAAGAAGGGTCTTTAAGGGGCTCTATTTGCAAGATTTCTAATTTACACTAGGAAGGGAAGGTTGAGGTGAGAGGGTTGCAATCAGCAACTAGACTGCAAGATGCCACTGAATCCTACATACTGGTGCTTTAAATGTACGGGAATTGAAATCTTCCAAATCATCTTCTTTCTAAATTATATTAAGTAGGGGTGTTAATTAATACCACAATATTAAAAATGGAAAAAGTTTGCAAAATGGCATACACATTAATTATTCCACTTTGATGTATAAAATCAGCCAAAATGCACATCTTTCTGAGAGTTTCATACAGTTAATATTCAGCAGCCAGTTAGCTTAGCTTATCAAAAACAAGGAGGAAAAGCTAACCTGGCTCTGTATGAAGGTAACACAAATGAAGCTCACTAATTAACATGTTATATCTCATTTGTTTTGCTTTGTCCAGCTCTTTAAGCTGTCTAAGCTAAGCTAACCAGCTGGCCTGTAGCCATGTATTTACTGCTATTTGTATAACTATGTGAGTGGGGTTTGATCTCATCCACTAATTTCTTTAGGTTTCATTGTCCAAGGAGATCTGTTAACTGTGTGTGGGATTGTTTGTCATAATTTGTTGTTAATGACTGTAAATGCAGATATCTACTGTACATGCATTATCATTGGGGGGATGTTTACTGCTTTCAGTAGGGATGGGAGGTTAGCTCGCTGCAAAATGAGTCAGATCACATCCTTTAATAAATGGGCTGGAGCTGAGGCAAAGGGAGAAAATGAAAAGGGGGTTTTATTTTGGAAAAGAAAGAAAGGGGATCTAATCCAGAGCTATACTCCCCCTTCTCACTCATTGCTGCTTCCCCAGACAGATTACCGGGCTTTGAAGGCACCCTCTGCAGAGGCAGATTTTTAAAATGGGGGCCATTGGATGGGATAGAGAGGCATAGGGGTGGAGAGGGGATGGAGTATAACTAGAGAGGGAGATTAGTATTTCTGCAGTGTGTGTGTGTGTGTGTGTGTGTGTGTGGGGGGGGTAGGGAGTGGCTGTCATACAGAGAGTGACAGAATGAATAGTTTGAGTCTTTATCAGTGTATGTTTGTGTACTGTATGTCCCATGTGCAGGTATTTATTCAAAGTGATAAATGTTTGAAAGGTATGACAGCGCAGTCCCAGCCGCTCTCGCCCATCCCCTCATTTCTTTTCACCGTTTTCTACCCTCCATCTCTCCCCCTGCTTCTTCCCTCCATCCTTCCTCCCGCTCCATTCCCCTGTGACGTGGTATGGTTATAATCCACTCAGACATGTTCTGATGTTTTGGGGGTGGGGGTGGGGGTTTGCTTGCTGTTGAGTGTTGGCATTCACCCACACACACTCTCTTTCACTCCCTCTCTCTAAATCCCTCACTCTGTCTATTTCTACTTTCCCCAGAGAGAACGAGAAACAGCTACTGTATGGTCTGCCGTTTTCTGTGGCAGCCATTATGTGAATCTGCTGTTTGTTTATTTGTTTGTCTTTGTTTGTTCATCTGTGTATCTTGTAAAAATGGCATGATGATGTGTGTCTGTGTGTTTTTGCTGGTACATACATATCCATTTGAGCACATGTATTTTGTCAGATGCAGAATAAATATTGTTTCTCTGTAGATTATGTGTTTGTATGACGGTGTATCTTTGCATGTGAGAGTTTGTATGTGTGGGTGTGTATCTGGTGGGTGCTGTGTGGTCCACAGTGGGTGTTCCTTGTTCACTGCAGGTCAGGTGTCTCTCCTCTCTGCTTCTTAACTTCCCGAAGCTCTGCAGGACGAGCTGCGAGCGTGTTTCTCACAACAGTGCATACATATTTTTTTTCCTTTTTTGCCTGCCAGTTAATTACAAAAGTGAATATCAGGAGACCAGTGTTGAGGGAATATGCTTAATACGGTGAATTGATAAACCAACAGATACCACAACGATCAGTCCTAACAGATTTTATTGAATAATGTTATATAATATGTACTATTGAATTTATGGCTGGCTAGCAAACCTCAGTACCAACCAAAATCTCTTTGTAGCACATAGTATTGAAAACTGTCAAATGCAATAAGGTCCGCATTGACTTAATTTTTGATCAGGAAGCTTTTGAATTGCTGACGATGAACTGCAAGTTCAACTAGTTGCAAAGACTTTGGAAAACTTTTATTTGAATATTTTATTTTTTCGCTATTGGAACTAGTATTTAAAAACTTCAAACATTGTGCTTCCCAAATCGAATGTAGTGACTACAATTTAAAGGAAAATGTGTGGGAATGAGTTATTGTAGTATAAATGAAAAAAATATATGTAGTTAAGTGTGACTGTTTAAGTGTAAAACCTAAAATATTAGATGTTTTTTCAAAGTATTCTTTTAAAATACCGGTACTTTATCTGTTAATATAGGAATTTACCAAATCTTTGATCTGGGCCATGATCTATGATGCCAAGTATCACACAATAGATTAGACATGGGGTGTGGGCACTGATGTCATGTATGTGTCCCATGGCACATGTTTTCCTTTCATTGCGGTGCGATCTATGACTACCAATGAATGGATTAGCAGTTTCAGGTCACATTCTCCATTCCTGTGATTTTCTGTTCCCTTCCTGTTGCTTATCCATTCACTGTTGCTGAATAAAAAACATCACTGTCTGCCTTACTGAGTGAGCCATACCTCCCAGGCGTGAGAATACCCACAATGCAACACTCTGCGTTGCTAATCCTATTGGCTGCTGACGAATCACCAGCATTCTGTAGTATGCGTCACTGCTGAGCAGAGAGCCAGGACAAGGCGAGCCTAAATGCTTAACTACATCTTAAGCTTGTCAGATATGAATGAGCTGGAGGACACAGAATGAAGCTGGGCCTGATTAGTCGGTTTTTGTTAGTGTCCAGGAGTGTGTGTGGTTCACTGCATGTGTGTGTGTCTCTGCAGTATGTCAGTATCAGGGACTATTTGAGGGGAGAACCTCCCCTCTCTTCCAGTAAAGTTGAATTAGCAGAGCTTACAGAACGATTTCATGTTAATGCTGCCAAATGCAGTTCCTTAATCTGCCATGATTCCCTGTGCAGCATGGTCTTACTGTTAAGAATACCCTGATCACTCTTCTATCGCATACATTAACTTTTACTGCCCTCCGAGTTAAAAGCAGGGGTGGAGAAGCTGGACCAACCCAAAGTCAAGTCAAAGAGAGATGCTATATTACAAGAAAAAAAGGCAAACAGAGAGACTGCTGCCTCCAAAACCATTAATAAACTGACAGCTAATGAACCATGATTTTTCCATAGTGATGTCATGCATCACAGTCAACACATCAACAATGCTGCACACGGAAAAAAAGCATAATTCACCTCCATTGACTTGGTTACATGGGTAAAATGGGGGGGGGGGGGTGAAGGTGGGGGTTCAGGGCCCAGGATTTAATTTCCGCTTTACACTGTGAGATAAGTCAAGCTTAATGAGCTGACAGAGAGAGATGGAGGGAGCAGGGGAGCTATGAGAGCCGGGGCACAGAGAACAGGGGTGTGAAGAGGAGGAGAGAGGAAGGGCAGGAAGGGGGGAAGGAGGAGGTGGAGGAGGGTAAGTGATTGGGGAAAGAGGGGGGTATCCTGCAGATCCCGTCAGACTTGAAGAGAGGAGAGGTGATGAAGGAGAGAGGGGTAAAAGTCTTCTGTCAGCTCTGGGGTCCCTAGATGTATGTGTGTGTGAGAGAGATCTGGAATTTTCATTATATCAAAAATCCAAAGTGTAGATAGCCTGTATTCGCACAATCCTCAGGAAGGTGTTGAGCGGTTTAAACGTTTGCTTTTTTGCTGTGTGTGTGTGTAACTCTCAGATGAATCCTAGTGATTCCTGCTATGCTGACAGCAGCTTCAGAACTTTTGCTGACAGCAGCTTATTTACTGAGTGTGTTTTTGTTGTTTCTTGTGTGTGCCTGCTTGCATCTGTTCTTAAGGGATTCTATAGTTTCTGTTCTATTTAGTTTAGTAGTTTCATGCTTGTGATATTATTCACAATCATATACAAATGTTACATTGGAGAAAGAGTAATAGAAGAATGCGACAAGCTGACTTGGGATGCTGTGTTTCAGCTGTTTCCTTTTATAAATGTGGCTCTGTGTGCATGTCTGTTTTTATCCAGTTGGCTGATCCAAGCAATCCTGGGCTGGACTCAATTAGTTTTTCCTCCTCTGCGATTACAACTTGCCTGTAATGGGAAAAAAAAAAAAAAAAAAAAGGCAGGATGTGGGGGTTGTAAAATTGGAAATCTGTAACAGATATGAAATTAACAGGTAAAGACGCGAGGCTAGAGGTTGATGTCTGCAGGGAATGAGGGAAAAGTAGTAACTTGAAAGCAGGTGAAAGGTCGCTCATGGAGGCTTGAAGGAGCTGTCCCGGTGCTGTTTGCATAAGCTGACACTAGGAGCTCTCCGTGGTGCTGAAGAAAGCATGCGCTCTCTTTGCTTCCACTTGCAGTCCTTTCGCTTCTTTAAGACAATTCCTGAGCTGTATTGATGTTGCTTCACATTATTTCAAGGTGCCAATAAATCCTCCCTTTATTAGACCTTGTGTATTGATCCATTTTTTTTCTCCCCTTAGATCTCTAACTCTCTTTGCCCGTTGCCTCTTAATCCCTGCTATATATTTTTTTTCTTTCACTTTCGCCTTCTTCATTCGGAGGGAAATGTCAAGCTCTATCTCTGACGCGAGTCTGTGAACTCTGTAGAGGAAGAGGGGGACGGGGGGAGTGCTGCGACCCCCTTCTCTGGGGCTTAAAGTGAGAGATTTACCTAAATGCCAGCAACGCTTTGATAGTGACATTGATAGGATTGAAGCAAATGGAATGATATTTACATTTTCACTATTATAGACTCATTGATTAGGAGGAGATGCACCTAATTATTGTGGGACCAACAGTGTTGATAGTTTGTGCATTAATGCCATGTGTCTCTTTGGACGCATTTGTGAATAAATGCAGTCCTTTGTGTTGCTTGATACTGATATGATGTCACATGCATGCGGGCACGTATCTGAAAATGCTAAACAGGTGGAAGATAAGCTTGAATGATTTGCTGTGCGGTTGTGCGCATACGTGTGTGTGCACCTGTGATAATGTTCCCCTGAGATGTGACTCCCGATGTGTGATGATTTGCGTATTTGTGTATGGGTGTGTGTGAGAAGGTGTGGGTGTGATGTTAATCAGACTGTCACGCTAAGACAGAGTCCTGCAGGGAAAAGCCTGTTGTGTCTGGAGTTCTCCACAGGACACACCTTCACAAACATACAGAGCACGCACAAACACACTCCTATATACACAGATGTTTTCTCTTTGTCTTTGTTTTCCCTTTTTCTCCCCAAGCTTTATAGACTGAAACCTTAGTACACAGACACTCTGGTCTTGAAAGTTGATTTTGAAAGTATCAGATAGGGTGGAGAAAAGCTGTCATCAGTCAGCCTAGTATCTCAAAGTATCTCTAAGTAACTGGATGGATTGTTTTGGTTTTTTTTTTAAAGAATTTTTTTTTTTGGCATTTTCAAGCTTGTGCAGCTTGAGTGGCAGTCAGAGGTTTTGAAATATTTGATGGATTACATTTGGTAAAGGCGTTAATACGCCCGTGCAGGATGAGGATATAGCACCTGCAAACCACTCCTATCAGCTTTAGCCTTACATTGTTTCTAGTGCTAATGTTAGCATGCTAACATGTTAAACTAAGATAGATAAACATTAAACAGGCTTAACATCATTAAAACATGTTAGCTTCGTGGTGGGCATGTTAGCAGGCTGATGTTAGCATTCAGCTCAAAGCACTGCTGTGCCTAAGTAAAGCCATTAGCATGGCTGTAGACTCCTGGTCGTGTTATAAAGGAAACACATCTGTTTCAACCAATTTTATATTATTTTGTTGCCAAGAATACACTGACCATTGGAGTTTAGAGTAAACAAGGTCACTTGCAACAAGCACAGTTCACAAATATAATGAAAGAGGAGAAAAGATGGGGAGAAAACACAAATGAATCGCTGATTATAAGTCCTTCTAAGTAGTAGTTGATTTGAATTGATTAGACTATTAACATTCATTCAACACTCATTTAATTTACTGATAAAATGTTATATTTTTTTTAAAAAACAAACCAAAAGTAATGAGCCCTGTGTATCTATAAGAAATTATTATAGTAAAAAAGAAAGCAAGTGAGAAAAACGGAGGGGTGAGAAGGAGAATGAGCAGGGGTGCTCCACAGCAGGCTATAGGGGAGTAACAGCTCCTTTCACCACCTATTCTCACACGTACCACAGCAGTCTGCGATTTCACGCTGTGCACACACACACACACACATACACACACACACACACACACACACACATACATTTGTGTGCATACACACTCATAGCCCAGAAGGAGTTTGTCACACATGTTGTTACACATGTTCTAACTGGTAAAGCCACTCACACACTAACACTCCCTCTAACACTTGCACATCGTGGATTTTCCTTCATGGTCTTGCAAGCATGAACAAGTGTACACAGACTTTCTCTCTCTCTCTCTGTCGTATACAAACACACACACATACACTGACCTCAGGGCTGTGATTTGTCTTCTGTTATCCATTAGTGCAGGTGGACGGAGCAAACGGGAGAAACAGGAAACAGCAAATGAGAGAGAGGAAGTCATAGAGAGATATGCTTTGTTGTCTGTAGCTGCAGGATAGGAAAGTATGACAGAGAAAGAAGATATCAGTAGGATGTCTGTGTTCAGAATATGTAGTATCCTCAGCATGTTTCTTTAGTCTGCATGCACCCCTGTGTAAAAGCGAGTGGTAACAGACAGCCTGCCCCAAGGCTGTAAAGGCCAGCGAACCCTTGGTATTTGCATTATTAGATGTCCGCTTGTATCTTCTTTACAGCTGTCAGGGTTACGCTGTAGAGGGTAGACACTGGCATTTCTGACTGTCCAGTTAGCCTCGACCTCACATCTTTTTTTTTTCCCTCTGTTGCTGCATCCCCACATCAGCACACACACACACACACACACACACACACACACACACACACACACACAGTGGGGTACGATTTCAGCTCTAGAGAAGACTTCCTTTTCTGTTTGATAAGTTGCTTGCACATGCTTCAGGCTTTGTTTGATTTGCATCTCCAATGTGAATGTTCCACGAAGATATGCAGCATTCTGTTATATATCAGTTACTAAAGTGAGAGAGTCAAAGAAACAAGAAGTAACAACAGCACTGACATCGTTGTCATCAAAGCAACTACCGGGACAGATTTTCACTCTGGAGAGCAGTGCACGGTGGGAGAAGGTCATCCTGTTCTGAGAATCGGCTGCTTCATTTCCCAGAGTGCTGCTTGAGTGACTGCTTGAGTCGGCTGTGTGTGTGTGTGCGTGTGCGTGTGCGTGTGCGTGTGCGCGTGCGCGTGCGTGTGCGTGTGCGTGTGTGTGTGTGTGTGTGTGTGTGTGTGTGTGTGTGTGTGTGTGTGTGTGAAGTGTGGAAGAGTGTGTGTGTTAGAAGTAGAGTGAGTGATGTCCGGGCCCTGAGCGGACAGCCTTTTTTCAGCTGCTGTTAATCACACTCCATCTCTGACAGAAGAACAGTGCTCAGGCCTTTACTGTACTCTCTAGCTTCTCCATCCAACACTTCAGGCAGCTCTGTGTCTGTTTCTCTACCGGGCCTCCATTCTTCAGCTGCTTGTTTTTGTCCCCCACGATCACATGGATTGATGATCACTCATTCATTCACTCACTAAGTCCTCCCTGACTTTCTTCTTACCTCACAGGTGATGCTTCACATCCTTAACCTGCACCCTGATTTCTCATCTTATGTGCATTTTTTTTTCTAGTCAGTATATTTAAACTATGATTAAGAATGTTTACTTTACGTTTCATTCTATATATTGATAATACACAAGTTCACAAATCACTTTCACCATAACTTGCTATTATGTGCTTAAAAAATGAACCCTTTTTTACATTTTAATGGATTGAGATAATTAAATTAAACAGATGGTTGTAATGTTGATTTACCGTGCCTTTACAGAAATATATATTCCTCTTGAGTTACAGTATTGATGGATTGCATATGATCTTGACTTGAGATACCATCCTAATGAAGGCAAGATTGCAAAAACCTTTCAGGAATAAGGCATGGCACAAAACAAGCTATTTGAAGGCACCGCGGCGGTGTAGTTGCAACCTTATGGTAGAAAGTGACTTGAGTAATCCTGAGGGACTCACATGTTTGTCACAGTTCACACTGAAGAATCTGTAGTACTTGCCACAAGAGACTACTACTTGTTAACTTGACAGGCTCATAGAGTGGCTGCCCATACACCATATGGCACTGGAACACAGTTAGAGAGGGAGGGACAGATGTATATAAGGATATTCTGTAATCGTGTGCAGGAGAGAGAATGTACGACTTGATAATATCATTATAGCACAGCGAATTTCTCGTAGCAATGGGCAGCAGCACGGGTAAAGCTGATAGAACGTGATGGCTGACCTTCTCAACAGTTAGTGCAGTTTATACACATTCATCTACACTCAGTTAATACGCCCACAGTCCCTGAATAGCTACATGGCCAAATTTAATTTCTCTCATGGACTCATTTGTAAGGAAATGAACATTGTCTGCTATTGATACCATGAAAAGGTCACAGCAGCAGTCTTGTCTCAAAATAGTTTTTCAGATGTTTGGTTTCATTTTAAACAAAGTTGTGTGTATATCACCACACTTCCTGTGAACTTCACCACCCTCCTCTTTCTCCTTCTCCACCTCTAAGCCCCCGGCCCCTCTTCAGTGCCAGATGGTGCAGCCCATCACTGTTAACAGGCAGAGATGGGGAGAAGGAAAGAATAGTGAGGTGGGGATAGCCAGGCAGGCAGCCCATGTATTATTAATTGTGAGTAATAGAGGCTTGTATGGCTGTATACATTATTGAGGCCAGGTCCTTCCGAGGGCAGTTAAGCTGAAGTGGCGCTTGGCTTAATGGATTGGGACGTAGTCAGGCTGAGAGCACATTTACCAAGTGCCTGGTGTACAGTTAGCACCTGTTTACCACACTGTAGATGAGTACATCTCTGAAACTTCAAAGTGCTTTACATCCGTGTATTTGAAATGTGTTGGGAAGCTGGTAAAGTTTGAAGAAACACAGCTGACTACAGTTAAAATATATATTAACAAGTCTAAAAGTATAAAGTATAAAGTATACCTAAAATCTACTCTAATCAATGTTTGTATCATAAAAATAGATCCAGTGACTATGTGTAATGTAATACTGTATGTGGCTGTTTTAGTGACAAACCCACAGAGAATCCTCATCTGACTCTGCAGTAGGCAGCTGTTCTCAGCAAACCTGCAAAAACCCACTGTTTGCCACCTGCTGAGCCCCAAATGGCAAAAAGTTAGACTTCAGCTGATAAATGCTTCACTATGTTCACCAGCCAGTCACTAACAAATAGGAAAAAAGCTGCTGGATGTGTAAATAGGCAGACCAACTTTAAGGTAATATGTCAGTGTTGTGTTTTCAGCTTGCTCCACTGCCCCCGTGCAGCCAAAAACTAAATTAATGCAGCTGGCAAAACTCTGTAAAGGCTTTTATGTGTTTCCTTTGTGTAACACATTCTCACAAATTGCTTTATGTGTCCCTTTGAGAGATGATGTGCCCTGATGGAAAACTGGTACCACATATTTTCTAGAATATAGTAGCTAACATTTGTGTGTATGTGTTTGTGAGTGAATGCTGGAAATGTTCTGATGTCCGTACAAGTACCATACAATACCAAAGTCTTACGAAGCTATGATACCTTAAGTAATACCTTCACAACATTTTCATTTAATGGCTAGAAACCTCAAGAATGTAGCCTAAATAAAGTACAAATTAGAATAAAGACAATTATACTTTCATATAAAGAAATATTCAGCATCTAATCAAAGAATAAGTAAGCAAAAATAAAGATTCTGACCTAGGATTAGGCACCAACACTTAAAAGGGACTGAGGTTCAATACCCAGCAGTAGATTAACCTGAATCACAGTACACTAGTGTGTCTGTTGAGTCTGCATGAGCTCTACTCATATCCTGCTGCTCTGGAGCACACACACAAACATGAAATACACGTTCAAGCCTGTGCATTTTGTCTGGATAAACTCTTTACATGGGACTTAGTGAACTGTTGAGCTGTAACGATAATCTGTCATATTTACTGTCTGATACGATCTGTCTGCCGTTTATAGTGTGTGGTCTTAATATTGCTGCAGATATCTGCCTACCTTTCACACCAGAGATCTAATCTGATATTATTAGTATTGTTTTCTGGCCTGCATTAGCATGCAGTGTCGGCTTCCCTCCTGCTTCATGTGTAGGAGTATAAAAACATGACACTGATACAGACAATCTGATATGCGAGCTGTTGAGAATCTTAATGTTTTTGCTGTTGCATAAGCAATCTTATACTTCATCTGTATCGGCTGGCTACGCACACACACACACACACACACACACACACACACACACACACACACAGAGATAGACGCACAGAGTTGTTGGACTGTGCAGCTTGGAGGAGTGTGGATGTTGGTTTGAGTGGGCCGTGTGTCGGGTGATCCTCTCAGCTCAGCAGCAGGTCCTGTCATTGGAAAGAACAGTATCACTCTGCATTAACATTGATCCTTATTAGGCCTGGAGATTAAACCCTTTGCAAGTGTGAGCAAGCTACAGCTGCAGCGCTTTGGAGTTTCACCATATATCCCTCATACATAGGCCTACACTTACATACACACACACACACGTACACTCTCTTAGTCACTCAACACTTTTGCAGTCATGCTTCGGAGTTAATCTAGGACACAGCCACCAGGAGACCTTTCTCTGTCTGAACCTTTTTTCATGTGGATTTTCTAATTCACACTTTAACAGGAAGTCAGTGTTTCTTGTGATTTATTTGGCTTGTAGTAATTGCAGCTCATGAAATTCGTTTTTTTAGAGCAATTAAGTTTTCTTTTAAGCAATAGTTGCCTTTAGAATATTAAATTTTTGCAATTGAAGCATCATTTTTTTTTCTTTTACTTGAAGCCAGAAATAACATTAATTTTCATTATTTTGTTTTCATCTCATAACTTTTTTAGTAGAAGCAGAACCTCAGCCACCAATCACGAGCCTCCATCCTTTCAAAGAGGAAGGGCGTTTGCAGCTGAGTATAATGGGATGGATGGAGGTCTCCGGGGTAACAGGACAGGTCATGCAACGTTGTCATGTTGTACAGTTTCCAATTATATTATGGGCTGTTTGTTTCCTAAGCCTGCGATGGGGTGTCACCTTGGCAACTAGCCAGCAATGCGAGGCACAGGGCCACAATATCCAGAGCACCTGTGAGTGTGTGTGAATTTGTCTGTGCTTGTGTTTGCATGTGAGTCACACAGAAGACTAACATGAGAGCAAAGAACAGTAAAGGTGAAGAAAGGGAGAACTTGTATACACACAGCCTCAAGCACAACATCATTTCTGACCTCACAAATTTCCATACCCATTAAAATTCCTGGGCACTCTGCGATATAAGAGGCTTTAAAAGGCAGATGACTTTCAATCTACAGTTTTTTAAAAGGGAGCCATTCACACCTGCCTTGGAGTACCTTTCACATATCAGCTCATATCATATTGTCTGTAATGTTCCGCTGAATATGGACGGATCTGCTTGTGCTGTTAAAGCAGAGGAGATATGTGCCAATAAATGTGTTTCTGAATGTGCATGTGCCTGCTATTAGGTTATCTGTCTCTGCTTCTCAGAGCACCTCTATTCTGTACCGATAGCGTAGGGTTTACATTCTCTTCCCCATAGGGACAAGAGACAGAAATCACAAGGAATATATATGCACACTTACACTTACATCACAGGGACATGGAGGGAAAGAAAGAGGGAGACTGACAGAGGAAGAGGGAGAGTGAATATCATTTACTGGGCGTCTCACGTTGTGTATTCTACAGAGAGCGGAGAGATAGGAATCAGGGTGTGTTTCTGTTCTGATATGGACGAAGAGCCGCAGAGCACAGACCAGAGCACTGATAGGGGGAGGGAGGGAGAGTCATAAGGGGGAGGCAAAGAAGGGAGGAAAAGAGGTAGCAAGGCGAGGGAGAGCGTTGGAGAGATACAGATCAGGACCTGGAAGCTGTTCTCCTGTGTCCTGTCAGAGATGAGAGGCCAAGTGATAAGGAGAAAGAGGAAAGGACAGAGAGAGGAGGGCATGGAAATGGAGGGGTGAAGAACGGGCAACACAAGGGATTTTACTACTATTTTTTTTTTTACTACAAATGGTGCAGTGGGTGAGGGGATCAGTGTGAGTGAAAAATGTCACTATAGTACATAATGAAGAACAGGAAAGTTCAAGTTCTTTTTCTGCATCGTGCAGCTGCCAAATGGTTTTTCAGTATAGCTATTTGAGGGCAATGTAAATGTGAATGCAGCGTGAAAACACCTACATTTAAATGGAACGACCATCAGAAGATGCCTCATTGACTTCCATATAAACCCATGCAGAATTTTTGCAGTTTATTTTCACCTATTTTTCCTACAGCTCAATTCAAAATGTCAGCCACACTGAATACAGATTTGTTTCCTGATGTATAGAGTTTTAAAACAGAAAATGTAATGGAGCATTTGTAATGTTCTTTTTTTCCTAGCCAAATTCTTATATACAATCCTTATACAGTATTTGAGTATAGACATGCCTTCACCAACTTCTCTGTGATGCACAATGTAAGTGTGTAGCTGAAGCGTGTGACATCTGGCATTACACCTTTTCATAGTGTGAAATCAGCCATGCTGTTGCCATGTAACGCATGTTATCTGCTTCGTGTTTGCTTTGACAATAATGTTGCTGTGATTGAGCTGTTCGATGATGAACCAGTGGAATCCATCCATCCATCCATCCATCCATCCATCCATCCATCCATCCATCCATCCATCTATCCCATTCAGCTGACAACAGCATCTCTTTGTAGACCTCCAGGCTGTTCTGAGGAGCCTCTCACCATGGCTCATAGGCACCTAGTGTGATGGCAAAGAAGCGGCAATAACGCCCAGTGGTATATTTCTGACACTAAAAAAAAAAATATGTTACTGCCATATTCAGTGTGGGGATGTGGGTGAGTGGATGTGGAAGTAAATTCTTCCCAGTTACTTGGAGAGACTCTGAACAGGATGCACAGATTGACCTGGCATAGTAAACAGCAATAATAACTCGAAGAAGCCCAATAATAAATTTGTATGTGTAAAAGTAGTATATATCTTATGAATATAGCTACAACCTATGGTGTATTACTATAATGATATAATAGAGAACTGTTATGAATTATAAATGTTAAAGTGACATTAGAAATTAGAAGTTTAAATATGATAATGTCACTGTAAAACTACTAAACCCTGACAAATACTTTAAGTCCTTGTAAGGTTCTTACAGGAATATTATACACAGCTTGAAATGCTACACTAAGTGAACATAGGGCTTTGGAATTATTTCTTTTAATGTTTCAGTACGTGTTAATGGCATTTCCCCTCAGCATATTGCTTGCCTCTAACACACAGTGAACCAGCAGGCTATAAAGTTTATTCAAGTGTAGCGTCTTTAGTTTGTTTCTGTAAAAGACCTCTTTACATCCTTGGTGGATAAATCAAGTAGCCGTAATAGCCTGCTCTCCATTATTTGGACATTTGGCTATTAAGGTTATGGGTTAGTGATGGTGAGCAAAATTAGATTTTTAATACTGCTTTATAATAGAATACATCTCACGCCACTTTCAAAGGACAGAATCGCTAATAAATTCACTATTAATTGTAATTTCTTATACAGTACAGGTTATGTAAGCTGCTTATACTGATACGATTTGAAGGTGCAGTTCACTGCAGACAGTTCATTGTTTTTATGATGATTCCTGGATTCAGGAAGCCACAATCAACTCATAAAAACAGAATTTGTTGTTTTTGCAATTTTGTGTTTGTGTGGATTTAAAAAAAGTTAAAAGTTATTATGTGTTGGCGAGCTTAAGAGGTGCTGGTACTTGGAATTTGTTACCTTTAGTCAAAGCCGGGCTAGCCATTTCCAGTCTCTTGCTAAGCTAAGCTAACTGGCTGCTGGCTGTAGCCATATATTTTCCAGACAGACACCCTTGGCAAGGAAGCAAATAACCGTATTCCCCAAAATGCCCAGCTATTCCTTTAAACCCGTTGTCCCTCTCGCATTGCTGTCTCTCAAATCAGTTTTGTCCAGAGGCTGATAGATCTCATTCATGAACCAAAGCTTTACCTATCTCAGAAGATTCATAGTGTATCCCAAGGTTAGAAAGTGTGCATATTTGTTCTGCAGCAAGATCCTTTCATGTGAGACCCTGTCAAATGTTTTCCTTTCCAAGAAATGTTTATATGCGTTTCTAACTCAAGGACTCTGGAGTGTTTTCTATTGGCTGTTTACAGTAGAGTATTCTTATAAAAGATTGAATTTCAAGCAATTTGTTTTTACAGCACTAGCCACGTACAAATGCTGCTTTTATTAGCACAGACACACACACTTGGATGAAGAATCAGCATTGCTGGGTATCACCCTGACACCTCATTGCTGTTATTCACAGCCTGTTGCCCAGGAGACCAACGGCATGTAGCTGCAGGTGGTTGCAGAGGTGGGTGTCGATGCCTTCCTGCCTCCCGTTGGAGCTCAAGGTCTGAAGATCACACGCTGACATCAAACAAAGGATTTGTCCACAGGCACAGTCACCCTGCTCCCAAAAATATACACAATACTGTACAGTAGGCTGAAATATGGGTCCTCGTTCTCGGTTTATTGTCCCATCTTATCCAGTTTCTTTTCCACAGTATATCACCCTTTCTTTCCCTCCACCTGTTAGCAACCCTCACATTCTCACTGCTTCGCTCTCTGTCTCTCCTCTCTGTGTTCAGTGTGATTATGTTACTAAGCAGAAATCTCCTATCAGAATGTTCATTGGTGGAGCTCATCTTTGGCTGGTATTACATAACCGCTCCCTTCTCATCTCTGCGCTGACTTACTTGGAGCATAAGATAAACACTGGTTAATAACTGGAAGCAGGAAACTCTTTGAACATTTTCATATAGTTCACCACTCTGTTTCCTTGCATCTCCTGCTAAAAAGTCAACATGTTGCGGAGAGAGGGCAGCAGATAAAGATGGAAGAAGAGAGAAAATGCTCTCTGCTCTAAGCAGATTTTTTTTTTTTTTTAATTCCTAGTTGTCAAAAGAATTTGCTGAGCACTCTGTGACTGTCTGAGCCGCCACTCTTCATTCGAATGTGCCTCCCCTTTATTCTTGGTGGTGGTGAATGAATATTTATTTAATGTAGACGGCTAGAGAGAGAGTGGGAGGAAAGGTGTGTGTGAGTAAGAGCGAGAGAGAGAGAGAGAGAGAGAGAGAGAGAAAACATCATTCTTTCTTGGACAGTGCCAGCCGTCACGCTTCTCTGGACCGCCGAAGCATCACAAGGCTTCCCTCATCTGCCTCAGATATGGAGGGGACAGTTGCTAAGGCACGGGCTGTGACCCAGCTGATTCGTAGGTTTTGGTTGCTAAGGCGTAGAAGATTCTGATCCCATCTGTCAGGTTGTGATCTGGCTGTGGTGCTGCTCAGACAGAGAGGGCGAGAGAGGAAAGCAATTGAGAGAATGAAAGAATGGGATAGTTTGGAGACAGTTTCTTATGTACAGTACGTGCTAGAGTGTCTCTATCTCTTTCTGTGTTTACCTGTGTGTGCATCAGTGTATTCTAAAGGGGGCGGGGGGCGGGGGGCGGGGGGCGGGGGGGGTAATACAGTTAAAAGCCTCTGACTCTGAACAAAGGAGCCTTAAGGCTGGAGGTGCAAGTCACATCAAACAGAACGCTGCTTCAAAGCAGCTCTATAGGATATGCTTCATAGAAGAGAAAGACTTCAAACATTCACCTAAACTAGTGGACAACGAAAACATCAATGCAGTCATCCTGTCTGAATTCTACAAGTATCAGCTATGGTGATATTCAGCTTTAGATGTATGCTTTATCTTTGTGTTGGCATTTAAGGTCAGAGATTGGCTTGATTCACACATAAGTGTTCTGTGTGTCAGGTTGTTTGATCGTATGCGTGAATACAACCTTTGTCTCAATCAGATCCTCCTCTTACCTGTGAAACTCATTTTACCAATCTGCCATGCGTCTGCGCTGCGTCTTCTGCAGCACAGGGGAAGATGCACGCACCCTCCTCCTTTCCCTCCCTTTGCTCCTTGTAGGAGCCTTTGAAAAATAATAGCTGTGCACTGGGAGTGCTATTGATTTGGTCTCGCCATGCTCAAGGAAAAAGTGTGCTTTATTTTCTCCAAAATTCAGACCAAAGAGGGGAAAAATTGGCCATGTTTTAGAGAGCCTTTCACATCCAATTTGTGTCTGTTTCCTTTTTTCTTCCTCTTTTTGCCTGTTTTTCCTTCACTTTGTTCTGCCGTGTTTTTACTTCTTTCTTGTCTTCTTTTTGCGCTTATGTGGTTTTCTTTCTCGATTCACAGCACCCTCTTCCTCTCCACACTCTGTCCATTTCTCTGTCCTCCTTTTGTTCATGACTCTCTCACAGTGTCACTGCTGTCTTCCGAGTGTCTGGTTTATATGTCAGGCACAAGGTAAAGCCCCACACTGGCTACACACACACACTTCCACGTACACCACTCTCTATCTCCAGGTGCCTTTGTGACCTAAACCTCCTTGTCCATACTGATTCACCTCCCAGGTGTTCCCAAATCTTGCTTCATATTGTGCTCCAGGCAGATCACACACACAGAAATACACTTGCATCCCTGCACATATAACTGCATGTTTATGTACACAAAGATAGGCACAAATGCACACAGAGGCACACACTGTAGGTGGCCACAAACACACATAGTAGGCGGGCAGTGTTGGTGAATGAGAAGTAGCTGTGGTTTGTGCGCCTCAGGCATTCCTTCTAGCTACTGATGTAAGTTTGAGCCAAGTGGCTCTTTCATGTTGCTGAGAGAATGTGTGACCACCCATGCTAAATGTTTACACACTTAAGGGTTGAATGCATGGAGGAAGTGGAATGCATGACTTATCAATAAATTGATCTGCAAGGCTATACGAGGTTGAACAGGAAAAGATAGCAACAATAGAATGAGTACATGAAAAAGATGTGGCCCCCTCACACTTATTTAGTGTTTGGTTAGCTGTTTAACCTACACTGTAAAAAAGAAACTGTTGTAGTTTATGGTAAAAAAAAAAAAAATGGCAGATGTGATTTTGAAATATGACTGTGCAGGAAAACAGAGTCATACTTCATGGCATATTTCACGGTCATTTACTGTCATGGTTTTGCTTTTTTTTTTTTTACTGTGCAACAATCAATAACTTCCAGCTTCCAAAATGTGAAAATGTGCTGCACTATTCCTCCATGTCTGTTTTCCTTTTAGTATCTATACCAAGGTGTAGAAGGGTCAAGACCTCTACTCAATTTTAAACCTGAATAAAGGTCACCATACAACCGTCTTTTATCTTTAAATATTAATAAAACAATAGCTTCTGTACTCACCTCTGCTTGATGTATCAATGCTATATTGTACCAGAGATTTAATGCATATCACACAGTTGTGATGTTGGTACTGTGGCAACCTTCAAACATCAGCTGTGTAAGATTTGTTCTGTTGTGATCTATAATATGAGGCTACAATAAGGTGCCAGTACATCAGACATTCAATAATTTGTAGATGCAAGCTGCTTGTAGATTTGAACTCATTGTTATTCACATTTATGTACACATTCCCTGGCTCACTCTGACATGACAGCAGCAAACATATTGTTAGGCAGAATGAATGGGAATATGAAGGAGGACACGTTGTGCAAGAGGGTGTTCTTTGTTAAGAATTTCCTCCTGCTCTATAAGCAGCTACCAGCGTCATCGCTCTGATTAAGTCGCATAAGAGAAAAGAGAAAATTTGGCCTCATTTACTTCCCCTGGGAGAGGAAAAGTGTGGAGAAGGGGCTGGGGAGAGAGCGAGGGGGAGAAACAGAAAACAAGGTGTCCTTGTGATCACATTGCAGTGCATTGAACGTGTTTGTCATTTGATTGCTCAGAGGTAGAAAAGCTTTAAGAGCACGTGGGAAGAAATGGTTGGGAGGTGGGAAGAAAATGAAGGACGGAGAGAGGGAGGGATCCAGAGAAACAGAGCTCTATAAATAGTGTGTGTGTGTGCGCGTGTGTGCGTGCGTGCGTGTGTGTGCGTGTGTGTGCGTGTGTGGTCTCTGGTCTCTGCAGTCTCATTGTGGCAAGTTTAACTGTGGACCTCAGATTACGCAGGAAGGATTTAACCTGTGGCGTCACCCCAGGCTGCAGCTTATACGTGGTGGTTATGTGTGTGTTTTTGCCAACCACAGTCATTTTCACTTGTATGAATGTGTGTCTGTCGATCTGTACATGCTAAACCTTAATTTTGTGAATAAAAATAAAACATATTTCTTGTTGGTTTTTTAAGAGCTCAGCATTCATACAGCATTGAAAAACGACACAGTATATTCACAGTTGTGTTCTGCTTGAAATGTATGTTTGTCCCATGAGGGGTGCACACACTTGCCACTTGTCTGCCTCTCTACTGGTGTTGTTTTCTACCCCCTGTGCAGCTACATGGGGGAGAAGCGTGGGCCTGTCACTGTATCCCAAAAGACACCAGCAGGTTGGCTGTCGTGCAGGCTGCTTACATCTACATGATGATGTGCGCTCAGCACAGATTTGACAGACAAAGGGGTTGACCTGGTAGGGAATCCAAGGAGAGTGATTCCTGAGCAACACAAAAGGATAGACTTGAATGAGTACAAAGGAATGATAGAGTTTGAATTGGCATATATGCATGTTTTAAATTGTACATTTTCTTCAGGTTGCATTGGCGTAATGTGCTCAAACGGTAGTGAATGATTAATAGAGCTTTGTGAACCTTTTTTGTAGGTGTCATTTGTTGTCTTTTTGAACTTATAATGATAAGCTGTTTATGATCCTTGCAGCATATTGCTTGAATAATATTTTACTTTTTTGCTTTTGTAGCTAGCACTGCCTATATAACTCTTCCAATATAATACTAATATATTACAATATGATCCAGTCCATCAACTTTACACATGAAGTTCAGTTCTCAGTGGTGGAGTAGTGATAAGCCATAAAACATTTCATGTTATGCCGCTCTGGAAGGAGCTGTCTAACAATCACCAGGATTATCTTGGCTTGGGCTACAGATTTACAGCAGAAAACCGGCATTACAAACTGGGGCACAAAGTTTTATAGAACTTGGCATGCACCAGGCAGGGGAAGTCTCATGAAAGATGCTTTGGGGTGAATTTTGGCAAATGTAGGATCCAGCTGTTTTGGAGCTTCACCCATACAAGCGACTTCAAGTCAGGATGTTTCAGCTTCTGTTGCGCTGATTCTTTAGTAGTTAATGTGT
The DNA here is from genome assembly GCA_946959425.1 of Argyrosomus regius. Lineage (NCBI taxonomy): Eukaryota > Metazoa > Chordata > Actinopteri > Sciaenidae > Argyrosomus > Argyrosomus regius. The sequence goes on from OX336886.1 coordinate 17,954,737, forward strand.
CTCTTCCAAGCATCCTAACCTTGTAGACTTGTAAACTTATTCACACTGTTGACGTTTATTTAGCAGAAAAGGACAGTGAACCAGAACAAACATGCTGTGTGTCAGTGACTCTAACATCCACAGACGAGGAGCTGAAAACATTTGGTCCAAAGACAATTGATTTAAAGTACCCTTGTGGTTTCTCACCTTAAAGGAGTTTGGGTGGATTAGAGTGGGGTATTTTGACTGAAACCCAGGCTCACTAGAGTTATGATACAGTGGATGAGGAACCAGTTTCCTTCTTTGAAAAATTTGACATTTATGGACATCAATCCCCAGAGGACTTAGCTCATCCACTGCTTAAATACCACTACAGCGAAGTGGAGATGAGAGTCAGCTCGCTGTCTAATGATGTGATGATGAAGCAGGCATACTGTGTATGATGAGAGATGGCAAGAATTCCAAGCTGCGGACGAGTTTGGAGTAGTAAATGAGGGAGCAAGTGTATTGGGTTTCGCTGGATTGTCATGCAGTACCAAAGAATTTCACGCCACTGCTTTGATTAAGAATGGATGACTATGCTTGCTACGCCATGCTTTTATTTCTCTGTTTCTCTTTCCATCTCTCTCGCTGTCACTGCCCCCTTTTTCTGAGAGAACCCAACGCAGAGACGTAGGAGGAGGAAAGATGGGACAAGGGACTGGAGGTGCTGGAGAGCGAAAGATATGAAAAAGGAGAAATTGGAATGATGGAGTGATGAGTGACAGGAGACATGGAGGAACTAATAATTGAATAAAAGGAGAAACGGGTCCATTTCGAGCTTATATTAATGTTTGAATTTTAAAGGTGCTTCTGCTGATGTGCGGCTGTGGATGTGCTGCACTACACCCACCCCTGCTCCTTCTCTTAGCCAATCATCACACCACACTGCTGTATTTGGGTCATAGCAACGTGTTGCTGCTGTCTCCACTGGCAGATGCATTGTGCAGTAATCTCCGAAAAAAATAGGCTGGGAGGAGGAGAAGATTGAGGAAAGTGGGAGAAGAGAAGGAGTAGTGACAGTAGTGAGGAGATTTTTCTCTTCCAAAAATTGAACCTCCTCTTTTGTAATTTTCTTCCAATACAGTATCTGTCTTTGCTTCCTCTTTCCCTTCTTGTCACCTCTCCCCCCATCCTTTCCTCTCTGTGAGCTGGGAAGGGTTTGTACGTCCCACAGCTGCCGCAGGAGCCTTATTCCCCCATCAACGCATGTGCTTCCCTCACTGTTATTCATGAGTTGATTCACACTGTGCTCAAATCATCAATGAAATCTTCTCAAAACTCCTGCACTTAAAGTGGATCTGAAAATCACTGGTGTTTAAGGGGGAATTCTGAGCCATTGATTTTTTTTTTTCTACTGCTCAAAAGCCCTGCTGATATTTAATGGATGGTCTGTGGGGAGAGAGAAAATATAAGTGATGCATGATGCATGAGAAGACATTTGGATTAAGACAAAGAGAGGGATGATGAGAGAGAGAGACAAACTACTGGTTTGTCTCTAAAGCTGTGGCAAAACACCTGAGGCACATAGATGGAATCACCTCTCCTGGTGTGATGAAACAAGTTGAGACTGAGGACGGTCACTCATTAAATTAATTCACATTCTGAAGGTACTCTGACCCATGGGTAGAGTGTGTTGGAGTGGCCTAGCACATTGTCAGCCTAGTGTTATGCTGCTTTCCCACAGAGCTGTTATGGTCATGCTCTTTCACCTCTCCACTTGCTTTTTCAGAAGGAAGACTAACAGATTCAATCTGATGCTCGATCTGCTGAGCTGACCCTGAACCCTCCTGTTGTACACTATACGTGTTGTTGTCAAGTGTGCGTTTATCTTGTCCTTCCAAACGACTGACTATGGCTGATGGTTTAGATCTTCACACTTCTTGTTTTGAATGGCTAATAATAAGAATATGATAATGACTTGAGATGTGTTCTTTATTAAACCAGTAAGTTCAGGAACAGGACCTCCTCAAACATAGCAATTTCAAAATAAAAATATGCAACAAAATGTAGCATTACATGGCCTAAGCAATAAAAAAAAAAAACTACCAAAACACAGCCTCAGAAATAGGGATATAGAATTCAGTATAGTGAACATGTTCAACATCTTGGCAAATATGCTTATTATCTGGTTTTGGAAGTTTACACTTTTTGTATGGGTTTGTATGGCTTAAGCAACAGGGTGTGTGTGAGTGTGTACGGATTAAACAAACAAATATGTTAATTAGTTTCATATTTTTCATACAGGCATGAGAGAGGTATAAATTTAAGTTGCATAAAGGGAATAAGCATATTTCCCAAATGTTAAACTATTGCTTTAAAACGTGCTAATAATGTGAAAAAATAAATAGAATATTGATATGAATAAAAAATATATATATAGAACTTCTTTCCATTTTATCCCTCCACCTTACTCCCAGATTGACCTTATTTGTACCAATAAAAGATGTAATTAAATCCATACTTAGCCTCTGATAATGTCCGGCGTCTCAGTATTTTATGTCTAATGTTCAAACTGTGCTAAAATGAAAGCAAAGCTGCTCTAGTCACGTTTAAATGAGCATAGACTATTGTGGCATAGTCTATTACACCCTTGAGTCCCCACTGCTAAATCTTTCAAATTTAAAAAAGAGAAACAATTTAAGTTTCACATCAGCTCAGTTTACCCTGCATAACCTTGTTGACTAACAGTACTAGACATATGTCACAGAGAACCCAGAATGCTTTGCTGTGTGTCACCTGCAGATGCCCCCTAACTGTCTGCAGCAGAGACCTCATTAATCAACAAGAGTGACACGATGGAAGAATTCACCAAACTTGTGTTTATCAGTGCAGTCTGCTAGTGTTTGAATTCTCATAAATATGAATAAGGTTATGAGTCATGCAGAGTTCAGAGTTGTTCGTGTGTGTGTCTCGTGTCTAATGTGTGTGTCTGCTCGTCTTGGAGGTGGTGTGTGTTGAGCTAGAAAATAATGCCCCCCGAAGGCTCCTTCATGCAGTTTATTACACATCAGTCCCATAACGACAAGCATCTCTCTCTCTCTCTCCTTTCCACTTTTTCCTCTTTCTCTCCCCTCCATCTCCTTCTCTTCACTCGTCCATACCGCTCCCTCACTCCCCGCACTCAGCACTAACAGCCGGTCCCTCTCCTCTCTGCATGGTGATTTTCTCTCCTCAATGTCTGTCTTGCTCTCTCTCTCTCTGGTAGTGGGTGTGGGATGTGGGGACCACTCCACGGCTTTCCCTGCATCATTGCTATCTGGTGGCAGTGATAATGATGGCAGGAACGAGGGATGTAGGAACAGAGGGAAGTGGAAAGATGGAGTGCTCCTCCACAGCGACTGCCAGTGACTGCATTAAGCAGCTCTCATACACGGCAAAGGGTCTGACAAGGGATGTTGTCATCTACCCTCTGTTGCTTTGTGCTTTCTCCTACACATACAGAGAGATTAATGAGAGTTTGTGAATGTTTTTTGGTTCACTTGTGCGGTAAATTACCTGTGACTGTGAGCCGCGCATGCAATGATGTGCATAATGTCCATGTGCAGGTGGAGGCGTGGAGGCGCATGGAGATGCACTGCAACATGTGAAAACTTAACAGTTGTGTTTGTCTCATTGTGACTCCATCCCCCTGGAGCCACAATGGACAGAAACGCCTCCACAGACTCGCCTGCTACTACTTAACCTCACCAACTCTGAGGTGAATCCTCTCCCTTCACCCACCCTGAGGGCTCAGGACTCGATTCATGCTTCTCACCCACATCCAATAATTTATCCACCAATGCAAGAGAGCCCATGGGGTTCTGGTCAGTTTTATTGCTAGTTGGGTGTTGAAATAGATGTCAATTTGTTGCAGTTTTCAGATTTAAAATTTAGAACTTACTAGCTTGCTATTTTCATGTCTTTTCTTGTAATTTTTAGGATTCTCTGAACTGATTTTGCTTCTATTCTAGCTCTCCTAAAATGAGTTATTGTGAAAAGAGATACTTGACCCCGTTTCCCCACTTGACTGGCACATGTTGCACCCCATGGGGTGAAGCAGAAGAAGAGTTAGACGGGTTAGTTATTTATCTCACCGTGCAGAAATAGGTGTTATATTTTTAGCAGAGGCTTCAGGCTTTAAAGGTTGTTGAAAACCTTCTTCTCTTGTGGAGATCTCATTTGTTGGTGTGATTTTATTAGATTTTTACAAGCGCTGCAGCTCGCTCCCAATCCTGCTTCCACCCCCTCTCTCCTTTTTTTGTCTCTGCAGTCATGGGTGAGGTGCTGCAGCAGTTTGGGAATGTTAACATAGGAGTGCAGGATCGAATTATATTTCTCAGTGTGTTTTCTTTTCATTTTGTTTTGCTTTGGTGACAAGGGAAAGCAGGAGACGCAACAAAACAACAAAAAAAAGGTGTGACATTAAGTTGGGCAACAATGTCCGGGGTGTTGTTTGTTGTCACAGCAGCGTCAGAGAAAGGCCTACTTTCGAATTAGTCTGCTTTTTTTTTTTTTTGCCACATTCGTCTGCTCTGCTGTTTTTATGTTTTGTTTTTTCTGCAGGCCATGAAGACAACTTTATTTGGATGATATTAGAGCAGCAACATTACGCAACTAAAGAACAGTGGTTGAAGTCATTAATTAAGTCCACCATACTCTAGGATGACAAATCTTATCTGCATTCCTCATTGTGCAAAATTCTCTTCCATCATTAAATAATTGATGGAAGGAAATTTCCCTATCCTTTGCATGTTCTCTTTCCTTCCTTCTCTCTCTTTTTGAGTCTCTCGGTACCCCATTAGTTGAGCTCTTTTGCTTCCTCTTCTCTTCTACAACTTAGGCTCATAAGTACATCCACACATGCAGAATATACACCAAGTCAAATTAGCCTCTAAATATCCTTCAGTCTTCACATTTTCTCATTCTCTTTGAAGGATATGTTTTTTAGATGCTCTGCCATGCTGTGCTCAAGTCCTCTTTGGTGTACATATCTGATCTTTTCACGCTCCTCTCCTCTCCTCTCCTCTCCTCTCCTCTCCTCTCCTCTCTTGTCATTTTCAATACTCTGCAGATCCTCACTTTGCTTCTCTAACCTCCTGCTAGCTAAACCCATTGACCCCAGCTTCCACTACATCGTACACGGAGAGCTGGTCCTCTTACTGTCTGACCTGGCTTTTGCTCTGACGGAGTTGGGTGCATTTATAGAGCTGAGAGTTTGCTCTGAGTTTGAGCTCTGGTCTATTGCTTGACCTAGCTTTCGTTTAGTACAGTGTTAGATTTGTGCTTGTGTGTAGTCATGCATGTCTTCTTCTGCTTTGTGTATTTGTGTGTACGAGCATGACAGTTCTGTTTCCCTGGCCTGTTTCCTTTCCATTTGACTCAGACTAGTTGAGCTCCAGCCTCCATGGGCTGCTGGTCATGGCTGGCCAGAGTGTTTTAGGCCTGGCCAGGAGGATTCAGTTGAGCTCCGGACTGTGGTCAAGGCTCCCTAAAGGCCTTTTAAAGTGTGTTCAACAGCTGAGCAGGGAAATAAACCATCATTTTCAAAACTGAACTGGGCTACGAACCCAACAGCGCTCTTTCATGCTCTCTCATTCTCATTATGTCCCCACTCTCCACTCTCTACTTTCTATCTATCTCCTCCTCCTCATAATATACTGACCCTTCCAGCCTCTCTGCTCGCATCCCCTGGCTATGGGAGTTGAATGGTGCTTACTATTGAGGTCTTTAGACAAATTCTGTTACAAATGTGGCTCTCTGCAAGCTGTGAACCAGCTAGCCTTGCCTGTTCTGACTGGTTCTTTGTGTTGCTGCCTTGGAAGCAGGGAATGCTCCTCTGCCGTCCTGGGAGGGTAAAGCTCAGACGCAGCTGCTTTAGACTCGGGCACAATAAGCACGGTTCACTGAATGATGGTTGTTGAAAAGAGAAAAGAGACAGATGGATAGAGAAAAAGATGGGAATGGCGAATAAAGATGATTGTAGAAGTGTACGCTCTTGAAAGAGAGATTCAGCAGAACTATGCACTGGTGATGATCCAGACTGCCACAGGGGGTGACTTAGTGTCACCAGTTTTTGCTGCTTCAGTCATCACATCATGTAACATACAGTAAGCAAGAAAAAAGTTAGAAAGACAAATTAATCTGCAATTTGTCATCACAGTGTCACAGAATTGTAGCATATGATCACACCGTGAGTATTGAGGGGGATTGTTTGCTCAACATCAACAGGGCCCGTATGGATCACATCTGCTTGATGGCTTTTGTGATGGAAAAATGCAAAGTTAAGGATGTAAAAATTAGTAGAGCAAGTTGAAAGATAAATGGTTCTTGGTGCACATAAGCTCCACACATGTACACACACACACACACACACACACACACACACACACACACACACACACACACACACACACTTACAGTATAGTACTGTAGGTGCTATGTTTTCCCTGGAGGCATACACCTGTTTTCTCGACCTCAACATCAGAGCTGTGTAAAAAACATAAGGTCTTTTACGGCTCTGCTCTGTGCTTCATGTCAGTAACTCTACAGCCTTAGTGTTACTGTATTGTTTGATGGCACAGTGAATTGAAAAATCAATAACTTTTTGGTGGCAGCAGCGGTGGAAGTGTTGAAGATGCACTGTACAACTTTACTGAGAGAAGAATGGAGAGAAAAAAAGAAGAACAGGTTTGAATTTCTGCAATGAATTTTTTCATCCTTGGGATGAATTGAAAAGTCAATAACTTTTACTCAAGTAAAGTTACTTGTGTAAAATGTACTCAGATAAAAGTGAAAAGTCTCAAATGGATGAATGCAACTGTTAACTGTTTGAAGACCAGAGTGTTAAAGGTAGTGAATAATTTAAACCCTGCAGAGTGTGACCTTTTGGAGGAGGCCTGACCCTTAGGTTTGGAAGCACTGATGCAACTTGTAGTTAAAACTTGCTCCACCTGCAGCTACAACAGTAACATGCTGCTTATCCATTGATTAATCTGATGTAAAAGATCTAAATATGTCTTTCACTGCTGGTTAAAATATACTATACTATACTTAAAATAAAACTGCAGTTCTAACCTAAAAATGGCAGTTCAACATGGCAGACTCCGTGGAAGAGGACCAGAACGAGGAGAATAACACAAGTATTCTGATTTTCAAGTGTTTATATACTAATAAAACCATATTTCTGAATGTCTTATCACGTTTCTGGCATATTCTGCCAATCGATCCCCCTAAATCTCACACACTGGACGAGAATAATTGTAACAGAAACGACTTGACATCTATTTGTGAAAGACATGAAAGCTCAGCCAAACATTCAGCCCTGGAAACTCAAGTGGCCAATTTATTTTCTTGTACATGCACACAAGTATTGATTAAACAAAAACAATGTTAGAATTACATAGACAATTGCTATTTAAATGTAAATTTCCTCTTTTTACATTGATTTTCGCTTTCTGCTAAAGTTTCCAATTCTTTCAAGAGCCCTTTGTAGAATTTTTCATTAAAGAAAAAGCAGATGTATTTTTTTCTTTCTTTTAGGTGCATTGCATGAGTGGATTATAGCTGAATTTCACCACAAGGGTCAAGTCAATGCACAGAAAAACACATTTTTCAGCTCAGTCACAGCTTCTTCTATATTTTCCCCCTGCTTCCCTCCTCCAAAGCACTCTGTGGACATCATGAGCCACGCTCTCTTTTCAAAGAGTGTAAGCAATGTGTGTGTGTGTGTGAGTGTTTATTCTAAGAGCAAGCTGAGGGTTAATATCAGCAAAGAGAGGTCTATATCTATTAGCAAGGGGCAGTGCTGCTTCTGTATGTGAGTGCATGTGTTTAGGGGTGTTAAGGTTGTCGGTGGAAATCTAAGAATGATGAGCTGATTAGTACCCCCTGTGGAGATCACACTGGTTTATGAGTGGGACGGGAACACACACACATACACAAAAACTCTTATTGCAGTATCTATCTCTGCCAGTTAGTGTGTATTTGTGCACCGGTATCCATTATTTCTTTTCACTCTCTGCCAGAAACACCTTGTGTTTTCATGCATTCCTGGGTCTGTGTGGGTTTTTGTGCAAGCATGTGTGTTTGACTCTCCCACAAGTAATCTGCTCTAATGAATTCCAGCAGGTTTTTTGTGCTCTGTGTAGAGTGGTGTTGGACTACATCCCTCTGATTCCCGTTTTACTACAACCACTTTCTCCCCTGGAAAACAGCCATAACTTCACCCCCAGCCCATCAAACAGGGAGCTGCCCAGTGCCAAATGGCCACCCTGGCTTACCACATCCCCACAGATATGGAAGGAGTCAGTGAGATGATTCAGTTTAGGTTGAGTTTCTCTGTGTGGAGTTTGTTATGTAAAATAGACATGGGAATAACACGGGTCTAATAGTTTTGTGTCTTACTGATACTTAATGTGTAAAACTGACTAAGGGCTGCAAGTTTAGGAAAAAATATAATCCTTATTTATGTAAATGGGAAAGTGCTTTTTCACAATTTTGCACCTTTTTTACTCACTTTTGTCCAATAGTTATCAAAGTATTAAAGTAGAAGGACTGATACTGTATTTCAGTCTTAATATTGATATGTTACAAGATTCACATACCAAATTGCACAAAATTTATGCTTGTTTTCTGATGTAACCCTGCATAAACATGTTCACACTTTAAGGGAAATGATTTAACTCTATCTTAGGGCCATGGAGGTGCTTGATGTGCACATTGTCTGATTGGTTGCACATAAAAATATACAGTATATACAATATCGGTACCCTCAAGGGAATTGAAAAAGTGATAATCGCCTCAAAATTTACATGACTATTAATTCTGGAAATGCTAATCTGGATTTACCAGTAAATAATTATGCAGCCCTAATGGCCAAACATCATCGGAGTGTTACATGAGTGATTGAGTGCCAGAATTAGAGAAAGAAATGGGAAGAGATATACAACACTGACAATGTAAGACTCATCGGATCAGTTTTTAGGATCACGTCTGTCACCTCACCACTATTCACAGGCCAAGAATAACACTCCTGAGATGAAAATGACACTATTTGGGTTTCCTGCAGTGATTTAATCAATGATAATAGTAGAAGTGTATTTATAGTCTTGCCTAGGTTTCACTTTTGTTACATTTGCACTGCAGGTTGCGAAGTACGAGCTTATACATTACATCAATAATGTATACAGGGACATGATTGTTTTCTCTGTGTTATTAGATTGTACTCACGCAGAGTACACATGATTAAATAGAGGATTTGTTGAGATACTGATTTGGTTTGCATTGTGTTTGCATGGCTTAGAGTGTGTATGCTTTCGTGCCTTGTCAGTGTATACAGTCATTTGCATTGGACTTTATTTCTACCCCTCTCCCCCCACTGTGTATACATAATTCCCCTCATTGATTTCTGGCTGGACTATTTGTCACCCACTTACTCAGGTCAAATTAGAAAGTACTGTTCGTAGTATCCACAATTCAATCGATTAGAGAGGGGGGGACCACTCCCAAACTAAACGTAATGAATATGCTTACAGGGGGAAAAAGCCTTCATGGATTGTGCGTGTTTGTGTGGAATTAATGGGAAATTTCCAGCTTGACAAAGCATGAGTTATCTGGTATGCGTGTGGATGGAAGGACGTGGCAGCACAGAGCTGGTAGGTGTAATTTACATTAGTGCGAGTCACTGCTTCTGTGGCCCTTTGCAACACACAAACCCCTCGCATACTAAGCCCCACGAGATGTACTACTTTAAATACATTCATTTGGAAATAATGCTTAAATATACAATATTCTCACCTCTCTTTCCTTCTTGCCTCAACATGTAGGAGCTTTGTGTACCATAACTGAAAAGATATCACTTTCCATTTCCATTATTCATTGAAAAGACTTGAAATTCCATTTCTCGCTTACCTGCTCATTTGCCTAAAATGCTGGATACTTCTCCTGAAAAACAAATGAATGCCTTCTTCAATTAGATGGATTGACTGTAAATTGGGTTGGCTCAGTGCCTCTGTATGTGTGTGCATGATTATAAATCTGTGAAAAGGTATGTCGAGCTCCAGAGTTGTGTTGCCACTCATAACCCCTATATGGTTGTCTTCATCAACTCAGCTGTCGCTCACAAGGAGCAGAAAAGTTAACACAGAGAGAAAAATGTAAACTTTTTTTGTTGTTTTTTGTTTTAGCCGTGCATGGTAATAGGTAGTATGCAGCAGCTGCACACCCTTGCACACATGCACACACACACATACCTCTTTCTATGGGACAGTGAAAAGTAGTGTTAATGAAGCCCTTTAGTGGAGTGGTCTTTGGAGAAGCTGCCAAACATGAGCCCATAACCCCCTACACCAGCCCCCCAGCACAAGAACTCATTACTGCCAATTAGCCCAGCACTTAGAGTCCTAATGGACCCCGTCATGCATACACACACTCACTCACACACACTCAGATTCACACACAACTACTGTACAACTGGGAAAATAGCAGCCTAATTTTAGCTTGAGAGCTGGTAGGCTGTGACTCAAGCACTGGCATTGTGTGAAACTCAGATTACAGTATAGATGTTCTCGGTAGTGGATGTAGATGTGATGGAGTAGCTGGCAAAAACTCATATGACAAAGAGTCAAAACTTGTGTGTGGTGCCTCTTTCCACATAGATGCTCTATTTATGTAGCTACTTATTTTTCTCTAAGTGGCATCCATAAAATCATCCATCCCTTATCTCTGTGCAATGTGTCTCTAGAATAAAAAGTTCTTTTCACATATTGCAAGCGAATACCTTTTCAAACATGGGGCGACAGTAGCTTAGTCTGTAGGGATTTGGCTTGGGAACCGGAGGATGGCTGTGGCGGTGGTGTCAAGTCCAGCGTGGACCAAAGTATGGAGGGTGGACTGCTGGAGAGGTGCCAGTTCAGCTCCTGGGCACCGCTCTGTGTGGCTGCCATCGCTCCACCATCTCTACTTATTTGCATGTCTATGAGCCCTTTGTGTGTGTATGTGTGTGAATGTATTTAAAAAAAAATGAATTTAGAAAAATGTGAAATTTGAAAAATGTGAAAATGGTTTCCCCTCGATGGATCAATTAAGTATCTATTCTATTCTATTCTATTCTACTTTATTTCCACTGAAAACCTTTATATATGCACTGATTTGTTTTATGTTGTGAAAGTTCCTCGATTTTCTGCCTAGGTTGAGAGATTTTGTATTGAAGTAAAAAAAAATCTTCACTCGCTGTGTGATGTGAGCATGTCTGATCAAGCCACTTCATACTGAATCACTATTGCATTAAGTATTGTTGGAGTTCAATGGAGGCTGGCATTTTCTGCTTGTCTCAAAAGCAAGATTTATTTCCAACGATTTGTGTCTGTGAGGTTATCTGGATGTCAGCTCCTCTAATCGTGTTTGAGGAAAAACTTGTCTCGGCTCACAGAAAACAAGAGAATCTCATCTCGGAGAAGAAAGCATTGGGCGTAAAGTGTTCACAGAATAAACAGTGAAGTTAATGTTGATTGCACAAATCAATTTAGGGTTAGAGCCATCAAGCTTTAACCTATAATCTTAGCAAGGAGCATTATACGGTGCCAGAGTTTGGGGAATCTAGTGTGTTTAGCAATGTGGCTATCGTGTTATCCTTGAAACATCGTCATGCACACCTTCTGTCTTCTGTTTGTCATGAAGGAAAATTCAAATGAGAAATATACACTTGAAAGACGTTGAGGGGAACTGAGGTAGAGATGAATGGAGGTAGAGGGGGATCATAAAAGCACAAGTTATGCAGGAACTTATGAAAATAGGCTAAATCAGACTAAGGATGGGTAAAGTAGTATAGTATAGTAGTATAGATAATAGTATTGTATTATCTGGCACAGCAGAAGTAGTGCATGAGGTAGTGAAAATATGATTAGCAAGAGGGATAGTGTTTTACTCTGTGTGTGTTTGTGTCTAGTCTGGGTGCAAATCTGTGCATTTTCTTGAGCCGTCCTTGACTCTTTTGTAGGCAGCTAACAGTCGATAATAGCTTAATGAATGAAAGTGAGGTTGAAATGATGAAGTGGAGCAGTTGAAAGAGGTCAGTAGGTTTCAGTCCTTTCTCAGTCAGCCTTCACCTGGTGTCCCAAGTGTAAAATAGTCTGAGTAGTCTAAGAGCTGTTAGAGCTGCAACTAACTATTGTCGTCATTATTGATTGTCTAAATGAATTTTCGATCAATTGAACTGAGTTCCTAATGGTCAAGGTGATGTCTTAAATGTGCCATTTAAAACAGATTTCTCTTAGGGAGATAAATCCTCATGAGATAGAACCAGCAGGTTTTGGCATTTTACTTGATCAATGATTTAAACAAGTAATTAATTATCAAATTATTGTCAGTTTATTTTCTGTCAATCTACAAATCGATCACTCAGCTAATGTGTACTAGAGCTGTTTTTCACAAAGGAGACAAAAGATAGGTTAGAGGGAGATTGAGCCTAGCCTGTGTGTGTCTACAGCATGTTCTCTGTGTGTTTGCAGATGGAGAGGGGAGCTGAGTGGGAGTGTGTTTCTGTTTCTGCAGGTGTTTTATTTGCCTCGCATTGATTTATACATGGTTCTTCTATGCACCAGCTACTCCTTCCCTAAAGTCACTTGTGTGTATTTGTGTTTGCATGCATGTGTTAAAAGTGTGTGTGGTTGGCGGAGCAGGGAATCCCGGGTCCCTGCTGTGTTCCTTGCAGTTCGGTGGGATGCACCTGAGCCCCACTCTCAACCAATCAGATGCTTGTGATTCAGATCAGGTGCCTCATCTCAGGTGGCACAGGAGTAGAGCTGGACACATGCACACATGCAAACACAAAGACGCAGCTATGATTGCTTCTCATGTACCAGCACACATTTGGTGAGGCTCCTCTCTCCACACATTCAGTCGACTATTTGTACAAAAGCAATTTGTAAAATGCAGTTATGTTAAATGCTATTTTTTTGCTTTCTTTTGGTCAAAAGCAGTGTTAGGGATTATGTTCTCCAATAACAGATCTTTACATTACTTAACTGTGTGTTACATTATAGCTGTATATACAGCTATAATCCTACACCATATGGTGCATGTGAGAGGGTCTGGTCAGGTCAGTGTGAACAACATGTGTCATTGTATGGACTGGACAAGTGCCAACCGCTGACCTCGCCTCATGATAACACATCACAACACGCATCAAGGCTCAGAGGCAGGGGGACGATCAGATGGTGGGAGCAATGGAGGGGATGAGGTGATTAAAGGTGATTGGAGGAGAGAAGAAGTGAGGACAAGAAGAGGGGGAGATTGGGGGCATGAGGGGGGGATGGACACAGGACACAGAGGGATGAGAAACAGGCAATAATGCTTTCAGAATCAGAGCACGCAACGGTTTCTGTTTCTGCGAGTGAAAAAGCTTCATTACAGTCTCATGGGTGGTTTCACCAGAGAGAGAAAGAAAAACAGGACGAGGAGGAAGCAGAGAATTAGAGCTATTTTCTACTCTTGTGGTTTTATTAATTTTCTGTTATAGTGTGTGCGCAACCAAAGCTAACATGAGACTCACTGTCTCACACACAGGCACACACACCTTAAATGTACAGCCTGCAGCTCTGTGACCTCCCACCATGAAGCTTTATGTTTGGGGAATTCAGTGGGGTTTTTTTACGCAGTAGATGACTAGAAGAGAAGTATAGTTCTTTTTTTTTTTTTTTTTGCCTTTTTGAGCTTTATTTGACAGAGACAGCTTGAAGAGTGACAAATGTGGGGAGAGAGAGATGGGTAATGACATGTGGGAAAGAGCCACAGGTCGGATTCGAACCCTGGGCCGCCGCGGCAAGGACTGAGCCTTTGTACATGGGGCGGATGCTCTACCGACTGAGCTAAACGACACCCTGAAAAGTATAGTTCTATAGTGTTGGTGTACTGTGAGGAAAACCAAAACAAAACAACAATAATCAGGTGACATGTCCTGATTTTTGTGTTGTATGTGACTGTAGGCATGGGTTTTGTATTATATATATATATAGTTTTTTGTAGCAGCACCTTTACCTACTTTTTAATATACAGACAAATAACAAAGGGCAAACTTGAATCAATGGTCTCATGCAAGAATGATTTCATAGTCTTATTTTCACTCCGGTTCACCAAACTTAAGTGACTGTACAAACCTGTCGTCACTGTAACCTGATAAATGCCACCTGTTCTCGAGTAGGGATATGTTCAGTAGAATTATTAACTAACTGTAGCATAATCAATGCCGCTAAATTGCTATGTAAGGCTACCTATTACACTCTATTTGTAGTGGAAGTTTCATTCACAAAAATGTCAGCCAAGAGAAAAAAAAAGAATTTACGCAAAGCTTCAAGTCCTGCTGTAGGAAACAATCAGACAAAAACAGAACAACTTTAGCACTCTTGTTAGTCGCATAGGGCCTCGAAACAATTAGAAAATATTATCACAGCTGCCAGTGATGTGTCATCAGAGCAGTGCCACAATGTGACAGAAATAAAGAAGAAAGATGAAGTCAGACACTAAAAAAACATCTGAAGTAAAATGGTCTGTAAAGATTTTGACTGTCGCCTTTTGGAAGAATTGTGTTCATACCTCCAGTATGTAGCATATTGTATATGCCAAATAAAAGTGTCACATCCCTCCTTCTTCTGTCCGTACAGGCCCTTACACGTACAGACTTATATTTCTCTCCCTGTCAGTCAATTTCATTAAAAACCTGCCACCACTAATAAAAGACACTTGGTCACCACCGCTGGGCAGTGTCTGACACACACGATCACCCAACCCAGAAAGGGAGGTGGGTTACAATGCAAGGTCAGCTGATGCTAGAAGGTGCCAAGAAGGGTTTGACCTGTATTACAGTTAAGGTCTGAATGAGCTATAAAAACCATTCAGACAGAATTAACATTACAGGGGGAGGAGGGTAATTAAATATTCACTGTGCTCCTTGATCATTTAACTCATTGTTCTGGACGGCATTTTAACCACTGGGAAATTATATTAATAATAATAAGATATGGTCCTTGATAGATCTGGACATTTTACAGGACAAAGCCAAAAGCCTCCCCAGGGGGGCACGGGAGAGTGAATTTGATTAACCTCCTGCGTGAGGTGAATTTGAGTCAAAGATCGTGCTCGTCCTTGGAATCATATCGGTCAAATTGTAACACACAGACATGAGACACACACTAATACCATTCAGTGTGACTTACACTAAGTGACATCATTAGAATATCATTATCTCTGGTTTCCATAATGAATGAATGTCTATAACTCAGCTTTTAAATCAGAGAAAAAAAAGACACAAACTATCACATTTTTAAGTTTTCCATAGTGTCAGTGTAATGCAGTGATAGTCTGAACAGTCATGGGTACAGGAACTGCTAATAGCTAATTTGGTGTGTGCCGATTTGACAAAATGTCAACAAATATTGGCTGAAAAACGGGCTCAAAAGAGAAAAAACAGTACATACCTGTAGCTGACTTTACAACAGCCTCCTTTATGGGGTCTTGATCTCGTGATGGCTTGGATGTTTTCTGTTTTGGCGTGTTAGCATGTGTCAAGATTAGCATATATATTTCTAACTTCCACCATTTTCACATAAAAGTTTAATTTCACACTGAGCTGATAACACATAAGAAAAAAATAGGACAAGTAGCTCATCTTATAGAAAAAAATTGAGAAATCCACTTAGGATTAGTAAAAGGATGTCACTCCAGCAAGATTTGATTTACAGCAGGACCAACAAGTTCACCAAAAAACAGTAGGTAATTGTGGCGGTAATTATTACAGGTGGGAGTGAAAAATGACCCATTTCATGCTCTAAATGGGATTAAAAGACACATTTTTTCATTAAAGCAACAAACCACACTAACCCCATGTTACCACACCTATCTGACTCATCGGATCCAAAGTTAGTGGTTGGTTGTGGAGTTGCTGGAGTGCTGCTTGTTTTACCCCGATGGATTAGAGTGTGACGTCTGTAGCCACAGTTGGATTAATCTCCAAAGATACAAGACTCATTTAGATTATACTCTAACACAAACACACACACACATACACACATACACACACAAACTCACTTACATACAGTACATAGACACCGTTAACAATCCACCCACTACTCCACTGTGTCTCTCTCTGTCTGTCTTTTCAGTCAATTTCTTCCACCCTCGGTGTCTGCCTCTTTTGTTTTCTTCACTTCTCTTCAGTCTCTTTCTTCTTCTTTCTCTCTCCCGCTGTTCAATCAGAGAATGCCTCTCTTCTTTTAATTAGTAGTGGTGTTGTTCTCCTCTTCTTCCCCTGGCTAGGACCACTAATATTGCAATTAGCTCCTGTAGGAAGCTTTCAACCACAGCCTTTGTTCTTCTCCACGCGGCCCACGTTCCTGCATTGCTTCACAGAATATTATATGTGTGTGATGCAGAGCTCCATTTTAATAGAGAAGAGAGGCATAATCAAAGCTGGCCTCATTTTACTCTGTCAGAATCATAACACACATCGTTCTGTGAGGGGGGTGAATCATTCTCTTTTCCCTCAGCTGGGAAGGTTTTTTGTTTCTTTCACTCCATCCTATTGGTAATCATCTTCCTTCCATTTTTTTCTCTTTTACTTTCCTTCACTACATGCTGCATCTCTTACTCATCCCCCTTCTGTTTCTTGCGATATCTCTCACAGCCCCTCTCCAGCCTGCCCTTGGGGACAGATAGGAACGGTCGTAAAAAACCTATTGAGTTTAACGGTGTGACACTACACCGTTGACCTATGAGTGGACTGACGTGGTACTAAGGTTCGCAGCGTGACAGCTCGAGAGGCCGACGGTTGTTTAGGTCATAAACCTTCTGACACAATTGCTCTCGATGCCCTGCAGTCTGGCTTTTAAGGCCAAACCTCCTCACCTGAAATGGGTTTTATAGGAAAGGGAAATGCATATCATTTGAGATTGTTATTTAAGGTGGACATGACCTCAACCTTAAACGATATTTCCAGTTTATTATAGAAGCTGTAGCACCATTAAAATTAGTGTGAAATGTTGCTGCTTGATCACTACACTCAGTTTGCAGTTTGGATTCCCGTGAAATTTAGAAAAACCTTTAATTTCTTCTCATGGCTTTTGTAGATAGCACACTTGGTTGTTCCTCAGTCAAAGTTCAAGACAAGCGGTTTTGCTGCCCTGGCTTCCTGGCTTCCTTCCAATGAGTGCAAAGTTACAATAACCTATAGAAATACAAAAATAATATCCAAGTTGTAATTAACTATATTATTAACTATAATATTATTTAAAGATTCCTATGGATGATTGACCTCAGTTTGAGTTAAATAGGAAGTTACGTGCTGGAAGAGAGAGGTGTTTATGTTTTGTCTGAGATGGAGATGTATTTATTTTTCACCTGTCATGATACTGGAAAGGACTGCGATTGCATGGCCGATGTTAATCTATTCTGATTTTGTGTCTGCGTATGCATTGCTGACACAAATTCAAGGGTTTGCATGCTAACTAAACATCTGCCTTTCAGGTTCGACATCTGATTCCCTCTCCTCTCTCCTCTATCGAGACTACCCCAACAACTTTTCAAAAGATGCCTCTCTGCCAGATAAAACTTTCTCCCTGTGATCATGGGGACAGAGATGGAGGGATGGAGGAAGGTTGAGGGAAAGTGAAAGAGTGTCACACTGTGCTGAGCGAGGTGGGGGAAAAGAGCAAGGGGAAAATCTCTTACATGAAATAAAAAAAAAAAAAGGGAAGACAGCAACATCTGTGCGGGAACTTCAAACACCCTTTGAAAGGCAAAATGTGATTCCGTTCGGGATTCTCTGGCTTGGTAAACAGCCGGTTTTATTTTGGAAGTCAGTTGGTGTGTGTGTGGGTGTGTGTGTATGTATGAGCGTTTGTGTGTTTAGAAGAGGGGTGCTTTGTAGGGGATGAGGGACTGTCAGAGCTAGGATCGGAGAGAGAGACGAAAATGCACTGAGAGGGGACGAGGGCTTCAACAAGTCCAGTGATTAGCATATTCAGTGTAAATCCACACTGAACCCAATTTACTCACTTTTTTTTAAGGCTGCCATGTGTGCCTTCTTAATCACTTTGTTGTCTTATGTGATTTTGATGATCTGCTCGGTCAAAAATTTGAGGACAAAGAAATGTGTGACTTGAAACTATTCTGTTCTGTTAATCTTGTATATGATCACTAACCTTGTTTCTCTTTCTCTCTCTTTTCTCTCTTTTCCTGGCTGGATGGAACCAAAACACCTCATCTAAATGCCCTCCTCTTTACTTGTCTAACAGGTAAGACACAGTTATTGATAAACTACCACTTGCTGAAAAGTTGCTTCCTAACAGATGGCTCTACCAAATGTTAAACATTAATAGCTACTTTCTGTTGAAATTTAGTAAAAGCTCTTTCCATTAAAGGCTCAGCGTGTAGGTTTTAGTGGCATCTAGTGGTGTAGTTGATGCAACCCATTCACCTTCCTAGCGTAAAGGAGAAACTCCTCTGGTAGGTATATATAGCTCATTCCAAAGCAACCAAAACATAATGATTCTTATTTTCAGGTAATTATGCACTAATAAAAACATATATGTAATGAAACATGTTGTTATAGTGTTAGGGTGACTTAAATTTGTTTTTCTGTCCAAGGACAGAGGCAATGAGAACCCTTAGGAGACATGTCAGTGAACCAAAATGCAATTCTGCATACAAAAGCAGAATCTGACTTGCAATAATCGAGATGTAAGGATACAATTATCTGACTTTATTTTTAAAAAGAAATAATTCATATAGATGTCAAGGCTGACACTACGGCTGTGCTCAGATCATTTGATTTCTGCTAAGTAGTTACTTTATAAATATATGGCTAGCTATTAAAATAAGAGTAAATCTTCATCTTCATTATGGAAAAAAGTAAAAGAAGGTTTAAATTATGTTTTGCATCTTAACTTGATGTACAAAGCTGGCGGGTTACCCGCTATTAGCCAGTCTACTCTGGTTCTCAGGACTGCAGTGAAATAGTACCACACTGCATTAGTACTGCAGCCGAGAGAGGACAGCTGAAAACTTTCGATACATCTTTCACTCTAATCAGGTAACACTTTATTTTAAAGACTCTAAGAGGGAAATTGGGTGCAATAAAAATTCTTGAACTGACAGCTGAAGGGAGGGTAAGGTTTTTCATCCATTATCGATGCTTCTGTAATGATAGCGGTGTTCATCAGCTTGTCAATGGGCTTCTGACAGGGTATCATGTGTGGTCGCCATAGTACTTCTATTGATAGACAGAGGTATGATGGGGAAAGTATGCTCTCAGGTGTACTGCTTTTCATTCTACTCTCTTTTTTTGCATTTCCCCATCTTACTCTGCTGATCCAATCAGTTTTGTTTCCCTGCTCTCTTCTTCTGTGTCATTCTTCTTTTCCATTGTTCCTCTTCATTGGCTAAGGCTCTAGCTGCTGTTGTGTGTGTCTGTATAGGTGTGTGTGTGTAGGTGTGTGTGTGTGTGTGTGTGCGTGTGCGTGTGCGTGTGCGTGTGCGTGTGTGTGTGTGATGGAGTGGAGCCGGGCTCTGCAGTGAGGTGATGGTATGTGAAATCACTGACATTACAGACGGAGGTGTTGGAGGGAGGTTGGGGGTTTTCCACTATGCCACCGTCCTCTAATCAGCAGGGGTACCATCCATGTACCACATTCCTTCTCACCTCCATCTCCGTTGCTCTCTCTGTCCAACTGTCTCTCCATCAACCCTTCTTTCCACCCCCCTTTTCTTCATCCTCATCCTCCTCTTCTCCCCGTATTCCCCTCCTCCCACATTGCTCCTCTCCTAGCAACAATAGCGCTGTCTTCTCATGAGTGTCAGCATCCCTGTGACTCCACGGACCAGTTGGTTTGCATTGTGTGTTTTGGATTTCATGTCTATATTTATTAATTTTCAGCACATAGTCTATCTTTTACATCCAGAAAAGGAATGTCTTGTCTTTTTTTTTTTTTTTTTAAATCGTACTCTCCCTTTCTGCTTATTTCTACATCTCTAGTCTCCCTGTCTTGTTTTGTTGGCTATTCCTCCTTTCTTTTCTGAGTATCTCTGCAGTAAAATCACAGTGGCTGGACAGGATTGCAGTGACTGCAAAAAAAAAAAAAAAAAAACATCATAAAGACAGAAAGACAGAATGGGGGTGAGATTTAAAGCAGTAGGAAAGAAGGGTGGAGAGAAAACAAACAGAATCACAAAGAGAGAGGGAGTAGTTGAAAGACATTACATACGAACAAAGTTACAAGGCAAATGTAAAGGATCCTTCTGGCATAGAAATGAGGAGAGTCAGGAGGAGAGTGTGAATGAAAACAGGGGATAGAAAATAGAGTGGCTGAGGATTGAGGCAAAAGTGCAGGTGAAAGGGAGCCCCCAACTGGCTGGAGCTGGTACCTAACACCCCATCCTCTCCTTTACCTTTTTTTCTTATTCTGTAACTCTCTCTACCTCTCTGAGGAGAGTTATCACTTTAGGCTGACAGATGATGCTCATACAGATTAGTGGTAATCTCACTTCCCCTGATGGTTGGGCCTTAATATGTGTATGCACAGTATATTCTTGTAGGACAGCTAAGATTCCACACACAGGTACAGCTACAACTCCTCAGACTGTAATCTGCACTCTCCTTCCTCTTCTCCCTCTGTTCTCCATCCGTCTTTTCTTCCTGTCCCTCCCTATCTGCACTTGAGTGCTGCACCAAGCCAGAGTCTGCTTGGCAGAGGCTATTTGCGTCATCAGCTCTGGGCAGAGTGGGTCTTATGTGTGTGTGTTTGACCTGAACTATCCACAAAGAGCAGTTGAATTTTAAGGCCTGACTGCGTTGTGTGTTTCTCATTACTACAGCGGTCTTGAGGCCAGGGACGCGCACATGTAGGATAGAACTGACTGTCATCTTTGCATAAATGCAAATTCTAGAGAGCATGCTTAAGTACATAAAGACATCTCTCCTTTTACTTTAACCTCTGGTGTGGACCACCCATCAGCGTCCATCATAAACGACTTCTCCCTCCGCCTTGTCTCCATAGCAACGCCATAGCAACCCCTTGCTAGCAGAGCCCTTGACATGAACCCAACACGCCCCTCTCAAACCTCTCCATCTGTCATCAGTGGCTGAGAGGATTGTCCATCAGCCCTCCTGACATCTTGATTGGCAGTTGCTGCTCAGACATGCACGGAGAGTGCATCGCTTCAGAATGAGATGGGCCTGTGAAGGACGAGCATAGGAATGCAGAAATTGGTTGACTTGAACTTGAGTTTTACCCGTCGTGGACAGCAGAAACCTGATGAAGGGCGACCCTTGCTATTGAAGGATAAGTGGGAAGGTATTTTGAAAGGTCTCTGGTCAAATCCACGTTTCTGTTTGTGATTGTCAAGTGATGTGTCCAAACTGACTCACGGACATCAATCACAGCAGTGCAACATGCATCATGCCCTTGTGACAGACTCATTCATAGCCGTTATGCCAGGACACACATTCCGGTTCAGTGATGTACAACATGTAATAAGCATGTCAGGGTTACCTCCCATGTCTGCAAGGCTCCTGTGACAGCTTCATGAACATTACCATGATATATAAAAGCCACCATCAGCCCAGAAAACATGACTAATGTTTCAGTGCTGTCTGCACTGACACTGGGCATTGATACTGTCTCTGTGTGTGCAATTTGATCACTCAATAGTACAAATTGACTGTGCTTGGAGTGTTTGAGCGAGCCTTGAATCCTTATGTCCAGCAGTAAAGAGCCTTGTATTATTGACAATACACACAAACACGCTTTATATATATATCCAACAGGCAAAAAAACACACACACACAGTCCAGCTCTTCAGATGGCTGTGTGCGACACATGGAGGAGGTGCTGTGGCTGATCAATATGTCGTCAGCCCGCTTTGACTGTATCATTATCATTTTAATGACTGCAGTATTTTCCCTGCTGATGGCCTTCCAGATGAACAAGACAACACCAGAGGTCTCTAAAAGTTCACTGCTGCTAGGAGCGCAGTCAGGTGTCACGTAATGGCCGGTGACATTTTGGAAACGCCAAGCAACTAATGAAGACAATACAGAGTTTATTGATTAATGCTATAGTTCAACAAAAGGCTGGTTTGTATTTTATTTGGAGAGGCTGTCCTCTCTCTGTGCTTCTTAAAGGTAATCTGTTCTTTGGCTGAGCATGACAAAGTGATATAGACACTGATGCAATTAATGGGTTAATGCTGGGTCTAGGCTGCCCTACTCTGGTTTATATAATATGAGCCTTTATGTAATATCATAGAGTACTTAATACTGGGTGAAATCCTATGAGTGCTCATGTTTGCTGCCCCACTGCAGGGTAATGTCACTCCGGATTAAGGCTCCAACCAAGACTGATGTCTGTTATTGATGATTATTTTTCTGATTAATTGTTTCTAGACCGTTTCAGCTCTACTCTGGGTAATCAATACACAGAGTTATGGAAATATCTGATTGAAGCATTGATAGTTTTGTCAGATCAATTACAAAAGTGTATATGAAACGAAGCACATTTGAAAAGCTTGGAAAGATCAAGTGAGAAGCTGAGAGGATGATGTGAGCCTCTCACAGAGGAGAGTGAGACAGCGAGAGGGAAAGAGAGACCGTGTATGCTATAGGGTGTGTGTGTATGTGTGTATGTGAGTGTACTCAGGCTCTCAGCATGTATCTACTCCCGCAGTCCTGTATGTAGTGACAGGCTGACATCAGAGTAAAAAACCCCTGAAGTCGTGTTGAACAGATGTCTCTCTGCTCTCTCAGTTTCCCTGGTGGTGTAATACGTATAGACCTGGCACTCTGACGTCTTTCTTTTCTTTGTGTGTCTTCTCCTCTGTCTTTCCAATTTACTCTTCTATTAAATTATTAAGTTTCAGTGTTCTTTCTACAGTCAACACACTTTTCAATCTTTCTTCCCCCTTTTCCCTTTCATCTCTTTTTGCTTTTTGCCATTCAGACAGTGTTTTTCCCTGGGCTTTGTTGGACATCTCACTTTCAGATTCTTTGTTCAGCGAAAAGGCCAGGTGAAATGGACTCTTGGTGAAGTGCCCATGGTGTTCTTGTGTAGTTTCTTTTAGTACTTCCCTGTCTATGTGTGTCCAGTTTGTGTGCATCTGCACTTCTTGTACAAGGCAATGTTCCAAAGCCCTGTGACATGAGTCCTGTCTCTGAGAAAGCAGGCAATCTAGGCCTTGGCTTTCCTCCAGAACTGCTTTCATTTCCATTCAGTAGTGGGATGTTACCCAATGGAGCACATGTGGGCACACACACACATAGATGCACACATGTAAACACACACAATTACTGATAATTACAGACAAGCTGAAAAGAGTTCAGACATGGTCAGTGGTTTTTGCTTTAGTAACTCTTTTTGTCCCTTTTCTTATAAACTCTCACTTATATACATGCACACACAAAAACATACACACGCACACACACAAACTGCTGTTGTTATGGTAGGAACACATGATGCAACAGCAGAGCCATCCCTCCTTATGTCCCCTGGGAGAAATGGGGGTGGGGGGGTTGGAGAAAAGAGAGAGGCGTATCAGGGAACAACAAAAACAAGGGGAGACTGAGTGGAAAGCAAGAGTGACTGATTGACTTAGGAGAGGGAAGAGGGGACAAAGTGGAAATGATAGAGGGACACAAGCTAGAGGGAGGAAAGGAGGAGAGACAGACAGACAGACAGACAGACAGACAGACAGACAGACAGACAGACAGACAGACAGACAGACAGACAGAGAGAGAGATGTGGCTTTTGGTGGCTAATAGAAATTCCCATGTTGCCTCATTGAGATGCAGCGGTGGCTTGGGTAATGAGCTAGCTGCCGCTGACGCATTGATTTAGCCAGAAGAGTCACTCAAATTATCCCACTCCTCGAGAGAGATGTCAACAGCTCCACCAATGGCTGCTGGGGTAATTACCAACGCATGCCATGACACCTCCCTCAGCTCATGTATTCCATTCTTCTGCACAAGAGTCTTTCTCCGCCTCCTCCCCACCTTGTTGTGCAGCCCCTCCCACTGGCTCAATGTTCGGTTGTTATGCTATGAACAAGCAAGGTTCCCTCATGGAAGTATAGTATAGCGTGTGTATAGTATAGAGTGGCTCAAGTTGGAGTTCTTCATGAATATATGCTTGACTGAAAGAAGCAGGTGAAATATGAAAGTATGAAAGCATGACGAGGGAAAAAAAAAAACTCAGATTAAGTCATGTGTCCCATGCGAATGATGGTGTATGAATATGTGTTATTGTAACGTGCACTTAACATGGGTTATGCATAGACATAAAATAGAGAAAACAGGACAATATTCTGAACTAGATGAGTCATGTTCAGTCATCTCAGTCGACTCGTGCTGGTGGTGTCTCTGAAAAATGGGTAAAAATAAATGTTTGTAAATATATGAATACACAAGAGAGCTTTCATAAAATTGTATATACTGTACATTAGCTTTACTCATGGCATGATGGCACACTGCTACAAGCTTCACCCACCCAGCATTACTCAGAGATGTACTGTCTCTACACAAATGTACTAATTATCTGATCTGCTTTCAATTTAATTGGTGTGTTTTCAATTGTGTTAGTTGTAAAGTGGAAAAATCTAGGACTGAATTAATCCAACAACTCAAATCATGGCAGTAGCTGTTTTTATCAGCCAGTAGAATGAACACAATTAAAGTCAAGAGCTGGACAGAAGCTGCCTGTGCTGCAGTGTCTGTGCATGTGATGTTAGGTTTTACTCTTCTTGTGGTGATAGTTGACAGAAACAGGGGGATGCAAAAACCTTCAATGTTGTACTGCAAGGCAGTTCTCTCAAGCGCACAAATGCACACTTCTTGTCTTCATTGTTTCTGTGTTTTGATGTCTTTCCAACCATACATTAATAGTGAAGCCTTGACACCTTGACCTTTCTCCTGTGCAGAGTTTGTTCTACGCTAGTAGAAAATAAAAGATTGTGCAAAGACGTAGTAATAAGGAGGAAGAGCCGTGAGAGGAAGCCAATTGCTAGTGTTTTTGAACAATGTGTGTGTGCTTGTGTGTGTTTGTGTGTATATCAATGTCACACACCAGGAGGTGGCCCCCTACCTCAAACACACACACACACACACTCTCCCACTACAGAAGGTGATAGATCCACACACTGTTGGTACGTATAGGAGCAACCTTGTGCATATTGACCATAATAGTGGGGTTTGTGCTCACCTTGGACAATCCTTCCAGCTGTTATTTTCTTTTTTCACTTATTTTTTTAAAGGGCTGAATGTCAAAAGGTTATGTTAAGCCAATTCTAGGTTAAAGTCTTATTTTTTTAATAGAAGTCAGAAAAAGAAGAAGGATTCCTCTGTTTGTCTTTTGTTCATTTTCGTTTAATATGTTTTCCTTCAGCTGCAAAGAAGTTTGTACCTCTGAGTGGGTGCTTCTTGCCGTCCTTGCTAAAACATCATAGCGAGACTCATTTTCAGTCCATGTGCTCAAGCTGTCATCTCCCCTGCTTGCCCCAAAGTGGGAACGCAGCACCCTCATTGCCAATTAAACTCCAATCAACAAACGAAGATGGAGTGAGACATCGAATTACATCCAATATCCTTTCCCATACTCAAGCCTGTCTTTGCCAGCCACAAATTAGCTTATAAATTAAGGCTCTGAAGATGGGAGAAGCCGAGTTGCCAGATAACAACCAAATAACATCCTGTTCGGCGTCTTGATGTGTCGTTCCAACTTGCATCTAGCTTCCTGCATTCTCTTGATGTACGGAGAGGATTTAGTTGAGTTTTTCCTTGTTGAGCCTCGACCATCCATTTCAATCTCCATTCAGAAGAAAGCTAGTTACTAAGACAGGTTGATGAGAACTCATCTCACTGAAGTCTGTTCCGGCTTAATCCATGTTTGATAATGAAGATGTTGCATAGACAACCTAAACATTGTTAATTAATGAAATAACTCAAGCTGAATTATAGATGAGGAAGGTTTGATTAATTGCTTCTTGCGAATCAGATTTCCTCTCCCCCTTGTCCTTTTCTAGCCCACACAATTGGCCTCTCTGCTTGACTTTCATGCCAGAAATTGTGTGTTTTTTGTGAATGCGTGTGAAAAATACAGCAAGACCGCACTGCCACAGCCAGCATGTCTTTCTATGGTTACAGCGATGTTTTGTAATATTATCCAGTCAGATGTTTAATAATTCATACTCTTATATTGGGGGTTATCTAACACATGACAGGCAGACAGCGTGCTGCTCTTTGAGTGGTGTCTAGGGGCTCCTCTCACAGTGAAGCCTATCAGAGAGTCATCACCAAGGCACCAATCCTTAGCTCATCATTTCACCTCTTTATTTGACTCCCGTCTCCCTGGAGAAGTGTGCAAGTACATGTTTAGCATGCACACACATATGTTTCAAAAGTGACACGCATATGCACAGGTAACATCATTTTCTGTGGACATCCTATCTGGTTGCATGTACTGTAGATGAGTGTGTGTGTGTGTGTGTGTGTACGTGTTTGTCCCGTCTGTTGCAGTTGCTGTATCGGGCCTAGTGTGGCTAATTAAAAGAAGCCTGCTTGCATTATTCATGAGGCTGTAATTATACATTCCTTTTGCTGATCCCCAGTCAGAGACATTAAAAATAGATCTGAGTCTCCATGCCCCGCCTCCTAGGCCTACTTTATCCCCGTATTTTGACTATGTCTCTCTCAGCATCTCTCTATTTATCTATCCTTATCAGTATTTCTTCCATCTCTCATTGTCGCAAGTCTTTTTTCTTTTAATTTGTTCTTTCCGTCTCTCCCGTATCTGCCCGCCGAGTCTTCATTCATGTTTGCTCTGATCTTCCCATTTGCGTTTCGGGCAGAACATTCCTCTGACAGTGTCACTCTCACTTGGCTCTGTGGCTTGAACTCCAGTCACATCAGGCCAGAATTTTGAGTGGAATATTTTGAATCTGCGACGACATCTCGGCAGAGAGATTCAAAAGAGGAGAGATATCACTGCCTCTGATCAACTTAATGGGGAGACTGTCTCCTCACAAGAGACAAAATCTCTACCCGAAAAGTTCCCCCTGACTTTCTTTTTTGTTTGTATGTTTAATCTAAGAAATCTGCAGCAGCAGTATTCAGTTTTTCATACTTAAACGTGGGCCATATGTGTCCAGGAAGTCATCAGAATCCAGCACCTTTTTGCACTGTCAAACTCATTACTGTGCAATTAGGCATTAGTTAGCTCTGCCAATGAGACTTGTTCGCCTTACTGGCAGAAAAGACTGTGCGTGAAGCTTGCATCTTGGACTGTGCAGGTGATGAGCTTTTGAGGATGTATTGATGCATGTGTTTACATACTGATGAGGCTGATGCTGAAGGGGTGGGGATTCTGTAAGATCTGCCAATCACAGGGCTTGTTAGATGACTAAATGGATCGCTCAGTAGACGCTGCCTTTGGTGGATGCTCTCAATCGTTTTCACTCTTGTTTCTGAACGTGAAAAATAGATTACTGCCTTGGAGCCACCCAGAACTTTATCACCCTTCACTGCAATTCACTCTGTGTTTGTGTTTGTTGGGGCTATATTATATAAATGCAGTCATGTTTGGAATTGGCTTCTCACACCCATGTACCCCCTCTCTCCCCGTAACCCAAACAGCCAAAAACAAACATGCACACAGAAACGCAGTGCATACACATATAAACACACACAGGTAGCAGATGCTAGCTGCTGTCGAGAATACTTGAGTAATGGTAGAAATGTCACTGGGGAAGCAGTATGTTAGTAAATATGTGTTTGGGTGTGCAGTATACTGTAGGTAGCTAGATTCATGAAAGTGTTTTTTTTTATCAATTATAGAAATATTTAAAGGTAAATGGTAATTAGACACATTCTGTCTTAGAGCTAACATGTTGGATATTATTCGAATATGAGGCTGAAATGCTGGTATCTGTATCCGAGAATGCCTGTGCACTGGGTCATCAATGCTTCTGTAAGTCAAGATTGAGCATTCTGAGGGTTGTTAGGGGAATTGATCATATCCAAACCAGATCTAATTTTGTAAATCACTTTTATTGAGGAATAATAATTGAGTGCACTCTCAACCACTTAACAGAATCAGATCATTGGAATAGTTGGATTGTAATAATGAAGTGAGAGATTCAAGTGCTTTTGAGCAAGGCGTCTAATCTCTACCATCCCCAAGCTGCCATTGAAAGAAGAAATAACTTCAATCTCTGTTGTCAGTAAAGTACCATTATTATTGGATTTATCAAGAGTTCCTTGTTTTGTGTAGCGAGTTAACTAGTCTTATTTCATACAGACCAAATAAACAGTTTTCTGTATGCATGCGTCAGTGTGCCTCCCTTCTCGCTCGAGCACTCCAGGGCTAAACTGCTCTTCCTGCTTTTGAAGCTGTTCTGTGGGTCTGGGCCTCTGTTGTTACTGATGTTGCTGTTGCTTTGGCTGGAAGGGTTTAGATGGTTGCAGGGGAATTCAGGCTGGGTAGACTAACGTCACGGCTGACTAAAAATGCAAAAAGAGTGAAAAGGGAGGTGGAGGAATGGAGGAGATGCAGAGATTTAGTGAATGAAGAGGAAGGGAAGAAGCAATGGGAGAGAGACAGACAGAGACAGTGCATTCATTGAGGAGTGAGTGAGCTTTGTTTGATCTTCGACACGCCGTCTCCCTCCTGCACAGTATGACTCAACAGCTTTCTGCTTGTGTATTCCCTCTTTTTTTCTCTTGCTGGATAGATGAGTGGATGAAAAGAGAGAAGGGGAAATAAATGAGTCAGAAAACACAGATGGGTAGAAAAAAGAATGAGGGCATAATTTTCGATAAGAACTAAGAAACAAGGCAAAAACAAGTACATGAGGCAACTGAATAACAAAACTGAAGGGAGAGAGAGCAGAAGCTGATTGGAAACAGAAGCATAGTTGACAATAGCCAAGATTTTGTGGGAAGAATACACATATCTAGTCCTGTGCTTCATATAAATACAAGCTCATGGAACATATTCTCACGTGATGGGGTCAGGCCAAACTAAATCAATAAAACTAAATCCAATATACTGTATGATAGTTAGCAGGAAGCAGATATTTTGTGTGAGTGATTCACTACATTTCTCTCCTCTAATTGTACAAGTACTATATAAAGAAATTAATTTGTCATAACCACTTTGTCACCATCAGTACATACAAACTGTAATAAGGATTACTGTCTAGCTACAAGGAAAACATGTATTTCTATTCTAGTCACCACCCACATAAATATTTGACACTGCAGAAAGTCTGTGTTTAGTGATGTAGAGCTAACAAAACTGAGATGTGTGCTTGTGTATCTGACATTATACAGAGCTGTGGTGGTCTTCAGCTCCTGCCCTTTGCCCTGGTGGAGGGGATTCCCACGCCCTGCTGCGGGGGCTTTCCATATAGCCAGAAGAAGCTGGAGGAATAAGCAATAGTAACACATTGTGTTTCCTTTCAAACACTGATCCCAGGGCAGAGCTATAGCCCCCACGTAGAGCATTCAGGGTTAGAGAGCAGAAGTGGGAAGCAGCTCACAGATCTGTGCCTAAGGGCAACGAGCTTCTCAGACCCAGTGCCTCAGGGAGAGAAAGCTAAGCCAGCATAAGCTACTACCATCTGCCGGCATTGGCTTAGGGCTTCTGAAAGATCAAGTTTGAAAGTGAGAGAGGTGCGCAAGTGGAGACATCTCTTTTTCATCCTTTGCCCTCCTCTCCTAGTAGTCGCTTCCAGATGGAAATTAAGCTATCCAGTAATGATCTTTAACCGCATGGATGCTAGTGCTATGAGGAAGATAAAGCTGAAAACTTTGTGTGTTTGTGTGTGTGTGTGTGTGTGTGTGTGTGTGTGTGTGTGTGTGTGGCTCTGTGGATGTGTGTGGTTAGTAGGTGGAGATCATAAAGAGCCTCTCCTAGGCACAAGCAGAGTGTTCCTGTCCCCTCTCCCCAGCTTTCCTTCGTTCACCCTCTGTGTGTCTCAGATTAATGGCAGGGGAAATCAGGCTCACAGTCAGGGTCCTTCCCCTCTCCTACCTGCTCCTCCTTAGATGTCCCAGCACTGCCCGATGATAAATCGACCACTGATCAACACGCTTTGGAAGCTTGAACAGGAAGAGCTCTCACAAGTTTACTCAGAGGGATACAAGGTTTCTCTCACAGGGAGAGGGGGGGGGTTTCCTGGCTGCTCTGCCAGGCCAAACAGCTTTAAGGGAAGGCAGAGGAAGGAAACATAAACATAAGGATGCCAACAAGGGCCCACTGGGAACTCCCATAACAAGTCAAAGAATTTAAATAAAGTGCAATACACAGCTCTTACTTTATAGTGTTCTCAAGCTCATTAAACTGCACTGCTGCAAAATGTTCTTGTCCCCCGAAGATACAGATACTTCCTTAAAATTGTTTGTGGCGCGTGTTATTGATGTGTGAGTTGGGCAATGTGGCTTTCACCCAACAATTCCCATAGACTAAGTGTTATATGTAAATATGTCCAGTCTGTCAAGAATGTTCTTTTAATCCAAAGGCCCTAAAGAACTTGTCGATTAAATCTTTCGCAGGAAGTTGATTTGTTTATAAAGTTCAAATACTCCCCCTAAATAATAGAACCTGACACACATTGGAGATGATTTCAGGACAGATGTCAGCAAGTGATATCATGAAGCACAACCACTTATGAAGAGACAGTGAAGTGACACAAAAAGCTCATTACCAAATCAATGCTGGTGCATGGCTCAGTGATGCAGAGCAGGAGACGAACAGCAAGAATGTTCTTTCGTTTTTAAATAAAAAGGTTGATTAGTTAGATGTTCACAACTTTGTGCAGATATTTGCTGTTAATGAACTGTTTTCATTAATAAGTTACTTTCCTTCTTTATTCTTTTGTTTGTTTGTTTCTTCTTTTGCTTACATTGACTCTTACATTGATTTATTTCTGACCCTCTGCTTGTCCTAAATGGCTACTTGTGTGGCTGCAGTCAGCACAGGTTTTTACTCAAAAACTTCATTATTCAACCCCAGTTTGTGAAAGCCAGTGAGGAAATGACTAAAACCATGATTTCGAAGCAATGCAGCAGCTTCCAGCATAGTGAGGCAAAACTTTACTCAGCTCTTATGCTCACTGAGCCATGGACCAAAGTTCTCATTCTGTCTTCCTCCAGAGGTCCCTCCATATTAGATCATTAATCACAGACCAGCATGGAAAGTAAAGAGTCCAGAGCCAGGACAGAGGCCTGGGGTCAGTCGATGGTGGCCTCTCCAACCCATAAGTCCCTGGCTGGTGTCATTACTCTGACATTGTTGTGAAGGCGAGAGCTTTTGATGCTATTGATTTGGGAGGCGGGCGAAAGGAGAAGAGAGATCGATGCACTTGCAGATTCAGTGGCGTTGCAAACTCAGGTCAGCCGTACAGCCTGCTTTTGTCCATATGTGTGTTAATGAAAAGAACAGTACAGTATGTGACAATACCAGTCTGCATGTTTCTCCCTGGTTAATAAACTACACACTATACATGTGACACTTAATCACAACACAGCACTCCTACACATGAGCTTTACACATACAAACGTACCAGCTGTACACTTCCATGGACGTCCATAAATACTACAAGACATCATATTGCATGCACAAAAACTGACCATGAGGTTCTGATCCTTGGTGCTCTTAGTCAAAGTCTTACGTTTGAAGCTGTGTTCAAAGACAGCCTACCTGCTCAGCCAAGCCAGATCTAGACAAAACTCTGGCACCTTCCAGGGTATCTCCTGAACACCCCTCCCCTACAGCCCTCCCATTCCAGGTTCAGCTCAGTGTGTTCACCCAGAGCTGAGAGGGTTTCCCCTGTGGTATTGTAACAGACAGGTGAAATATGGAGGGGGGAGTCAAGAAGGGTTGATTTTGGGTCATGGAGAGGCAGAGGTTAATAAGATAATACAACATACTTAAGATATTAGCTGGGATAAGTGGAGAAGTATGGGATATTAGTTGGGGAGTTTATTTTAGAGGTGCTGGTGGTGTTTGCTGTGATGGTGTTAAGGCTGAAAATGCCTCTGTGAAGAGTGTGTACATGAAGTCTCTGTGCAGTAATGCAGAGAGCGGTTTTCTGGGCAACTGTAGCTGCACACCAAGTACCTCAGCCTTATGTCTCTGTATCTACAGCCCTGTACTTCAAACAAAATAATATTTTGTTCAGACAAACCAAAAGCCAAAAGGAACACAGACCTCTTTATTTATTCATTGTCTGATTTGTAATATTTATTGGTTTATTTTCTCTATTCTGTGTTGAAAACAGTTCTTGTTTTGCTGAACATTCTTGTTATAATGGAAAAAAAAGATTATGTCTCTTGTGTACACTTTGAAATGATGTATAAGTACTGTGATTTGGCAATCAAACATAACCCACACATGATGGCTCACTCACTTGTTTTAGGTTCTGTTAGTGGAAATATATCTCTATGCCTGATTTTGATATAAAATATAACCAATTTTAGCCATGCTGGAGCATTGCTCTAGATATAGCACTGTCTGTCAGTCCACCATTTTGATTCAGACTGAATTATCCAAACAGCTACTGGATGAATTGCCATGACACTCATGACCCCCAGAGGATGAGTCATTCTGGTGATCCACCTTTAGCACCGCCATCAGATTGACATTTTTGGCCTTTAGCGAAAGTATGTTGCTAACATTTATGTTCCTCAGGATTAATTTTAATAGCTTTAATAGCTCACATCACCTTCTATATGTGCATGAGTATATTTTTAGTAGTATTTACAAGTTTACATTTAATATCACATTCGAACAGGTTTAGAGTTGCACCACATGTTAGCCAGTTCTATTGACACTTTCAATTTTGATGACCTCAGAACTAAGAAATCATGTTACACAATATCAACACTCCTCCTTTCAGATATTCCTTACATGGGTTGGTTGGTGAAAGTATCATTTATCATTTATCGTGTTTTTTAGTGAGTCCTGATTTCCTGGACATTTGCTTGCTTTTCACCATCAGTGACTAAATGCAGCACTAAAATGATGAGGATTTACTCAAAATAGACAAATATGCATTAACATGAGCCATTGGGGCACTTTTATCTGCTGCTGTCACATTTTGTGATTTAAGCTGAATGTGTTAAGCCATGACTATTAGTTCTGTTATTTGTGCTTAAGTCATGATTTGTATGTAAAAGAGGGTTATGTCTTCTGTCACTTCATATTATCTACTGAACTTCCTTTTAAGAGAGTTCATTACAATCTGTACACAAAGTGGTTGTAAAATCATAATGTGCTGTCTTCCTGTGCACGTTTCCCTCTCGCTAATGCGCCCTCCGCTCATGAAAACACAGGCACTGGAGGAAGATGGATTGTGAGGCAAATAATCCGGTTAACTTTTCATGTGTTTGCAGGCAGATATTTTCTATTTAATGTGTTTATCATGAGTTATGAGCTTCTCTATAGCGGCCATTAACATATGATTACCATCACAGGGCTAATGGGTCTGTCTGTTGTTTCCCCTCCTGTTCATCTGCTTCATCCCCTATTCTAAATCTTTCTTCATCTTTTATCTTCCTCTTTTTAGCATTTGCTTCCTTCCTATTTCTCTCTGTCTTGCTCTCCATAATTCTCCCTCTGTCTCTCTCTCATGCCTCCTCTCCTCTATGTCTCTCCACTCGCAGCCCCCGCGGCCCCTCAACTCCCAAGCCAGAGGCTCACTCCCACACACTGCTTTCCATTATTGCTTAATTATCTGTGGCCTATCATTTGAATAATGTGCTATCCCTGATTCTTGATCTTTTTCACTTCTTCCCTTCATCTTTCACATGCTCTTTTCTCTCTCTCCTTCTCCATCTCCCACTGCTTGCCCTCCCTCATTCCTCTCTTGCCCCTTGACGTTTCTGTGGTGTCCTAAGACTTGTTTCTGCTTTCCTAAGTTTCACCGCCTCCTCAAAGCCCATTGACTCTCCTTATACTGCTGATTTATATAGAAATCAAACTATGTGAGAGACAGAGAGCGAGCCAGAATCCCACGTAAGTCTGGTTTATGTCAGCCTGCCAGTTTGATGCAGGACATTCCTTCTCTTCATCGACATGCTTCTTATAGTAACTGCACCATTTCTGTCTTGGGCACATTATAGTAACACTTATTAACTTAATTCCACCATCTTCATCTCTGCCAGCACAGGAGTGGCAAGAAATCAAAGCCTTCACATTATTCCACTTCGATGTTCTGTAAATTACATGTGGCAGTCCATTAGAGAGTCCAAATGCTGTAGTTCACAAAGTTAAAAATCATCCTCTGTCGTCTCCAAATCCCTTGAGCACCATGGGGCCATTGGGGAAATCAATAATAGGGAGGCAACATTTGTTTGCTTATGGGTGTGTGTTTGTTTCAGTTTGTAAGTAATCTATCTGATGCAGACATCTTTCTAATGTTTATGCAGTTCTGTGGTCCCTGGCAGAAAATGGATTGGTTATGTTGTCATGGCTCTGCTGTATCTAATACACACAAACACACCAGTTTGTTCCATTGTAACTGTACACTCATTGGGGTATCCCTGCTTGTTTTCTACATTGTTCATGGCTGATCATTTAACTAAAGATACCTGGGGACATTTACTGTGGCAAAGCAGGGGAGATGCTTTTGTGGTTTTGTAGCGAATCGCAGCATTTACAATGTTTGTGTTTTGATTTCAAATCTAAGGCCAATAGAGAGGGTTTTGTCTGTATGAATCTCAACAGACATGACTGGTATCGCGTATCAGACGCTCAAATCTCTCCCCATGCATCAATGTGTTTGTGATGTGAAGTAAAAGGGAATGTTTTCTGCTGGGTTGTTAAAATGCGACATGCTAATTTACCCTCTTACAGTACAGTAGTTTGGTGCGTTGTTGCTTCATTCTTATCATTTTGAGCTCCAGTCAATAATTAGTCCCACTCAACAACTGACCTTTGGCTTTGTAATGCCTGTTACTGCTACCTTTTATTGTCTGTTTGAGCTAACTCCACACAACTGCATCACAGCAGTTTAGTACATTATAGGAATCAATAACACAAATGGCCCACTCACTTACTGCCTTTATGACTCAAATAAACCCCAGAGGGCAGTTAATTTAAGAAACTGTCTACACTTCAGAAGACATTATCAGCATTGTGTACATGAGGTCACGAGCCATTTTACATCAGTCTTGTCGATGGCCTAAAAAACTTCAATTTTCTTCACATGTAACTTTAATTTGACACATAATGTGCTCGCTAGGAACACATTATGCACTGTACATTCATTACAGTGCATAATTGCTTTTCAGTTGCTTTCTTTGAGTAATCTGAACACACATTGTCTTGCTATTAATCCTAAGTGCAGACATCTAAAAAGTCTTTGACCTATTTGACCTAAAATGTGTGTCCTCTGTGTCTGTTTGTTTTTGCAGGTTTGGTCAAGCTCGGAGTCCACTGTGTAACATGCCAGAAAGTCGCCATAAAGATTGTCAACCGTGAGAAGCTCAGTGAGTCAGTACTAATGAAGGTACGTTTATAACTTTCAATCCTTTCAGTGGCTTTCAGGTTTACAATTGAGGTTATTAATCTGGTAACCCTATTATTATTATACCCTATAACAACCACATCGTCCCTGCTGAACATCATTGCTCTTTTTCTCTCCTTAAAAACTTCATATGCAGTAGCCAGGTTGGCTGAAACAACACAAAGAGTTGGACTGTGACTGAATAGTGATGTCCCTGAAAGAGCCACCTCTATGACACATAAAAGTCTGGGCTGGCTGCCAGCTAGCATTTCAAAAATCAAAATTAGAAGGAGTGGAATGCTTGAGTGGATTTTAAATTTCTACATAAATCATTGACTGATCTTGCAACAATGTTTGAATAAGAGTGATTTATACCATGATGAGCCTTGTGAGGAGTGGAATCACTCGCTGAGTTGGTGAGACTGGGTCTTAGAAGCAGCTGATTTTCACCCTTTTAAAATGTTGAACTGAAGCAGACAGCTGTTTGGGTCCCCCGCCACGTATCAGAGCATCCAAGAAACCTTGGGGTAACACAACAATAAAGAAGGTTTCTGCAACTATAATTACTCTACCCTCACTCCAAACACTTTAAAATCTGGGTGAAATATTCCCATTCTCACAACCCCCTTTTGAAGGATTTTTAGCCACAACCAGCAGCTCTACGGTTTGATTTATTGGTTCGTCAGTCAGTGCACAAAGCCCCCCGCCACCCTTTGGCAGCCATAGGAGGCTGATATTTATCATGGAGCGTCCGTGTGTTTGTGTGAATGCATGAACAGATGAATGCATGTGTGTATGTGGATGCAGGGCTTGAGAATTTGCGCTTGTTTTTTTCTGATTACGTCTCAGGGCTCCTGCTGCGCGGCTCTATTCAGTGTCCGCTCAAAATTGGCATTCTGCAAAATTGGCCCTTGTGTTGATGGAATAGTTATATAGAAACCAAAGAGAGCAGGAAGATAAAGGACAATAAGACGCTGCAGCCTGAAAATTGTCTTTTACAGGACACACGCAGAGAGGAGCGCCTACTGTAATTGTTTGCTTATGAGCTGGAAAGAACGAAGTGGGATGGTTTGCTCACAGTACAGGTTATCTGCAAATGGAAAATCCCTCCGTTTTGCATTATTTCTACAGCAGCATCATTACACTTTAGATGAAAAGCTCTCTGTGCTCGGATATTGCTGTTTGATAAACAGTCGGTATTAATCAGCCTCTTGCTGTGTCACCATCTCCCTGACTTTTTCTCACTCATTGCTGTCTTCCTCTGGCGTTGCTCTCTTTCTCTCTCTTATTCACCTCAACGCGAAGTCTAATATTTTCATGAGGGAAAGACAGGTCATTTCTGTTGCCTCAGCACTGACAGAGGTATTATTAGTTGTAGCAGAAGTAGTCGCTAGAGCCGTTGTAACAAGTGACAGCGGTGGGGAAGGTAGCCGGATAATGTCCTAACCCAGGTGTTTCACATTTAGCTGTCCTGCAGAGGAAAATGATAGTAACAGATGCCAAACACTGACAGGTTTCCGACAGGACCAAGGCTTTCGCTGAAGCTGCAGTTCAGAGCCAATTACTGAACTCAGCCATTGTCACACTTCTCTCAACTACTGGGCCCTGGCGTGTGTGTGCCAGCAGGTGTGTGTTCATATATGTGCGAATAGGAACTGACTTATATGGAAGCCAGGGACAACTGAGTTCCTCTGAAAGAGACAATTTTGTCTCTTGTAAGTTTGCGAGTGCATGCCAAAAATCACAACCCATCCTGATTCTTTCACATGTAAATGAGTCTTTCAAATTGAATGCAGCAGTTAGTGAGTCAGGTGTCAGCTTTGGATAACGTGCACAAATATGTGTGTGTGCTTGTCATCCTTTTGAAACTCAGGTAAAATTCAGTATTTTATCGGATCTGGAAAACTCACTGATATGAGATGTACTGTAAACATGCGGTATTATTTTTGTGTCAGCATTTCTGTGTTTATGTACAGTGTTTGTATCGATTTGTTTGTTGGCCTCTGATATAAAGCAGCTTGATTCCTCAGTTATAGTTCAAAGCTGCTGTGCCAGTGTCCTTTGCACCTATAGTAAATTGAGTGTAAAATGAGTCATGACCTATTAGACCACACCGTTGATCGAGACACACTTGGCATAACATCAGTCTCAGATTACATTCACTCCCCCCGTGCTGAGATTCCTACTGCGGCTGGACAGGTGTTTTCTGACTCAAATCCAGCCACTTTCCCATATTCCCATTGTGTTGCACTCCACAGTCTGATGTGCCTGTTCTCTGGCCTGCCCGTGTGGCTGTCAGACTGTCAGCGTGATCGGGCTGCACTCTACTGCAAGGCTCAGACTGTGAAATGTCACCTTTTAATATGCTAATGTCCTGGGTCCCCATGGTGCTATTAGGGGAGAATCTGACTCTCCTGGACAGGTGTGTGTGTGTGTGTGTGTATACCGAAAACACACATATATGCATGTGTACACACACATACAGGCCATACACATGCACACAAGAGTTCATAAGAATGTGCATGAACATATCCTCCATGACACACATCATCCCTCCACGTCTGTCCTTTCCACGACTGGCCTTGGGAGTCAGGGGTCTGCGGAGAAGAGATGACGGGTTGAATTAATTGTCTCAGAATGTCTGGCAGAGAGGTCCTTCCTTCACTCACTGTGTGTTAAACTTTGTATAACTAATGTTGAACTTCACAGCCCCACAGGCTATGACACTGCGGACCAAAACGACATTGAATTGTCTTGGGTAATGAATTCGTCTATGAACGTCTTGTCAGTTTGTTACCAGCGAATAAGCCTGGACTACTTCAAAGAGCAAGTGCAGGTTTTTTTTTTTTTTTGTTCACTTCTAAGGAGAAAACCTAACAATGGAGTTAGTTGAATAATAATATGAGTCTCCGTCAGTGGGAAGTGTCTGTCATATTTAAAATGATGAGAGCAGACAGAAAGAGAATACACAGTATGTGCACATATGACAGTGTGTCAGCAGTCATTGGCGCTGAGGCCAAACAGAATGCAGTGTGGCGATCAGATACAAAGAGAAGCCCAACCAACACTGTGTGTGTGAGCATGTGCGCATCTCGAGGGTTTAGTTAATGTTTCTGAAACTCAGCCAGCCCCCCCCCCTCTCTGCCATGTCTGTGCACCGTGGGGGCGTTAGGTTGAGAGAGAAAGAGGGAGGAAGGGCAAAAGAGAGCAAGACTCAGGAGAGAGAGAGAGATGGATATGCTGTGAGAAACCCTGCTGAGACAAGATAACACTGACGCCTTAGTAGGTACACTACTCACATTTCCTGTCAGGGGTGTGTTTTGTTCTTGAGGCATTAATGTGACATTTACACACATGGTATGGCCAAATCATTGCCAAGCATGTGATCATAGAGTGAGGTTTTCCCTGTCTGTGATACAGGGGTTTTATATAGGATAAAGCTGCTTGCACGCTCTTGAAAATAGAATATAGAAATAAACATAATTTAAATTCACACAATTGGCAAACTCTGTAATTGCTTGCGTGATGAGAACTCTTGGAAATAAAAACACTGTTCACAAGCCAGAGAAACCCTAGTTAGTAGAGCTGTGTATCTATTATAAAACTATTATTGAAACAATACCAGCACTTACCAATACCAAATGATTTCTCAGTACTCTTAGTAGTAGCCAAATTTCTAAATGTTGAATGTCTGAACACGTGAAGCCACACAAGGTCTTTGCCTTAATTAAATAGAATTATAACGTTGTATTTAAATCAGGAGCTATTTCATAAATCAAAAGCAAGACTACAAATCTGACCAAACAATGTGCTACTCCTACTACCTAAGCAGTGTAACATTTATTGGTAATTTGAACATAACCTACTGTGACTCACCATGTTGGTACTTTTATATTCACTTTAATTCAGTTTTATTATAGCGGCAAAGAAAGTGGCAAAGAAAGACCTTGCAATTCTCATTTAGTTACTTTAATGCAGTGTTTATATTACTTTTTATTTCCCCTGCACTTGTGTGACTTTAATTGCATGATTCAATCAAACGGCTCTTCTTGATCTGAAGGGCACAGTGCAAATCCCCTGTGCAATGGAAAATTGTGACTCTTTTGTTGCATCGCTTCCAAGCACTTAACTGTAAAACTGATGATCATGTTGACTATGATGACATGGTGAAAAAATGTTACACTGAGTAGAATCTTGCCACTGCAGTCAACAGTGGTCTGACAGACTTTTCCTGAGAACAGATGATTCATTGTACCACATTTCATACCATATTACTTATCATTATGCTGAGTGAAGCAACTTCTCTAATCCACAGTTTAGTCTCGGGGTGAGTTAAATTGTTGCTAGCCTCTAGCACTAACAACTAGCAGAGGGAGAAGGGTATCTTTAGCATGCAGCAGTTGGTAGTTGCTGTTGATGCTGACTCTGTTTCTCCCTCTGAGCCAGTGAGCTGGTGGCGGCTGCTGCTGTTGGGATAAGGACAACTAATTAGCCGGAGTGACTCTCTCTCCTCCTGAAGCAGCACAACTTCAAAGTCACTCTACTGTCCCCAAGCCCAGAGAGAGAAAGGGAGAGCGGGAGCGGAGGGATGAAGTGAGGGATGAAGGGAGATAGAAGGGGAGGGAAGAGTGTGTTGTGGGGGGAGGGTTAGAAAGGATGGTGAACATGAAGTTAGAACACTTTGGATAAATGTCTTGTGAAGTCGATATCTCTACATAGCTACACTGTTTTTGATGGGTGGTTTTTAGCATGGTGAGGTCACTTGTGGTTTGCTGACTCTGTCCTTGATGTCAGTCATAACTTTCAAATGAAAAATTGGTTTGTGGGAGAGAAAAAAAGACAGAGTTTGGAGATTGAGAAGCAGGCAGTATAATTGCCCCCTGAAGCAAATAATTGAAGTGCTATGCTAAGGACACTGCATGTAAGAGTCGAGAACAACAAGGCAGTGCTACAGCCAGCTGCATCACCGTAGACAGACTGAAATGCAAGGATGAACATCAATACTTCCTCCTCATGTTTGAATGTGTGAATATGAATGAACATGCATGTATGATTTTCCATAAATGAGGACATTTTGGCTCTTCTAATTTGTGTAAGCTATGTCAGCCACCTGTAGTTGTGGTCTGTATAGTAAAACATGAGGGAAAGTTTCATTTGGGATGACTGTGTGACACAATGGTGTCCAAGTTTTAAATGCACAGCATCTAAAATAATAATTTAGGGCTAAAGAAGCAGAGAAAATCACAGAATAAAGGTTGAATACACCAACCGACAGAGATTGTGGTGGGCGGGTGAGGAGCAGAATGCCATGGCCACAGATGAATCACACAAGGTCTAATCTTGTTATCCCGACACCTCGCTGACAGCACTGTAGCTTTCTTTCTCCGCCATCTCTACTCTTCCCTCCTAATGATTATAGATTGGCTATTCTCCCCCATCTCTGTTGTGCCGCAAGTGGGTTGGATGTAGAAAATTTCTCCAACACGCACACACGCCTCTTTTAACTTTATGTTGTGTGCATATGTGTTTGTGTGTGTCTTTGTGTGCACGTATCTGTGCTGCAACAGAGACGACACAGCTGCCCCTTGAAATAAATGGGTTTCATATGTTGTGCCCCTGTGCGTTGATCCATCAGCTTTATATGGAGCCGAGCCAGAAGCCAGGGCTGAGCACACAGTTTGATCTTAACAGGCTGACTGCACAGAAAGACTTCTAGCTGCTCTAAGTTTTGATGCTTCTTTCACTTATTTCCTGCCTGTCGATACGTTTGCATTCAAATCCTGGTTGAATTTAAATGTCTGCAATAAAACAAAATCATGAAATATAGTTGCATTCCTTCGTTTGGTCAGTGTAGTACATTTACAGTGATACGTTTTTATTTTATCATTCAGTATCGATCATTCTATCACACTTCCTATTCCTATTGTCACATTTCTCTCTGTCCCTTCTTCCCCCATAGGTTTCTGTAAGTACCTAAATAATAATATGGATTTCTCTGAACCTGTAAGGCCTTACAAAGCCCTTTGTCTGTTATCAGTCAATATGAAGGTCACTCAGCATTCTACATCCTAATTTGGTTTCCAATCACCACTCCCAAATCAATGTACTGTATGTCCACTTTTTCCCCAGCCTTTATTGAGTGTCGATGAAGCTCTGGTGAAACGGAAATGGGGAATAGATTTTACCTATAGGGCACAAGATGTTTGTGGATTGTGAAGTAATCAGCTTTCAGCCCGACCTGTGTCACATCATGTTTCATGCTAAATACCACTGAGTGAAGACACCAAACATTGAGTTTTACACAGTTTTGCCTGGTAGCTTGGGATCCAAAATATCCTGGAGAGACGTGTAAAACTGTTAGCGCTGCTCCTCACTGTTGTGACAAAGCTCATCAAACACACACAGCGCTGTTTGACTGAGTTTACCTCTCATATGTCTTATCAAGATAAAACAGAGATGGAGTGCAGACGAAATAATGAAATGGAGGATAGCGGAAGACAAGATGTAGCGGGATCCCCCATTGAGCTCGACAGGAGACAGACAGACGTCTAAACCGATGGCATTTGTTTCTCCTCTTCAAAGGCGCAAGCTGCTGTGTTGTCAGATTGATGCGAAAGCTCTGTTTGCTTTTTTATTTGTTGTTGCTTTGGTGTCGCTTTTAGATTTTTTGCTTTCCCTTTTGTGAGCGAAAGGCACATTTTATCCAATTCTTCTAACCTTAACTGGAGTGATGCTTTCATGGGGAGATCAGCAAAGTTCCCCTTCAAAGTTCAGCTCTGTTTTTATGCCTTTGTTTATTTCTTTGTTTTGCACTGGGATTTCTTACCTCTTTATATTATTACCTGTGGACCCACTAAAGTGTATTTTGTTCATGTTTCTTCTCAGCTGCTGGGTATTGTGATCATCTTTTATCCATTTTGTTTGAGTAGGACCTGGTAATTGAATAGGTACATCATGTCCCCTTGAGAGGAAAAAAGCTCAATTTTTACTTCCAAATCTGTCTATGTCATCTTTACTTTATCATTTTTACCATGTTTCATAAACTTCCAGCCCTCCAGCTCAACATTTTGCCTATCAGTATGTGTTTGTCAGTGATTTTTATTCTGCTGTATATTGGCCTGTGCTCTGGCTTAGTGTGAGATATGAACCTGCAGCACTTTGCCCTTGTCTTCGTTAACATTGCTGAATGCACAAATACATACAAGTAGCTTTGAAAAAATGTTTTTGCTGGTATACTGTTGTGAAATTGTAGAAAAGAGTAAACATTAATATGATTCCTGCTCAATCTTTGTGTTTGTGAAAGTGTGACTGGCACTGTGGTGGAGCTTTGCAATACTATTACTGATGGACAATGAAGCATGTCACTGTGTGTGACAACTGTCATCTCACTGGCAACATCAGCGCTGAGATATGTCTACCATGGCATCGCTGTAACTGCCACTGCATATACATACAGTGTGTGTGTGTGTGTGTGTGTGTGTGTGTGTGTGTGTCTGCGTGCAAGTCACACATACCAGGAATGACACCATGAATGACAGCTCCATGACCATTGTCTAGTTGTTTAGAGTCAACAAAGAAACACACTCACATACACACAACTCCCCCTTAGGGTTCTGTCTGTCCTTTTGCTGCAGGATTTGGTCTGTAATAGTCTCAAAACAGACAGGCAGGGTTGTGGGGTGAATCACAGCTTGTGGACAAGTATGTCACAAAGGGCACTTACTTGCCTTCTTACACATAAATCAGACTGTGTGTCCATAGGAATTGTACTTGGACTCAAACTGAAGACATTTAATGCTTATGAGCCAACCACACATCTGATCACGATGTTAAAAAAACATCTGGCATTTATAAACTT
Source organism: Argyrosomus regius (assembly GCA_946959425.1). Lineage (NCBI taxonomy): Eukaryota > Metazoa > Chordata > Actinopteri > Sciaenidae > Argyrosomus > Argyrosomus regius. Next base: position 17,998,139 of record OX336886.1, read on the forward strand.
CATGCATGGTTTTCACATGCACTTCATGCACTGATCTCCGCAGTGTGAACTGTAGTTCCTCAGACTATCTTTTTACTGGAATATGAAGGTGCACTTAAAGATATATCAGTAAAATATGTTTTCCTATTCCATTGCTGTGAAGACGAATACTCTGCCTGGTACAAAGACAGTTCTACCTTCTGTAAATGATTATGGTAGAGGGTTATGTATGTACTCATAGAGTCTCATCCATGTTTTCCAACTTTTCTTTATTCAATACATTCCTCTAGCTCTTGGTTATCAACAGCGTTAGGCTTGAACATTATTAATTTGTGAATTAGGCATAAATTTTGGTTGTTGCAAAATTGGCTCAGGGGTGGCAGTGTTAATGAGTTTGGGACAGATCCTGATGTATATTTGGACTCCAGCGGCCAATGTGTTGAACATCTAGAGCAAGACACTTTTAACTTCATCAGCTTCTTCATCTGCATCCCTGTGGGGATTGTTTGCAAATGACTCTGTTGTGCTAACATGCTGTACGTGGTATTCATATACAGTCCCATGAGAGCAAAAGAGTGTACCTTTTGTGTAACCCACACTTAGTGTAAGACCTAATTAACAAAGGCGGAAGCCAAAAGAAGTGCCTGATTACCCTACTAGAGCTATTTTGAACTTATTTGCAAGTTAATTTAGTTTGTTTCAGTTGACCAGCCTTGTCTACTGACCTGTTGTCTGTCAAGTATTGACTCCTCTGCTAGACTAACTATTGACCAGGCTTATGTGTCAATGAATAGGCCATGTATTCATATGTGGAGATAATTAGTGAGTAAGTGAATCACTGTTAGCTAATCATTACTGCCTGCCTGAATGATTGCACTGAATAGTTTTCATTACTCATTCATTACTCACTTTACTTGTTTTCACATAACTTTACCAAACCAGCCCCAGTGTTGTAGTTCATTTGTTTGCTTATGTTGAATTATACAGTCAAGTCACGTTTCTTCTAGTCTGATCAATCAATTAAATATCCACCTAGTTTAATGTTTTTCTCCATATAAATAATCTTGTAACAAAACTATACTTTGTTCCACACCAATTTTGTCATAAACATTTTTGCTTTCAGTGAAACACTCAACATTTTAATCATCCAAATTTCCATGATAGGTATTGTAATTTAAGGCGGGCAGCAAAGGAAAGACATTTTTTGCAAGATAAGGCAGCAGACGGTATTTAATACAAATTTCCAGTTTAATCTTCCTGTGCTGCACTTTAAAACAATTCTGTCTACCTTGCATGCAAATATAGGTGACTGTAAGTTGTTAGATTTACACTTTTATAACTGCTATAGATGACCTTCAGATCTAATCATTACATCCTTTTATGTGCTGTCTCTCTAGTGTGTGAAAATCAGTTCATTAATCCACATTTTCACATCTCCACACAATCCAAGGTCACCTTATCAATCCACTCGTATGGGGGAGTGAGTGACGGAATGGACAAAAAGTTGACAAAATAACACAAAAACACGGCAGCCAAAGGGATCCACTGCCTGCCTGTCACTGATAAATCACTCATCCTGCAGAGGGTTTTTGCACTAACACATGCAAAGCCATTCACTTATATTATACACATAAACACTGCTTTTACCCTCTCGCCAGCATCCAACCCATCAACCCCTACACTAGATTTGAAGAGGTTCATGATTACACCCTTTGACCTAATGGTGTGGAGGACCTCTGCCATTAGACTCTATTACAACCAAGGTTATCCAGGGACATGTCTGTTAGTGTGAAATGATGTGGCCTGCCACTGGTTTAAGTGGCAGCCTGATGGATCTGTCAGCAGCACAGACACACATCTCGGACATGATTAGAGAGATAGAGTGAAAGAAACAGAGAATAAATAAACGACAGGAAAGGAGAGAAGGAGGAAGGGGAGGAGGAGTGTTTGAATCGGTTTTGGATAGGACGGTGTAATGAGTAAGATTTGAAAGGGTGGGAGATGGATAAAGGATAAAGACTAGCGAGCTAGCAGAGACTATGTCCAGATCGATTTACATGTCTCTGGCATTGATCAAACTCCCCCGTGTAGGGAATTTACCTCCTTTTCACAAAGGATGACTGATACAGTGATTATCAGAAAAACCTGCTGCGCTGACTGTGTATTTATGTGTGTTTGCCTTTGCGCACATGCATTTGTGTGTTTGTGAGGTCCACAGGGTGGAGGGAAAAGTCATAAACAGAGAAAGATGAAAGTAAGAGGAAGATTATATTTTTTTCTCAGTTCAACGACTTTGACTGGAAAGAAATCATACAAATCTGATTTTATTTTGTATTTTGTTTTGCTCTCAGTGGGACTAGCTCAGTAGTGCGAGATAACACAACTACCTAATGCAGCAAATCCTGTTAAATCCATCACCCCAACCATGTCTCTGTCAATTTCAAATTTTTGGATAAGCAAGTTCTCCCAGGAATACGTTAATGTCATGCTGAAGGTAGTGGCCATTCCACGCACACTAAGTAGAGGAAGAGCACATGGAAGACACGCCTTAGGATATGCTTGGCTCTTTGTGACTGTCTTTTTTCCGGGGTGTAACAAGTAGACTGTGTGTGTGTGTGTGTGTGTGTGTGTGTGTGTGTGTGCATGCGTGTGTGTGTTTCTTGCCCTTGGAACTGCCCTTACCTCCTGATTTCAAAGACTGACATACAGTGCTCTACAGCCACTAAACACCTTACCATTTACATGCATGTGTGGAACGTACACAGATACACACATGCATGCATACACACCAGCTTGGCTACCCTCTGTTCCTGGCAGAAAACACCGATTCTGCCCTACTGGCTCACTGACCGACATATGGATGGATGGAGGTGGCTCATGGCTTGCCGTGATCAGTGGTGTGTGTCTACAGTGTGTATGTGCATCATGCGTTAATGTGTCCACATGTCACAAGTATGAATGGATGACAAGCTGACTGGGTTTGTCAGGGAGCCAGTAGCCAAGCTGTGCCGTCTCCTCCCCTTCTGCTCACTGGCAGTTGGAGCCACGTCCCCCTCTCTTCAACCATTACCCCATCCATACCTTATTTCTCTGTCACCCATATGTCATCTGATCTAAGTATATACTGCACACCCAGTTAACGGTTGTAAAAAAAACATGAAGAAAACAGTTTGAAAAATAAAGATTATGATATCATAAATAAATCATGTACTGTAGGACTTTTTAGAAAATGTTTTTTTTTATATATAAAAATGAGAAAAAGAGTTTAGACCACTACATCTTATTGGACATTGACCTCTACTACGACATTAAGAAAGATGACGATTAGATGTCTGTTTGGGGGGAATGAAATCTTATAAAGGGTTGTAAAAAAGTGTACTCATTTGCGTTATTGTATGAAAAAGGACAGGCAAAAGAATGATAAACAGGATGAAGAGAATGTCAGAATGGCAACTCTTTTGCCAAATTGTCTTCTGTTGAAAATATAATATATTAACTATAAATGCGGTGAGTTTTAAAGAAATGTACACAATGCTGTGATTCAAGTTGAAAGATCAAGCAATATGGTATAAATAAATTGCTTGTTATTTATGGAAGTATTTCTGTGCCATTGGAGTTTGAAAATGAATTTCTAATACTGAATTTTTTCAGCATCAAAATCAGACTTTGAATTTTAAAAACCATCGAATTTTTGTGTTTTTTTGCCTCAGATTTTTTTTTTCAATGTTAAAATAAATTCAGTGTAAAAAAAAATCAATGTCTCAAAATATTCAGTTTTTAAAATTCGGCATGTAAAAAAATTCAACATCTCAAAAAATTCAGCGTCAAAAAATTCAGTGTAAAAAGAACCAGACTCAACATCCGGGTAACCAGGGAGAAGCAATCGATCCCTGTCTCAATTCATCCAACGTCCAGCCAATCAAGTTACGCTCCATTGGTCATGTGACACCGACAATAGTAAATATGCGTATTCACTTTCTTGCAGAGAGTTAGACTGATACCACGCTGACGTCTGTATGGTAAATTTCTGGAGGAAGGAGCCGCTGCGGTTGCTTGCTCTGCTCTGATTGGTGGCCTCCACCTGGCCCACAGACAGACAGACAGACAGATAAATAAAAGACTTTGTAAAACTCACACACATACGCTGACAGCTATTTAATGTATGGGGGCGACGGGGCCAGAGTCAGGCACTCTCAAAATTTCTTTAGAATTTCACCGAAGCACCATCACTCCCGTTGGTGGACATGGCTGGTCTGTCCTACTGCTGGTGTCTGTGTCACATGACCAATAGAGCTGAAAAAAAAAACCTGAATATTTTTGAGACATTGATTTTTTTTTTTACACTGAATTTATTTTAACATTGAAAAAAAATCAGAGGCAAAAAAACACTCAGTGCTAAAAATTCGATGGTTTTTAAAATTCAAAGTCTTATTTTGATGCTTAAAAAATTCAGTATTAGAAATTCATATTCAAATTCAGATGGCACAGAAATACTTCCATAGTTGTTATCTGCCCTAGATATTTTGTCAGTCAGATGGAACAAAGCCACAGAGGTGCAATGGTCTCTGGGTTCCTTGTCACATTCTTTTAGCTCTTCACATTGCCGCCTCATCACCTTACCTGTTATGATTTCACTCTCTGTGGGCTGTTTGGTGCATGGCACTGCTAAAAAGGTTATCCGTTCCTTGTGTTGTGTTAATTAGCAACAAAAGAGGCTCCAAACTCAGGAGGGGGGGGCGAGCTGGCACTGCCACTCTGCTCCCTTTCTGTCTGTCTGTCTCCTCCACATTTCTCCTTTAGTTTTCTCCATCGCAAGAGAATTACACGACCTTTTGTTTCATCCCACTTTTTTAACCATTCAGCAGCTCTTGCATGCACTGTAGCTCCAATGTTAGCATAGCAACCCCCGTTTTTTTTTTTTTTTATCTGATGCACATGGCTGCCCTGTTGACTTTGATCCTCAGATCTCAGTATCAAGGGACCATTCACTCACTCGCCTGGGGGAGGTGACAGAAATGTCTGTGTTTTCCTTCTGTGTGCATGAGAGAGAAAGGCGGGAGAGAGCGCACTAGATGTAATAAGTGGAGAGTGAGAGATGACAGAGCCTGTGATCCAATATTTTCCCCTAAGAGATTTTTGCCTGGTTTCTGTGTTCGGCCGCTCTGTGACATGTGTGACATGAATCTAATCTCTTTGTGTCTTTATTGTTGATTGTCTCTCTCTGATCCTCTGTCCTCTATTACTGGACTCTTAGCCACGGTGATGGAACTATTGATGTCACCAGTTATTTGTTTGCTCGTCCATTCAGCCATTCAGATCCAGGGCTGTAATTTAAAGAATCAATAGGGAGCTGATGGAGTTATGCTAAATTGGCTCCTGTGACACATGTGAGCACCAGTGACTGCTTTGCCTCATTCTCAAGTCCTCCCAGTCCCCCTCTCTCGCATAGGCTTGTTTCACTTTTCTGTTGAAAAATACGACCTGCAGCTGCAAATTACAGCGTGATTAAGTAATAAATCACATCAGCCGTACTTTCAAAGACGACATCATCAAAATTAAATTCCAGGGAAAAGAAAATGGTTCTCCAGCTTTTAATCTGCGGGATAAAAATGTGGTTTGCCTGGTAGTAAGATGTCATGTTTTATCAACCATCACACAGCTTAATTTTTGCTTTTTTTATATTGTGTGCAACCATCTTAGTTGTAGTTAACGCCTTAACAAGAATCACCACTACAGTTCCAACTTATTGATCATTTTAGAGCACCAGGATATGACACTGATAGGAAACCCTGTGGGTCAAAGCGTTGCCAATCAGACCATCCACCAACAGGCTCCTGCTCTGACGTTTTCTGCTAATGATGTCCACTCAACAACGATAACCACCGTGCTTTACAAGACACATTATCTCCCCATCCAATAGCCAATTTGGATTAGTGTCAGTCATGCTCTCTCATTCGACCTCTGGTTTCTGATGAGGTGTTTTTCTTTTCTAACTATTCTTCCTCTTGTTTGGTTTTTAAGTAAAATTGAGTGAATTGGCTTTATACTGCACTGTTGAAAACAAAAGAAAGAACGTGGGAAACAAGAAATATAAAAAGAGAAGGTGTGTGTTCATCTGGCCGCCTGTCCATCTGTCCATGTGCTTGTGTATGTGTGTGTGTGTGTGTGTGTGTGTCCCAGTGAACAGTGTCCAAGCTTCTCCTAATAAAAGCCTAATGAAGTGCCACAGAGATATGAAGAGAACTGTCCACACTCACAGATGTGAAACTTAATGAGAGAGTGCGGAGCCATGTACAGCAGCCAGGCCAAGAGAGAGGATGGCCACCTGGCATTTACACTAGCATGAAGTTATTGAGGTATCGCACGTGTGTGTTTGAGGCTTTAAGTTGTTCTAGTTGTTTCTGTGTTGCGCATGCATTACTGTTAGCAATTGTCCATGCACCAACAGAACACATAACAGCTTCCACAGGTGAAAGCAGTTGCAGTGTTAATTTATTTGTCAGATTATTTAATAATCAGATAATTAAATGAAACTGTTGTACTCTACAATGCTAGAAAGAGCAAGGGTTGTTCCACATATTTGCATGCGTGTGTTAATCAACCGCTAATCTTGCAATAAGCAGGCAGTTGTACAGTTAAGTCTTCACATTAAGCCTCATTTCTTTTATTTCAATTAAGTAAAAGAAGGCGCTTAAAGGAAGCTTAGGTAGCCAGCTGCTGGCTCTGTAGCATTTCGACAGCTCATCTCTCCCTGAGTCCTGGGCAGCATTAGTCTCTCTGCAGGGAGCCCCGCTGCCAGCTAGCTAGCTAGCCTCCATAGGCGCATTCTTAACAACACACCTTAGCCTCAGGTGAGAGAGTGGCAAGGGGTAGTACTGCTGATAGCGCTCATTAGTCTCTGGATTAGCCCTGATTAGCCTAGCCGTTACTCCCACTGATATGCCATGCTAATGCTAATTACGTATTTACCACTTAGACAAGCTGTGTGCCTGCCTTTAATAGCTTTATATTCTCCCATGACTTTTTCTTGGCTGCAGCTTCAACATCAGTGGCGCTGCATTTTTTTTTCTTCTCTTCAGCAAGCTAATTCAGCAGTTCTTATCATCCACTTTGTGACATTTTGCTCTTGATAAGAAACAGACATGGAGATGCTGCTGTTTGGGCAGAAAACAATCATCAAAAGTGTGTCAAGATAGGGTGCAATACCTACCTGAGTTGACAGTAATCACTAATAGACTGTTTTGAAATGAAAAACAATGTGAGAGCATAATTAAGGGGGAGGAAACTGATTTTATACACAGTCAAGCAAACAACTTTGTGGGTGTTTAACAAAAGCATAGTTAGCCTAGCTGGCGAATCGACATTATTCCACTTGAGTGTTCATAAAGCTAAGCCACGATGAGTGTGACATTAAAGCAGCGTGAAGGCTGTCACAGGCAAGTGACAAAGTGAAATTGACTTTGATGAGATTGAGATGCGGCAGAGGAGCCTTTACCTCGCACTGTCCTTTCATCTCCATCATTGTCAGTCGTGGATAGAGACAGAGGGTAGAGGAGAGGATGGACAAGCAAGGTGGAGGAAATGGATGAGCAGATAAGCCCAAGCAGGGCAGGAGAGGAGCACGGGGGGGCAGAAGATTAGCAGTGGCTTCTGTCGAAGTGGGTTCCATGCTGATTTTCAGTGGCAGCTGTGCATGCTGACTACAACCACCAGAGATGCTGACACAAATCCAAACTGATCTGCTTGATTTTGGTAAAATTCAGCCCTCACCGGTCTCACAGTGGGCTGTCTCTCAGCAGCTATGTAAGCTAAAAGAACTCAGGAACTTGTGTGGACTCAGCTGTCTGCTCATTCTGGACACAGTGTTATGTGTAGAGCCATTGTCTCAGACTGACTGCAGGAAAAAGTGCCTCCTCTGGGAGATGATGTACCAGAGTGGACATTTTGACCCCATTTCACCCACAGACTGTAAAAAAGTGTTCAAATGTAGGATGTCTGACAGGTTATTCCACTTCATGTTTCTTATCTAACCAAGCTGATTTATGTTCACCTGAAGCAAACCACCGGATTATGAAATGTGATTGGCAAAGTATGCAGCAGTGCTTGTTTTGTGAGAGCGGAGGAGGACACAATTTTTGTAAGATAAGACAAACACAACCTGTTTTGCTTTAGTTTTTGAAGCAAACTATATTTTCCACCTGAGATAGCTGTGTTTGCTGGCCTGGATGCCAACCAGAGTGTGGTCAAAGCTTATCTCTGCCCTTTCTGCCAGTGGAAAATGCCAGTCAGCTCCTTTCATAGGTTTCCTTATTCCTCGTAAGCCCTTATGGTTGTGTCAAGTGTTATTACAGATTGATGCCTCTCAGATTTGTCTCTCTAACAGTGACCTTCACAGGTAACCTCAGAAAAAGGATTGGCAAGAAAATTCATCGCAGGCTGTTTTGGGGTCATCCTGTGGTACATCAGTTTTGGCAGCAGGGAGAGGAATGTTGCAGTTTAAGAGGGCAGATTAGGACAATTGGTCCTAGAGTGCTTTTCAGGAGGTTGATGTTACACTAATCAAATCTCTCTTTTCTCTCTTTCCCTTCCTCCATCTTATCTTTCCCTGTCTATCCCTCTCTCATACAGGTGGAGCGAGAAATAGCTATTTTGAAGCTCATAGAACACCCGCATGTTTTAAAGCTACATGATGTCTACGAAAATAAAAAATACTTGTAAGTATCACCATCTTTTGGTTTATATGTAATATAATAAATCATACCGCACACCGTAAATTATTATTTGTTTGTATAAATAAATATCATTACTACCAGGTGCTCTTTTGGATGCCTGAACAGTCACACTGATCATTTTAGAACAGTTGTGATTGGTGTATTATGATTGGAGGGCAACAATGATAGCCTTGGAGGGGCGGATGCTCCATAAGTATTGCCATGAAGCATTTTATTTGGTCACGCACGCTAGGGGACTGCTAATAGGGAGAGGAAGTCTCCGTAATGTAAACACCATGACATGCTTATCAGAGGCAACACCATTGCATTAAGAAACATTAGCCATGGAGGCTGGCAGCCGTATTAGTCTGCTGCAGCGGCTGCGCTAACACACATGTACGTGCAAGCACACACATAAATCTATTAGCTAAGTTTAACAGCAGTGAATGACAAGCCCATCAGTAGTTTACAGCAGGCCTCTTGATCTACAGAGGACTGTTTGTCAACTAAATTCAATTAGTTGTCATCTTGAGCTTACAGGCCAAATGGGATCGGACATGCGGTACTCTATATGTCATCCGTTAAGATGATATGAATAGCAGAATATTGTGATTCATCCTGTAATTGGATTATTAAAATCACATTTTGTGCCCATTGCTTCATCACTTTTGACAGCTGGTCACTACTAGCGTCATGGAAGACAAATTGTTTTACATTTGTAAGCATCACCAGTGACTGATGTGCCCTCATTTTTAAATTTATATTGTTTGTATTCTTACTTGATATCTCGACTTAAAATCCAAACATTGATAGACATACAGCACGTTTTTGAGCTAGCAGTCCCAGAGCTTTTAAGATTTATTATGCTGTTGGCACAGATCCTACCGCAAGCTGTTTAAACTACTGTGTACAAGAGGTGAGGGAGAAGTGGAAGCAGTTTGATACATAGCCCACCAATATTTTATTTATGGATGTTTCATTGCTAGAAATGAATGAATGATCACATCATGATGTTATAATATAAATTATGCTTCTGAGAATGAAAAATGCTCAGTTTAAGAGTACATGATGCGTATGAGTTCATTTGATCTAATAGTGTTACTATGAGCTGTTTTAGTTTAGACCTTCAGCTGCTGTGTATTGATTGTTACACATGCAAGACAAGTTTGTTTAGAAGAGTTATTCTCATTTGCTGTATTACTGTTTGGAAGTAATAAAGCTAACACAATATTTTATGTCAAATGTATTGATATTTGTAATGCAGGATCAAAATATATAGCAGTTAATTTTAAGAGGTGATTAAGCATCACAATTCCATTAAGTTGGGGTACTTGCGAGAAAACATTAAACAAGACATTAAAAAAGGATGAGACAAAATCTGTGCAGCATAGGTTGAGATATCCTCAATTGAGTACAGGTCTAAATGCGCTGGTTACTACAATTCCCATAATACAACTTGTTAACATCTCTTTATTAGACCATACCAACCTGGTAAAAGCCTATTTAGTTTTAGCTCCACACCCCTTGTTATCACAGGCATTTGTAATCTAACCCTGGTGACATAACAAGTTTTATTTTTGCAGCTTTTAAGAGCTCTCTTCCAGAATCACACACAATATTATACAACAGTTTTAATTGGTGCACTTTCACTATCAATGAAAATTAAACTGATGGTGTGAAATCAGAGGAGTGCCTCTCTAAAATGTCATTATACTAAAAAAACAGAGCAAACTGGTCATATTATATAACTGTGTCAATTCTGACTAAGCTATTGAGGTTTTGCCCACTTTTTTGCCATTCAGGACTTGAGGATTGTTTAGTGAGCACATGCTTCATGGCCCAGTACAGTTTGCAACACTATAGTGTAATCAATAATACTGAAGAATTGCATGTGGACGCACACATCCACGGCAGGAGAAGGAGAGAGAGAAGAAAGAGAGTATTTCACCGCCTGTCTGAGTTTCAATTTGTTCTAGTGAAGATGGAGGGAGTTTCAGCACAGGATATACGAGCAGGGCAGTCCAGAGCAGAGGCAGGGCACTCTCAACCCATAGATACAGCTTTAGGTCTGGGTCAGCGGAGATTCATCTCCTCCCTGTCCCCTTGATGCCCCAGAGCAGACTGTCTCCCCGGCGGGCCCAGCCACACAGGCTTGAAGGCCACCTGAAGAGTGTCTGTAAGAAATATGATGGCAGGGAATATTGTGTGTGGATGCAAGTTTGGGGAAGATAAAGGAAGGATATACAACACAAGTGCTGTATATGTACAGCTAAGATATATCTCTCTCCCTCTTTCTTGTTTGACTTTTTCACTTGATTAACCCAGCACTGAGACAAAGACTGTCACAAAAGATTAGAGTGTCTGTACTCTGGCAGAACTCACAAGCACCTAAATCCCTTATGTCTAAGAGCTTTCACAGAACTTTCCCATCTTTCTGTAGTGTAATGCAACTATATCATCCCTCCTATGCCCCCTGTCAGAGATCAGGGTGTATTAGATATCAGAACCCTTCACGTATATTATAATACACTGTTGGCATGCTTCACGCTCTGGCTGGGGACAGCTTAAAGATGACAAAATGAAGAATAAACAGTCAACATGATATGACTTCGGGGAGATCAGATCATTGACTTTGGTTGTTTGTCTGTGTATAATGACTGTGAGGGAACTATCTTTCCCACATTGCTCCAATTCTTACAGACCCATGAGGTCAGCAGCTTTCTCCGTTTCTTCAGGGCCTTTTTCTTTTCACACAGGTATTTGTTACTGTCTCTACAAGTGGAATCTTTCTTTACTCTGTGTGTATGAATCTGCTGCTCTTTTCCTTGTTTTATCTTCATTTCTTGGGCTGATTTTCCTCTCTCTCTTTTTCTCAGGTACCTTGTGCTAGAACACGTGTCAGGTGGTGAGCTGTTTGACTACTTGGTGAAGAAAGGAAGGTTAACACCAAAAGAGGCCAGGAAATTCTTCAGACAGATCATGTCTGCTCTGGATTTTTGCCACAGTCATTCCATATGGTAAGTGAAATGATCCACATGCAAAAAGGACTTCTTTTAGCTGCTATCAATGTATATACTGTGACTGGTGTAAGGTATTGGTGAAGACAAGCAAGACAACCGATAAACAACCATACCCAGGAGGTGTAACAAAATCAATTTGGTGGTCATACAACATTGAACAAATAATGAGTTCTCAAATAATGAATTTAAAAAAGATACAGATTCTTCCTCAAGTGAATCTACAATCTAAATTTCGATCAGTTTATTCATAGCTTTGGAGTGCTGTTTAGTTTTCAAGCCAATGATTCAATATGGAGATTATGGAACTGAGAAAACTTGATATTGCTTGTAATGAAAGTGTTTATTTTCCCTCCGTCTTGAAGTTTCTCTTTTAACATCCAACTGAGGATGTCTGACACATATCGCCTCATATAATGGATATAGGGGACTCAGAATGAGTTAGTATGAGTTAGAAGCGAAAAGGTTGTTTATCATGAAACATCTGACAATGGTTTATTACAATGACAGTTTGAGGCAGATTGAAATACAGATGGTCCACTTCTTTTCCAGATAAATCGCTCAGGTATCATTTTTTTTTTAGAGCTGAGCAGAAGGGACGTTTTTTTGTTTGTACACAGTACATTTGCTTCACTATGCTAGAGTCCATGTATTTGTAGAAATTTGCTTCAAGGTAGTAACTAATGTGACACATTGTGTTTGGCTTCAGGGGGTAATTTATCTGTTTACCAGCTCATAGACTAGAGGCAAGCATATATACTTCAGAAGTCAAACATGTCAGCAGGGACTGATTTGGAGCACTCATTTTTGTGTGCGCTTGTGTGTCCTGTTTGTATGACTGTGTAGTGTAACGTGTGTAATGTAGCTCCACATCCACTTTTGATCCTAAGGCAAAGAGTGAGTTTTTCTTTCCTCTCCAGAGAGAGTATGCCTTTGCTCTGCATTTTGTCCTCGTGTGCCCGCAGAGCAGAGCACACGGACCATAGAGCAGAATGAGTTCAAGTGTATTTATTTTTACTTTGGTCATCAGTGAATCTCCGTCGACTTTGCAGAAACCGGGATAAACAACCAAAGGATGAGAGAGGAACAAAAACACACCTGCATTCAGCTAATCAGTACATGGGTGTTCAGGACCCACCTGGATGGCCTGATCATGCAATGCAGTAGATGCTTGGTAAAACTAGAATATGAAGAGTACATGGAAATAAGAAAGCATTTTTTAGATCCGCATCAGTTTCTTCTTGTTGAGAAAGACCAAATCAAGGGTGCTGCTTCACTTGCATTGTTTAGAGGAAAAGTGGGGTCACTCACAATGAAAACATGGTCATGATGCAGCACATTTTTGGTTGCTGCTCACAACGCTATAATATTCACAGGCAGGGGCCTAAGTATTAAGATATCACCATAAAACCCTGGCCTTATCATGGCTGTGACACTACGACTGCAAGCCAGCCAGTCGACCCCGTGATGATAATTCATATGATTCCATCATAACTTTTGTGCCAAGGCTATTGTGTCGGGGGAGAGAGAGAGAGAGAGAGAGAGAGAGAGAGAGAGAGAGAGAGAGAGAAGCTTTTCTACTCTTCTCTGCACAGTCTAGCTTCCTGTTGATGATGAAGGGGAAAACAAGCTGGTGAAAAACAGTTCTGGTATAATATTAGCTAGAACCTGATGTTGAGTACTAAATGCCTGGGAGATAGATTTGCATAATGTTGCACGGGCAATTAAAAGGAAAAGAATTAAACTGATTTGTCATGGAATGATTAGGTATGGTTGAATTTCCGTGATTTGATACGCTTTGTTTTTTTGAGCAGTACAGTTTATAGAAGAGGCAATTACATTTTGGCTGCTGCTATTTAATAATAAAGCCATTGTGGGAGCTGTTGTACACAGTACGAGCTACTACATCCTCGTGTCGGAATTACTTTACATTTTACTTATTACCTCTGGATGAAGCGTTTGAGTTAATTTTATTGCTTTGAACCATCCAACAGGTGGATGATGGATTCCATCTTGAATTCTCAGAGAGAATTAAAAAACAGATAACTCTTGCACCACTGGAAACGGAGCGAAACTGTCCTACCTTAGGGAATGAACGATCTTTTATCAGTAGGTGTAAATAAGATTAGGCCAATTATGAGAAAGCATCTGGGAGTGACATGAAGTGCATGCACATACATAGATTATCACACCTCTCTTGTAGTAAGGTTCACAGCAGATTGAACTTTGCCTTCCTGTTTTCCTTTTGCAGCTGTCTCTGTGTCTTAGTTCCACAAATTCTTTCTGTAACACTCTTAAAAAATGACGCCTTGTAAATTTATCATGAGGAGGATTATTTGGGAACGTTGCTGCACCCACTCTCCCTCCTCCCAACTTCAATTAGGGGCAAACAGACAGACAGACGCAGCCTTTCTCACCTCCGTTCCATTCCCGCTAATGAGATCCCAGCATCCCCTCAATAAAAAAGCGTTTCAGCAATCATTTCTTCCATTTTTGCCTGTCTGTGCCGGGGACCTACACAGGCCATTAGAAGTGCTCCCTTTTCTCTGTGATTCACCATGCAGAGGGGGGTAAACACATGCTCCTCAACCCTCCTTTTTCTGCTGCACACCTCCCGTTTTCACATCTTCTCATCGCCTCATGCTTCCGCCCTCCGCCCACGTCCTATCCCCAAATATATCTCTTGAGCCAGATGGATGTAAGTCTGGATATGAATGAAAGAATGTAGAGGGCTGTTTATGACTCAGAGTTTCCTCTGCTGATTCCGATCGTGCTCTGATTTAGGCAGAGTTTTCTTTTTACGTGGAGGAGGAGAAAGGGACAAAGTGAAACTCACGGGGATAGCTGACGAGGGAGATGAGGCAAAGATAGGCAAGGGTAGGATGAAAAACAGACTGGAAAGGAATCGTCAGTAAAAGATATTTATAATGAATTCCAAGACAGTGAGAGAAAAACCTTCATTGTATATTAATAAAGACCCTGTGTCTAACTATTCCTCCCTCTCCTCCTCACTAATGCATGTGTTGTGTTTAGATATTATTTTTTTAAGTCTGCAGTGTGTGATCTGTAAACGTATGACTCAGATACAGAGATACTCTGACTGACGGACTAGTTAGAGAGATGACAGCACAACCCATATTTAATGATATGATATTTTATTGATTCTTGTAAACATTTCTCCTTCACTTCCTCTGTGGGGATGTCAAAGGTCAGTGTCAGCCTACTTTGACCTGCTGTTTATTACTCGAGGTCACAATAATGAATGGATGCTTCAAAGATGTAGTATATTCATGCACATAATTCACTTTTGTTTACCTGAGAGGGAATCCCAACAACAGCTACAGCTGCATCTTGTCAGTTTTGACATTCAACAAAATACACGTCCGCTAAACAGTATAAACCCTCCAGAGAAGTCGATGTGGCAGTCTGCCATGACTGCAAACACCCAACTGAGACACAGATTGATTGAGAGGAGTAAAGTGTATTTTCCTTGAACACTTGACACAGCTGCTTGTCTGTTTTCTACCCAATTTTTGAACCATATTAACAGATGCTGAGAGGTTAAGTTTACACAAAAAAAAGATAAGGGGGTATAATTTGTCTAGCATTTGTCTTTATCTACACATTTGTTTACCTTTTTTATACTTGAACCTATCATGGAAAGCATAGCAACCACTGCGTGTTCTGATTTCCTGTGATAAATTGAATGCGCAATCTTTCTATTCTCGTGTGAGCAATGAAGATATATTGTATTGATTTCTGAAGCCACAGTGAGACTATAGCCAGGATTGAAGGTCAAGTGAACCAGGGTTGACACCAAACACCCCTGTATAACTCTCCAACTCTCATTTTGTCCACCCACTCCCGTCACGCCACTTTCTTTGTGTGACCATCCACAGAAAAAATCGCACACTATGTCCTCTTCCTCACCCGTTTGTTTAGTAATGACTCTTTAGTAATTCTCCTTGTAACCCAGTTAACTTTATGTCTGTGTGTTTAATAGAAAGTGACTGTGTGTGGGTTAGAGATAAAGACTATCTGTCACACTAAGTGACTCCAAACATTCCACCAAGTAAGACAGGGATTGCTATTGCACCCTGGAAATAAACCCTGTCCCTCAAGCTCGTAGCTTCACCATACATGCACGCACACACACACACACGCACGCACACACAGTCACACATCCGCTTGTCCCTGACACTCATGTGCACGTTACTGCTGCCACCTACATGTGCACAAACAAACACCTGGTCCTGAAGTCACATTAAACCCACACAGTGGCGTAATAATGTACATCATCCATATCCAAGTCTCCTTTTCACTGTGTCTCCCACCTCTATAATTAGCGGCTTTATTCCTCTCTTTCAGGGACTCAGACAGCCAAATGCATCTGTCTATGCCATCACTTGCTTATAGCTCCACAGAGGGAAATAAAGCCAGCCACAGGTCTTTTTATCTGAGCAGCATTTATCTCTCCTTTATGGTTGATTTTCTACCATGGCACATAATTGTGATAAATATTGTATACATTATATTTGATAATTGACAAATCAAGGTCTTTTATCTCACTGGCCCATAAATAACATGAAATTTAACATTGGTAATACAGCAAAAAAAAAAGTATCATCAGGTATGTGTGAATCAGTGAGGGGGCTGTAACGTTCCTAAAATACATACATGAAACAAAGAGAAATGTCATATTTTTCTTTAGTTATGACATTGTGTGCACCCTGTTCTTCTGCAATAGTTCAATGGGACCAGACTGGAAAATTAGCCTCACCAGCTGTTTACCTTGAATATTATCATAGAAGTAGTGGATGGAAAGCAACACTTATTCACTTTATCTTTGAAAGTTTTCTAGGAACTTGACTGCTGTTTCTAACTTCTTTTTTCATGTGTTTTAATGTTTCTTATTTGTCAACCATCACCCCCTGTACGTCCATCACTTTATCAATAGCAGCCCGTGCCCTTGTGGCTGTTTGTGGCTGTTTGTTGAGGTTCTTAGGAGAGTTTCTCCAGATGACAGTCTGTCTGTTTGCCTCCCTGCAGAAAGCCTGTACTTATAGCCTATCATCATTACAGCTGATGGCTGCTAACAACACAGAGTAGAAATCTTTTTTCTCTCTCTCTCTCTCTCTCTCTCTCTCTCTCTCTCTCTCTCTCTCTCTCTCTCTCTCTCTCTCTCTCTCTCTCTCTCTCTCTCTCTCTCCCTCTTTCTCTCGTCTTTTAACATTCTCTGACATTTTCCTCTCTTGCAGAGCCAGTTAAAGCATTGAGGTGTAACTGGGTGAGAGGAGGGAAGTTGATGTTGAGAGGAGATGGAATGGTGAAATGGAAATGGGATAGGTAAAATGGGTATGGAAAATGGAGCGGGAGGAGAGAGAACGTAAAGTAATAGGCTGGTTTATGGCACTTGATCTAGGGGGAATGGGCTGGTGGTTGTAAGGGGAAGTGTACAAACAAAGGTGGGAAGGCTGGTTAAATGATGGAAGTGAATAATGGAGTAAATGAAAAGTAAAAAATGGCAGTGAAGAGGAAGAGAGTGTTGAAAACAAATGTGAAAAAAGAGGTATAAGTAATGATAGAGTATTTACTTTTCTAATTTCCAAGTCACGCAATGAACTATTTTAAGATGAATTATGCACCACCATGGCTATGTGTATTAGTGCCTGAAGTTGCTTTGGGCTAATATCTATGCCACTCCTTCACTCCAATGGGTTTTTGACAGTGTGTCTGTTTATTCTGCCTTGAAGGTCCACTGCTCATCCTATCTTCTCCAGTCAAACTCTTCTGGATTAATAGCAAACGCTGGGTTGCACACAGATTTGGCACAACAAAGCAAATAGTTTGTTTATTACAGATCTAGCCATCATTGTAATCCCACTTTTTAGTCACTCCATTACATGCAACAATACAACTTCCCCAGTGTTGCTCAAAACCCACAGGAATAGACAGATCTTATAACCAGTTACTGAAGAGGCAAAAATCTTCTATGTTAAAAAAAAAAAAGTCTTCTTCTTCTCAATTCTAATCCAGTTTAAATGCAAATTACACAAGAGAAGACTACTGAAATGCGTAGGGCACCAAAAAGGCAATAAGTACTTTAGCTATCTAAGTGAATTTCAAAGATCATGATGAGGATGTGATTAGTGTAACCAAAGGTGATATGATGTGAGAAACTTTGGCACTGACTAAATACACATCACAGTAAAGGGAAATCTCTGCTGAAGACTGTTAACACAGACAATATCCAGAGCACAGGCAATGGACGGTGGTAGTTGACACTTCAGTAACTATTGCTTATTCTTATGTTGCTTTGTGTGTTACCTTTTTGTACCTTCATT
Organism: Argyrosomus regius; assembly: GCA_946959425.1. Taxonomy (NCBI): domain Eukaryota; kingdom Metazoa; phylum Chordata; class Actinopteri; family Sciaenidae; genus Argyrosomus; species Argyrosomus regius. Next base: position 18,016,190 of record OX336886.1, read on the forward strand.
AGCCTACTATGGTTTTATAATCATTGTCACAAGGAACAATGATTGTATGGTAGAACGGCAGAACATAGTGGATATTTTTTTTAGACAGGCATCTGCAAATTAGCATTAGCTAGATAGCTCATATATGTTAATTTTTGCTATTCAACACTTTTTAAGTAAGTTGTCATTAAATAAATATATATAAATAGTCAGTGCAGCCTATGTGTAATTTCTTCATGGTGCTTTTATATCATAGCTAACATGCTAATATGGTTAGGACAGTGCAGTGAAGGCCATTGTCAGTCCTTGCCTTGTTATTATTTAACTAAAATGATCCACCCATGCGCTCGGCCATGCTGTTTTGTCAGTGCCTTGAACAAACTGTGTTTCAAATGTGGTTCATCGGATTTTTAACTTGGCTACTTTGAGGAAGAAAAAGACATAAACTACAGAATAATATAGCAGCAAAATTCTAAACACATTCACGAATTGCTTGCTTTCAGCAAAAATGCATTTCCATTAGACAGCAAAAAAAGGGCAAAAAACTTTATCTTTCTCATCCCTCATTGCTCTTAATACACTATTAACCCCATTGGCTAATGAACGATTGTGCCCACTGTCTACCACTTCTAAGTCAGCAGTCAGAATGTCCTCTTTTGCTAATGTGATAGAATATTAGCCTAAAGCATTTTTGGTGAATGTGCTTGGTCTCTCTCTAATTGGGTCAACAGAAGCCTAAAAAGTTTGAGAGAAAAAAGGAAAGATAGAAAGAGGAGGATGACACAGAGGTGTGCCGGAGGCTAAATGGGTGTATTTCAACCCACAATAATGGTTAAAATCCCCACTCCAGCTAACAATAATGGTATAAGGATAGCTTTAGTGCTTCATAAAAATGCAAAAACACGTGTGCTATTTTCCAGGCATGTTAATATGTCAAAAAGACGCATTTGAGCCATTAGTGTTAGTTTCAAGTGTTCTGGTTTAGTTAATTAGTGCCACATATCTTGTGATAACACAGGCCTAATTAGAAGCAATATTAAACATGGTGTATGTCGAGTGTGTCACATTGGGAAAAGTATATTTTCCTTGAACTGGAGAATTTAGTTACAGAGCTGCTCATCATCATAAACATGTCTGGCAAATTATAGGGATGTGAGCCCCAAAAGGACAGACCCGTTACAACCTCCTGTAAAACATAACATATCAGCATACTACGTGCAAATGATCACAGGCAATTAAGAGCTTGATGTTAGATTGCAAGAATCATGTCTAACAGCCCCACTGGGGTGTAAACCTTGCTCAGACAGCATGAAAGACACACAAGTGTATCCTGTAAATTACACTGAACGGCATCCTAAGAGCTCGGTGCATATTTAAGTGTGAGGCCTGTGCCACAGATCAAGGTAGAACTCTGTACAGATAACAATATTATGCTAACATGATGGATGACAATAGTCAGCCTTAAATAGTGGCCGTCCTTTGTTTTTTTCCTATTTCTATTCCTGTCCTGTTTTCTATATGGGCCGAGCATAGCACTAACATTTATATCGTTTCATTTACTGCACAAAACACCTGTGCAAAAATAGTACACATTCATGGCATTTAGAGTGTTTTGTAAAAAAAAAAGGCATTCGTCCAAGACTTGCCTGCAAGCTAGTGCTGCACAGCTTCCATATTTATGGAAAGAAAAACTACAGTTACATTCGAGCTCATTGCAGCTGTTTAACAGCATCTCTTCCTGTATGACATATGAGTGCAACACAGACATATCCCCGCTGCAAGGCCTGCTGTGTGAGCAAGATTACAGTAGCGAAGTGCAGCCTAATGTGTCAGAGAGGCAGTTTAATGTCCTATTATGGATACCAGGGTCCTGACAACCAATAAAGCATCCAGATGCAATTTGTCCCCTCGATGCTGTCGGTGGATAAATACGCTTTTGCCTTCTTTCTTTTGTGGATCGGCCTCTTGAGGCTTGGCTCTTTGTGTTTTACATGTGACGAGCCTGCATTTAAACAATGTTTATGCGATTTTTATAGGTCTTTTAGGTAACGATTTAGTATGCTTTTTTGCGTCTGAGGCTGACAGTTCAAGAGTAGTTAGATATTTATGACTGTGTTGAGGCTGTGGTTCTCTGATTGGGGTCTGTTAGGATCAGGAGGTTGACTCTCCCATGATGTCAATAGTCAACAATGTTTAAACACTGTCTTTAACACTAGCCACAATCAGCACTGTCATTATCTCCGCTGGGTGTAAGCCTGGAAGGGATCATGCATTTGGTCTTCTCACATGCTACCATCAGCCTAATACTAAGGACCTCGTGGTGGTGGTGATTCACTTTTTCAAAAACCTTTCATACCACTATTGACTGCTGACTCTTTGCTCCTCTGAACCAGCCAGCAGCAGCACAGTACTCGCCATTTTATGTGTTATGTGTCACCACATAGCAAAAGACATTTCTGGCAATTGTCTATGCTAAAAATAAGGCTTACCTATATTCTTGCAGGGCCACATTTTGGACATGGCTCAAAAACTGACATCCATAGAAAGGTTTAGTTCGGTCTTGAACTGGAGCATCTGCAGATTAATTCCATATGTTATAATCCACTAAAATAAGGCATGGTACGAGATGAATTAATCTACATTTTTGTTAGCTTTGCCACCATCTTGACTGTACTAACGAGGGGAAATGATTATGATCCATTCAGAGGCAAAGTCGTAGTGCCTTCGCTATAGTAGTCTCCTAGTTGCTGCTGCTTTTGTCACTGATGTCACACCAAATTATATCTAACATGCTTTTAACATCTTCTGGTCCCTGTAGCTACAAAGTTACTGTTTGACCTTCTGTCATGTTTAACCTCCAGTCACAAGTGATTTGTAACTTTCAGCTGTCTTAAACAGTTTGTTGCCGGGAGAATCATTATTTTTTCTGATTATTGTTTAATCAGGCATGATGAAGAATACTTCCCTATACAGTACTAGAGGGAGACCTATACACATTCCTCAGAGATGCCCAGATTCACACTGTCGGCCCCTGGGCAATTCGGGTTGTTCCTTCCTTGTGTGCTTTGACAATATTAGTTAAAAGACCAACTCTCAGGCTACTGACATCACTGGCAAATGATGGTTGTGTGAATTGACAAACTGTTTTAGATGCTATCTGTGTTTTATTTCAATTATAGCAGGGATCACAGAGACTGCCAGTGTGATAACAAACCAGCTGGCAGCTAATCCCTCAGGACAGAAAGCGAGTTGTACAGCAGCTGATGTCATCTAAGGTTAAACGTCCATTGTGATGAGGCACTCTTCAAAGGCAGACACATGCAGCTATTGTTCCTCTCTCCTTTCTATCATTAGTTTAAAGAGAAGATGAAAATCTTGTTCATGACATGCTGACAGCCCTGTGGCTCCATAACTTTCACCCCCAATTACAAAAATCACAGAGGGAGGTAAGCAGGTATCCTGCATTATGTAAAGAAATATGGATAGATATCAGTGCATGCCCATGCATAGACATCACATATGTATGATAAAATACAACCCTCAACGTCAAGAGATGTTAAATGCAGGATAAAATACTAATGCTGCTCTGCTTTTGAACAATCACTCATCAAAATGGAGTTTTTAACCTCCGACACAGCAACAGCATACGTGATATGAGAAAAATCTTCATCTAAATGTTCCTTTTTAGCTAGGGAGACGATGACCGCTGGATATTATCCCCCTCACTGTGTTTAGTGATAATGAATGGCAGCTAATGAACTCCTCCTCTGCGGCTGGCTCCCCTTGACGCCCTTTGCTCAGCCAGTTTGCTGGTGGCTGTCTGGGAGATGAGAGGAAGGGGATGAGGGGCAAAAGAGGGAGGGAAACAGAAGGGAGAAAAGGACACAGCAGGGGGCTGTCACACCTCGTACTAGCCTAGAAGTGAGGTGGGAGGCCCTTAGTTTCAGCATGGGCTGATCAAAGAGAGAGGGTGTTGCAGAGAGGAGGAGGTCGCTCGGTAACAGGTTAAGATGCTGAGTTGATGTGGATCCAAGCTTGATCCACAGGTGTTTGATAGGCCTTCCAGAGTGCCTTTTCATTTCACATCAGTTTCACTAGTTTATATGACTTAAGAAGAGGTCTTTCATGTTTCATTAACTGGTTTATCTTTTTCATCTCACTATCTTTCAGCCACAGGGATCTGAAGCCTGAGAACCTGTTGCTAGATGAAAAGAACAACATCAGGATAGCAGACTTCGGCATGGCCTCCCTTCAGGTTGGAGACAGTCTGCTGGAAACCAGCTGTGGGTAAGTAATATATAAGACTTTGTGATGCATATTTTCTAATGCAACGTCTGAACAAAGTTTAAGACTATAAGAATAAAGGTAAAAAAGGGTCATAATGGGAAGGTGCATGGAGTTGCCGCTATACAACAGAGAGAAACAGAGAAGAGACCGAAGATGTAATAGAGAATGATGAGTGGAGCCATCAGGCTCTCTGCTAGGTGCCATGTTCTCAAAGCCTCTCTTATCGCACAGTGTTGATCTCTTGGGGAGAGTCTGTTGGTGTCGCTCACACAGTGCACTATCTGGCTGTGAGCATGGCCAGGGCCATGGCCACACATTACTGCTCCCCATCTCCTCATATTTGACTCTGGGTTTTATGACCTGGCAGTCACGACCACGCCAGGCCCATCAATCTTACGACTGTAATGAATTTGCTCGCAGGAAAAGTCACTTTCAAAGTCTTTTGAGTCTGATCAACCATGTTGTGGGAGTGTTTTTATTTAACCCTGAAGGGCAGTGAACAGTGCACAGTGTCACATTTGTCAATAAAAGAAGCAGCACAGTCGATGATGGTTTACTTTTCAGCTCTGGGTTCGTAAAATCAGAGATGAATGAACAGAAAGATTTCACTGCTGCACAGAAAGTTGATGAAATGTCAACACATAAGCCGAGTCAACCATAAATTAAATTCACATTGATGAAGCAAATTAGCATTGTTTTATTTTTTGATTCTTTGTTTTACTTTTCCCACCTAATAAAGTCAAAACACATATAGAACATAGCAGATTATGTGATTTAGATAGCTTCATATGGAGAGCTTTATACAAAACAAAAAAGCATAAAAACCAATGGGAGTCACAGAATGTGTCTCTCAAAGTTGGTGTGGATTGATATATCTGTAGATTTAGAAACATATCTGCTCAGTGAGAATGACATCTAACATGACAGACTTCTAACTCAAACCTGAAATGCTTCAAAAAGTCCATTAGATGTAAACCTAAGACTGCTTTTTGCATATTCCTGGTGATCTGGATGCCTTGGGGAGAATCTTTACTCTGTGGTTACACATGACACTGTGTGCAGGGCTGAGAGATAGAGAAGGCTCTGTGACATCTGTCCCCAGCTTAGACTTGATTCTGTCCAGATTATACCTCCAAATCAACTGAAATTAAACATGCACACACGCAATTCCACAAACACATGCACACACAGCACTGGCGAGGCTTAGTTCATCCCTGACCTCTCTGACCCTTTGTCCTCTGTTTGCTTGGTTGTCTCTCTGTCTGTCTCTCTTCTGACTCCCTCTCTATAATACACATGCACATTTAAATGTGCGTGCACACACACACACACACACACACACACACACACACACAAGCATGTGGCTGAGACTGTTTCATAATTTTTCCAGCAGTAACACAATGCCTAAGCTCTCATGACTCATCAGTAGAGATCAGGCCAACTGAGAGCAGTGTGCAAGGCAATCTACAAGTAAAATGTGCATGATTGCGTCACTCTGCAGCCACGATGACCAGACTAAAGTGTTTGTTTTTCCTAGAAAGGCTGCAGAATGCGACAAGCTCTTACTCAGCTTTTTGCAGCATCCTGCAGACCAACTGTATCTATATTTGATTGCATTCTGCTTCCACTCAATTCAGCTATCCCATCCAGGTGCAGCGCATCTGCTTAGTCCCCCACACACACACTTACAAAGAGCTAAAGGTACTTGTTGAAGGTTTGAACACAGTCTTGCAGAGACACAGGTACATATACCACAAACTCCCACACATAGTGAAGTAGTAGTAGTTCTGTTTTCTTTCCACGCTCAGCTCCATCACTGTATCCTGCCCTGTTTGTATGTGTGTGTCTCACAGGAATGTGTGAGCACCATTTGTCTTTGTGTCTGTCTATGGCGTGCCCTAATACACATACACTGTATGTGTGGTTATTGATTATTCATGCTCTTCTGACTGTCCCATCTCTAAGTGTAGATATGACAGTTTTTAATTAAACGCATTTATCTGGTCCCCTCTCACCATGCAGCAGTCTGACACAAATGTATTCCATTTGCCACGGGTAATGGAGCTGAGTGAAGATGAGACTCGCTCCAGGTAGAGTAGGGGGATCCTCGGAGCACATACACGCAGACATATAGATGAGCAGAGGCATTGACAAGCACATGCAAATATGGATCCAGGAAGGAGCTCGCAAACGTCTCGCTCTCTTGTCTGCATAAGCCCAGCTGTGAGTTCATTAGTGCTCGCTGTTTGTTTAGTTCTGTTACTTTGATTGATGAAAGGAAATTATCTTGTATGCGGTAAGGAGCTGCACAAATTTGGTTCGAAAAGATGAATTTTTCATAAAGATGAGCTGCGTGTCTCCGTGTCTCCATGTCTCGTCAGTATTGCCGACCCACACTGCTGATTCATTCACAGCTCTGTAGGATTTCCATGCTAACTGTGTGCAATGTACCGTTTCCTGTGAGAAATAGTGGTAAACTTATCCAGATATTTCTGATAAACCCTTCAGTTTACAGCTTTTCTTGCATCTTTACAGCAGTTGTGTTAAGTACAATCTTGGGTCCTGATCAAATGTGTTTTCTGTCTTTATACTGTCAGATAAACCACTTGCAGCAGCATTTTATCCCACTATACATCTATACATGAGGTGCACTCAGAATGAAGCCACATTTTCTGTTCTGTCTGTTATTTTTATTTATGTGCTGCTAATGGTGTTAGGTTAAGAGAGAGAAAATGAGCTTTCAAAAATAGCAAGAAAAGACTGATGTTATGTCGACTCACGCACAACTGTTCTTCAAAAGACTGCATTTTTCACTCGGGTCAGGGGGGAGTGGCTCTTACAGCTTTCTATTTATCTTGAGTATCCTTATAATCTGAACTTCTGGTGGGAGCAGCAAGAGATTTTTTTTTTATCATGATATAAATTCCATGATGTATGGCGCTTTTTATATGTGGCCAGAATTTTAAAATGACACATTTGAATGAATTTTATTTATACATCTAATTAAATGAAGCCATTAAATGCAGGGCAAACACAACAGGAAAGAAGGGTCGTGAATACTCATGGACCTTCGCCACATGACTTTGACAGTGGAGAGATTAAACAATTAAGGAGTGTTTCAGTATGAAAAAGTTTCCAAGCTGACGTGTGGATATAGAGAGAAAATAAGCCGTATAATTACGTGTCAGTCAGTCGAAGAGATGAGATCTTCTAAGCATTTACTGTACTATAGATGATATGGCTGACTGATTTAGTGTTTTAATATTGACAAATTAGTATTCAGCTCAAGCAGAAGGCTGAGATGCTTGTGTTCCAGTCTTTACCTTCACCCTGTGTTTGCCACCTAAAACCTCAGCAAATAATTAGTTTATGTTCACGCTGGTTCCAGCTGTGGCTCATGTGTTTGTGGCACTCGAGAGGCATAACTAGTGCAAATCTCAGGCTTGTTTTTTATTTTTATTCCTCAGCTCATCTACATAATGCACTATGACACTTGTAATCAGGAAGGCCGTATTTGCATAGGCTCGTATTTGAACTTCCCCGTTGACACGGTGGCGGTGTTTGTTATCGGCCAGTATTTTGACAGCCAGAGGAAGCCACGCCGTCAGGGCTGGTATTCATGAGTACACAAGACAACAGTCGAGCTAATGGGCACCATGTTTACAGACTTCAGATAGTCTCTCATTAGAGGCAAATGTCCTGGTATTAGATAAGACTGAGTGGGAGAAGGAGGTGGAGGACGCATCACCAGGCTGGTTTGGTCAGACAGGTGCCTGATTTGTTTTTCTGTGCGTAGTCACAAGACATGTCGAAAAGAGCTGCCCAAAATGAGGGAAACAAAGAAACATCCTGTAATTTCGATTTATGTAAAGCACTTATATTACCCGTTTCTTTTTATTTCAAGGTACTGAACTTGCCATTCTGCCAATGTCAACGTGCTGCAAAAGTGTCACTGCGTATGTATAGAATAACAAGTCACTCCACAGCCGCTCTCCCTCATCCATAGCCACTGGCTTATGGAGCAACCAACGTGAGGTAGCTCCATAAATCTTCATACGATATTGATGTGTCAATCTAGTCATTGGGTTTACTGTCAGCCCATCCAGGTGCTGTAAAGATTAGTGGGTCTGTTCACTGTCTGCTGTGAGAGGATGCCCTTGAGTGAGCAAGCAGGAGGACACCCAAACACCCTCAGGATGTCTAAACTCCTGAAGCACATCTTGATCTATGCTCACTGGAGACATTTATTGTCTGCCTAGATTGCTCTTTTTACATTTTCATACACCTGTGTATGCCTTTTTAATGTTTGTTGTGTCATGATTGTATAACCCTGACGTATTTGGCAGATAGTGCAGCAGTGGAAAAGTCCCTTTAAAAAAAACTATGTTTTCTTCCTCACTTCATTCACTTTTTTTTTTTTTTTTTTTACAGCTCTCCACATTACGCCTGTCCAGAGGTCATCAGGGTACGTCATTTTTCACAGATTCATAATATTGTTTATTGGTTATTTATTGTCCTTGGTCTTATTTTAACCAACCCTAACACTCTGCCTTAACCTGCTAAAAAACACTCTGTCTTTCCTTAGGGAGAGAAGTATGACGGGAGGAAAGCAGACGTCTGGAGCTGTGGGGTCATTCTTTTTGCCCTGTTGGTGGTAAGTGTCAGCTTGCTCTTTACAAACTGAAGGTGACTGGACTGACACACAGTTCTTAAAAGAAGTATATCATAATTCAGTTCAACCATGAAGTGTTGCCTTCCTGTTTGTCCAGCTCCAGATCAAAAATAGAAAGCAAGTGCGCCTTGTGACTGGACATTGCTAACTTTCAGTTAACTTTTTAACACAAGATTGACCTTACTGGACTGCAAAGATCTTGACATGGCCACATAAACTCTGGGTTCAGAGTGTTATATTGAAAATCCTGATGTTTAGAGGGTCTTACCAGAAACATGCTGCAGAAACGTCCTCAAGGTGATATTCTTGCGTAATAGAAGATCAGAAAATAGAAGCATCTTTTTATTCATTATCCTGTATCCACACAACGCTGTATCCATAATCATGTCTATTCTCCAGCTACATTATGTCTGTGGTTCCCCAGCCGTGCAGCCCTGAAGCTTTGTTTCATCAACAGCTGTACTGTAGTTCCTACACACTCCTGCTCCATGAATAATTCATACAGCCAAACTGAAAGAAGAGAGCCCAAAATAAATACCAACACTGACAGGGCGGCTTTTGGCCACAGGCCCTGTTTATTTGTCTTTGTTTTTGCCTCTTTCTCCCTCACTCCGTCTTTTTCTGTCTCATACGTGCGTGTTTGTGTGCTTGTGTTAAGGACAGTCTCCCTTGTACTTGTGTTTCTTGATATTGTTTACCACTGTCTCCATTGTGACCGTACTAATCTCGCTACAAAACAGAAGTTTCTCCCTGTTGCTACTTGACTGCAGATGAATACTGTCTTTCTCCTGTTTCGTCCTGCTGTCTGGCTGTGAGATAACCATTTGTCTGATTGTGGGAGACGCGCATACTCTCCAGCAGTTAGGCTGCGCTCAGATCATCTGTTACACAAGGCTGCCCCACCCCCCTCCAACCCTCCACCCCCAACCTTTTCCTCTACCTCTCTTAATTTCTCAGCCTTTCTTTCTGACTTTCTCAGCCTTTTCCTCCTTCTCTCCCCCCCCCCATCTTGTTTTCTGGTGGAGGTTGTCATTCATCAAACAGCCACATCTGTGAGGTGTCAGCTCGCACTGATAAATGACTCTGATGAGAGAATGCTAAATGAACGAGGTAAATGAGAAAGCTGGGTAATTATTAGAAAAGCCCTGTTTTCAGCTTACCGCTGTTTATTTTGCATCGTGGCTGAGGGCAGAATGCTCTAATTGGAGAGTTGAACAAGTTGAGAAAGTGAGCCTGTTCTTTAAGTGGTGCAGGATTAAGACTCAAAATGTGGTTTTGTTTCTCCTGGCGCGCCTTGTTAGTCATTCATATTCTTTTTTTTTTTCTTCATCTTTTCTGCCCTCAGTCGGGTGAAGGCTTATTTTCTGTTCTAATGCTGCCATTAAAACGAGTGCAAACTGTTTTCTTTTCTATTTAGTTTTCATTCCTACACCCCTCTCTCTCTGTTCACTGCCTTTGTCTCTCCAGGGTGCCCTGCCGTTTGATGACGACAACCTGAGGAATCTGCTAGAGAAGGTGAAGTTGGGAGTGTTTCACATGCCACACTTCATCCCTCCAGACTGTCAGAACCTTCTCCGTGGCATGATTGAAGTGGACGCCTCCAAAAGACTAACGGTCAGTTCAGTTAAGATACTGGCTACACCACTCTTTTTGTCCTGAGCTTGGCCCTTTAGTTCTAATTGAGGGAAATTGTCATGCTACAACATTCAATATTTTAGACAACAGCTTTCAAGTTTGGGAACAGTTTTATTTTAATCATAATAATAATGAACTAGCAGCAAACCCTGCAACCAGATCCAAAAGTCTTGCAAAAAAACCTTCTCAAAGGAGTGTAAGCTACAGTAAAGGGGAGGTAACTACATATTATTGTCCATGGTTTTAGAAGGAACGCCTTTAGTAAATATATCTCTGAGGATATGTATATACTGCCTTCACACTCCGTTGCACACAAATATTTAAGTATATTGAACTTCTGCAGTATATATTTTTGTAGCAGTATGCTTGATGTGTTTCTTTGCAAGATGAAGGTACTCTTTTCACATCACTATGCACAATGCATACATTCTCAGTGAATCAATAAGTCATTATATCTGCATTGAATATTTCATATTCATAGTCTGCAACTAGTAGTGTTTACTAATGATGTTGCAGAAGCAGCAAAACACATTTAGATGTTATTTGAGGCGGTTTTTCATGGGAAAAACCCTCGACACATCAGGTCTTTGTTAAGAGAGGAAAATCATTATTTTGCAGATTCACAGCAAGCTGGGGGAACTTGTAGAGAGCGAGATGGCAGAAATATACATTCACAAACTAAAGTGGCTAATATATACTTGACGCTGCCAAGCCAACCATTGTCTTTTTCTTTGTTTCTTCTTCTCTCCCTTGTGTTCCAAATGTGTTTGTCTCGCCTCATCCCCAATTCTGTTTGAGTTCTTCCTCAAGTACAGGATGTGAATTCAGGAGAGGACCGCTGTTTGTGTACTCTCCCTCTGCACTGTTTAGTGTACTCATCACAATGCCAGTCCCTTTCTACACAGCAACTGATCACCTTGGCAAGGTGGCTGGAGGAGAGAGGAAGAACAGAGAGATGTGAAGGGCAGAGAGTCAGGATGAGAGAGAGGGAGAGAGAGCGAGATGGACAGAGGGAAATGTGAATAATGAAAGTGGCCAGAGATCTCAGAAAGTACATACTTCACAGAGAAAGGGTGTTGCCCTTTGTTTTTGTCCTGCATTTCACATTCAGACAACGCACAGAGATGCATACATGTTCACAAGTTACTGCACTGTAACTGCACACACTCAAAACAGGAACCGCACATTTTCATACACATACTGTATGTACACACCTTCTCCAGGCTTTTCCAGGTATTTTTGTGAATCAGTGCAGTAAACAATACTGATTTCATGCATTTGCTTTAAGCAAACATGGTAACACCACCCATAAGTGGATGCTGATGCTCCATTTCCTCATGCCTTAGCTATGTTTCACAGTGTTGGAATGACTTTAACTATTAGAGGAAGTACATGTACAAAAAAAGATCAGAAAGCAACAAACGAAAAGAAGTTTATTTGCAGAGTTTGACAGGTTACAGCTCTTCGCATGAGCAGCAGTGTTGAAACATGAACTTGAAAGACCCCCACCTCTTCGATATGCTGTATGTACATTATATGCTTTATTTTCCTGTTCGTTCTGCCTGATGAGGACAAGTCACCCTGACATCCCCTAGATATGTCCAGCCTCCAGCGCAATCCTCGGCAAAGGGTTACACACAGGCTGAGTTGCTGGGAAAGAATATGCTACCTCTCCGCCCCCCTCCCATGCATGAGGGCTCCAAACAGAGCTCTGGGGATGTGTTGTAACCTCGCAGAATGTCAAATAGCCCTCTAAGATTAAGAATTCCTGGAGTTTAGTGGTGACCGCCCAGTCATAGATGAGACATGTGCACCTTAGGGTGGGAATGACATCATAAGGGAACATGTTATTCTTTTATTTTTTTTCATAATAATGTTGACCATAGTTTGTTGAATCAAATTGATAGGGTAATCAGACCACAACTACTGGCTGTTTTTCAGTCTATTTTCACCTTCTGTTAATTAGGTTTTGCTAGTACATGCACACAAGTGCACACACAAAGCGAATGCCCCTCAGAGTCAGAGTGGGAGGGCACATACCTGGACTTAAGGGGCTTAGCCCAATAAAACCTTTCTCTTCATTTCCTGTCTGTGTAGACAGGGCCCCGGGAGGCGACCGGCCCAGCCTCCTCAACACAGTCATCTCATCTTCACTATTCAAATGAGCACAGACATCCTGGAAGGATCTGCCTTCTTGAGATCCCTGGTTAATGAAGAGCATTGGCTAGCTTATTAAATTAAAGAGCAGTTCGTCACTGACAAAAAATAAATAAATAAAAAAATTCATGGGGCAGCACGGCACAGCAAGTCTCAGTGTTGCTGGGATGAAAATGAAAGAAGAATGTGTATTTTTTCTTTCTTTTTTTTTTTTTGCCTTTTTAAGCTTTATTTTGACAGATGCAGCTGAAGATTGACAGGAAAGTGGGAAGTGAGAGAGGAGGAATGACAAGCAGCAAAGGGCCACAGGTCGGACTCGATCCCTGTGCCACTGCAGAAAGGACTGAGCCTTTTGTACATGGGGCGCATGCTCTACCTACTGAGTTAACTATCACCCTGTGTGTGTTTTTTTGTCTTTCTAAATGAAATTACACTGCAGGTTATCACATGAACTCCACCCACTCAGATGGTTTCTGCTACTCTGCTAAGCTAGGCTACTTAGCAGGATTAGTTTATCTGTTGTTTTTTTTCCATCTCCATCATGTTGTAGCATCAAAATATAGGTCCCTATTGCTTCACCACCCCGGTGTCCTTCCCTGCCCTAACAAAACAAGCATATGATTGAGACAGTTATCCACACACAAACAGCTGCATACATTTTTATGAATACTCAAAGGCATAAAAATTTATTTATTCACCACCCAGAAACATAGCGGAACACACACACACACACACACATATACACCCACCTAGCCAAACCAGCATTACAGCAGCTTTCCCCTCTGCCTGAGTGAAAGCAACTGGAATTGGTACTGTCACATTTAGAGACTGATTGATGTGATACTGCATTTCAAACCACATCACTTTCAAGCCTCTGTGTGATATCAGTCTCTTGCCTTCAGGCCTTCAATAAAAGTGGGAGAGAGTAGGTCACCCACTGGCCTCTATCCGACAGCCAGGGTGACTCTGTCAATAGTGTGACCTCTGTGAAAGCAGACAAGATTCACCTATAGTCGGTAACCGCAGTCTGGCTATCTCTGTGATTGAACTAGTATCACATTCATCAGTGCTCAAGCACAGAGGTAAATCCTCTGGGAACGTGCAAACACTGAGACAGTGATGTAGGCACATGCCCAAGAACTATACCTCTGAATAAGTGATGATAATTAGAGCTGCTATGTGTATTTCCTGTGGTTCCACAACAACAGCAGGAGCAAATTAAAAAGTCCCAACAGTGACATTGATCCTGTTTTCCTCTGTGGGCAGTTGAAACACTTTGAAGTCATTTAAGCAGACATCTTCCTTTGTTGCCCTTTTTTTCTCACTGTTTCTGTCTCTTTCTGCTTTTCCTTTCTTGGCAAAAGACCGTGTTGACAGCATTGGTGACAAAGTGGACACATTAAACGTGTGATTACAAGAGTAGTATTGAGAGAGCGAGTGTGTGTGTTTGTGTGAGTAAGAGAGATGGGAAGAAGACGAGAATCGGAGATTCCCTTTAGACCAGAGGGCTTGGCAAGGTCAGCAGTGTGTGTGAGGGAGATAATCTTCTCTGTTTATAGCTCAGCGCTATCACCTTGCTCTCATACTCCTGCTGCACCTCTGTCTGTCTCGCTCCTTTTCTCAATAAGTTTTTCCCATTGGCAGTATTAATATTTGAAGGCCTCATTATTTACTTCCACAGTTCAATCTGGCTGTATTGTCCTATTGTGCTCCCATTGAGCCACAAAGCTCAGCTCATACTGCACCAAACATTTCTATACACTGGGCAAAAGATTGAATGTTCTCTGCGTTCACCTTTTTTCGCAATTATTTTTATTTTTTTTACCACCAAAAAGATGATAAAATGTCAAATCAAATGTATCAAGTTGCTTGTGTACTAACCTGCAATTTCTTCTGTCTTTTACAGTTAGAACAGATCCAGAAGCACACATGGTACATGTAAGTATTATGTTTTTCCTTCCTTTTAACACCCTCCTCTCCTCTCCTCTCCTCTCCTTTCCTTTCCTCTCATAGCCTATTCTGCAGGGGTTGTAGTCCTGAGGGGAGCAACCACATGATAAATGGCTTTGAGTTTCGGCCCTGTACACGAGAGTATATTTGAGCAGGGCATGACTCCACTCTCAGGGATGTGGGGGTAAATTGGTAGTGCATGAAAGAGGATGTGCAGCATATGGTCAGCTGAACTGGGAGCAGGGGAGAGGGAACAACCAGGGATGTAGTGGAGGATGAACCTAACCTCAGCATACCCACTGTTTAACTTTCATAACAGTGTGTACCCACCTTTTTAGGCTATCATAAATCTTTTGAGAAAATTTGTGTTTCAGGTCAGCCTAAATTATGTCAGACTTCATTTATGTGTGAGTCTTTAAATGGGGAACAAAGGCATGAAGTTGTAATGGACCTGTAGTGTAGTGGATGTTAAAGTTTCTTACCCTGCAAGGGCAAAGATGAATCACAGGAGGAGGCTGTGAATCCTGAAAGGGGTTGAGTTATGGTTTCTGCCGTGCACTGAACGATCATGCAAACAGACAGCGAGACTGATAAAGGAAACAAGAGGAGACAAGACAAGAGCTGGGAAAGAAGACTAATGTAACGTGAGTTTTGTCAGTGAGGAAGTTGCCTGTCTGTCTGTCTCTGCATGGTAGGACTGGGTGGCCAAGTGTCTAGCTGAATGAGTGAACGTATGAGTGCATGAATGAATGAATAAGAGAGGGGGGAGGATTTGTCTGACAAATGTTGCAGTGGCTGTTTCCTGGGGAGCAGCTCATTAGTGGTGGGTAAAAATGGAAACACGTGCAGGCATCTATCCAAATCACACAAACTTTTCTTACAAAGGCCATCCTGCGCTGTGGTGCTGAAAGGACAGCACCAGGCCAAACTGTCTTCACCAGCAACACTAATGATGAATGATGATGAATGAAACAGGGGGCCTGTTTTTATTTTGTTTTTTTCATTACAACCACTGCCAAATTGGAGTTGGGGGTTGTGTAGGCTGAACAATCATTGTAGACCCAGTTCACGAGTTCACAGCATATAAAAAGGTGGAGGTTATTTTTAATAGCTGCCTATGGGGATTGTGCTTCACTGGGCTCACCAGAGGAAAAGGAAAATACATTAGTAGGGAAAAGTAGAGGGGGTTACATTTATATATAGCGTGCGTGTGTGTGCGTGTGTGTACACACACACACACACACACACACACACACACACACACACACAGTATATCAATGTATATCAGAGTCCGTGTGTATCGGCATGTTTGTAGAACTTGAACATCTAGAATGTTCCTGAAATCCTTAAAAAAATTGTCAGAGCGAGTTAGCTTTTCATTTTAAATCCAAAAGAATAAAGTCCTGCTTGTGTACTCCCTAGATACAGACAGACAAAAGAGAGACAGGGAGAAGTGACATAACTAGGAGAGTTGTTTGGGAAGAAGAAGGGAATAATAAAGTAAGTCTAGAAAACAAGGAGGAGAGGGGGACATTGCAAAACTTTTAACAGCATGACTCAGACATCCGTCTGCATTTTGGGCAGTATGATGTCCCTTGTTCACCCTCTGAATCTTACATGCAAAATGACTAAACCGGGGGAAAATACATGACTATGAAAGTTTCATATGATGAGAACCAGGGTCATAATGCGGCAAATGTCTTGCCTCAGATGACCACGAGGCAAACAAACACTGAAATACTTCACATACTACAAATTCTGTTTATAGTACTAAATTTGCAATCCAGAATGCCTCCATAAGGTAAATATGGAAAGGTTTATGTTGATATGTATTTAAGTATGTATGGCTGAAAACCTCCTTATTTTTATTGTCATTTCTTTGCATTCCCAGAGGTGGAAAGAACGAACCAGAGCCAGAGCAGCCTGTGCCCAGGAAGGTGACCATCCGCAGCCTTCCCTCTGCAGACGACATCGACCCTGACGTACTGGACAGCATGCACTCCCTGGGCTGCTTCAGAGACAAGAACAAACTACTGAAAGACCTGCTCTCAGATGAGTGAGTGAATGGGGGTGGGGTGGGGAGGAGAAAGTAATGGGAAAGAGAAAGAGAATGGAGGCGCGATTCAGTGAATGAAAAGGTGCAATTGAGGACATAAAAATGGAGGATAGGGGAAAAGAGGTGAAACGGTGTGTTGGAAAATAAAAAAAAAAATAAAAGCAGCTGAAGATGGGGAGAGAGAGGACGGGGCTGTGTGGTGTTATAGCATTGGAAAGGATGGGTGTGTGTTGTCCGTGTGCACAGACAGCCTTGGTTTGGCTCTGGCTCTTATGAAATCCTGTGAGGCTGTCACTTTAGATGTCAGAAGCTATAGATCACTTAACTGTTATCACACAGCGCTTACACCGCTTGCCACTGAATACATTCACCCCACACTGATCCTGGCTTGCACCACGAACAAGCTCCTGGGTCTGAGTTACACATGTTTGTGTTTTGGCTCCTGTGAATATGTGCTTATGCTGAGGATACTTACCCTGCAGTTTCACTTTTTTTTATTAATGTGGGCTTACAGATGTTTTTTTTAGCTTCATTTTGCTTTAAAATCTCCTTTCCCTCTATTTTACATTTGCCCAGCCTCTATAATTTAATAGTAAATGAGCATTACTCTATCACTCTCCTCTCTCCCCATCTCTTCCCTTTGCTTCCTTTCTCCTGGGAGCATCCCGTAATAGTGCTGGACCGGAGGAAAATCAGCTGTCTCTATCTCCCTTCCCCTGGTTCATTTTAGCTGAAGTTGCAGGTCCTTGTCTCTTTGCCTCCTACTGCTTTCCAATCTGTCTTTATTATGGAGGGCCAATCCCTGGGCCTTTTGCATAGAGAGCATTGGCCTAGAGGCTAAAGATATTAGGCTTCCTGATTCACAGAGAAAGAAAAGGACGAACTCACAATGTTTTGATACTTTCAAACTAACTTGCCAGCAGACTTTGCATATGGAGAAATAATATATGAGGAATATTATATGATGGCTTAATGACCTGTAAAACTAGACTTTTGTTTTAATGACGGGAGCTATTTAGTAGCTGTTTCACAATGAACTCAAAAAGATTAAAGGACATTAATCACAGTGTGGGTTTTTGCGGTTTCTTGGTTTTGAGCTCTTGTAGATGCTGGTGCACTCATGTATATGAATGCTACATTAATCTGTATGTGTTTGGAGCGACCCAGGTTTGTTTAAAATCCCAGTAATTGTTTTATTGTCTCCTCTCTGCAGTGACAACCAAGAAAAGATGATCTATTTCCTGTTACTGGACCGTAAGGAAAGGTATCCGAGTCAGGAAGACCAGAACCTTCCCCCTCGCAACGAAATTGGTGAGGCTCAGACCAAAGAGATAGATAAAGAATGCAACACAATAAAATATGAAAAAGAAAACAGGCAATTAAAAGAGCATAGCATGAAAAATAGAAATAAATCAGTAAATACAGGATGGCACAATAAACGCAAACACAATACTACTATAGGCTAGCGTCTAACTCTAAATGACTGAATAGACATGTTTGTTTTTTTGTTTAGTTAGACAAAACAAGCCAATTTAGACAGGAATAAGTACTGCAAGACGGTAACTCATGAATGCTCTGAGTATTCTGAACTGTTCCGCAGTGTTTTCTTCTCTTAGAAGAAATTGGATCAGCTCCAGTAGATGTGGATCAGCTCTCCAGTAGAAAAAGCTTTCTGTTTATCGAATATAGACAAGCTTCTCAATGAAATATAGTAACAGAAATAGGAGGTGTCAATAGGCCAGAGATTTTTTCCTTTTTGAAAAACTGTCAACTCCGACTGCTTCGGATCAGATATTAACACATCAAAAAAAGGTATTCTCCAATCCGTACAGCACAGATTTCCACCCACAGAAATCCGATGCTCCGCTTAGACTTCTGCCAGAGTTATTTTCTGACAAGAGCACTGCAATAGGAGGAATATTGTGTGCAGATGTGTGAGTGTGTGCTGTGAGATAGCGACATTTTGATAAATAGACTCCCTCTTCAGTGAATGTGATACAGTCAATACAGTGGCCATTAGTTCAAGATCTGGGAGGAAACCATTACTTATTCACTATTAGTTAAAATGTCAATGTGATCAGTGCTAAACATCACTCAAACACTCACACATATGCACAAAACCAGTCAATGTGTAGAAATACACGCAGACGCCAGGTGCATTGTGTTGATTCTGAATCGATGAGTCCCGCTTGTTTCGCACAGATCCTCCACGGAAGCGAGTGGACTCTCCGATGTTGAACCGTCATGGCAAGAGGAGACCAGAGAGGAAGTCCATGGAGGTCCTAAGTGTCACAGATGGAGGCTCACCCGTACCAGCCAGGCGAGCTATCGACATGACACAGCATGGACAGAGGTACGCATGGAGGTGAAAAGAAAAAAATCAATACAATTTTCAAATACAAACAGAGATAGACATAGCTCTGTGTGGTGTGTTTGTGTACGTGTGGAGGATCTCGCAGCCCAGTGGTTTTTCAACAGGTTTGACAGCGAGTCTGGCTCTGGGTGTCAGCAGGCTAGATTGTGGACAAACATAAACAGAGACTGATGCTCTGCTCGCTTTGTCTCCTGTCTCACTGTAGTAAATCAGTGTACAGTAAAAGCTTGGATATTCCTGACGCCAGTACAAAATGCAGCAAAGAAGAAAGGTATTCACTTGCCCTTTTCCCCTCCTCTTGCTCCGTGTCTCACCCCCACGCAAGGGGACGTCCATGGCAGGAGAAAGATGCAGCGGTGCTTTCTGTTGAAAGAAGAAAAAGAATACTTTTTTGTTTAAATGGTGATTACATATGCAGCATGTGGCGGCTTCATAAGTCTATTTTAATACGCTATAACCCATGTGAAAAAGAAGCTGGGTCCAACAGTTTTCGGATGACAGTACCTAAAGTTTGGCTTAACTCTTTTAATTAACTTAATTTTCAAACTGTGGAACAGTACGCATTTGCAATTCAGAGCCTTAATATCTACAACCCCTCCTTTTCCGCCGTTAGCTCAATTATCTCTTTTCATAATCTGAATGCAGTGATAATCAGTTCTCCCATGCTGTGTCCCACTTTTTGTGGATGCAGAACATTTCTCTATTTCTCTTTTTTAAAAAGCCAGAACCACACCCCCACAAGGCACAGCGCACTGATTTAAAATCTATTTCTTCATCTTATTTCAACAAGCAATATATCATCACACCACATGTTTCTGCTCAGAGGCAGTGACATTTATGACAGCAGGGAAGATTGAATCTGAGGGTGGGGGGTGATAACCTGATCTGTCTAATGATAGGCAGATTGGCAGAGAGCTGGAAAAAGCTTTCAGAGGTATAGGACATAAATGCAGAGGCAGCGAGTGCATATATTATATAGATAAAAATATATAGTTGTAAAGTTGAATATTCATCCAAATGTCAAATGCATTAATAACTCCATCTCGAAATCACTATAGTGCTTTGCCAACAACAAAATATCAAGAATATATTTCTCGCCTCATTTCCCAGAGGAAGCCACATCAGAAGTTTTAAATTCATTTCAAGTGCTCCCACCTCGAAACACTTCTGCTTAATTCTTTCTGTCCTCTGATGCCTTTAAATTCCAGTTTTAAGATTCATCTTCTTGTGTTTCAACGCCTCTACTCTGCTCCTAAATCCCTTCAGGCGATCCAAGTCTTATCTCTTCTTCATTTAAAGGTTGCATTAGTTTTGAAGCTGTCTTCTTCTGCCCTTCACTCTCTTCAGTCAAGCCTAGAATCCCAAAATAGGTCAGTTTGCAATGACTTTATCGAGCATTAATAATACTTGATCAAAGCCAGCTTATGAATCATACACAGTTGAGTGGTATACCTCAAAAAGGGCACTGAAAGTACGGTTTTGAACCTTTATTTTAAAACAGGACCTTTAGGTTTACTCATATAAATCTCAAGAAGGAGACACATCTACAGATGGCAGCATGTGAAATGGTTTTGTGTCTGGATCCTGCATATATCAGCAGTCATGGTCATTAAAAAAGCTCCGCTGCATCTTACTTCTGTGCTACTTAAAATCAGTGTGTTTGTTCTTACCCCTCTACCCAAATCTCAGGGGCTCGTCCCTTCCCTTTCATATCTCCTCTCTCTCTCTCTCTCTCTCTCTCTCTCTCTTTCTACTGTGGTCCCTTGTGTGCAGCTGACCTTCAGTCCCAAACGCCCCCCTCTGTTTGTATGGAATTGCTATGCTAATGTGGAAATGCTGCTAGTTTTTCTGTGTCTGGCTTCCTATCAGCTGTGGTGGGTTGGAGGTGGGGGGAGTCCAATACCGCAGCCCCTCCGCCTCCAAATCAAATCAGATCTCTCTATCGCTATACGTCTCTTATTCCCCCCATTGCCAGTCATAGCTGTCCGGCAGTGGAGGGAAAAAGATGTTAGTAACAAAGTCTGTGTGGATCTGGGTTTTGCTGTGTTTTTGAACTTCTCTGCCTTTTATCACGTCCTTGTGTGCGCTTTGTTTGATCATGTGCGTGCTTGTGTGTGTATATAGATGATGCTGTTGGAGAAGCACATACGTAGCAGAATAACGTCCAAAGATTTGACTGACTTTCTCTGAACCTAACCTTATCTTTCCCCGACAGCAAACTTTTGTCGACAGCACAGAAGATTCATAAAACTTCAGATCAGAGGGTGTCAAAGAGAGGACTGACTTTGAAACATGTGTTTTGACAGGATACATTTCCACAAGCGTAAATGGTGGAAGAGAGGGGAAACGGTTTAATCTAAAATTACACAACAAAAATGCCTCAATCCTTATCCAGCATTTTGCCTCACATACTGTATCTCATGGAGGCAGCTTAAATCCGATCAGGCTGCATTTTCATACATGTGATTGTTGATTTGACTGAAGTGTAATTGAACAGATTTGGGATAAATGTTGCAGAGAAATCCACATGGAGACATTCTTATGTGAATGGCCATTTCATTCTTTATATACCCAAAAGTATTTTGAAAAGACATTTAAAGCTGAACTCAAAGCAGGAGAAATCCCACTGATTTAATTTTAAATCTTAACAACATGCCAGGAGAAATGAAGGGAGGTTAATGATATGTAAATGAAATATGGAAAAGTGCTGCAGTGTGAAGAAGAGAATATCAATTGATTTTTTTTTTCTTTACAGATCTGCTCTAGTTGCTTCATGCAGTTTAAATGTGTTGGGTTAGTCAGAGCAGTCTTAATAAGTGAGGCTCTTATGCTAATTATTGACTCTAATTTATTTAAGAGGCTCAAATAAGCACAAATAAAGCACCTTTAACATTGATCTCTACAGCAGAAACTGCAGGGGACTTACTACATTTAGGAATTTCAGGGAGCTGAGCTGTGAATATTAATACACTGAGTCCTCCGGGAGTTGTCAAGGTTCAGGAAAGGAAATGAATTTAAACAGTGTGTTGATTTATATGAATATCTACTCCACATAGAAGAACTCCATTGGCCGGACAAAGTCAATAAAGAGGAGGGAGAGAGGAAGAGAAAAAATGTCTATGCTTAAATCACACAAGCAGGGCAGTAGCATTGTGTTTTGGCTGTGGCAGTTTTATTTGTTCACCGTTTGACTCCTGGCACCATCCATTTCATTTTGCTTCACTTTCGTTTTATTTCAGTCCATGCCCTCATCCCGGAACCTCTTGTGCTCGTTCCATCCCCCACAGCCCAACATTAGACCCCCACGGGTGCTTTGGATGGGTCTCTGACACAACCGGTGGTCACACACTGAGGACATGGGCCACATTCCAAACAGGCTTATGGGAAATGTTAGCTTGAGGACTAATGGAATAGTGAGCTACACATATAGTACACACATACATGTAATGATGTATGTAAAAAAACAACAACAAAATATTTTTTTCTCATTAACCTCCAGTGGTGTATGCCAATGCTTTTGTTTGTGGTGCTCACTAGTGGTAGCAATGAAGTATTCCAATCCTTTACTTGAAACCACAATGTTAAAATACTCTATTACAGGTTAACGTGCATTCAAAGTGTACTTTAGTAAATGTGCAGAATAATTCAATTTAATTACATTTCATTAATATGGAAAATCCGAACAAAAGTTATCTCATAACACTTTACATATAGAGCAGGTCTAGCTCGTACTCTTTATAATATTATTTACATTTATATTTAAAATGTACTTAAAGAATTATTGAACATATTAATTATTTAGATATTTTATTATTATCACCTTTGATCTTTTAGTTGAAGAGGAAATAGTTTTAACTGCTTTAGACTGTTGCTTAATATTTCCCCTGAAACGTAGAAAGTAATATAAATTGGAAATACGTACTGGTGCTCACAGCACTGAAAAATCAAACTGCAATGTGTCTTTCTGCAAACAATATCCCAGTTACTCGACAAATAATAATAAACTGGTGATGAAAACTGTTGACATTGTGTTCTATGGATTATCCAGCGTAACCGGGAAATTGTTTTGCTGGAAAGTCCAGTTGCTTCAGGGTGTCTAAGTGTAATTTTTAAATGCTATGAGCACTGCAAAAGAAGGGTCGAGGCAGAAATGGATCTCTTAAAACTTGGACAAACAAAACTAAAACTTTCTGTCTGACTAGAAACTACAAGAGAACATGTTTTTTTTGTTTTTAATTAAGGTGAACTGACCCTTTAAACCTAGCAACCACACAGAGAAACACACAGGGCTTAGCTAGCTTCAGCATTTCCTCTATTGATTTAATAACATGGCTTCTTTGTTTTTATGATAGATGATAAATGATTGCTTAGTTGTGTATGCTGTTCACTATAAATAAAACACTCGTCAACAATATTTCATCGTCTCTCCGAAACAAGGGTGAGCCTCTGACAGCCCATTACTGTACAGCACAACCATCTGTAGCATTAGCTTTATAGACCTGCTGGTCCAACACTAACAGATGCAGAGTGCCTCTAACAATATGCTCATAATGGCCCGAGGACGCAGTGTTTTGGCCATGTTTAGATGAAGTGCAATTGGCTATGTGTGCACAGGCGCTGTAACGAGCAGAGCGAACTGTGGGCATGTCTCAGTGGACCGTAGGACTTAAATGTAAACGATAGCAACTGTCTGGTCAGCTGCTCACTGAAACAAGAACTCCTAGTCACCGTGGTCTCAACATCGCCTACTCATGTGTGCATGAGTGTGTGCAATAAATACACTCGGAGAAGGGGCAGTGAGAGAATGACAAAAATAGCTTGAGTGTGGGTGTTCCTATATTCTCTCTCTCTCTCATGGTAGCTGTTAACTTCTTTTCTGTTCTGTTTGTGTGCAAGTGCCTCTCAGGAGAAAGATGCCTGCTCTAGCATCAGTTCTTTCTTTAGGTGGTTGTAAATTAAGAGGGTGGATGACTAATAAGTGCTTCTACCTTCAGAAAATGGATACATACGGATCTTAATCAAGGCTTTTTGTTATGACAGCACCAGCGTCATTTTTATGGCTAGTAGCTGTAATCGTGTACACAGTTTTGTGTCCATGTATGGATGCCTCGGTGGTCTTGTGGGACAGCTCCGGCATCAGGAATGTACATCAGTCTCCATTACTCCATCCCTGCCTCCCATCCTTCATTCTCCCATCCCTCCCTCATTCCTCCATCACTCCTAAACTCCATCACATTTGTTGGAGGTCCTCCTCTGCAAGTGAAAGAAAAACATTCCTTGAACTGTTTATCTCTTAATTTTTTCAATGAGAGATGAAAGATCTGTAGGCTCAACCACATGTTCAGAAATGCATCAATGCTGAGAGGAAGAGAGCAAGAGAAGAAGGGGGGTATTAATAGATTGAATGACAAAAAGGAGCAGTGTTGTGACAGTGAGCAGCTGGTGTTTCCGAGTGTTGACAGGCCCTGTTTTTTGGTGTGTGTGAGTGTGTGCACGTGTGTGTGCGCGCTTGATGGAGACAGATTGTCCTGTGATTGTTCATTTCAGAGCAGGGCTCTGCTCATAGGGGTTATTGACGGCATCTGCAGGGGAAAAGAAAAAACATGACAAATGGCACTCAACCAAATGTCCCACTTCATTTCCCCCATCGAAATACTTTCTACTGATCCAGTGAAAAGGCCTAAAAGTCAACATGTCTGGTTTGTTAGCAAACTATAGATAGGGTGGAAAGCTAATTTGGGTGCTAATCTGTGGAAAGTCGCCTATAGATTTGCAGGAGAAGCTGCAGTCAAATCAACATATTTGAAGCCAAAGTTTTAGCTTAATCGGTTTGAGACTAATTGCTCGGAGTCAATGCTAGTAATGTCTGTTGTCAAGTCAGTCTTGTTACTGTGTTGTGATGCTTTTACCGTCTTTGTGTGGATAGTTGTGTTTGCAAAGGGCTTTATAGCAACCGATGTGCTTAGTATGATGGTAACATATATGCTGTAGTGCTTTCAAACTGTGTGCAACATGTAACCTCAGAGCCTGCCACCTCTACCTGTGTTCACTGAAACATGTAACAGGTACACATGTTGATCCCTCAAATCATCTCTGCCCCTGTGTGTGTTCTTGCGTGTTTGTGCCACAGGTCGCGGTCTATTAGTGGAGCCTCCTCTGGCCTCTCCACCAGCCCCCTCAGCAGCCCACGGGTAAGTCATGACCCTCTGTGCATTTTCAAACACACACACACACACACACACACACACACACACACACACACACACACGCATGCACCACACACCTCTTGACCCAGTTCTCAGGTACCTACTTGTTTGCCTTCAGGGATAACGACCACCCAACTGCTGCTGATCCTGTCTTATTGCTGTCATCTTATTGCTGTTTATGTTCGCTAGAGTAGCTACCGCTATGTCGCTGAGGCTTGTGACCTTTAACAAATCACAGTACAGGATGAAAGCAATATCACTGTGTCTCTCTACACATGCAATATTGTTCTACTTTATTATTAGTCTGAGATATAGTATATTTTCCACTCTTTTTTTTTAGTTTTAATACACAATCTACTCAGATCTACGTTTGCTTTTGAAGAAGCAGGGATCCACCACGATGAGCTCTTCATATCCGGTTTTAGATGAGACTTTACATGAGTCGTCACTGTGTTTGCATAGTTGGCTCTTTCTCTCAACTCCAAGTAAAACATGTTGATGAACTTACAAGGGCGACGTGACAGCACAGCAAACTTTCTCCTCCCCTAAAGCCTCTTCTCTCGATTCTCCTCTCTGCTTATTATCCCTCTCTCTGTTTTCTGCGGCCTGAGCTCTGTGAAAATCCAGCTCAGGGAATGCTTCAGAAAATCCCACTTTTCTTGCTCAGAGCTGGGGGGCTTGTAGTAAACTTTTCCAGCTGACTAACCTGAGAAGGCTTGAGATTAGCCGGGATCCTAAGACGAGCTCCTTGTGCCACACAGGTTCTTTCAGGCTGATCTGAAAGGGAAATTGATTTCTCAGACCTACCCAAAGCCTGGATTGTCCTCTCAGCAAGAGGCTCCGTGAGGGGTTATTTTCGCAGATTTGTGTCTGTAAAAGGGCGTCCAAGGGAAATAGTTTATCAGTGAACCATTGTAGCTGCAATTTAACCATTAAAAATGAAACAAATCAATAAACCCACCTGGAAGCTGGAAGTTTTGCAGCAGAGATACCATAATGATGTTCCTCTTGTTATTAAGGCAGCCCAAATTGTCCTTACAGCTGGCCTCACGTCTCTAACACCTGTCTGTGTCTGCTTGCTTGTCTCTGCTAGCAGAGCTCCGTATGTTTTATTCAAGTGAAGTTCGTCTTTTTAATGTGTTTTGTTTTGCCTTTATAAAATTGTGTACATTGCTTGCTGTTTGTGTTCCCATTTCATTTTTGTTTTTTTTTTTGACATGAGGTCACTGAATTGTCTAACTGCATGTTTCTCTTCTTTTCTGTCTTTCTTTTTTTGCAATGCCTCCATCTCTCCCGTGTATGTACACATCTCACCTGCCTCTATATTCTTTGGCTTTCCTCTGCTTCTGGCTGTGTGGTTGTTTGATCTGCCACACATATTTTCTCGCTGTTTCTGTGTGTTGTCCCCATGTGTTTTTCCTTGTTTTACTCTCCTCCTCCACCTTCTCTGGCTCTTGGCTATATTTTGCTGTGTGTCCTCTTAACTCCAGCCTGTCAGAAAGTTCTGTGTGCCACCTCAATCTCCAGACTTGTTGCAGTCCCCTAACACAAGCCCTTGCCCATCCCCTGAGCCCATCCAATCTAGTCGTAAAGGCCCCCGTATCTCCACCCCCAATTCACTCGCTCCAAACAACGAGCCCCTGCCGACAGCACTCAACAAGACGCAGACACTCCCGGCCAAGCCGAAAGTTGTCCCCAAGCCTCTCCAAGCTACACGATCGAACCCGCTCCCCGATACCGCCCCAGACTCAGCACCCACAGCCAAATCAGAGTCCTCCATTCCTTGTCAGCTCCCATTGCAGCCACCCTCTGCCTCTGTGCCCCCCACTCCCACTTCTCCGTCCTCTCCATCCTCACCCTTTTCCGCATCCCCTATCCCCAGTCCTTCTATCCCAAACAGCCCCCAGGTACGGCGCTCCCATTTTGCTGCCAACCCCCAACTCTCTGTGCCCTTCAGTCCAGTGGTGCCCCTGTCTCCCATCCGGCTGCACCACTTCCACCCTGTGGCGCCGGTGCCTTCTTCAGTCACTGACCACCCACCCAAATCTATCCCCCTCATACAGGTTACCCCTCACCCCTCCCCTCGAGGCAGCCCCCTCCCCACCCCAAAGGGCACCCCAGTGCACACTCCCAAGGACAGCCCGGCCGGGACCCCCACCCCAACGCCGCCCCCCAGTCCATCCATTGGAGGCATGCCTTGGAGGACGCGCCTCAACTCCATCAAGAACAGCTTCCTGGGCTCACCACGCTTCCACCGCAGGAAACTCCAAGGTACTGAGCTTACAGCAGATTAAGATTTTCATGGAAGCAGAATTATCTTGTGTTACTTTCATCCCTCCCAGATTTTTACTGTACCCACTACCTATTATCTTTCTCTGAGCCTTCCACCTCTGTCTGACCTTTGACCCTGTGTCCACAGTTCCCACACAAGAGGAAATGTCCAGCCTCACACCAGAGTCTTCCCCAGAGTGAGTAGATGCTGTATTTTTTTTAAGCCACCACTACTATCATAACTATGCATATACCTGTCAGCCCTAGGCTCGCTCTTGATAACATGATGTTTTGGAAAGTATTACACCCATGAATGTTTGATTTTCACCCGCTGAGTTCTCTGTAATGACCTCAGGTCTGGTCTGGGATGGAGGAGGAGCAGCAGCACCGTAGCAGGAGGTAGTGGGTTGGTTATGAGGGAGAGAAGGTAGCTTGTATGATGTTGCTGAGCTCCCTGGGGCCTGATAACTCAAAGTTGGCCTAGATATGCCTGTTTGGTTGGCCGACTGTTTGGCTTGGCCATCTCCATCTGGCTGGGAAGAACATACTGGCTAGAAGAAGCTGGAGGGTTGGCTGGAAAAGATCTTCTCTTAGCTGGGTTGGGCTTGATCACAGGAAACACAGTCACACACCAGCTGTAACCAGCCAACAATGCACCCCTTAATGTCTCTGCAGACATTATAACATTATGTAAGTCTGTATTCATATTTAAATAATACACATTTATTTATATTTAAGCTGGAAATTGCGGTTGATGATGACTGATGAAGCTTGAATCCTACATACACATACAACATTTTTAAGAATCTCATCAAACAGTAATATGCCAGAAAACAGGAGTCCATATGGCTTATTAGTGGGTGCAGGTACACCTGGGCTGAGGCCAGTAGTGAATTCATCTACCTCTGCCCCTTCTGGACCTACAGTTCTGTTCACAGAGGGATTCAATTATGTCTCTCACTCTCACACTCTCACACACCCACATTTTACAAAATGCACAGAAGGTGAAAGTCAGAAAACTTTCCACACCTTCACAGTTTTAGCTCATTTCCCTCGAGGTGTCCTCTGTTCGCTCCTTTCCACTTACCCAGAGCTGCAGAGGGATAGACAAACTGTTGTTGGTTTTTTTCACAGACTTGCCAAAAAATCCTGGTTTGGTAACTTCATCAACCTGGAAAAAGAGGAGCAGATCTTCATTGTCATCAAAGACAAGCCTCTCAGCTCCATCAAGGCAGACATCGTCCAAGCCTTTCTCTCGGTACGCACTGCTTTCTATCTCCCTCCCCCCGCTGCCCTCCCAAAACCATCTTTCATCTGATCCCTGCTCCCTGAGCCCCAGCTTGTCTCTCCATACCTTCATATGTGTTCATGCAGCGGCATTACCTGTGTATCTTCTGTCTGATGCAGGACCTTGCCTTTTCTAACAGCAGTGCTGATTGGCTATGCTAAGAAGCAGCCTCTCTCTGAGTGTTTGCTAACATGCTACTGATTTATGTAGCAATTCAGTAAACTGCTTGTGTTCAACACTTCTATTTTCTCTCTGACTGCAGACTCGCTTCAGGTCAATAGAAAATCAACAGAGAGCATTGATCATTTGCATATAGATGCTTTGCCCTCAATACCGTGTATTGAGCGTGTGTTTGTGTGTATATTTAGATGTGTAGTGCGAGAAATTGAGAAATAGTGTAGATTGTATCTGTGCGTTTGGTGTGTTTAGGATAGCGTGGATGTTCAAATACATGCAGCCAACATCAGGGATTCTTAGCAAATGCAGCAGAAGCTGTAAACATCCAGCAGTGGTAGTTGATATTCAGCGTACATAATCGAATAGAACCTATCCTCACCCCAGTTAGATTTAACAAAGTCTAAGTAAATGCAAACTCTGCCAGTGTAGGTCAATGTCAAATCTGTTTCCCAATCCCTGTAGGTAGCTATTTTCCCCTCTGGGTTATGCTAGCTGGTATTCCAGACAGGAGATTGGCACCTGAATCAGTGGAATTATACCTCTCAGCACACTCACATTAATGGAATGTCAGACCCTCTCCAGCACTACGGCGAAACGTGACTATTTCAGAGCTCACCTGTTCATTGGGCATACAAATTCATTTTAGGTAGGAGAGTGCAATGTTGTTGGATGACTCAAGATTACATTAGCTTAAGTCTCCCTGGCATGCATGGCTACTCCCCGAGGCATTAATCTCCTTAGAGTTTCAACTGTGGCTTGGTAGTATGTGGAGGGTATTTTAATGAGGGTTTATTCACCTTGTCATTTGCATGGTGTGGGAAAAAAATTAAACATCAATACTCTCGCTATATAATCCCATTACTTGCTTCTTTTTACCTAGTTTTATTCCTATCTCTGACTCTTTGTCCGTTTTCCCCTCACTGACTCCTCTTCCTTTTTTTTTCTCCTAGATCCCCAGCCTGAGCCACAGTGTGATCTCTCAGACCAGTTTCCGAGCAGAGTACAAGTCCACAGCGGGCCCTACAGTCTTCCAGAAGCCGGTCAAATTCCAGGTGGATATCACCTACACGGAGAGCACAGCCGCCACCAAGGAGAATGGCATCTACTCTGTCACCTTCACACTGCTCTCAGGTCAGGACACATCGAGTTATGAACATCTACTCGTTTTCTGTACCTGCTTATCCTGCATGCATTTTGCGAGAAGAACGATGAACACCTCACCAGTCTGTTACAAGATAGTCCAACTGCAGACCCCAGACCCCAGGTCTGTGAGCCGATGGGAAGAGAGTAGAGCATCACTTGTTCACTGTTAGTCAGCTTATTGTTTATGGTGAATTTGTGTTTGTTAATGAGGTTACTTCATTAAAAAATACTATATTATCTGTATGCATTGTGAGGCCAGTATGAGTTTAGGCACACATAAATCACTGAAATCAAACAGTGACACTAACGACACAAGATACATTTATGTTTTCACTTTTTTTCCAGCGGATTCAAATCTGTTTCACATCGTTCTGTCGGGTTAAACTAAATTAGTTAGCTTCTACAATCAGCTAACTTTGCTTGTACTTTATGTAACATCAGCCAGGTAGTATTTTTGCATAGTATTTTTTTCACACTTAACACACTGTAATACTACAATATTTAACTTTTTTACCTAACCAAAAATGAAGTTTAAGGCTAATTCAAGTTTTGAGCAGAAAAATTGCCATTTTCATATCTGATTAGAAAAAAATAACTAAAAAGTAAAAAAAAAAACACTAATCTAAGTGATAGACAGCACATCTGGGGACCATAAATGAAGTGACACACCTCATCCCTGTGTACTCTCTTCCCATTGGTTTGCAGACTTGAGGTCCACATTTGGTCCATTCTCGTCTATCAGAGGACTAATAGAAATGTAGAAGGACCACCACAACATACATGGACAACATACAGTAGTATCTAAAAGGTTGAGTTGACCTACATGTGTTTGTACTGTTGGATCATCCAGAGGAAACCCACACAAACAATCTTGATGCATGGATCAGTGCTCTCTACCGGAGGAGGAATTCATTTTCAAAAAATTCGACGCACCGTGTTTTATTTTTGTACTTTTATACAGCAGTCTTTAATTTAGGAGGGATTTCATTCCTTCTCTTGTGGACAGTCCATACAGAAAGCCCGAGAGAGTTCATGTTGTGAGACAACAGATCACAGAGGACAGACGTAGAGTATTATGTGGTCCATTTCATCAGGCTCAAGCATATAAGTCACTTTTGGAAAGTGCAGAGGCATCCCTTACATGTTGAGTGGGATGCCGTCACACTTCAAACTAATGAAATTAAACTATGTTTGAATCCAACAAAGAAATAAACCACATGTTTTTTCCAGAGGTGGGTGTTTTCAAACTTGCTTGCCAAAAAGAAAGGCTGCCTGAGGATTTTCAAAGTTTTTGCAATCCTGAATGCTTGATAAGATTTTCCCCAAAACTCCCTGAGCGTAAGAAGATGAGGTCTGGCTATTCAAGATTACATGCTATGCAATCATGCGTGTATGCTTAGTCTTGCAGAAACACATGCATGCTCCCTTTCACTCTCTTTCTGTCTCACACACATACAGTCACATACCCACACACACTCAAGTGGAGGAGGACATTTGAGCAAACTGAGGTGTAATAGTGGCTGTTTGGAGCCTGCTGGTCCTTCCATGCCACTGTATACAGTAGGCAGACAGCAGGAGCCTACAGTGCAGTGCGGCGTTTCTCCTCACCTTTACTTTTTTCCACTCTTAATTAATCCATCATTTTCTATACTCTGCTGACTGTCTGATGCAACTGATCGTGTTTTTTTTGTCTGTGTTTAGGACCAAGCCGGCGCTTTAAGCGAGTAGTGGAGACAATTCAGAGCCAGTTGTTAAGCACACATGACCAGCCTGGGGTCCAACAGCTGTCTGGTGAGTAGGAACTCCTCTTTTTTTTAAAAAAAGAAAAAAAAAAGAATTTAAAATCCTCTCCAACACCTCTTCACTCTTACCCCCACCGCCTCATCCGACCATCCCACACCCTGACGAATCACCCTCACTGCTGAAGCTAAGCTAAATCCTGCCCTTCTCTTCCCCATGCTTGAAATCCCCAAGCCACTCTCCGCTTCTTTCGAAAAACAGCTTCCTTTGCATGCCCGCTCCTCACTGCCTTGAATGGGTGGGAGTTGCTCTCAAGCACCGACTGCGGGTCAAATGTTGTCTCGTTGCCCTGGCAGTGAAGATTAGAGTAGAGGTAGGGTAAGCTGATTTGCATTCTGTTACTCCTACTTCCAAGACTGATTGTCGGAGCTTGTCACCATGGCAACACCACTGCACCTCAACGCACTCCCACAATGCACTGCACGGCACAACCACACCACACCTGACAAGCTCTCTCTCTGTCTCTGGGTGCTTGTACAATAGGACACCCTCCTGCTGTTTACCCCCATCCAGCAGTCTCTTGTGAGGGAATAGATAGAGAAACCTCTGACGGGCAGCCTCCAGCTGTTCACCTGTGATCTTGTTCAGCCCTCTTATTAGTCGTAGGGTTGATGCTGAGTCCCTCAATATGCATAAGCCTGTTCTTTCCCCCCGATGTGGCTCCATCCTCTTCGCTCAACGCACAGTCTGGATGATGAAATTAAAAATAAGAGAGAAACAGGGATCCGACTCCTCCCCTCAGCATGCCCTTCCTTGTGAATCATTGCTCAGTTTTTGTACGCCTCGGTCGCCATCCTCTTGACAACACCTCCACCTGCTGGTCAGATAGGGAAACACCACCAGCCTGAAATGCACCATTTTTTATCAGGAGGAGTCTTATTTTTCTTTGGACGTCAGTTTCATCCCATCCACAAGTCGTACTCTTGTGTCTTGTGTCTTTCTTTATCATTTCAAGTGGATTTCCATTTCCATTAGTTTGATGCAGGTTACTGAGGCTTAGCCATCATATAGCTCGGTACGATAAGTTACAAGTGGGAGCTGTATCTTTGCTCTGTAGCGTTTATGCAGTGTTACTCTCTATGGCACCTAGTAACGAACAGCAGTGATCACAGATGTTGTGATATTTAACAGTCTGTTATCATCGCTCTGCCTCAGTAAGTTTACCAATTACTTTTGATCTTTTATATTATTGTAGAGTTAATTAACAGGCTGAGGTGTAGAGAGGGTGAAATTAGAATAAATTGCATTGGATTAGGTCTGCTGTGGGTTGTTTCAGCAGCAGAGATGACATTGTAAGAGTAAAATTCAGAGATCTGTGTATAATCTGAGAACTGCTTAAAGAAATAGAAGATAGGAGTTTACAAAACATAAAAAAAATAAAGTACAGTATTCTACTCTCTAACCATTTTCAGAGATATGTTTAGCATCAGTGCTAGTTGTTTCTGTGTAAATTAATTTTTATGTCTTTATACTATGAGAGCATCTCACACTGTAATATGAATCTCAACAGGTCATCATGTGCTTAGCGATAATTGAAAGAATTGTTGAACTTAATTTCCTCCACCTCCTTCTTTGCTTTGACCTCCTAACACACCTTTTCTGCTACCTGACCACCTTTGAAAAAATGCCAATGGCTGTAATTAAGAATAGAAATGGCTTTGCATACCAATGTGTGTCAAACAAAAGCCTTTATCAAGACTTGGTCATTATGTCCCCTAAAAACACTGTTAACAGCAGCATACCTGGGAGCCCAGCTTAGGAAGACAATAGAGGGGTGGAACAATAAAAAGACCACAGCGAGCATACTTTAGGAGTACAGAGGAGAAGCATTCACTTAGTGGCTGGAGTGTCTGTTTTATTTAACCGCCGACGTCATTAAGTTTCATGAGTTTACTGCCATTTTTGAAAATGTGCAGATTTTGGGTGGAGTGACTAAATGTGGAATTCTTCACACATGGGAGAGGAAGAGGGAACATTAGGGAGAAGTTGGCTGCAGCCATTTTCCAGCTGGATAATAGAGCAGGCGAGACCAACTGTGGAACAGTCACACACACATACACAGACAAACACAAACAAAAACATGCACTCATTCATGATTAAGTTTGCCATAATCTTTGGACGCACACTGCCAGGATGTGATTTGCCAGGCTGAGTTTTGGAAACAAGGCTTTTTTTTTTTTTTTTTTTTAGCACAAAACAGCCGTAACAGAAATGACACTTTTCAACAGAGATTTATGAAGTGTAGATACGCAGACACTTTCCAGTCCAGTGTGTGTGTATATGTGTGTGTTTTGTCATCTGTGCAGCACCCCTGCCTCTTTTTTACTGATGTTGTCACTGTTCATTTGTCGGCCCACAGGACTCTATTGTGCAAATGACTCTTCTGCCAAGTATTCAGAAACAGTCCTGTTCGTGACTGATATTTCCCAGAGATGTGCTGTGTGTGCACCATTAACAAAAAGAACATTGACTCTTTATTTGCTCCATTTCTCATATTTTGTGTCCATGGGACCATTAAGGCCCTGCAGAAAGAGTGAATGTGTTTAGCTGAAGATCATTTGTGTGCATACTGCTGTATGCACGCACACACTCTGTACACGTGTGCATAAAGAAATAAACTTATACATGTAACTTTAGCATATCCACTCAATTTATTCAGCACACAACCTCAACTAAGGCAGTATTTATGACTTAAATGCAACTCGCTACAGGTTTGACTCTGTCCTGGTAAAATAACACGTTGGACTTTTTCTTACTTCAAAGAGTCGACACAATGATGATGCAGTCTCCCAGCGTGTTTGATGTGTTTGGTCAGGTTTTAGAGTTAGCTGAACTGTAAAACTCTGAACTCAAGTGCAGAAATGTGTTGATCAAAGGTTATCTCTTTGCTCTAGGCATACTGAAGTCCAAACATCACTGCGTTAGATGCGCCTCACTTGGTACAATAGCTACCAAAACAAACAAGCGTCCATCATCTGCGCTTTGCTGAGGTTCAAGTTGCCCTTCGGTGCTATAAAGATGTCTGTCCTTGTCCTCCTTCCATCCTCTGTCCTGCTTCTGGCTGGCCAGACCAACTTACACAGATGACACACCATGCTTACTCTTTCAGCTTATTAATTTATATGTTACAGAAATCTTTGTTGTCAGTCTACAGAAGCCCACAATTTTGCTTTCTTTTTTAGATTGAATGGCTACTTGTGTGTTTTCATTGGTTGTGCTGTGACATATGCATGGTTTATGGGAGCTCACACATTACATAGTCCCGACATGGCCGCCCCAGCAGTTCTCATCCTCGCTGTGTCTGTCAGTCCTCCTCCTCGCCTCTGCTTGCTCTGTCTTACCCGTAGCCGCGTCTCTATCCTGTGAACCCCATTGTTCATTAGTTTGTTTGTTCTCTTTCTTCTCTCTTTCCCCTCTTTTTTGTCCTCTTTTCTTCCCGTCTGTGTACCTAGGCAGCCCATTGAGTAACTTCTTTGACGTAATAAAACAACTTTTTTCAGACGAGAAGAACGGACAGGTGCCATACCCCCCTGGCACGCCCTCCAAGCACTGCCCCTCGCCCATGCACGTCCGGAGGCACGAGCCAGAAAATAATGACACCAAATGCCCCGCTGCGGGCCAAGACAGAGCCAAGTTGTCGCTGGCGTCTGTGGGGACACAGGAGGAGTCTTAGACTGAGACGCTGTATAGTCGAGCCAGTGCTAAAAACCCATCCCAGTATCACGATAAGCCCATGGCACAGAGAGAATATCCTCTCTGTAAATAAGTAGATGTACATTATCATTTATGGACCTTTTTTGTATAAAATGACTTTATATAGATAGAAATATATTGAGATAATCAAAATGATATTTTACAAAAAGCATACTGCACCTACATTACAAACACTCCTGTCCTTCCACTCCCCTTTTCATTACCTCTCAGTCTCCACCATCATCATCACCACCCCTCTACCCCAACCATCTAATCGCCTGTAGGCCTTGCTCTGTTTTTTGCTCCCTTGCTGCTAACCTGTGTGATGACCTGACTTGTTTCTGATACCAGGAATTATCCAGAAAACCTATTAAGTCCCTCCTCCTGCTCCCCGATCCGCTCGCCCTCCCTCGACCACCCCTCCACCCCCCCGAGCGTGCCGAGAGAGACGGACATTTGTTGACGGAGGACTGCTTTTAGAGGTGCACTGAGAGGGTGGGGGGTTACCATGGAAACAGACCCTTCATGCAGACTTCTACCTTCATCTCCCTCTGTGCCCCTTCTCCACCTCTGGCAGCCATCAGTAGAAGTAGATGAAAATACCTTTAGTGTTCCCCTATCTGAGAAACACACACACACACACAAGTAATCCACACACATGCCAGCGAAACAAGAACGCACACCTTCCCTCACCAACCCAACCCCTTTCCTCTCCATCGAGCTCAAGGAGCATTCATTAATTGGAAACAAGCATTTTACAAAAGGACACTGCACACACAGAACATATACATGCATACATGCACAGGTCCAGTATGCACAGAAAACTCTGGGATATATTAACAAGAACACGAACAACAACAATAAAAAGAAGACGTGCAGAAACACAGACTGATTCAGAGGAGGAGAGAAGGAGGAGGAGTTTTGTGGAAAAGCCCAAACAGCCGACGCGGATGCTTGCTGGATTGTATTTCTTTGCTTTTTAATGTACTTTCTTTGTGAAGAACTGGGTTTAAAATACTGACTTTATTAGAATTAACTTTATTGCTGCAAACGGACTGGAATTGTGATTTCAGAGAGGAGTGGGGAGTGAGCTGAACAGGGCAGGGGGCAGTAGGGGAGATGATATGATAGTATAGGGTTGGGGGGAGGGACACGGGTGGGTATGTGGGTATTTAAAATGAATGAATCTATTCTGTTGTACAGACTGATATCATTTCTTATGTAAAAAAAAAAAAAGAAATGTCTAGTTGTGACACTATGTTTAGATACCATAGGGTCAGGTTGGTAAACCTGGTCTGCCACATACTGTTCTTTTAAATTCTTCTGTGTATTTTTGTTACATGATCATTTATGTCTTTGTTTGATTGACCTAATAATGATCCAAATGTTCCTGTTTGTGTTATCTGCAGCACTTTGTCTTCGGTTTTCCATTTATACCTCTCTCTTAGTCTCACATACCAGCAGTAGGAGTAGAGGAACAAAAAAAAAAAAAAAAAAAAATGACGACGTGATAAATGCAATTGTGGATATTTTTGTATTTTTGTCCTTATTTATTCATGTTTGTTCATCACACTTTTTGAGTTCCTAATTTATTATAACTTGGCTATTTATAAGAACAAAGCTGTTAGGTCAGTTGAATGTTATTTATTACCCTCTTGTGTGTTCGTAAAATGGGGCAACATTTGAAGAAAAAATGAACTTTTTTTCTTTTGTTTTGGTCTGAATTTAACAGAATTATGTGAACATCGACAAGTCACAAGTTCTCTTTTCCGTGACCTCTCTGAAGAGGGAAAGAGGATTTGTGGGAACTCTTGGAAAAAAAATTATTTACCAGTAATTTAAGAATGTAGACTTAGCCTCTTTTTGGAGAGGGAATATGCTCTTCTATTGATATTTGTCAGTTTCATATTATTGTGCTTGTAGGCCAGGCCTGAGGAGAAGGGCCACAGATCCCAATCTACTTCTTCTCTTTGTAAATAGACAGACAAACCGTGGGGGTTGATTGTCTTCTCAACCATGCTGGGGATTCCTGCTCTATGCTTTTAGCTTGTATTGCTGTGTGCATGTCAAACATGAGCTTTTCTTTGCATGGCTTTAGTGTTCATGTTCCATGCCAAACTCACTCCTTCTCTCAGCCTTCATCGATTTTCGCTCCACAAAACTACCTTTTAACGTTTTAAATTCCCGCTCTGTCCCTTACTTTTCACCCTCTCTGCTTTTATTTCTTTTTTTCTTTTATTGTTCCCTCACTCTCGCTGATCTTTCCCTTCCTCCTCCTCTTATCTTGTGCACAAAGCTTTTGAACGATGCTTCCTTTACTCTGTACCTCTCTCTGGAAGGCTCGGAGGTCTGGGCTCTCTCTACCTGTTTGGTGGAAGAGGCACAGTGAGGGGATATCAGTACACAAACACAAAGCAATACCCTACTGTTCACCCTCCTTTCTGTTTTCTACAATGGGAAGCTAGCAGCACCAAGGATATCCAATGATTCTGAGGCCCAGAGCGGTCTTTTGACAGAGCAGGAACAAAACTGACTGCTGTAATCCCCATATAAAATAACTGTGAGCATCTTCAGTGCTGAAACAAATAAACTCATTAAGTTATGGTGTGGTTGTTTTCCTTCTTTGCACCTGTACATGTATGGGTAAGTGTGGACCTAAAGTAAACATCCACAGTGTTTTCTCAATATTTTAATGGCCACAGAGTTAAGATTAATTTAGTCATCTTGTCTTCTAGTGTACTTACTTTAACTTCTGAGTATTTTCTGTACAAATTTATTTCATTTATTCGTGTTTATTGCACATGTAATGACTTTCATGTTGTAGATTTGTGTGTATGCAAGGCTGTGTTTTCCACGACTTTCAGGTAAGTCTACACCGACCCACACAAACAGATGTCAATGAAATGTTTGCACCAGTAAAAACGACAAGGCTTATTTACCAGGTTTATTACAATATTCAGCATTAAAACAGACTTTATGTATTCCACATCCCATGTTGGATTCTGCTGTTGTACCTTTGTAGAAGCATTAAACCTCAGCATACATAAGCTTAATTAACTGTTAAGAGTGTACCTGGAAAAACAACAGCTACACAAAAGCAACTTTTCAACAATAATATTAATAATTTGCTTGGATTAAAAAAAAAAAAAAAAATAAAAAAAAAGGGAACACCCCGATAAATACTCTCACATCTTTTTTTTCTCATTAAATAGAAAATGTCCATCCCACTCTTTAAGTGTTTTGTTTCTGCGGTCATACTAAAATAGAAAATAAAAACATACAGTTACATAAAAAGTACATTTGTTAATCCAAAGCTTACATCAATGCTGCAGGCACTGAGTCTACTTTCTTCTTCCCACTCTGTTATTAGTTTGACAAAGCCAAAAGTCCAGCATGGCTGCCTCCCTTGATTCTTTAATAGATGCTTCAGTCTATTGTCACTTTACATAGCTTCAGTAAGAACCAGGAGGGTGCCATGATCCCAATCCTCCAAGGCGATTATTTATTTTGCCAGTTTTATCCACTAGAGGGCAGCAGTGTTTCATAATTCAGAGTTCCCACCTGTTGCATCCATCTGTTGCTTCTCCATTTAAGCTTCCCGAGCCTCGGAGGAAAAAGCATCACATTGTCCAATTTTCTTCTTCATAAACATGCTGTACACTGCAATAAATGTCAAGATGGAGTGCTTGGCACTAAATATGAAACACTGAATTGTCCACAGAGCAAAGTCTAACTGCTGCCAAATAACTCACTGATTTGTGTCCCAGTGTCAAAGCACTGTGGAAGTTGCTTGTTACCAGAGATATGATCAGAAAACATCTGTACTCAAACTATATAGACAGCCTCTTGAGATCTAATCCTTTATCGGTGATAAAATAAAACTTCCGCTTCAACATTCTTCCCCTTATTTCTGTCTTTTCTCCTCAGCAGCTGTCCTGTTATCCTCAGACTCGGGAGGTGACGTGGAGAGAGCGTAGTCGTTGAGCCAGGGTGGCCTCCAGCTCCTCCACAGGTGAGTCTCGATTGTGAACCAGCGCAGAAGTGGGGCCGTTTCCCTGTCGGGCCCCAGGGGGTCCTAAAAGCAGGCTCCTGAAGCCCTCTCTCTCCAGTAAAGCAGGCATCTGCTGCAAGAAGTAACCTTCACAGAATGAGCTCAGCTCCACTGAGCCATGGGCCTGGGAAAAAAGAGAGAACGAATTCATGGTTATGTATTTTGCCACATTAAAATGATTAATGTTAAGTACCAAGAAAACTGCTTTTCAGTGTAGAATGTAGGCCATTAGTCATGTATCATTATGTTTTTATTTTTCTGTTAATGTCTGAAAGCTCACTTGTTACACTGAAGAAATATAGTTTGTATTCTTACAAGATAACATTAAACTGTAAGTGACCTAGAGTTACAGAGGCAAATAGAGCACAGCTCTGCTATATAATAAGGGTTGTTTATCTTAATTGCTTGGTTCACATGACAGTACAATATGATGCAGGCTTCTCAGTGTGCATGTTACCTTGGCTGTCTTGTAGATGCTGACTGCATTATCCAGGCTGATGTGCTGAGAGCAGATGAGTTCACAGTGTCTTTGTAGCACCTCCAGCTGGAACAGACTAGCAGCTGACAGCAACTGCAGGAGAAAATACAAGCAAACATTGACACTGGAGAAATGCTGTCTCATATTGCATTCAGAAACACAAAGAAAGCCGAAGCAGTGAAGGATGATTCTGCTATCATTCTTTATCAGTTAAGACTGTTTGTTGACTATGTTGATTGTTGATTGTTAAGACACAGATACATTAACTGAGAAAGAAGCATCCTGTTCAATTATAGGATCTGTCAAACATTCACTGCATTTTACTGCTTCTACTCACTTTGAACTATAGTAAATCGTTTTGATGTGCATGCATGCAGTTTTATGGAGCAATAGACCTTTGTAATGGGTTGTAATTGTCATATGTTCACCTTTGTTTGTTCAACTGGGGATCTGCGTCACCACAAACTGAACACTTCTTCAAAACCCATTAAAAAGGAGAAGATAAACTCTGTATTTACAGCGCTTCACTAAAAATAAACAAGAGGTCTCAATGTGAATAGTATACTGCGGAAAGAAATATTGTATAGATGCATGTGGAGAGGCGCAGCCGAGCAGGAAGATGCTCTTGTTTTTGTGTGTGTACTGTGTACAATCTTTTTTTTTTTTATCTATTTCTGATTTTACAGTATTGTTGTCTCCATTGTCAACAGATGAGATGTGATCATTTTATCTTGCGAACATTAGCGATTCTCACCTCCAGCAAGTCAGGAACATTTGTTTTCAGCGACTCTGTTCCTCCACAGTAGAGGTATGACATCATTATCTGCAGGGAGGTCAAAGGTTTCATTTAATAACAAGTCAATATAGTTTAACTGAATAATGTATGTGTGTTGTCATATGCAATACGCCTGTCACTTGTTTAACTGTATCACAAGAAAATAAATACTTAGAAATACTTTTTATTCTTTATTCTTTAAAATGAAAAAAAAAAGCATATTTGTTACCTGGAAAATGTTGTACTTGATGTCACTGATTTCAATCTCCTTGTTGGGGCTTCCATCTGGTCCAGAAGATGCCAGCAGAGACTTGAATCTAAAAGAAAACAAATATCTTTGTCAAAACTCTTTGGGATTCTAAAAAGACCACTGTCTCTTAGTAGGATGACAAATCTTTCTGTCCAACGTGAACCTGCACTCACCTTTCAGAAGCTGTGATCAGCAAGACTCTGTGGCCGTAGAAAGGTTTCCCCTCCACCAAAAATGTCACATCTGACATCTCCTTGTTATTCAAGAAATGAGGGTCTGTAGGAAAACACATCAGAAACTTACAACTCCATTCACTGTTTGCCTTTTCACTCACTGGAAAAGTCTTTTACTTTCACTAAATAGTAAAATACCCATTATCTGGCTGTTTCCCTTGGCTGTTTGATACATTGCCTCAGATACAGACTTCAAAATCCTGTCCAAACCTTTTGGCATTCAATAAGAAATTAATCATTTAATACATTTTCTAGCAAACGTAACAAATATTTGTAATGTTGTGAAGACTTGCTACTTGAATTTGTCTTCTGTGCTAGTAAACTAGCAATTTGATAACAACACCTTGGACTTTAGGTGATTGTGATACTTGATGATGTATCACTATTTTGTGACAGTTTATAGATTAAACTAAACAATTAATCGAGAAAGTAATCTAAAAAATATTAACATAAAGCCATTATACTCATCTGATCTGAAAACAGAGTCAGAATAAGAGCTTACCCAACTGTGCTGAAAGAGTTGCCTTTATCTGACGGACAGCTGGAAGAGGAGCTGGGCCAAAACAGTGACTAAATATAGTCGCCAATTGCTGTATGATGGCATCATTCTGGAAACAAGTGAGAAAACAGGGAGGAGGGCATTATATCACACATCTAAACTCATTCCTTGCTGATAACATGAAGAGAAAGACAGCAGACACATTGAGGTTTGTGTTTGATGGTACCTTGGTGGTACGTAAGATATTGAACATCAGGGGCAGGCCTATGGTGACCAACTCCTGGCAGTAGTCCTCCTCTCTGATGGTGGTGAACTCTCTGAGGAGTGAGAGGGTGACCCCTGTCCGGGACTGCTGCTGGGCACAGCGCAGAGACTCCAGCCACACGTGTAGCTTCCATGGTACACCTACATCAAAAGGAAGAAAATGTTGTTTGGTTTTCAAAGTAAGCATTTTGAAAAGTAAGCAAATCCTCCTCTTGGCGTCTGATAGGTACCCATAGCTCGTAGCTCCATGGTGACATCCAGGTAGCCATGCTCAGCGCTGTAGTAGCTGGCCTCTTGCAGAGCCTTCATCCTGGCCTTGCAGAGCCTTGCTATGCCCACCTCTGGCAGGGCCCCAGGCCCAGAGGAAGGAGTAGGGAGGGGGGACAGAGGGAGGAAAGGGCAGATACCAGCCTCCTCACCCTCCACCCCTTCAGCTAAGATCTCCTCTAGAGACAGGACATCCTCTTTGACTTGCTGAGGCTGAGTCAGTAGCTTTCTCAGCACGTTCCTGACAAGATAAATGGGAGGAAGAAGGGGGACCAGAAAGAGGACAAGGAAGGAGGGAAAGAAAGGAAGCAAGAGAACATTAATATAGATTCAAACTGCAACACGTGCAACCATTTCTGTGACCCTGTACCCTCCTCTCTGATTACATAATCTGTCACCCTGACTGTGGAATGTGAAGTGTTGAGTCTACATTGTATTCACACATACACACAGTGAACAGGTGGGGAGGTTTACGCTACCAGTTGGTGTTCAGAGACAGATGGGCTCTGAGTAGAAGACCGTGAATTTGCTTTTAATACTTTCAAGGTGAATGAATGTCTCCTCAAATGCAAATCTCAAACTTAGGTCAAGTATGACAGAGTGCTGACATTATTTGCATTACTTCTTTTACTTTCTTCTCTGCATTTAAGAGACGGCCAAAAGGAGGCAGTTTGTTGACAGCAAGCTGTTTTCAGGTCAGACTGAGGGGTACCTGTGTCCATGTGCGGCAGCATGACTGAAGCAGTTCATGTCTTCATAGAGGGATGACGTCAGGGCGTTTCCATCGTGGGTCTTTGATAAGGGGTCAGCGCCTCGTGCAAGGAGCAAACTCACCATCTCATAGTTGCCTGGGAAGCACATAAACAGTCAATTACATGCAGATAAAGATCCCAAACACGTTTAAATGCTACATTTTATCAGTACCAACCGTTAATATCTTCACCGTTTGCACAGCAGTGCTTTTATTAATCCATTCTTCTTGTGTTTGTTTCCCACTGGTGTAGTCTACTTAGTATTTTGTAATTCTTGTCTCCCCAGAACTCTTAACATTTTTTATGGTTTTATTTTGATTGTTTGTATTCTTTTTTTTGTGCTTATGTTATCATTTCTTAGTGCACATATACCCTAGATGTCTTCTTTCTGTCTTAATACAGTATTAAATTTTATCACCGGGATGAAGAAGCTTTATTTGACATTTTTAAACAAGCAAACACATTCATATTAGGAACTATTTACACACTGTCATTGCTGCTATGTAGAGCATGTGTCTTCTCTGCTACAGCTATGTGTGGCTTTCAGATGATCCCACAGAGGAATGCTGCCCAGAAGCTTCTAAACAACCACAGCACTCTGCTGCTTTCACTATGCCTTCATTTACCCTCTCTCATTTCCTCATTCCTCCAACCAATGTGTCATCCATAACTCAATCCTGTGCTACGCTTGGTGGTCTTGTGGAAAACTAGCCCACTGTTGTATTGGTGACTGATAATTGTGAGTGTAATTATTAGTTTATTTGCAGAAAGTTAATACAGTGGCTCCAGTTCATTCATATCTTCATTTGCTTGACCCTTCTACAGACTTTCTGCCTGTATAATTTAGTAGTAAGTAGTAATTTAGCGACCATAAATCAGATCCAAACACAGACCTACTATAAGTCAGACAGTTCTCTAACATCAGCTGTGCCTTGTGTAGTACTGTGTGTGTTTGTGCCCACCTGCTGCTGAAGCCAGCTGCAATGGAGTGTCTGCTGTACTCTCCTGTCCGTTGCGGACTGCGGCCCCCTCAACGTTGGCCCCCGCATCCAACAGGAGCTGTAGATACACACCACATCTGTTATATTGTGCAATGTTTGACATCCTGTAACTCATTTATGGCCTGAACTCTGACCTCACATTTGTCACTCAACTTTTTTAAAGTATGACATCACATCCACATTTAGCTAAGGACAACCCGCATTTATTGTGTCTATACGGCAGAACATTTCCCCTCAAATAAAAAGTACACCAGCCATACAGCATGTCAAATTACTGGTTTGAACACTGGCTACATCGTATGTGTTTCCAACCTGCACTACGGAGATGTGTCCGTGCAGCACAGCGAAGGTGAGGGCTGCCCATTGGCGACTATCAGGATGCACAGAGGGGTGTTTTGGGGAGCATGGTGGAACCTGGCAACATGGGACAAATCAGCGTTAGACACCAAGATAATACTTTTGTGAAACACTTTTAAATAATAATTTAAATAAGTGTGCCAATATGCTGAAATTGTTGAAGCATATTTACCGCCACGTCAAGGTTGGCCCCAGCGTCGATCAACATCTGGACT
Source organism: Argyrosomus regius (assembly GCA_946959425.1). NCBI lineage: Eukaryota > Metazoa > Chordata > Actinopteri > Sciaenidae > Argyrosomus > Argyrosomus regius. Next base: position 18,061,020 of record OX336886.1, read on the forward strand.
AAGGCCTCATCTCCAGCTGCGCAGGCATACATCAGAGGTGTCATGCCCTGAGTGAGGAACAGAAAAGAGTGCAACGGACACATGAAAGAGGAGAAACAAATACATGTCAAGTGCCACTTAAAAAGTACCTGCGATATTCCTCTCAGTTCACATCATAAAAAACACATATATAAACAGACACAGATGTTCAGTACCTGGTCGTCCATGCTGTTGACTCCATCTGGCCCGAGCAAATCAATGGCTTGGCCAATGAGATCTGTGCGTCCGCAGTTGAGCATCCGAAAACCCAAGTCTAGATGGAACTTGTCTGTGGCAGCTTTGGAGTCGAGACGCTTGAAGGAGCTAAAGCAACATTCAGGCCTGATGGGGACACAAACAAAGAGTAAGGCAATGACACAAGACTCTGAGAGCTACAGTAAGTGTATTTCCTCTTGGCTCATGCAGGCAGTTAATTTGCATTTGGTGGTGGTTTCTTTAATTGTACACTTCATAAAGAGGTTAATGAGGCACATTCAGAGTCAGCGAACAGTCATTAATCTACTGTGTCCAGTGTGCAATTATTTGTTAGTGAGAGCCAAATAAATTGCAACCTAATAGAGCATGGGTGAAAGGAAACAAATCTCTAAGCAGAGCACTTTGTATGTTTTTTTTTTTCTTTTCAGCTAATCAAAATGACCGCATAAACACAAAGAGTTGACACTGGAGTCAAAAAAAATTGGTATTGACTGAAGACATTTAGTTTCTATTATCAGAGATATTCAGACATTGTGCTGTTGCTTTTTGTTTCAGCTCATATTGCTGTGTGTAGTGTCATGGGACCAGATCCAGTCTAGAAATCCAGCAGGGCGTGTAGTGAGTGCATATGTGTGTGTTCTCATTTACTTCAGCTGTCTCGGTTCACAGTCCAGTCCTGGAAGGAGTAACCTAGCAGTCTGTCTGACATCATCACTGTCCACCAATAGACTCTTGCGATGTTCAGCATGAACTATGGCCACTCTCATCCACTCCATCAGAGGTGGCAGCAACAGGAATGGCCTGTAAAATAGAAAAGATAAGTAATTCCACTTCTGTCCATCTATATGATTACAAGTCAACATTTGTATTTAAGTGTAATGTAGGTGTAGCACACAGCGACTTCTGGTAAATGTTGTCAGGCACACTGCTGTCGGTGCTGTGTGGAAGATTTTCACTCATGATTCAGTCATGCTGAGGGGGAACTCATAAAATGTCTTCAACCAGATGACTTATGTATGTCTGGCAGTACTTTCCCCTCACCCTGACCAGAGCACAGTGAGTCACATTTAAACACACACACACAAACACTGTGCAGAGTACCTCACCTCTACTAATCACACATATCTGTCAGCTCTTACACACCATATACATTTTTTTTCTTTTTCTCGTTTAAAGTCATCATACCCGTAAGCACACACACACACTCAAATAACAGATGTATATATATGACCAGTCGGTGTTTATATGTTGGTAGTCAGCTTGTGCAGTTAAATATCAGCTTTCTTTGTCTCGTGGGAGATGAGAACAGAACTGTGACTTAATTTGTGCTGTGGTTTGACAAACAAAATGCTGCAGTGGCTTCTGAATAATCAGCCTATTTTTAAACCAGCTGTAGCAGAATCAAATACCTAAAGGGGCTGAATAAAGGTGTATCACCCTTTGTTTTCGATGGCGCCTATGAGCCCACAAAGAAATGAGAATCGAGTGAAACTAAAAAAGGCGAGAAAAGGTTTAAAATAGAGATAATAGACAAGACTGACCCGAGCCTGAGGGAACAAGAGAAAATGAGATTAATCATGGAGAAGCAGTGGAGTAAACGTCACTAGAGGAATAAAAGAGAGCAGACCTTTGGGAGTGCTGTGGTATTTGTGAAAGCGCCACTCTGCAAGTTGTCTAGATTATTTGATTGCTCTTTTTGTTTGTTTCTTCATTGTCCTCCTCTCACAACTCTTCTTGTGAAACTCTTTCGAAACCACCAGTGATATGGCTGTCTGCAACGCCACGTCTGGCTGGTTATCTGGCATTAATCCCTTATTGTCTCTAGGCTTGTTCTCACCATATGTGCATCAAGTGTGCCTGTGAACAATGCCACATTATTGTGAGTGTTACTGTTGTTTGCCTTTAATCTTATGGAACCCCAGCGATAGTGTGTTAATGATTGTTTGAACGTTCCTTCCATGTTATCTTGACATGCATTTCTCCTGCTGTGATGTTATTCTTAGCAGTGGCTTCACCTTTGTTCTGAAGAGATGCAAATGCTCCAGTGCATATCATGAATACAGATGGAGCCAAATGTATGAGCTGTACACAAGCATATCGCTCTATAGTGTGCATGCTATAGGGATTGTAGTTACTGTTAATGAGCGCTGGGATCCCTGCAGTGCCATTTATTCTCGTCAGTGTGTTTATTTTACCCAACTAACTGATTTCCTATAGGACAGCTCCTTCTGTAAAGCAGCACTCCCTCCCATCCATCTTTGTTAATAATGTATATTGTAAAGTGCATCTCTCCATTTTATCTGAAAGCAAATGTCAGACATCTGAACATAGCTAATGAAATATTTTCATAACTGGACAATGTAAAAGATTTCCAGGAAAATTGTTGTTGATGATCATGAAATGATCAGGAATATATATTTCATTTCACTCACAACACTATTCTGTCTTTGATGAGTTGCGTTGCAGATATTATATTGTACTTAAGACTTTAAAGTAACACATTCTCATCTAAATCTCAGACTATTTAAGACTTCCAGAAACCTGCAGATACCCTGTGGTCTCCTTCCTTTTTATCTTCTAGCTAGTCTGTCAGATATTGCTTCAGTGCTTTATCAGTCAGTGATCAGTCAGGAGGAGGGACCCTGCTGTCACCCGGGTGTGACAGTTAACAAGCAGACAAGGGGCTGATGGGATGGAGGAGGAGCAGAAGGGGAATGTTAAATGGGTCCGATGGGTGCATAAAAGGAGGGCTTGAGTGTTTGGGAAACTGCTGGGAGGCAGGTGGGGTATGTCGTACTGAAGAAGGGGGGTTGGGTGGCAGTTTGGAGATAGTAGGTGTAGAGTGATAAAACATAGTTGTGTTTCTGGAGGGCAGTGAGCTTTGGAGTCGACGCTGTACCCCACTAAATGGACTTCATTCAACACAAATTGGGCTGCGTGGGAGACTCTTAGTTCATGTGTGCATTTGTGCATGTGTCTGTGTCTGTCTTCCTGTTACTTTACTGCATGCTTGCCTCCAGGCTGGCACTAATCCAGATCTGAAGCAGCTCCAAACAACCGTATCAAGCTTTTATCACTTAACGCTTATTGATCCATCAGAGAGATTTTCTCTGTCCCACACTTTATCAATCAGCATTTCACAGCCTGTGATTTCATGCATGAAGAAATCATAAAAAATAGTACAGCTAGTGTTTTCCTTTAAGTGCAAGTAATAGTGGTTTTCCATTAAAATACTACATCTGTAGTTTAATACTCATTAAACTTTAATGTTGTATGAGTGTGTGTGTGGAGAGGATGTACACAAAAAACAACCATCAGCATAAATCAACTGAAGCCATATGTGTGTACACACCTTTGCCAGTGGCCCTCAACTGCAGAGAGATGGAGCATGTCTGTACCATCACCCACACTGCTCTGGTTCTTATCCCATAATTCATCGCTCCTTCCTTCCTCAAACCTTTCTCCCTCTATCTGACCATACACTTCCCATCTGACCCCTGTGTCTGGGTTATGCCCCTCAGCCTGAAACACAAACTTCAGCTCCATCAGAGAGTCAGTGCAACATCAAAGCTGAACCGCCTGTTAACACTGAAACTAGATAGCACTTCTGGCTAGCCTACTGACCCGACATGCTAAGGCTACACACTGAGAACAGCGGGATGTAGACACACACACACAGACATGCATACACAAACTGTCCCACACACGTTCACACGCACATGCACATATAAACGTTAGCTCTGATTCATGGCACCTTTCTCACCATCACCTGGTTGCTCATAAAACGACAGTCGGCTCAAATCACGGGCAGGTGTGTTTGAACTCTAACCTGTCCAACATGAAAAGCAAAGGCTTTTCTCCCCAGGAGGCAACATCACACATCTGATCCCATGTGTCCAGTGTGACCTATATCCTGAAGCCAATGTGATTGAGTTCACGTTGTAAGAAACTTCAGTCAGGTCTTAAAGCAGACCCCCATTTTGTCAAGGGTCAAGGTTAACCACTGATCTAGAGTCAGATTACTCTCATAAAGGGTTCATGGGGGGGGTGTAACCATATCTGATGTATCTGTGGTTAGAAGTAAGCTCCACTGGCTACTTCTTATCACAGAAACACATCTATCCATTAGTGGTCCTTTCTACCCGCTGAAGGAAGCAGAAGGGCTCGGGTGGTCTGCTCAGCAGAGTGTTGATTATGATTCTTTGGTTGCGATTCTACCATTAAATAGATCAATAGGTCAATAACTTTCAGCATTAATAAAAATTGTATTGTTCTATTTGAATGTAAAAACACACAGAGCCCTCTCATACATTATGCAGTCTAATACTCCAATACATCATCTTCAGTGACAACTATAACTAAGCACCAGGTTTCGAGGATCATAACAAAAATGGCCTCTTTCGTAGTCTCGAGGATTCTGCAATACTGCTCTCGCCAGGCTCCATATAATGTTTGATGATGTGGCCCACACAGATTTGGTGGTTTTGGGTTTCCACCAAAGATTTTTATAAAGCTTTCAATAGAGGGTGTGCCAGAGAGATTGAGAGGCCCATTGAAGGAGAGAAGTCTGTATCGTTACCAGCCGCTTACATTGTAATCACTACCAGGTTTGCACAGCTCTACTCTACCACCTGAGTCTGTCATGCATGCTAACATTTACAGAAAGTCACAGAGAGAGGCACGTAGGCAAACCAGTAGATGTCTAGAAAGAAAAGCAGAATGTCGCAGATGTTCCAAAGTATACAGTCTAACAGGATGCTAAATCATTTCATCCTGCGCATATAAACCAGGCTGATATACACCCAGCATTAAAAACATCTGAGGACGTAGATGAAACAGCCAAGGTAGGGAAAAGAAGGGTGTATATTTGCTGTTCTGTTCTCTTTGATGCTAATGAGGAGCCCACCTTTGCTCACTCACACTGTGTCTGTTTATTGTTAAATGTATAAGAGCCAGCTGGCTTTGTGTGCATACACATATGTGTGTGTGGATGTATGCGTGTTTAGGTAAGAGATTGGCTGATTTCATCACAAAAACTTTCACATTCGCTATGATCACCTCCCAGATGTCATGCCCACGTTATAACCTAACAATCACAAACACGTGAATTTGAGGTTAAAGTATTAATTGAAGAAAACAAACACGCAAACACTGAACCACACACACAGCAAACTAAACACACACATTAGTGGAAGCTGCATCCCATTTGTATGCTTGAGTGCTACCTTCAGACAGACCTCCATACACAAAAAAAGGGCAATTAACCTTTATACATACAGGAGCACTTTACGCTGACATTTTTAACTTATAGCTACTCTGGGACACACACACATGTCTGAGTGTTTTCTTTTAGGCCAGAACACAGATGTGTGGGCAGGCTGCAAGTACTTTTCTCACACGCACAAGTGAAACTAATAATCTCACTATAACTGATGACGCATACTGTCACACATTTATTTAACTACTAAACATCTACATTACTGGAAAGTCCAGTGAACACTTATGTGCAACCCACAGTTTTATCAGTTCATTTGGGAGGAAAAGAGACATGAGTCAGTTTATGGTTACTCCTGGCTTTCAGTGGAAACCCAACAACACGAAAGGTAATTTCCTGAAACTGCTGATTAGAATAAATTCTAATGAGATGCACTACATTCATTCAATTCAATTCAGGCTAACCAAAACCAAGTCTCGGGACTGAAACTAAATGATAATGACCATAATTGTTTTACAAAGGCAACCCAAGGAAGATCTGAAGAGACACTAACAGAATTAGAGACCATTAGCACCTCTTAAAATCCCTTAAACCACCAGTCTTCACCATAATTCACACTCTTAAGAAGGACTTCACCCTCCTATCACACTAACATTAACACCTGGAATCTCTTGCTCGCCTGTAATTTACAGAGAGAAAATTAACACTTCGATGACCAGAGGGCAATGGGATTAGGAATGGCTGAGAAAGAAAGGTGGTCTGTGAAAAAGATGTTCACTTGATTAGAACCTACTTGTTCATTTCTGAGGGTAGAAGTTGTGTGTATTTGAGTTTGTGTATTTGCAATGGCTAGAGTGCTGGCATTAATCACATTTCTCTCAACCTGATGAACCAAATCAAATCCTTTCTAATTACAGATGTAATCAGGAAAACAAAACAAAGCATACAGTGTATGAAAGGAGGAGGAAGAATAGAAATTTATGTGGGTGGATCCAAACTGGAAAAAAACACCACTGTCTGAGATTAGATCTGTTATTTCACTGGCTGTGACTTTGGAGAGCATCTAAAACGCTCTTGTCCGGTCATGCATGATTCCCACCTCTCTTTGCTAAGTGCCATGCGTGGAGGATCTAAGTTGGGATTCTCCATGGACTCCATTTGTGGGCACCGCAGGAAGTAGTAAAGGGTGTGGAGGGCGTCCGGCGACCAGGACACGGGCTGCTGGGGACGGGCGTGGCGAGCTGGGCTCAATCCTGGACGCACGGAGCTCAGGCGCTGCATGTGGTGCATAGCACGGGACACCAAGTCACCTGGAACAAAGGAGATATGAGAGGGGTCAGAGTTAGATGATTGAGCAGATATTTGTTCTACTAAATACATGCAGCTGGTTCATTTCATTTGCTGAATTATTAATACAGAATGAAAGATCACTGCAGTGATCTGTGGGTCCAAGTGGTAGATTAAAAAAATAAAACTATAACAAGAGTTCTCAGTTCTCCATATAAACCCCGTGGGCTCCAACTGGGTTTCCCCTTTTCCTAAACCACTTAAATTCTACCTTCCTTTACTCATTATTTACTCTCCTTCCATGTCTCTTGTGGTATTTGCCATTAGCTCTGTCATTATCAGTGAGCACAGCCAGACGGCCAGTCTAAATAGCCATTCATCTTTAATCACCGAAGGAGTTAATGAGCTAACAGACAGTTGATCACAGGCTCAAATGAACTGTTCAGCTGTTTCTGTATTGATGTGTTTTAACCACTGCACTCAACCTATGAAGGTGCCAGTCAAATGATAAAAGGCGAGGTTTAAAATATGTGCTTACAGCTAAGCAGAAAATGTACCACTTGTGTGAAAACACATCTGTGTGGAGATAAAGACGTAAGAAATATGTAACTTATCAAAGGATTCATTCACCCACATTGTGACCTAAAAGGACAATAATGTGCAGTTGGTTCAAGACCAGTTCAGCTTATTGCATTAGTATAATATATGAAACTCTGTTAACCCAAACAGATACGACGAGATAGAACAGAATACAAAAAGGGGGTGTAGTGCTGCAAGAAGTCAAGCTTGTAGATAAAATCCTAGTGCAAGACCATGTGTGTCATAGCATAGTATAGTGGGGAGAAAAAAATATCAGTTGTCACAAGGAGGGGATGTAGAGGAGGGGCAGAGCAGGAGGGAAGCCAGGTTGAACTTGGGATCATGCAACGCTCATTTAGCATAATTACCCCTTGGGTTAATTTCTAACCAGATTACGGTGAGTGGGAGGGCGCAAGGGGGGCCATGGCTAGGAAGTTCAGCATTGTGAGTGTGTATGTGTGTGTCTATATTAAGGGGTTTGGGGTACTTCGAGGGGGGTTAGATTGAAGTGGCCCTCCGAAAACAGACCCCACTTCAAGCTGAAGGGCCTCCTTTGTGTTAACCACCACCAGCAGTCTCACCAGGAGGTCTCATAGGAATTCTTGCCCAAGATGGAGAGCCTCTCCATGGCTTTGCAGCCCATATTGTGCCCTGAGGCTAAGTTCCAGGGGTCAGAAGGATATGAAAAGCTTCATTCTTAGATTACATCTTATATCGGAGTCCTTGAGGAAGCTGGGAAAGCTAATAAACTGTGCCATGACTGCATTTTAAATATATATTGACGAAATGTGCCACTAAGGTCAAACTTTCAAGATAATGAAATCTTTCAAAGAATAAGATGATTTGAAAATGTTCAATATACTGTCAGCCAATTCAACGCTGGACTCTCTTTGACCCCATTTTGATAATTAGCTTTACAGGCTTCAGCAAAGAGCTCACTTTATTTGGGTTAGTCCAATCCTGATCCTTAATATTTCCCTTAGTTAACAGGATGGTCACACACTCATAGTTTCCCATAGCTGGTGAAGACCACCACAAGCATTCAAACGTGTCTGAAGACAGCTTTCAGAGCCAGTCTATTGCTTATACTATATAACCAACAATTTTGGACATTTAGTTGAAATGTCCAGTATCCTGCCATCCATTATCCATCATGTTTATGCATGCTGTGTGTTCGTATGTCTGGCCAAGTCCAGTCTGGAGATCCAGCAGGACTGGGCAGCTTAGTACAGATGCTCCTGTGTCTGCCCGGTCTCTTGGGCTCAGATCAGACAAGTGCCAAGCTCTCTGTGTTTTTGTTGTGTGTATGCGTATCGGTGTGTGTGTGTGTGTGTGTGTGTGTGTGTTTGTAGGCGTGAATGAGTCTGAGGGATGCCAGCCCTGCCCAGAACAGCCCAGCTTCACACCACCAGAGAGATGTGGCACAAAGAGACCAGTGAGCAAGTGAGAGAAAGAGTGTGTCTGTGTTTGAGAGTGTGTGTACACTTTCTTAATGCCTCACTAGCAGCGGTGGTGTATGAACGTGGCCTTGTGCTAGTGGAACAAATGGCAGAGTGTTAGCTCATTTGGAGACGGAAACTTATCCCCGCTCTCACCAACACTAATCTCCATCCCTCCTCCCCTCTCCCTGCCCTGACAACCTCACTCTTCACCTCTCTACCTTTCCATCATTACCCCTGACCATCCCCCCAGCCTGCACACATCTCAGCCCTGCTTTAGCCACTACGTACTCCATCCTTAAACTTAATCCCCTACCTTTCTAACCTCCACCCTATGCTCCGCCTCCACTCCAGTCTCTTTCCCACTTTTTAATGAGCTGATTCCAGCTCTCAATCGTCTGCCAGCTCTATCACAGCCTCCAGCTAAAACAAACCGTATGTACAGTAAAGTACATTATAACAGTGTGTGTCTGCATGCCTCTCTGTTTACCAACCATCATACACATGAAAGATGAACATCTAGACCAGGCAATATCATGCTATCATTCAAACTCTGACAGCTAGACAGAAAAAGAAAAAGACATTTTAATAACTTAAACTTGAACTTTGGAACAGAGATGCAATTGGAGCCTCTCTAAAATATAAAATAAAGACACTACTGTGTCCATATACCAAATAAAATATATCTACAGTCAGACAAATTATAAACCAAAGTTTCTCTAAAAACATCCGTCTGTCTAAGTAATCATGTAGTTATCCGGGGGAGATGAGAAGGAGGACCAGCTTTATTTTGACTCTGACAAAACAGAGGAAATCCAGGCTACAAGGGGCGGATACACAACTTTATACCAAACAGAATAAAGTCTGAGTCCAAGTCTTTTCCCACGTTGACTAACTTGACTGGGGAAGAAAAGATTCAGAACACCAGATAGTTTGTTGACATGCTACACACTACCAAGCAAAACAGACCGGAGGCAGACAATATACAATCAAAGGAATTATCACTTCACTCTCCAGAGGTCTATGTGTAGATAAACTATTGCATTACTTATTTTTAGAAGAGCGCGCATTAGACATGTGACGAGACGTATCACAAAGAAGTGATAAAAAAAGTTATTCTATTATTGCTGCTTAGCACTTGTCTGAAATAACAGCCTTTTGGCAGAAGAAAGGTTTCCTGTCTTCCAAAGCCTGTCAATAATGTGAGGATAACAAGGTGTTTTTAGAAAGTGTCCAGAATATTGTCAAGAAAGACAATTAATTTATCATTTCTGGGAATGTTAATAACAAGAATGTTTTGTGGCTTTAATATTGTTAAAAGAGCTCAGGAGAATTTCAAAGATTAAACATGTAATGTGAAAGAAATCTGCTAATATTCAGGAACACACACACACTATTCTGGACTATGCATACTCACTAAGTTCAGAGATGCTGCCCACACAGGTAGCCAGCAGGGACTGTTCCAGGGTTCTCAGCTCCAGCTGGGCATAGGCATCCTCCCTGCTGTCCACAGACGTCTGCTGGTTCTCTGTGTAGGGACTGAAATGGGCTGGGAGAGACAAAACACCTACAAAGACAAAAATAGAGAGAGAATGGCATTTATAATTTAAATATGTTTGTGAGCAATGCAAACAAGCCTCTATAACTTCTGCAACCATCAATCCACACTGCTTCCACAGAAGTCCCAAAACAATTACTGGTGGTATTTACATATTGTTTATAATCCTGGTAACATGTAACCCCCACACCGCTGAGGGCAACTAAACACACAAGGGAACGTGAGCCTTGCTCTCAACACATTCAGGAAAATAAACAGAGCAAACAGTGACATCAGGCTAATACAAACAAAACAAATGCACACTGAGGCTAAGGCCTCACAGAAAGGAATACCAATTCTGACTATGATCAAATTAATAATTCATTTCCCTTTAAATCATTACTGTACTTCCTTGATGAAGCAGACTCGTCTTATCCGCAGATATTTTGCAGAAGTCTGAAGAAATTAGTGGAATAAGGATGGTTACAGTAGATACATGATATTTAAAGCTGATATGACTACAGTAGAGTAAGATAAAGGTTTGGTATGTGGTTCAAATTTAGGATGTCATCAATCAACATAGTACTGAAGGAGGTCAAAGACCAACAGCATCCCAGGACTGCTGCTCTGATGTTTTTAAAACTAACCATCCCTCACTAACACACACATTAAGAGGTTGTGAGGATGACTTAAAGTCTTTGTTCTGGATGAGAAGTCCTAATGTTTGATGCACTAAATGTAAATACTTTAAAAGAGTAATAAAGTGAAGTATGATTTCACGGTTGACTAGCAGGGTGAAATCAGTAATTGAATTTTTCTGTGCAGGGTCCTCCATCTACTCCATCTACTATCATGTCTTGTGGCGTAATCAGGGTCAATCTTAGACACGTGTGGTATTTCCTCTTCCAATGGACCCTCTTGAGACCCAGTCAGCCCAACCCAGCCATCTCTGACGAACTGGATGTGTAACATTAAGAAGAACGAAGAGAAAACACTGATTTTTTTTAAGTCAAATAAAAATCAAATAAAAATCTTTCACAATCTGTCAAAGGAGATAAGTTCAGATAAATTATGATAGGTAACACGTGGTTTGCTCTTTTATTTTTCATGACAGCCAGTTGTCAGACTAATTGCTGGTGAGGAGATACCATCTTTCTTACATAACTCAAAGATGTCATCTTGTGTTTTTAGCTGCTGTAAACCCGCTTGTGATTGTTGGATAAAAATTGTAAGAAGTAAATATGAGAACACAGAATGCTGTTTTCTGCCTCTTTGTATCTCTCTGCTGGATGTGCAGCTAGTCGATCTGGGTGAACACGGTTAGCTGCCCAATGGTTAACCTTTATTTTGGCTTCAGAATCAAAAGGTGAGCTCTCTGCCAGGCCAGAGGAAATGAGTGGGAGATAGAAAAGAGAAATGGAAAGAGGAAAGATGATCAGTGCAGGTTTCTGATTTATTGACAAAGCCTGAGGAAAAAATCCCTCTCTCCCTCTTCCTACTCTCCCAAAAGGGAAAAGATGGGCTACCATCCCTAAAATGACATTCCCATGTGCTTCCGGCAAGCGTTGTCCTCTCATTGGAATCTGAGAGGGATGCTGAAGAGAAAAAAAACGCTTTTGTGTGTTAGAAAACATTCCCATCATCTTACTTTGAAGTATCTTCTTCTCAGCACCCTGTGACACAAGAGACTGAACTTTGAAAGAAAATGAGCACACTGAACTTTGGAGGGTAAAGGACAGAATATTTTTAAACTATTGGTTAACCAATAAACCTTTTTTTATAGAATATACTTGTCCTCCTAAACTTCACATGAACGTCGAGATTGGCTAATGTGCTCACATTAAACATATGCTGTGCCCAAAGCTGGAACAAATTTCCAAGTCTTGCCCAGACTACCCTTAAAACCAGGTTAAAAACGTCCACATCAACATTAATTATCCACCTAACTATTATGTGTTTCTCTGTTTTTCATCGCTTCTATAAAACAGCTTCCACACTTTTAATCTATATTTTGTTTCATGAGGTATCTCAATGTTATTGTTATGTTATAATGAATGCATTATGTGAAGCACTGCATATTGCCTCAGTTTATGAAATCAGCTACGTAGATAAACTTGCCTTTATGTTTCAGTCACCGGCCTTACATGGAAACGATTTATTATTATGTGCGTCTAGTTTTTATCTGATATAAGTAGCAGCTGTGATATGTTGTTCGCAAACAAGCTGTGGACAGTAAATATACTGCCTTATTGCAAAGTGTGATGGATATACAGCATGTTGCAGTCAGAACTGGTTAGCATGGTTTGTTCATTTTATACTACAGGGTTTATTTCCCAGCGTAAGGGCTCTATCTAACACATCGCTGAACAAACACACTGCTTCGTCATGCATACAACAGTGGCTATTACAGCCCAATTTGCAACATGGTGTCAACTGTGTATGGACAGAAGCACGAACTGTATTTCACAATAAAGGAGAGGTAACCTATGAGACAGATAGAGTATTAAATCACATGTGCTGGACGTAAACCTCATTGTCTATATGACAGGCTGTACACCAAGTGCTTAACAGTGAGAGAAATATTACAGAGAGCTGGATTTCTCAATTGAGAGGTATGTGAACATGGTATGCTGACTTCCTTAAAAAATAAAGCCAAGCAGAGAAAGAGAAAGTCACTTCAGTATAGAGTTCAAAAAATTAAAAACATATTGATATAATTTAAGATATGTTCAATCCAGCAGAGTTATGCTGCCAAAGGGACTCTAGTCTCATACAAAATACTCTCTCTCTCTCTCTCTCTCTCTCTCTCTCTCTCTCTCTCTCTCTCTCTCTCTCTCTCTCTCTCTCTCTCTCTCTCTCTCTCTCTCTCTCTCTCTCTCTCTCTCTCTCTCTCTCGTACTTTCTCTGCACCATCTGACTTGTATAATATGTGCTGACTCTCCGTTCCAACACAATGGAAATGGCTGCCTCTAGCAGAGTACCAACTACTACAAAGAACCTGCACAGCAGACAACCAAACCGTACACAAGCTTCAACACATCCCTGTTCACTCACACAAGCACAAACATACCCATACCCTCATTTTGTGCATATAAAGTACATTTTCACTCTTTGATGTGTCACTTTAGGAATTTTGGTGATTATGATGAGGGCTTTGCTTTTTCAGCTTGTTAAATATTCCTTAAAATGATATATGAGCACGCAAAAACGTGGGTGAGGCTCTAACATTTTTACCATGTGTGAATCTTTTTCCCCCATTATTCTCAAAAGGCATTGGACTATCTATTCATAGAGAAATGGAGAAGTTTCTCACATTATTGTGTTAACACTCTCAAGTTCTGCCTCGCCGTGTATACGCCACCATGTTTTATGGCCACCATAACTACACTGGCCTCCATGACAGAGTAGTAGGCGTTGCTGCATGACATGTAATGTGAATACTTCTCTCAGAAATGGCTCGATTCCAGTTTATGTCAGACGGACTCATGCCTCCTGAGGTGTAAGAGCCATTCTCAGAGATTCTGTCTCATTAGTGTGGGTGAGGGTGTGTGAAAAAAAAAAATGTGTCGGCTCGGCAGGTGTGCGTGCAAGACTGTGTCCCCATGGGAGTGAGCAACGGTGGGGAGATTAACATAGTTATTCTGACTCCTTGCAGTGTGATTCACCAAGAGCGTCACATTGACGTAATTCCAGTCTTCCAAGTCTACCCATTTACAGCAAATATATTAAAGGGTTCAAAACAAAAACCTAATAATACCTGGAGGACTAATTAAACCAGTGTAATGAACAGTGCAGAATGCATTTAGCAACTGTTAAAGCACAGCTCTGTTTTTTTGCTTTAAAATGAGCCAGTTAGAACTATTCTTGGAGAACATTAGAAGGTGAATTTCCAGCTCAAATAAAACATTTCAAACAGTCACTAATTTGATGTATCCTGAAGTTTCTGGTTATTACTTCTATACTTAGCTTGCTCAAAATAGACGTGTCTTCAACAGAAGCGACATCCTTGGAAATGTTAATATAGTTTCAATTGATTCTGCCATATTCTTTTAAAGCTGTGGCACATATTCGCATACCACCACACGCTCAGTAGTTCCCACAGTCCCACCCCGCTGCTTGCCTCACCGCTGAACCCCAGCCTGCGTCATTTAGGCCTGATGTAGGTCCGCAAGACAACCAGGGCCTGTCCCCACCATCACCACTAATATCATGAGCACCAGCAGCTCCAGCACTATACGCATCATTTGTTGCTGGCACTGGGAGAGGCTGAGGGTAAGACAGAGAGGAAGGGATGAGAGTAGAAACTGAGGGGAGGAGAGCGACTGAGGGTTGCAGAGCTTTGGTGGAAGATGAATGAGTCATGCAGAGGAGGGATTGGAGGAGGGACTAGAGGGGGGGACAGGAATATTTGAGACTGTGAATAGGGTGAGGCAGGGGAAGACAAGTGGCACAAGGGATTCATTCTTTTGCGGCCATTATGGTTCCATTTCTGAGGTTGACCCTGCAAATGTCATGTGGGAATCCCAGCTACAAATCACAGCTGAAACTTACCACAAAGCCTGTGGCAGTCCCCAGCCCATCCAAACTATCTCTCTCAAAACCATTACAGCTCCTCCCAGCCCAGCCAAGCTATCACTCATAATGATGTTGGACATACAGCCGCAACACGGTCAGAAAAATCCAACAACTACTTTTTTGTTATGCTTAAAGTATTTGAAACTTTGCCCAGAAGGGCTGTCACTCACAATTAGGTATTTTATGAGTCATATCACATTAATAGTATTGCTGTCAAAGCAAATTTCAACATTTAAATTTCAACCTATTAACAGAAAAATCATAACAACCTTTAACTAAGACCTGCAAGTAGAATGTGCCAGAAAAATTGTTTGAGTTGAGCTAATGGAACTGAACACAACATAGCCTTTCCCACATGCCTTGACTCTCATTCTTTGTTGCTCTTGTGATATCTCGTGTTATCTATCAATGTCACAATTTGTCCTACTTGACTCTAAGTGTGTTGTTTTGCACACAAGCTTAGTAACAGTGGTTGAAAATGTCCAGAGTTTGGAGGACATTACTGCTATTTGGAAGATATTTGGCTTTCACCTTCAATAGCGGGCCAGAAAAAACAACTCTAAATTCTCTGACCATGGCAAAACCACATACTGTAAATCAACTTTGGACTGAATTCCCAATTTTGAATCTGTTTAGAACACGCTGTTCACTATGCCAAGCTTCCATGAGTAAATAACATTTTACTGCTTATTACTTATTTTTATTAGTCACTTAAGTCACTTGTTTGACAGAAGAAAATGACAGTCTGGAGAAAACTGTGACTGCTAGGTTGTACAACAACCAGCATGTAACAATAAACAGTTTTCTAAAGGATCCAGACCTTGACATTTTCTTTGTGTGTTGCCATATTCTGTCACAGCTCTCAGCTCTGATGAAAGCACATTCCTGGACCATAATTGGTCTCTGTGTGTTGATTTGTTTTGTCTACCATAGAGAGAGTGTGTGAAAGACAGAAGGACATGATCAGCTTTGCTCCTGCTGGGTATGCTCACAGTAAGCGGATAGAAAAACTCAACTACTACTGCACGCACACAAACACACACACACAGAAGTGACCACCTGCCTTGCCTCTTTTAACAGCCTCTTCATTCATTACAGGGTGGATAGATCATGGTGTCAAGGAAAGGGGGCTTCAAAGGCACTTCCCCCGGCCCAGAAAGGAGCTCTGATTCTGGGCCAGGAGGCTATATGCTTGTCCCTGTGTGGAGACTGGAGGGTGGACAGACACACAATAGTACAGTGTTTGACAGGGCTGTTACTGGGTGTGTGTACAACTCCCACAGTATGCTGATCTCTTCTGTCTTCCACACAACAAAAGACACACACATGCTCGTACTTCATTTCATGTCAGTGGAATCCATAGGCCAGATGTGATCCTTCACTCAGTGGCCTGGACTCTTGTTTTCCGCACTTAAAAGCTCTAAAACACCTGTTTTTCACACATCTAACCTCAGCCACACACACCCCATTCACTGTTTTTGGAGATTGTGTGCCACACACAGGTCTTTTATAGGAGGCATTGAGCATGATTTCTGAGAGAATAACATTGAGATTGATGATGAATGAGCTTTATTGTATGTATGTCTGTGGAACCAGCTAGGCTTTGTTCAGCTGACTGTAGAGTTTAAGCATCTAGGGTTAAAAATATCCATGTTTTTGCTTGCTCTGGTGGACCCTCATCACGTTCCTTATCTAAACAAAATTCAAGTGGGACAGAGGGCCATTTAGAAACTTAAAGTGGTCTATTAGTGTTTGCACTAAAAATAATTTCATTTGACAAGTTAGCATATAAGCATGTCTTTCAAAATACAAACTACCTATGTTGATTTGGGGACACACAGAGAAGCATTCATAAGCTGAGCTGCTTGCAGTACACTTGACTTTTCACTGGAATATTTGTGTGACGGGTTCGAGATGTTTCAGATTTAAAATGGCATCCAAGTTACGGACTTCACTCACACACACACATGCCTGTCAGAGCCTGATAAATCACAGACCATGACAGACAAGTGAAGTGGGGTCTGGTCGATGTCCCCTGACACCTCTGGTGACCCCTGGCTGCAAAGGGTCCCGGGTCAGATGTGTCGCTCAGCTGGGGCTAAAAGAGGAAGTAACCTTATCAGCTGTGTAAAAGCGGGCTTCCCTAAGTCAGTAAGTCAGAACACCCACACACTCATTAATCACTGCAAGATGGAAAGAGAGGAAAGTTCCTATATTTGGTGAATTTGAAAGAACCATATTTAGTGCCTTATCTGCTGCTGTTATCCAGCATTAAGCGTTTTGGCTTGTAAATATGTGTTCTAGGAAGTAAAACCTCAAAGAAGGTTAAAACTAAGATCTGAAAGTTAAAAAACAAAGATTTTAAAGTGTGGAATTTAGTTCCTGCCCACAGGCTGAAAGTACGTTTTTTGGATCTGTCCACTGTTAGAAGTTTGCCCAAAATCTCAGAGTGCAAAGCCACAAAGATTAGATCTGAATCACCACATGGGGTATGCTGAATCTTCAAAAGGAGCTGTGCGTGCTGTCTGTTTCTGTTCAGAAACTCTGAAATGGAGGTTTTGTAACACTGTTAATATTACACTGCAAACCATGAGCTGCTGGTGGTCCCTTACAGAAAACCAGCAAGATGGCTAAAACATTTAGTATCACTTCAAATGGTCTAAAGTAAATCTGAGGTGCCCAAACTCAAATGCAAATTGAAAATGTCTTTTCTCAAGTGTTTGTTTGGTCGCTCATCAACAAGCTAAGGTGCAGGACAAAATGTGTGTCCATGTTTGTACTTAAGGTTAGATAAGAGAGTTTAGAGGGAAAGCTAATGTGGTGGTTGTTCAAAGTCTGTGGCTCTTGTGTAGCTGTTGTCTGACACAGTGTGACCATCTGCTCTGCCTTGGATAGAACGCTGACACCACTGCTTTATGCGAGATTTGATGTATCAACACATGGTCTCCATCTATGTAGACAAATACTGAAACAGTATTCCATTAAATTACTGCAAAACTAGAGGATGAACTGTATTGAAACTATTGTGTATTGACTAATACATCCACACACACACGCACGCACACACACACACACACACACACACACACACACACACACACACAGACGAATTAGGAGTGGTAGGATTCAAGATGGCTTTGGTTTCCCACAGCCCTGAAAAATATCGCTATAAGCTCCTCTACACGACTAACCCTAATCCTAAACATGACTTCAGCTTTCTCCCCCTTCTCCTCTCCCCTACTTTACTCTCCCTCTTTCTCTCTCTAATCATGTTTTATATTTTACATTCCAGGCCAACTGTGGTGCCTGTGGCTATCTAGTCTCATTCAACATTCCCCATTTCCATATGTGACGCCACTTCACTTAGTGTGCAGCAGAGGGACAGTATAGCTGGGTTTTATAGGTTTTGATGACTTATTGTACAGTACTGGGCCTGGGAATACACTATACTGTACATAGAGGGTGGTTTTGTTTTTTCTATGACACAGGACAGCGGATATTACACACACGCAGAGTAATAACACGTCCACATAAACGTCTAACCTCAAACCCTCCCCCTCATAATCAAATCCACTATTGAGATGATGTCACCATCCAAAACACTGCCAGGAGGTGAAGTGTTTGACAAATAAAAACTCAGAATGTAATGGTGGCAATACATGCACTCATTTTTAAATGTAATCAGCTCGATCAGCTCACTATGGCTGCACTAAAGACTGGATGTTACTGGCTGGAACAGATCAAGGACTGGCTGTTTTATTTGCCCATTTTAAAAAGAAACAGTTAACCTCCCTTTTAAGAACAAGCTGCCCTCTATTCGCTTTCCCGACAAATAACACTATGGGCAGCAGGCTGGGCAAAGAGGCACAAAGTGTGTATCTGAGTGTGTGTTTGCACTAATTGCTCCCATTCTGTCTGTGTGATCAGCTCATTTTCTCTCAGCTGGACCCTCTAGAGAGCAAGAACAGAGAGCCAGTCAGTTTGGATGGCAGACAACACGTTCATTGAGAAAAGGCACACAGTACTCAAGACTGAGCTGGAGGTTCATATTCTTTTCAGGAGAGGAAACTCCAGCAAAGTTTCACTGGCCAGTTGGCTGTGTGGATCTCTCACTTTTCTAAGTGTACCAGATGCCTAGAAACCTTTCTGACTTTCTGAGTGTGTGCTGTGATGGATGTTTAAAGCCACTTACCACCAAATAAACATGAACTCTTGTTATTTGGTGGTGGCCAGATGTTAAGTTGTTTCATTATGAAATTGAATAGTTTCGGGCTTGAACTTATAAACAGAGTGATTCTAAGGGCATTTCAAAAAGGGAAGTTAATTAACAACAAAAACTGGGCAAGAGCTAAACATATATGAAGCCTGAAGATTTGAAAGTGTGGGTTGTTTTAAGCTGGCAGGTCCAATTCAGTAGAATTGCACAACATTTTCACAGTTGCACCCTCAGTTTTGTCAGTTTGTATCCCTTTCATGCAAAAAAGGTAAGAGAAGCCTTAAATGCATTCAGTTTAACATGTAAGTGAGTTTCTGACAGACCTGACTGATTACAGGCTGCATTTGTCTCATGCTTGCTAATTAGTTTTGTCACTGATAAACGTTCACACTTTTAAATTTAACATTCAGATCAAGACTGAAATAACCTCAGCATTAGACACTTCTGTGTCTGTGTGTCACACACAGACGCATGTGACACCGTTTCATTATCACTTTAACCCCTGCCTGAATCCATAAAAAGCACATTTCATGACTCACTCATTATTTGTTAGATTGAGCTTCTAACTCTATTTATAGCTATTTTGCTCCTAATTCCTCTCTTACGCACCAACATTCACACATTAGACCAGACATTAATTAACACACTTTGAGAGTGCCATGCTGTGCCTTTCCCACCAGAGTGATGCCCACAGACAGTCAGAGGTACTTCACGTTCAAAGGCTCCAGAAGATAAATTAACAGCAGCAAATCCCGCCAAACATCTATGTTCAGATATAAACTTGTCCTGCTGTAGCATGGTTCTCACACTCCAACAAGCCGTTTTGATAGAGAGACTTAGGACTTTGACGTTTCAAAGAACTGGATCCAAATTCCCCCTTATAAATCTAAAGCAGCTTTCTGCTGATTAACATTCCGTGTTGGGCAGGGTAGAGAGCAAAATCATGACGCAGAACGGAGTGAGTCAAAAAGGGGGAAAAACAAGGGTTTTGGGGGGTTGGTGGACGGATTATGATTAGGACTGGAGGTTCACTCACTCTTTCAATCACTCCTTTCCTCCTTTCTCCTACTCTCCCAAACTAAATCTTTGGACTGGGTCCCACAGTAGAGTGGAAAAGAAGCTCAGGAAAGGAAAGGCAAACCACTTTCTGGGCAGCCACGGATTTTTGTTCACTCACACAGACATACAAGTGTGTTCTACAGTACTGTATGTTTGTGTGTGCTGCAATGTGTGGCCCGTACTTGCATCAACTACAGACAATGGTACCACAACTTAAAAATGCTCCGGTTTGAGGAAAAGCCAAACATGCAAAAATGTACTTAAAGTCAGTGTAAAGGAGATTTCTTTCAAAATACATTAAATATGATGGAAAATAGTTGCTGAAAACGTGAAAAGACTTGAACGATATATTACTGAAATGTGGAGTTAGAGGTTAAAACAGTTTTTCACCAGTTTTCAATCCAGGATTTTTTGGGCGGTCCTAAAGGGTGGCTCGATGACACACTGAGGCCACCCTGAGCATACCCCTGCACCCCGAGATAGAGATGAATTCATCTCACTCAGAGTGTTTCAAAGTTAGTCATGTCATTTTCTGAACTCATCTGACACGTTTCAGTCGCTTCAAAATTGCCACTCTCACGAGTGGGCGTGGCTTCAGCGCCTCTAGCCGACAAGCCTCCACAGTCCTGAACTGAGAATACTGCTCATTTTTACCCGATTTTGACACCTAATTTCATAAACTTGTCGATATTTGTAATCATTCAAATTTGACTGGGTGATTAATAACACTTTCTTCTGTGGTCTGACAAACTCAGAACACATTTATTCTTACTTTACACAGACTTCAAGTAAATGTGAAAGTCTCACAAATTTAACTTACTTGAGTAAATATGCAAAGTTACTTTCCATTACTGACTACAAACATTTTAGTTTAAATGATTAAAACCTGCAGTGCCGGTTCATTAAACAAGGGAGGCTACTTCTATTGACTGAAAAAATATTTAAAGAGCGTTGTTGCATTAACCTCCTTACTACTAGCACGCTCTTATTAAGCTTGCATTAAGAAAGAACAGCCACCCACAGGCTCATCCTACCCCATTATAACACACCATGGATAAGAGAAAGTGGATGAGTATGCATTATTTGATGGGCGTCACAATTTAGCAGCATTTTACAGCAGCGGACAGAGCTTTGTTAAAAAGGCCCACGGTTCTTTAGTCTGCAGTAATGAGGAGGGCTGGTCCATTCACATCTGCCTCTCTCTACTGCTGTCCATGCCATTGTTGACAACAACTGTCCCCACTGTGACAGACAGAAGAGAGGTGAGAGTTCGATGCTGGGAGGGGATGCATATCATAACACTGGGTGGTTAGAGTGGACAGAGCACCTAACACAATTAGTCAGGAAATCAATGCCACTGTTAGAACATGTGTAAGAGTGACGTACTGGCCATAAATCAGTGGACCACCCAACCTCAGACACACATGATGACATTCTGATGAATGTGCCCTGTGCAGTCTGACCACATGCATGTATTCAACACAATCAAATAATGGTATGTGCCATAGAGGTGTCATCAAAAGCACAAATCATGTGGCCGTTTATCAGTCTTGCAGATGACAACAGAGCTCAGCTAGAAGCTCTAAATATTCTGTGCGTTTGTGTGACCTGGGTGTGATAGGGACCTGCAGGGCATGTCAGGGTGTCCACCTCTTTAGCAGCAGGCAGTAAACTACCTTAAACCAGACCAGTCACCTCATTCAACCAGCTATATGACCCAGCTGACATCCTAAGGGGGTTTACAGCTCACCCTCTGACCCTCACACACACCCTGTACACACCCCTCACACACACACACACACACACACACTGAACACAGAGGGAGTGTCCACACCTCAAAAGGAGCCAGCTAAAAAGGACTATCCTCTTATGCAGTTATGGCACCTTCTGACCACGAATCTTCACACACACAAAGCATTTACATCCACACAAAGTCACACACTCACACTTATGCCACCCCATCCATGAGCAAATAAGTGCCCATGTGTTGGTCAGCACTATGGGACACACTAAAAGTTAAACAAAGCCTTATTGTGTCGACGTCATCATTACAGACATTTATATGGGTGTCCGGAAACCCAGAAGATGTTTGATGGACAATATTGTATATTTGTCCACATTTTCTGTTTTTCTTCAAAAAAAAAAAATAATAATAATAATTTCATTATAGGTTATTATAAATAAATAACCTATAATGAAACAATCTAAGAAGAGTAGATCAGTCTTTGGTTGAACCTTTAATGGAGTAGACATTCTGTCTGCATTACATAGCATACATGCTTCCAGTGAAAGGATGTTCAACTGAGGGTTAAGGAAACATCTATATTGTCTCTCTGTGTTTGGACTGATAAAATTATCACTCTTTCCACTTCCTATGGAAAAAGATGATTGTGCTTATGTGACCATTTCTGAACTTGACTACACACTTTGTGCCAGAAAAGGGAGCTAACTAGCGATAAAATGAATTACTGAAATGAGAAATAAAAAGAAGAAGAACTAACACTTGACACATCAGGGCCAAGTGCCAATTATGAGTGCACTCAGGTTTTTTTTTTTTTTTGGATGGCTCAGGATATAAAAATAAGGAATGAAGTTCCAGTTGTTGCTGCCTCAATGCACACATAATCAACGTCTAAGTATGGACACATTATGTTCAGTTTCAAAGTTCAAGAGGCGAGTCTTTTATAGCTCTACCCATCATCCTGAGTCATCACTACTGTAACGTTATTGTCATTCAAACACAAAGCTAACAGTGTAACAACTCCAATGCAAACATCTCACATACCAAGTGTGATATTTGTTTGCTGCTTCTTCTCTGCGGGGGGCACCTGCTCACACATTCCTCAGCCCAAACATGGCAGCAACACAAACAAAATTGTGGGAGGTGAGTGTGTGTGTGCATATGTACAAGGGGTGGTGTTTGTTGCCGTGCGTGTTCCCAGCTGTTGCCTTTGCAGGTGCTGCAGAAGAGCTTGACTCAGTGTGTGTCATTGAAATACTTTATAAGGTCATCTTAAACAACTTCAGACAGGTTTAATCCGCGTAGTCTGTTTTAATGTGTCTGCCTGTGTGTTGTTGTGCCTCTCGATGTGTGCATATGTATGAGTGTGAGTGTGTGTGTGTTATGCAGGTCATAAGAGACTACTGTTCCATGGGTCTCTGTGGACCACCCACTGAAGCCCTCTCTTCTAAGCAGCAGATGGAAAAAGAAAGACAAGGATCGCAGATGAGAGGAGATATCACCTCAAGAGAGACTGTTGTCTCTCTCAATATCCTCCATATTTCTTCCAACTATAAAACCAAAGCACTTTAACAAACAGAGCACTTTAAGAAGCGCAAGCAATGTCAAAGCCAAAGGCCATTTGCCTTTTAACTGCTTAGGAAGCTTGGTAATTCTCATGAGCATGCATGTGTGTGTGTGTGTATGTTAATGCACTTCTTCCTGAGTATCACAGAAGACCCGGTCAATTCGCTTCAACTGAGGTTCCCACAATGCTTCCCAAGCCACAATGGCTAAATAATAGCTCACAGACTTTAAGCCTTTCCTAATACACCAACACACAAACTCACACCCTGGCACACTCACATATGAATTTTAGACTGGCCACATTGTATATTACCAACTACGCCCTTTACAAAAATTAATAAAACCTAGCTTGGCAGAAAAAAAATCGATAAATCAGGGACAACACACATTTTTTGAGTGAGACTGTATTACAATGTGAACAGAATTGGGGGAATCAGAGACTCTGGAAAAGTTTCCACATTGTTGTATACGGTCAACTCACTCAGACTAATATGTGCTGAGTGTCAGGCTCTAACCACCATGGGCATTGTTAGTAAATCATGACTAGTGAGAGGTGCTAGCCACATCCTGACCACACACACTAAAACACACAAACCCCTCTACCCTTCCCAGAGAGGCGAGACTGCCAAGCAGACACCCTTTAAAAGGAGTGGGTGTGCATGGGTGTGTGAGTGTTTTAGAGGAATGTTTGTGTGCAACAGATTGGGGGAGAGGACTATTCTTGCACATGCTCACATAACTCCTGTGAAAACAGAGGACTGAGTGACAAATCTGTTTTCATTCTCCTTTTCCCACTGTAGGGTCTGTCTGGGTGTAATGGTGATGGCTGAGCATGTGTGCGGGCCCTGCTGATCTCCATCAACCACCCCCGTCTTGCATATATACCATGTCTGACGGGTTTTCACATGACAAAATCTCTTTTTTCTGCCCAATCATTTGCCTTTTTAAAATCGTTGCTTCAACTTTTAGTTCATGTACTTCCTGTCCCATTCTAATATAAACAGCAGCCCCTGCTTTGCCCGCTCGGGAAACCCCATGACCACAAATGGCTAGACAGACAGAAGGAGAGGCTCGTGGGATATTTCATTCAACTCTTTGCCAAGTGTTCAGAGTTGGGTTTTGGACTACCCAAAGCCTTAAGCTAGGAACACACACACACACACACACACACTGTTTTCCCTACCCTAAGACAACTCCCATTCTCCAGTTTCAGTCCGCGAAGTCTCAGAAGGGATTACAAAAACTGCAGGGTGATAATTAGCTATGTTTTACCTTTTGCCTCTTGAGAGAAACATGGGAAGAAAATAACACACACCATAATAAGGATGGGAAGGATCTGGGGAGAGCTTGTGAAAAAAGGCAATTCTGCATGAGGACAGTGATGGTATTCAAGTAGCAAATGGGTAAAAAAGAAGACCTTAATTGTCCTGCCGAAAGCCAGAGTGAAAAATTTGATACCCAGAGATTACCGTGCATTTTTTTAAATCAAACTTCAGCCTCCTGATGTGTGTGTGTGTGGATTTAATGATGCCTTCCCCAGCCGTTGTCTCTGTGCTACAAGTTACCGGAAGCTTGAATACAACAGTAGCCCTGTGCGGGAAGTCTCTGGCTGACCCTCAGCAAGAGAAGAACTGGCAGGATGCACAAAAAGAGACGACTGCTGGGAGGGACGAAAGGAAAGGGGAAAAGCTAAAGAAGGAAAGAGAAGAGGGAAATAAAGGAAAGAGGAAGATAGCAGACGGAGGGGAGGCGAGTTTTTCACTGATTCAATTTTCAGACTGCGGTGACACTCAAACCAGCTTGCAGACATGGACGCACTCATAGGCGACAAACATAGCACAGAATGGAGAGCCAGAGAGTGTTAGATGGAGAATTGCATGCAGAAACGCACAAGCCAGGGCATGAATAGTACTTGACCTCATTGTGCTAGCCAGCTAAATGCTGACCTCACCACTCTCTTGCTACCAACATGAGTCGGTCAGAGGGTAATTACAGCCTTCAGTGCAGGAGTGCACTCGAGCCAGGGACCACTAGGCAGGTTCATCTCCTGCTCTGTTTTTTTTTTCTTTCTCTGTGCTTGTCACTGTCTCTCCATACTGCCATTCATCCTCTCTGCCTTTGTTTTTCCAGTTTGCTCTGCTCCCTGTGTGTATCTATCAGCACATAGCCAGGTAGATACATTAGACCTATTTTCAGCACCTACAAGAGTCTTAATCGCCACATGTTCAACCATTTTAAAGCACATTAATAACACTTCTCCCCTCTCCTCTTCTGGCCAAGTTGTTAACTTAACAGCACAGTGTGCCACACCTTGTAAAGGTCCATAATGTTTAAAGTAAAACTGTTTTGAAATGTATCTCTTTTCTATTCATCTGTGGTTAAGAATTCATATTTAAGTGCATGCACAGAGTCAGACAAACATCTGTCTTTCACTCATTCACTCATGCACACACACATACAAAATACTATGCTATTGGTTTCCTCGTGCTCCCCTCTGCAGAAGACGATGATGGTATTTCAAGGCTCGTGTGCGGAACACAGGGAGCAACAAAAGAGTGGAACGAAGAATGAAAGGAAGCAGGGGAGCAGAGAGAGAGAGAGAGAGATGGACCTCTTGGGAGGTTTCGGGTCAGGACAAGAAGAGGGGCCTCCACTAAAGTTTGTCTCTCCCAGCATGGGGCTGGATATGATAGCCACCCATCCAGATACGATGGATGTCGAGTATCTGTTTTCCTTTTCCTCTTTTCTCTCTCACACACAGCAGATATCACACAGGCATCCTAATGAGGTTAAGAAGCACTAGTTCTCACACTTTCATTCAGGGAAAAAGACCACCACAAGCTGATAATGCAAATTCCTTGCCGTCTTTGTCTGTCTTTTTGCTACTTATCAGTCTGTGTCTCTATCTCAAGTGATTCTTGATTTTCTTTGTGTGTGTGTGTACATGCAAGTGCTGTTTTGCGTGTGTTATCTTTGTCTATTTAGACACCAAGATAGAGCCACAATGTTATCAGAGTCAGAAAGACGCATCAAGACATCTCCTGCCTTTGCTTTCACATGTGGGGTTGCCTCTCTACATACTTCCTTTGTTTTCTGACATCAGATTGTCTGTGCTTTGGATCCTGTCTGCAGACCTCATGACAAAACAAATCCCTTTGGCTGAAAAAGCATAACAAAACAATACAACTTTGCCAAAATGTGTTTATGAAACCACCTCGATGAGTAAAAGCTGCTAATACGCCACAGTTTGGCTGGGGTTCAGCTGGCCAGCTGGGTGGGTTTTGCAGTATTTATGACTTGCTGACCCTCAGGCTGACTCCGTCCCTCCCTCCCCCTCGCCCTCCTTTAAACTCCTGACACATCTGCCCCCTTCAACCCCATCATGCAGACACACACCCCTTCTTAGCACCTGACTGGGCTGCTGAAAGCCTTCTTCCTTTCAGGGACTTCGCTGTGCTTCTAAAGCACACTATTAATAAAAAAAAGCATACAATTGTTGGTGCTTTTGCTTAATGGAAGAAAGGTGTGTTGACCTCTTCAGCTCCACTACTTCCTCCTTCTTGACCTCTGTCAGAGTAAATGCCTGGCTCGGTCTTACATTATATATTTAACTACTGTCAAGGCTGTCTTTGAGAGTGCCTTTACAACCCTTTTTAACAGAAGCACCATAAGGCCAGGGCATAGACACGCAGACACACATATATACAGTATGTGCACTGTATGGACTGTTACCTAACGTGAAACACATGGATAATAATGAGAATGCTTGTTCAATAGAGCCGAAATTAGTCACACTTGAGTCTACAGGCCACGTGAGTGGAACAAATCCTAACATGTTTAATAATCCCAATGGGTTTACATAGAGTTAAACAGAATCAGGTTTAAGAGCTGATGAACATGTTGGCATTGAGACTGTTTTTAGAGGCTGTATTTTGCTCTTTGAGGTGGAGGGGAAGGAAAGTCTATTTTATATTCATGCAGTATATTAACAGACACAAGGCACACTGCAAATTTAGTAAGGTTAAGATAAGGAGAACAATGTGCACCCATCTCTGACACAAGTTGAACCAAAGAAAAGTTATTTCTTCCAAACACCCTCGAACAAAGCTTTCTTTCATCAGGGTGAAGTTCCACCACAAATTCCCTCTTCTATCTTCTCCCTCCACTCTTCTAATGCGCAATAGGAAGATTATCAGTGTTGGAGAGGAAACTTGGCCACCATTACTGGAGTGTATTATGTCCAGCACTGTCTGCGACCCTGCAGGGACACACAGATGGCCAACACAACACAGACAGTGACAGAGTCAGAGAGAGGGAAGCCAACACAAAGCGAGACATCAGATGCAGCTGAACAGAGAGATCCCCCTAATTCGCCGAAGACAGTCAAATACAGAGTTCAACACATACTTACGTGGCCATCGGCCCACACATGTACATAGTTATACACAGATGTAACCCAAATTAGTGGGAACAACACCCAAAGAGACATATCCTGTACAGGCACACAGTAACGTAAACAAAGCACCAGGTCAAAGTTTTCTTATCGCACCAGCCTTACGCCTGGGCAGCCACACAAACACAACATACCCAAACCCTCAAACCCAAACACACTCCTCAGCATTTTCAAAGGAAACACATAGACATGGTGATTATGTGCAATATGGAGCCTCTTAAGTTTGCAGCGGAAATACAGGCCAACGTGATGACTGTTCCAGCTTGGTCTATGTCCCGTAAACATTATCTCAACCTTTACATGTTCATGCACACCTAAATGACAAGTGTGTGTTGGGGAGTCACACCTCCATTTCACAAAAAGTTTTGTTACTAACTCTCCCTAATAATACACATCTTTTGTTGGTTACCTCTGGGATCCCAACTGTTTATTTTGGTTCAAGAAGAAATCCACATGTGGTGGATGTGCAGTGCAGATCTTATCAACAGAAAGAGACTAAAGGCTGCAGCCAAGGGTGTCCTGTCTTGACAGAGTCTGTTTTCCTGTGCCCACATGTGTTCTCCATATGGCCCTGCTCTAAATGTGCCCCTTCCCTCCACTAACCACGAGGGAATTCCAGCAAGCCGTACTGTACATTGTTTTGGTCTAAATATGCTGTGTGCGCCACTGTGGCTCTTTTAATCACCACATGTCTAACTGGGTGACCTTGACCCGACAGGTGATGGAAAAGCAAAGGTTTTGGAAAATAAAATTGATATGTAAACTACGTTTTTGCGAAGTGGGAAGTAGAGTGAGGACGTGCTGGAAAATAGGATAGATGAACAGACAAAGTTCCACAGGTAAGCCAGAGATTGAAATCAATGTGGGTTCAAAACAACATAGTAAAACAGAGAGTCAAAAAGAAGTTGGAGGCTGGTGTGGTGTTTTAGAGGTTTGGTAGATGACCAGGTTTGATAGAGCGTAACAAGAAAAACACACTCAAATCAGAGTGACTTTAAATGACTTCAACCCACAGCGGTTTGGCTGTCAACACAACCTGGGGGAAGGGCAATGTAGTCTGTGATGAGGGCAGAAAGGGATTCAAACAAGCCGCTGAGCCTTGATGTTTATGAATGTGCTGTTGCTGATGATGCTGCAGGCTCGACGCACAAACAAACACATTCCAGTGTCTGACGGAGAGAGGCGAGACAGTTGAGAGAGGCGGATGGTAAGAGAGTGAGGAGGGCGAAGAAAGTAAGAGAGAATTAACCCCTATTCATAGTAGCAATAAAAACTTATGGAAGCATACGGCATCAATTCCTGTCAGTGGAAGATTTCAAGAAAGTGAGAAAGAGCAAAAACCCACTCTTCACTGTGCTTTCATTACCAAAGACAGCTGCATGTCCTTTTCGTTCAGTCAAACAGGACTAGAGACCCCAAGTCTCTCACTCTATGATTGGATGATGCTTTGGCTAGCAGTAACTCACTCAGTCATCCCTCAATCAACTCTGCTAACAGAAAAGGCAAATCGAGGCCAACACACACGCACAGTGCCTCTCAATAGCACAGATAGGATCAGTGTCAGAGGAGACAGAGTTGGGAGAAACAGCCAGACTTCAAAGGCAAAAACATTCAGAAGTAAATGTCAAAGGCTGCACTGGCCTACTTATGACTGTAGGGCAAGATACCACACACACGTACACACATGCACACACCCCAGTTAACCTGTCATGATGGGCACTTTGCCTACTGAACCTGGCACATTCATCAACAAGTTTGTCATAAAAGCTGATCTTACTTTTCCATTCTCCTTCTTGTTCTCTCTCTCTCTCTCTCTCCCAAATTCTCCTTCTGGAAAATTGGCGGACTGTTTGGGGTGTTGCAGAAACTGTTTCCAAACATCATGCAAGCTGTAAACTATTGCTCAACCTGTAAAATATGGTGTGTGAGGCTGGTGCTGATTGCACAGTGTAAACTGCAGGTATATGAAGTATTGCAGTAAGTCCTATGGATATATTTGTATTTTATGGATTTTTAGCTCTAAACTAAAGGGCACTGAATAGTAAAGAAGCAGTACTGGGATCCCCACAAAGAGTGTCTTTATCCACTGATACAATGTTTGCTCACTCCACCCTGTGCACACTCATAACCATAGTAGTCATTCAAGTCAGGAGAAGCATCACCTTCTCAGTCTGTTTCTCCCTAGTGTGTCTTTGTTAAAGTGTGTGCACAAAGTGCAGTGCATAGAGGTGTTTTCCAATCTATGGAATTTGAAAATGTGTTATAATTACAGTAACACACTAGGGTATTGCATATGTACATATGTACATAAGGTTGAAAAAGAGAAAGGTGGCCGAAGGAGGAGGAAGCCATGTGTACAACAGTGTGTCTACAGACGAGTGTGTTTACTTTTCCAGTGCAATATATCTGAGCTTCGCCGGTCAGGCTCCACACACTGCTGCTCTGACTCCGCAGGACAAAGAGGTCACTGAAAGCATCACAAAAAGCTCCCTCTTTCAGTCCGTTTACAAAAACAACAGTTTAGACTTGAAAGAAAAAAACACTTTCCTAGTTGGCTGAAGAACATCCAAAAGAGGCCATGGCCTTTTTTTTTCAGTGATCGCAGCCCTTCCTTTGGCACGCGTACGCTGGAGCAATGCTGCATATACACACAAACTCTTCCTCAGCTGCAGAGATTTGGCTCCGGCCAATCTGGCTACATAGATCCCAATCAGTGAGGATATGTGGGATTGCAGCTTCATCTCTTCCTCAAATGCGTTCTCTCCCTCCAAATCCAGCCAAGTCAGTATGACTCCAACAGATTTCACCAGAGAGCACAGCAAGGGGTTATTATATGCAATCCCTGGTCAGACAAATCTGTTTCTACTTAAATTACACACTCACTGATCCCCCTCCATGCTCTCTCTCCTCACTCACTCCCATACCCCTGTCTTCCCATATGATCTGTTTGTGTGTAATTAAATATTACACACAAATCACCCACAAAACGGTTCTGTATCGACTACAGTAACTGGCCTCAGTTAGAGAAAGTGACGCATGCCAGCTAATGCCTATTAGCAATTAGAACTGTGATGGTTGGCATTGATTTTTCGGGGCGAACGAGCAGGAAAACTGATGATTTTAGTAGGGTTTTGTGGTTTGACAGAGACTGTGAGATCAGTACAAATGTTTAAAAGCAAGGCGGAACAGATCTGCATCGCCACAGAAACAACACAGAGGAGAGTAGTGTATATGTCTTTTTCTTTGCAAACCATATACTGTAACATTTAATCAAACCATCTCTGTGTTAATAACTGAGAGAGAGGGTGGTGTAGCTGTAACAGGGATAGTCTTTTAGTAGCAATGACGGATTTTTCTCAATGACTGTTTATGTCTGGGGTGAGTACAATAAGAGACTCCCTTTTTACTGTAACAGTAGCTCATTATGCACATGGTCTTTTTTTTTTTTTTTTTTTTGCATTTTAAGGCCACTTTACAGCACAGTGTATTTTGCATTGAGCACCACACTTTGTCAGGTCAGATTTTGAGAAGGACAATCCTAGAAAATGTCTGCTTTTCTCTATGTAATTAGGTATATTTAATTTCTAAGTTTTAGCAACAACTTGCACAAGACAAGCTGGTGCTATTTCCACTCCAATTTTATGAGAAGATCAGCCACTCTTGACTTGTCTAGCAGCATGTCAGTCAGTGGGAGAAAAGAAATGTGAGCTGCAGGAGCTAAAAGGTAAATGAGGAAAGGCCTTGATACTCACGTCCTCACAATCTAGGCAGTAAAGTTAGATAGCATTTTCACACACATTCAGCCCAGTGTTGAATCACTTTTGATTAAGTTGCCATCCTAACACTTCTTTCTGTTGCTATAGCTACTGATTAGGTGGGCAAGAAGAAAGAAAAAAAAAAGACTCTGGTAACTTGTGGCAACCAAGGCCAATGTGATGCAAAGGAGCATGAGCTATGATTGGACTCTGCAGTATTTTCTGTCAGTCAAACTAAAAACAAAGTTTGCTCTTCAGCCCCGGTCCAAGGTTTCAAAATCTGTTCTTCCATCATACAAGGACTTTCTCCAAGGTTGCATGAACACCAACAAGTGTAAAACCTTTCCAGGCTCACTGTGTATCTGTGCATATTTTAGTCAATTTCTCTTTTCCACCTTAACTGTCCAGGAAACAATCTTTTTTTTTTTTATAAAAAGCAATTAAATGTCTATGAGAGACATAAATGAGTCCAGTCCACTGTATCACCACCACAGGCCACATCCACAGGCTTCATGGCAAAAATGGCAACATTTTCTCCAGGTCTTAATTTTTGCATGTTTTTCTATTAAAAACACTTGCTCACACTAGACGACCACTGGCCTTTAACTTCTAACCCACGACACTCAGGTTTCAGCATTATAATGACAAAGCCAGACTCCAACACAGGTGCATGTGGCAGTGCTGTCTCTAAGCCAGACTTCACACGACAATGATGTGTTGCATGGTGGTTCTGTTCAACAAAACCATTGCTAGCATCCAGCCGATGCACGAGGCCTGCCTGGTACAAGATTCCAGCCATCTTCCAGCCAGTCCTCCTGCTTCCCTCATTAGCTACTCCGGCTGCAACCCCAGACCCAACGTGCAGGACAGATTCCCTCGAGAACCACAGCCAGGACTCTGTGGTGACACACTGGCTGCACATTTTCCAATTTAAACAAGCCAAAAAAGCTCAATACCGATCTGAACCCTCCTGTTCTCTCTGGATAGAATAAAGATCCAATCACTGCTCTCCAAGAATGTGATTAGAAAGAATACATTATGGTGCAAAAGGCACGAATGCTTTCAAGTTTGCTGACACTATTTCTGTGTCTATATTTGTGTCTGTTGGCCTTTTTCCCTTGAGTATCTGAATTCCCCATCTTTTTTTCACTTCCTCTTTATCAGTGCTTTACTGTAAACAGCGTTAAGAAGCATGACTCATGCTTTAATGTCATA
Source organism: Argyrosomus regius (assembly GCA_946959425.1). Lineage (NCBI taxonomy): Eukaryota > Metazoa > Chordata > Actinopteri > Sciaenidae > Argyrosomus > Argyrosomus regius. Next base: position 18,093,891 of record OX336886.1, read on the forward strand.
GGAGGAGCATAGCTCAAAATCAAAGTAATGACTGTGAAGTTTCAACAAAGACAGAGGAGTGAGTAAAGCCAGGCTAGACACAGGGGAGTATACAGTCTTTTGTGATGGTCATTTGACTTTAATAGTTATTAATGTCAAACTAAATGACCGGCATCGAAAGATGTGAAATCAACAGGCGGTTTCTGAATCCGTGTCATTGGTTTTATAATAGCCTCACAACTCATTTGCGGTGTGATAACTATGGAAGCATTACTCATTGTTTTCCAAGAATAGTCTATACCCACACAGGCACATTTGAGCACCCATAGATGAGATGAGCACATTCAATCACATGTGCACACCAGCACTCTAATGGGTCAGTGTTTTTACAGCTGGGATCAGACAAGAAGCCAGTGCAAACAGTGACATGGACCGTCATTGTGGTGTGTGTGTGTGTGTGTGTGTGTGTGTGTGTGTGTGTGTTTGAACAGAACAGAACAGAAACTGTAGTGTTTTGTGAAGGATTAGCCCTTATTATCTACTAAAGCTATATGACTTATGGTCTTAACTCTATACACACACTGACCTGCTAACAATGTTCAAAAGGGTAACCTACATTCATTGTACAGTTATTCAGGCCGTTAATGCCTGGGCAAATTTTCAGCATGCCTAACGCGCATGCACCACACAAAGATGAACTTAAATCAATTTCACCATAATATTAATGTCCTGATATGTTTCCCAAAACTGTATTTGATCCGTTTCCAGATTTGTGGAGCAGGGAGTGTATTTTGAGAGTGCTGGTTTCCCCATCTGCGTGACCACAGTGCTGGGCCGCTCTCCCTGCATCTTTCTGCCCGCTGTTCCCACGCCTCTTTCTGGGCTAAATACATATTTAGGGAAATACTGAGCAGCAAATCATATGCCCTGCTCTCTCAGTGCACCCAAAACCCATTACTCACAGCCTTTTTTACTACCTTTATAGAGCTGGAGCAGAGAAACTGAACTTTTTGTTAGTACTGGACCAAATCAAAGTTTATTTATCCAGGTAAATCACGTTCTCATGCATGAATGCTCTCTTTCAGATAGTCCCTGCTTCAGATCCATATACAGTTAGATTCAAGCCATAGAGCAGCCGTTTACAACCACAGTCTTCCACTGCAAAGCTTCAATGGAGCTGTTGAGAGTTAACTGCCTTTCTCAAGGCTGTGCCACTAGTTTGCATAATATCTAACTATTGGGTTCCTGCCTCAACAACTAACTTGGAAAACACAGACACAAAAAAGTCTGAGAACATTGCAAAGGTTCCCACAAAACCTCAAATGGGGCTTCACTTGGAAAACAGTTCTGCCAACCGGACCAGAGTTTAACAGACATCTTTGTGCCAGTCATAAAGATCAATGGTTTCATAACCACTTCCACTGTCCATTAGTAAAACTACTACTCTGCACTTTAAAATGCCCCACAGTACTATCAATACAAATTAAACCAGGAAGAGCCTGCTTGTGCTATTTCCTTATGTGGAGAAATGAATGACGAATGGATTCTTCTGTATAGCGGCACTGTGTAGTAGATTCAACCAGCGCTCTGGAGCCATTTGAACACATGCAAAGGAGACTAAATAGGTTTCAGGATATGTGTGTGTCTGTGTGTGCTCAAATGTGCTCGTGCGAGTGTGTGCATGAGTAATGAATAAGATCCTGGCACATCACAACCGGGTTCCTCTAATGCACTCCCTGTAGACCAGAAGAAATAAACAGATAAAGACGAAGTGAACGTGAACGCACTGGCAAAGAAAAAAAGAGGGAGCCAAGAGTGAGAGTGAGCAAGAGAGGGCAGGAGGAGAGGAGGGAGGGAGTTTTCAGAATTGTTATTGGAGCCGTAGAAGTCATTTCTGACTTAAAGAGTTCCAGATGTGGGCCAGCCCCTGAGAAAGAGAAAGAGGCAGAGAGACGGAGAGAAATCAAGAGGGAAGGAGGAGATTTATCAGACTGCGCCCTTCCATATGATCACACACACTCCTTTTCTGAGGCTGTCTGGTTTGGAGCAGAAAGTGGATCTTTGCTTTTTGTGTATGGTTGTGTTGTCTTCAGCAGCAGAGGGGTTGTGAGCTGAAAGCAAGGTTTAGGGTGTGGGGTGTCAGGTGGTAAGGTGGTAGAGGGGTATGTGGCTTGTACAGCCCGGTCCTGGGCCTATAAAAAGCTAGGGTGGTCAGAATAATGGTCTGTTGTTATTACATGCACACACACACACACACACTGGTCTTTCTCAAAACCAATGACTGAACTCACCAAAATAGGCCGGTCAAAACCCAACCAAAAGACATCTGGTTAAATACTGGGACAAAAGCTGCTCTTTAACTTATTTTGAAATGAAATAGCTCTAAGCATATGGTCCAATAACAGGCAAGTCCAGTGCACTGCACTCTATTGTTTTTCCAAGCCTAAATGTAGTGCACATTATGATGAAACCAGTGGAAGCTGCACAGAATATGAAATGAGTGTGTGCATGCATGTGTGCAAGTACTCTGTGCTACTTGCTGACTGATCTCAGACCTTTAGGAGGTTGGCAGCATCAACAACATCTTCTTCACATGCATACAGAAGTGCTCCTGCATGATAACGTCTTAACTCAAATCAGCAGTGAGCCTGCAGCCCTGTAATACGGGCCATCTCCAGTAATTTTCTCTCTACCCCTCACTCTTGTACTGTGTATGTACATGGATGTGTATGCCCAGCTTCCCCAGCATTTGTTTTCACTCCCTCTGAGTTGGGCTAAGCTGCATGATCACACAACAAAAGGCTATTGTCCTGCAGTAAAAAGCTCTGCTCCAGGGATCTGGTAGTAGGCCACAAACAAAGGCTGGTAACATTGTCCCAACACTGGCTCATGAATCAACTCAACACTGGGCTGCCAAAACAGCCACGCTACGAGTCTACTAGGGTTTGACAAAGAGGGAAGAGAAGGAGAGTTGATTGAGGAGGGATGTAAGGGTGGAGGAGACAAATGGAAAGGGAGCAGGATGCACAGCTGGAACTGAACGAGAGAGGAGGGAGTGATGTAAGATATGTGAAGATTGTGGTGGGTGAAAGGGATTTTATCCAACAAGAGGAGAAGAGGAGAGCAAGATGAGGAAATGGAAGAAGGGGAGGATTTGAAGGGAGTGCAGCCAACACAGCGGGAGGATGAGAGGTGAAGTCAGCATAAACAGAGAGCTGTGTCAACAGACAAGCCTCCTGCCTGTGCTCCAAAGGCTCTCTGCACCCCAAATCACAACAGCAGAACAGAAGTGACATGTGAGGATTCAATCTTGCAACTGACCAAAGCCAGTGTAGTGGCTTAAATCTAATTCGGCTGTTCAACACACGTGTACGCCTCTGGTCAGAGAGAAAATACTTTCTTTGTTCGTATCAGATCACCCCTGCACTGTTATTTTCCTATTCTGACATGTCAAATTAGCAACAGATCCATCAAATGTTCAGGCACAAAGAGCTGCTATTGTATCCAGCAGCATGCCACAGGTCCCCTTTTCCACCATGTGAGGGAGTGGAAAGTGTTGACCAGCACTCTGAGAGGAGAGTGTGTGACAAGGAAAAAAAAAGTTTGGGGTGAATTTGACATCCATCACCACCCAGCAAAACATACACTGAAAGCACCACTTTGCACCACTTAACCACAGAACAATCGACATTTTAGTTGATTTAAGTGCACTGGAAAAAAAAAAAAAAAATTAAATGTATTTACCATTGGCGTTCTTCCCGCAGATCAGGTGTTCATAGTGCTGCAGGACTCCCCACAGCTCCGCGTCATTATTCACCACCCCCTCCAGGGCCTCTGCACTCACGGGGGCGCATGCTGACCCTGAATCTGGCCCTGATTGACCCCTCTCGGCCATCAGCACCCGGGCTCCAATCTCCTCCACCAGAGCTTCCATGCATGCGGTCAAGCATATGGCTGCATATTCGTGGATGCGCACGGAGATGCGGGTGTCCACCATCCAGCGGAAGAAGCGCCCCACAGAGAAGGAGAGGCCGCAGCGGGATGACTTGCCCTTCCTGAGCAGCTCCCCGGCGCTCATGCTATACATGGAGATAGCTTTGACCGTTGCAGAGACGCAGTGGTCAGCCAGGGCCCAGCTGAGCACCAGTCTCATGGCGCTTTGCACCTCGAAGCGTGTGCAGCGGCAGTGCATGACGCTGAGCCGCTGAGCCTCCCTGGAGATGCGGATCAGAGCCCTGCGGAGGAGAGCGGACAGCCGCCTCACGGCCTCCGGTGAGAACACAGGTGCAAGTCCTCCTTTAATGCTCCCACTCTCGGCCACTTTGCGCAGTATCTTTGCCACCTCCTCTTCGGTCCAGGGGAACTCTTCCAGGTCAGGTAAGCGGGGGCACTTGGAGAAGATGTCCTCTGGATCTTCGGGGAGGACAGTGTTGACCGTGTCCCAGCTGTTGTTCCTGCTGTTCATGGAGCCGGAGTAGTACCACCAGTTACCCCGGTGAGGGGCAGTCATGAAGGCCTGGGAGTTTGACTTGGATGAGGACAGGCTGAGGGATTTGCAGGAGTCCCCCGCCCCGTAGCCAGAGTCCAGCGTCAGGTCCTCCAGGGTTTTCATGTGGACGTTGCTCAAACCAGCCATTATTGTGAATTTCTTTTTTTTTTTAGGGGTGCTGTGGGAGCGCGGAAAACCGTCGTCAGCGGTTTACCTGGAAACAGTCGAAACTCCACCGAGCTGGATGAACTGGTTACACCGTGCGACACTTGTCAGACATGCTGCTAAATAGAGTTCAGTGCAGGACGGCGGAACAACACGACTGGACAAGCAGATAAAATCCTACCAGAGAGGTAATTTTTAATAAATAATAAAAAAAAAAATCACCATATATCGGCGTAAGCAACCCGGACAGCTTGGAAAGTTAAAGTCGCACCAGTCTCACCTTTCCCCCGGGCAGCGCAGGGATTTAAACTTTTCCTCCAGTAGGCTCTCCACGGTCTTTTTTTAAAACACGACGAAATATCTCCACACTCTCATAAAACAGCCAGAGTTCACTTGTTAAAACACGTCCTGTGTAGCCGCTCGACAGACACGAGTTGTTTCGTTTTCGGAGAAAAGCCGTCGGAAACTCCAAGTCTACCTCATCGCTCTCCTGTCCCGGTACTCGGTCAGAAACAGCCTGACGGAGAGTCTGCACAGATGTGTGAAAGGACGGACCGCTGCTGAAGGACAACACGGAAGCGGCTCGAGTAACCAATCAGGAGAGGGCCGACTTTTGCGCCAGCCAATCAAGACTCGTTCCAAATCTCTCCTAAGTTTGGGAGAATAAGTAAACTTTGTTTTGCCTCAAACGAAGCATCAAACAAATTCACTTCACATGTGTGACCTACATATTGCTGCATTTCCTTTTATGCTCGAGTAACATACTTTTTTACACATTGAAGTTCTTGTTCTAGCTCCATATTAATTCAGCTGTTTTACACGTGTGGCCACAGTCTTTCTTTCTTTCTTTCTTTCTTTCTACAAAACGAGATTAAACATGCTAATGTTTTATCTGTCACCTTTTCTTAACTACTGCACGAGAATAAATCCCATTGGTATATTAATGGGTCTGTGGAAATGAATCTAGTTATACACCAGGAATCAAATTGCACACCAAGCAGACTTCAGTTATCTCCTGATGTTGACTCTGGGGGACTTGGCTTGCTGCCTGTACATTAGCTAATCTCTCACCTGCAGCCTGTAAGAGAAATTGAATCGTTAAAGCCCCTTTTATGGTGTAAGAAGTGAAGTAGTGTTTACTTTGATTTAATGAGGCTTTAGGTTTTTACTGAAAGTGCATTTTAAAAGCTTACTTGGGATTGTAAGGAAGATAGAAGTGTTGTAATAGCTTAAACAAGTATATACAATTTTCTTTTCTTTTCTTTTCTAAACCAAGAAAAGAGTAGCTTTTATGGTTTGAATCCAGTCCACCACTTTACCAATTCAGCAGAGGGAATGCCAAAAAAAAGTGGCAGCTCCTGCTTTCAAAACAAAGTTCCAAGGAAATCCACTTACGAAACTTCAGTTTTCGATCATTGTATTGCCTCTTTTTGTTGTTTCTGTTGCAGTAACATGCTTGAGGTCAAATAAAGCAAACATGTTGAAGAGGCCTGTGACTACCTGCTACTCATCACTCTGCACTCATATAGACAGGTAGGGTGTGTCTCCACTTGGACAGAGTCCAACACCATTACATAATGGGTTAAACGCAGAACACGTACACTGAATGCCTGTGAGACTGCCACACATCGTGAAAATGGCTATAATGAATGTTTGTTTGTGCCTATACAGACCTATATGTATGTATGTAATATGTATGTACTTAAAGTGGAAACACTGACTCTTAAACACACACATTCACACCTCATAGTCTGGACTGAAAGGCTGCCTCCCTTCACAGTTCCTCTCACTGAGTGATTCATAACCTCGTCAGATCTGAGTAGTTACTCAAAGCTACTCTAAATGAGAAGACACACAGGGCGTAGAGGAGATCACAGGAGGCTAGCACTTGCCTCATCCAGACCTCATATAGACAGAGATTACCTCATGCTCTCTCTGTGTGCGTACTCAGAGGGAGACATCATGCCAAACCCCCACCTAGAACACAGTGATGCATAGGGAGAGATCAACAAGTCAAAATGAAAAAAAGTCCCTGTAAATGATTAGATGTGGTCACGAAAAACTTGTCAGCTCTGCAGGAGTGTCTTAATGTTTGCTTTTCTCTCTGAATTGGTCATAAAATGCAATAAATGTGATATCAAGAGATCAATTTAACTTAGAGTGGGTGACTGAATGGTGATGTCAACCCCACTGAGTAAAAACATGATATCATATTAACTTGGCAGTAAAAAGCCCTAATCTAGCTGAAACTATATTAATTAAATAAATAAAAAAACAACTCAAGAAAGATTTGACAGGTCAACAGATGTTTTTGTGTCACATTCACTTCTCTTTAGCTGTGCTACAAAGTATGTGGATTTTTTTTTTACAAACCCATATAGCTTGATACTGGAACATAAAAAGCTTTATCATGTGGTCAAAATGAGCCTCATACTCATATGTGGTTAAGAACAGTTGAATTGTTTGTATAAAGGAACTGATCCTTGACACTGCGTCAGTGTTCATGTGTAGGAGGGGGAGTTTGCGCTCTAGAAGAAGAGAGAAGAGATACTTTTTATTGATCCCTCAAGGGGATTTCACTCAGTTTTTTTTTTTTACATGCAAAACAAAAAATATACACACACACGTTTATGTACAAATGGTTCACATGCAAATTTGGAGAGAAATGGTGGAGTGATGGGAAGCCACCCAGAGTGGCACCTCTCCAGCTACCAGTCCACCACCATACTTTGTTCCATGCTGGACTTGAACCGGCCACCCTCCAGTTCCCAAGCCAAGTCTCTATGGCAGGCATGTCCAAAGTCTGGCCTGGGGGCCAATCATAGCCCGCGGTCAGATTTTATGCAGCCCACAGCTTCATTTTTATAATATATTATTTATGGCCCGCTAGGATTGTCAGATACTGCATGGCTGGAAGATTTGGCTTTTTTGGTTGACATAATGAAGCATTTGAATGTGTACCTGTACATGTGACACAAAATATTACTTTCTGGATGATCTTGTGAAAGAGAAGAGCAAGAGTGAAACGTTTTAAACTTAAATGTTAACAGACTTTGCATTACTCATAATAAGTCATGTTTAGAATGAACCTGAGGTTCAGATTTGTATCAACTTCATGCAAGTTTAACGTATTCCATACAATTTATTCTGTGTTATCTGACTTCAGATGTGAAAGAAAGACAGAATTGTTTTTTAGATTTGTTCACGCCTGATTGGCTAAGGTTTGGTGACATTGCCATTTAAAAAAAAAAAATTATTGTGACAATGAAAAATGGTTACAGAACAGTGTATTTGTATGTAAGTTTTATTGTTTATTTTTTTCATTTTTAAAATGTTAGTATTGGCCCCGGCATCATTGCAAACGGCCCCTTTAAAATAAATTGGACACCCCTCATGGCCGACACCACCCCAAAAAACAGGGGAGAGCACCCACTACCAGAAATTATGCAGTCGAGATTCCCACATTTGGGGTCAGCACAGCCGGAGTGCAATGGCTGAGCCTCGCCCTGGGTGAACCACCTTCTTGATAATGGTATCTCCCCTTCCAGGTAAGTAGAAGTGTTTTAGTATGTCCATTATTATATGACCTTTCCTCCTACACCGAATCAACCTGCCTCTGCTCAAAATACTGAAACACTGTCTGTACTTTTCATTTTGATGTGTATGAAGCCATTCAACCACTGAGCCTCTACAGGTACAGCATGTATATATGAGCGGAGCACCACCATGTGGTCGAATAGGGAATACAGTTTTTTTTTTTTTATTCTCTGTATGCCAATTTGTTGTAGCTGATGTTTTGACAAATGTCTAACTCTAAGAGACAACAATAACGAACAAACAAAAAACAAACACATCTGAAAAAATATCTGGACGTAAGCATAAAATTTTATTTGCAAAAGACCAACAAATCAAAATAAAAGTACAATACATTCTTAAAACCTTTTCTCTACAAAACAATTTCACAGAAATTACCTTGGAATGTATATTCCTATTTTTCATTTTTATGTTTCTTATATATATAGTCTTATATTTAATGTGTTTCTTTTGTTCTTTAAATAGTCCCATGTCAGTGTTAAGTATAGACCTTTTTCTTGTAGAAAGGGTCTTGGAGGGCATTTTGACAATCATATAGTCAATAACAGATCATTACCACTCAACCATATATATGTCCAGCCTTTAGCCCTCCAGCCACTCCCATCAATATAAGTACCATGTTGCATAAACAGAGGCATTAGGAGCCCGGCCTCCAGCCAAACTAATGGGAGGAGGTGGGATCCTGCTGGACTGCAGCTGCCAATGAGTCTCTATCACACCTCCTGATTTCACTCAGTAGTCATTGGTACCATCTTTGTCTATCTCACTGATGGGGCAACTAGCTCACAAAGACCACTTCTTCCTGCTTCTAAGGTAATATAACGAACGCACTGACATGTCTGTAATCCATTGACGAGAACCATATAGCCTTCTTATACAGTGTATCTCAGTGTAATTTACAGTGACATTACAGCCTGCTGATAAATAACGGTGTATTTCTGTCTGTCCCTGCCTTCTTCTGTCATTAGAGTAGTTTAAAAACTGCCTGCAGCCAAACCCTGATAAAGGCACACATTTGTGAAACAGCCATGCCTCGCCACATTGTGTCCAACACATGAACTGCTCTCCCTTCTGTTGGAGCTTTATACAAGCTTAAAAGAAGAGTGTCGATGTTTTCAAAAGCTGAGCATTCCCTGTCTCAGTGGTATTTTAACATGGGAGATATTCCCTTAAATCCAATATTTATAAATGTAGCTCAGAAAATGCTTTAAAACAATGCTGTGACAATTTAACATCCAACGTCAGAAAGCTGCTGTTGTCCTCTGCTTCCCTCCTGTTAAGAGATTTGTTCCAGTTGACAATGAGGTTAGAGATCTGGAGGGAATGGAGGATATCATCAGTAGAGTGAAAAGGTGTAAACTGCTCACAAATTCAGTGTAAGAACAGAAAATAGCACCCCAAATGTTAGTGCATCCACACTCAGTCAGGACAAATGAAAGGCCATTTTAAATAATCAAAAGCACAACTGCTTCAGTTAATAAAATAAAATGAATCAAGTCATACTCGATAAGTAGCATCATTATGAGTGTGGTGGGTAAGACTGATATTACAAAACAGCAGTAGTGCTATGTATAATGTTTCAACATACAAATTAGCATGATATTGAAATGAATAGAGAAATGAGTTGAAGATTGAAGAGATCCAGAGGGAGAGAGAGGGACAGAAAGAGATATAAAGATGTCGTATTTGTTTGGAAATGGATTCAAAAACTTTCTTTGTTTCATAATATCAGATATCAGGTGAACTTCAGCACCTCGGTCACACTGGTTAATGATATCCAACAGGTAGTAGTAGTTGATGTATTTAGAAATAGTGTTTACCAAAGACAGAGCTCCTCTACTCAATCTACGCCACCATGTCTGAATCTATCTGAATAACATGTTGACACACATTCTATTAGGCTCCCTTGTGAGAGCGGGTTAGAAAAAAAGATCTTAGGTTGTCTTCACATCTCCTTGTTAGAAAAAAGGTGCGTCCTGTCCTCATAAGCACACACAAGCGTAAACACACCCACATACACCTATATATATATACATACCCACGCATACACGCAAACACACACACACACACACACACACACGCATACACACAAAAAACAGCTGCTTTCCAGTCTGTCTGAAAACATTGCACCAAAAAAAGGACAGAGAGAAGGAGAACAAAAATACTCTCTTCTCTCTGTACAGTAGTTCAGTCAGTGAGGCAAAGTGATGACTCAGATCTATCTGCCCAAATGGCTCGCTTGCAACGTTCAGATTTGGACTCCATTTCCTCATAAAGACAAGCAAGAGGGGCCGATGGCAAAACAAAGGCTTCCCTGAACGGAGCCTGTTTCAAAAGAAGGCAGAGTTCAGGCAGTGAGCGAGCTCCTACAGGTCTCTCTCTCACACAGTGGATCTGCAGGCAGGTTCAGTATCCTCCGACCAGCAGTGCGGGGGGGGAGGGCGCTATCCCTTAGGAGTTTTCTTGTTTTGCGCATTCCACATGCCTCGTTTGGAGTGGTAGTAGTGAAAGAAGTTCCTCAAGCGTAGTCTTTCTACCTCCAAACCATTCTGCAGTACCCTAGAAGGAAATGGAGGAAGAACGATTGTTGAAATAGGTCTCTTTTCATAATTGTGTTTTTTAACTGTGAGGGAATTTTTACTGAGCCGCTGTATGCAGGCGCTATTCTGATCATTAGTATGGTGACTGAGGGTATAGAGCTGTCTAACTCCCTAGACACAACAGATAGGTACATAGTGTAGAAGCCTCAGATAACAACGCTGGACCACTAAAGGTCATATATAAACATACATACTAATGTATACTAACGACCAATTGGCAAATATCTTATACTGGAGATGCATCGAGTATGAGCATTTACCGACATAGAGGAGTTGCGACACTATCCTGAAGGCATGTACTGGCCACGGAGGACAGCTTCTTCTGAACTGAGGTGGCATCATGTCATATTAAGCATATTGATAAATCCTCTATTCTCCTTGGCAAAGTTCCAAAAAACCTTTCAGCATAAGACATCTTGGACTCATGTGCACTTTCTCTCCACTGCCTGAACTGACCAGTGATGAATAAAATAAAAGAACGATATAATGTTATATTGGGTTAACAATCATAGCAACTGTTCCTGGGCTTCAATACTCTGATAAAGATATGATTTCTTCTTTTTATTAAAGTGTTAGTCGACCCAATTTACACAGGTGACTTTATTTGCCTTGGATTTATCTTGAAAATGGCAGTTTAAAAAGTCACTTTCAATGCTATGAGTACCAGAAATGATATTATATCCAACCCTATTATCAAGACTATCTGCACTGCTCAATAGCTCAATATTTAAATCAGAAAATACACATTTTAACTGGCTGCTTCAATACCAAAATTCACCTCATAATTGGAACATGTTTTGATAGCAGCAGCCTTCCTTTTAGTGTGAGTAAAAAAAGACATTTGAAAAGAATGGGAAATTGACACACTGAATATTGGTTGATTTTCCTGGCTAAAACGTTGCAATATTCACTGTAAAGACAACCTCTAATTTTCATTCTTTATGCTGTTTTTGTCCTGCTCTTTTAGCCTATTGGCATTCTGTGTTCAATATTCATCTTCATTGCTATAAAAGAAGACATTTACCATATACTATACACTTGCATACAATAGTGACAACCCAAGAAACAAATGTAAATTACTGTATCATAACTGTAATGGTGTAATATACTGTGCAGGAGATGGTTGTAATCTTATCTCTTATCCGTAAAACATAATCTGGTACAACACAACTATCATTACAAAGCCTAGAACAAAAATTGACTTTGTAAGCTTTGTCTAGTATGCTTTGCAAGGTTATTGTGTTGGCTTGTTGCTGGGTTACCTGTCCAGCAGCTCCCAGTCCTCTCCACCCCAGCGGTCTTTGAATTCCTCTGTGTTCATGCCTCCAATCTTATCAAAATCCGACTTATAGATTCCAAACAGACCGAAGCCATTTACCTCCCAGTAACCTACAGAAAGAACAAAAAGAAAGTTAAAAGTGACTGTTGACTTCATTAAACACCTTCAACAGTGTATCAACAGCGAATATGATAAAAAGAAAGTCTGATTTACAGCACAAGTGCTTCTGATAGTTTATTTAGTTTATTATGCATGTAAATTGAAAACCTCTAGTCTACTCAAAGTAGCTCTCTGCAACTGGGGAATGAGTTTGAGTGACATGTCAAACTAAAAACTTGAAAACTATGTTAATACATGAGCGTTGTTATTTCTGTATGAGCACAGATGTTTATCTGCATGCGTGTGTGTTACCATCAGGCTCGTGTGGCGAACTGCCGCAGCCCAGTCTCATGACAATGGGAGCAAAAGCAAGGCGTCCCTCTACGCAATGCTTCCTGATGCTTTCCAAGATGTTGAGAGGGAAGTGGATGTGCAGATCACATAGGAACACGATACTGTGACTATCCTGCAAGAGGAAACACAAAACAAACACATGTACACATTCATTACATCTAAATAGTCTCTAAATCTTCTGGTGCAAATGTGTGTGTATGCGAGCGGATGTTCACGCCTAATATGGGATCTTAGGATTAAAAAAAGCTCAGCATCAGAGGCTTGTCTTCACTTCCAGAGCCCGCAGGTCATCCAGATATGATTGACAGCCCTGTCATCCCACCATGACAACACTGACACTCAACTGACAGATCAACGTCTGTCCAAATTTCCAGACGGTCCACGCCCCCCGTGGGTGGGTGTGCATGTTTGTGTGATAAAGAGACAGCCAGAGAGTGGCGTAAGGCCACATGCACACAAATAACCTGTGAAAGGGAATGGATGTGACAGCTATGGCATACACATGACAGAGGAAATGCAGCTAAGTGTCTAAGCGATTCCCAGTTGGCCACAGCTGGGCTCTGCGGGAGAGGTCGAAAGGAAGCAGGAGGAGGCGCAGAGATAAAGGCGTGATCCACAGGCCATGGCAGACCTGCCTAGCAGTGATGTATTCATTATGCATGAGTGTTCTTTCTGTCTGTCCATCAGCCAGTAAAGGTCATGTGGTTGGTGTGAGTGGCTGACCTTCAATGACTGGCGTTTTCCTGCCAGCTCACATATTGTTGTCTCTGCCTCTGTGTTCTGTGTGGTGTTTCTCTTACCTCAATAGTGTCCACTCCGATCTGCAGTCCTGCTGAGCGCTCAAAGTTTCCTTCTCTCCTCAGATACTCATATCTGTCAAACAAAAAATATACCGACACATCACTTGGAAACCCTTCAAATAAGTCATATTACATGGCTGTCTGTGACACAAACACACACCTTGGCACACTGCTTTCTCTGAGCGCCTGCTCCACATCCATGTCTTCACTCTCAAAGTCGACAATGATGATGCTGAAATTGTCATCCTTCGTCTGCCGATGAAGATTCTCCATGTCAGAGATGAACTGCTGCACCCAGCGAGCCTGATTTTTCACTGATGGACAGTAAGTTAGAAAAACAAAAGAAAGAAATTATTCTTATGAACATTTCCTTTCATTATGTTTATGTGTTCCATAGACCAGACTGGCATCACATCATGAGGTGCCATTGGCCAAGGCCGCACTGAAGCTAGAAATAACCTTATTAATAACCAGAGATTTGAGGCACATAAGATACATGAATATTCATTGTTAGTATGATAAATAGCTAAATGATGTTGGTGACAGTTACTACTAGCTTGAGTGGGAGGCTGCTGGAGTTACAGTCATACAGTATTGCAGCATTATGATAAACATGACATGGTTCTTCTTCATTGGTGGAAGAAATATTCAGATCCACAGTGCAGAGGCAAAGAGGTAAAGAAAGGAATGCATATAAACTTGTTAAAATTGCAATCCATCTTGAATCTTTAGTTTTCTATCCTCCCAAAAAGAGGCACATACAGGTTCTCTGCAAAACGCAGTAATCATATAGCCATTCTGGTCTATGTGCTGATTTTTTTCTGGATGACTATAAAGTAAAAATAATCTGAATAAGATGATTCTACACAGATTATTTAGTTTTGAAAGTTAGTTCCCTTTTTGACCGACCTGGCACTACAAAGTGCACCATGACATCTTTCCTCCACTGCAGCATGACCGGCTGGCAGAGCAGTGGCTTAGCATAGGCAGTGCTCCATGGGGTCACTCCAGGCCGGACCAGGGACCTGGTGGAGGGAGGGGGCGGTGGGGTGGCGAGGCTCGAGGTGGCAGCGGATGGGGCCGAAGCCGGTGCTGAGGCTGGGGCAGAGTCAGTGTTCTCTAGACTCTCCTCTCCTTGTCTGCTGCGGTGGAGCAGCAGGTAAATGTATTCTGACAGACGCACCACACTGCGGCCTCTCTCCATTAGCTCTAGCTCTACCAGGTAACGGTTCCCTCTTGCAGAGTCGCGTCGCTTCTCAACGTTGATGATTCGCAACAGGGTGTAGATCCTGGGGCAGAGACAGACCAAAAGCTTAAAGAAAGGAAGTCCATGCTCTGATATATAATATGGAAGAAAGAAAGTGGATATAAAACAAAATTTCTTATAGAATTTTCACAACTGGATTAACTATTGTTTCACTGTAGGCAGACTACTTTAAAAATGTGCTGCACTGTGAAGTCAGCGTGATGTGATGTGGGAGGAAAATGGCAAGCTAGTTTAAACAAATAATATTAAGGTTTGTAAGCGCTGCTGCACAAAATGGTTATCAGCAATAGTGGGCTGCTAACATGAAGTCAGAGCACCGGGGCATGACCAATGTGTTCTGAGTGAAATTACTTTTGTTTTACATAATGGTTAGCATGAAAAACCACATTTGAACTTACAAGGTTGCAGGCAAACAAAAGCTCTCTTTTAGCCTCACATCATTCTCACTCCCTCCCCTTTATCCTTACCCTCCATTGCGTTCATTGAGTTTCTCCATGTACTGTGCCAGCACATCCACCACCTCACTCTCTGCTAGCTGGAGGTTGCCAGACACATTGCAGCGTAGGTCATTCCAGTCAGACCGCAGAAGCTCAAAGTCCATCGGGTTGACTGAGAAGGTTCTCTGCCAATTAATGCTCTCCTCTGCCCACCCTGGCCGAGCCTCGATCTCCTCGTAGCTGTAGTCTGACATCTCTCCCTCCTCTGGTTCTGGTTCAGGATCAGGGTCTGGGTCAGGATTAGAGTGGTTTGTATCCTGGTCGAGTTCTGCTGGGTTTGGGTCCGGGTCTGGCTGTTGCTGGGACTCTGTGATTTCAGAGGTCCTGAGGTAAGAGGTAACCCGTGATTGACCTTGGAGCATATTTTCTGTAGAGTTTAACCTTGGCGGGGTAACTGGAAGTAGAGGGGGATCTTGATTATGGGACAGTAGGGTTAGTGGATCCCCTTTGCTGGGTAGGTCAGCAGGAGTAGTCTTTAAATGCTCCCAGTGCTCCCCTTTCCTCTTGCTTTTCTCTGGTTGTTTTGCCCCTGCTGCCCTGTTGGCAGACTTCTGTACACTTTCATTTTGTATTTTGATGCTCCCATTGTGAAGAGGTGTTTTACCTTCTTTTGTGGGGGGATTGGGCCAGAGCTGAGGGGCACTAACAAGACTTTTACCTCCTATTATGCCTCCCCCAGCATGTCCTTTGGCACCCAGGTTGACCAGCCTTGTGGTTTTCCCAGTTTGGTACAGAAAGACACCCGGAAACACCTCTCTAGGGTGGCGAGATGCCCTCTCCTCCCTCCTCTCTCTTCGCTGCTCCCTCTCCCTTTCCCTCTCTCTGTCCCTCTCCCGCTCCTTGGCAGGTCGAGGCCTGGTGATGTAGATCTTATTCTCCTCCCTCTTTTCCTTCTTGTCTCCAGCGAGCTTGTTGTTATTCATTTGGAGGTTGTTGCTATGGGCGGAGTTGCTGAGGATCTGCTTGGCTCTGCTGGCAAGGGCAGATAGAGAGGACTTTTGGGGGAAAAGGAGTGAAGGCTTGCTTAGTTTAGGCAGAGTCTCAGCTCCCTTCTCTCCTCCTCCACCACCACCACCACCACCTGTTCCTCCTCCTTTCCTGCCAGGGCCCAACTCTGCAGGACCAGTGCGGATCCAAGACAGGGAACGGCCCCGGACCATACTGTCCTTGTCGGGCTGAAGCACTCTGGGTTGGGGCTCTTCAAGTCCCCTCCTGGTGTCCTTTCTCATGTGTCCTCTTGTATGATCTCTACCCCAGTCCCTGTCCAGATCCCTTCCAATCTGTCCATCTCTGTGAGGAAAGTGTCTCCTTTCTCTGCGGTGTATCATACTGTTGACTGCTCCCTCCTCCTCTTCATCAGGGTCCTCCTCCTCTTCCCCTTCCCTGCCAGCTGGTGTGGGCCCAGGCTTTGAGTGCTGGTGGGAGGGGTTGGAGGTGTGGCTGGCCTGACTGGGATGAGAGAGCTTCTTGGGTGGTTGTGTGCCAACAATCTCTGCCTCGTCCTCTGTATCTACCACCTCCTCCTCTTCTAGGAAATCTGGAGACATTTAGGGGACACAAAGTCGAGTGTGTTTATATGTGTGTAAATATATGCGCATGTATTCATGTGTGTTTGGTCATTATTAGTTACCATCTGGGTTGGGGAAGAAGAACGGTCTGTCATCTTCCTCCTCATCCATCTTCATATATTTGTAGAAACCAAACCTGACAAACACAACAAGGGGCGACATGCACAGAAACACATGCATTAACAAAAGGTTGACGTTTCAGTGTGCCTTGCAGCGTAATAAACTAAAGAACCTCTTGGTGAGAGGTCATATAAATCACTGCCATTTAAGTCACACTCAAACAGTTATTCTGCATAATCAATGCACTTGTTCATAATATACAAGACAGAGACAAATGTCCCCATAGTCCTCTAAGAGATAAAAGCAATAATATCCTTACTTCTCCAAGTAGATAGGGGACTCTCTGTAGAAACACTTGTTCTCTCGCTCCATGTGGGTGAGACGTGTGAAGTCATTGGGGTAAACGAAGGATAGATAGACCTGAGGGAAAGTTCGATGTCAATCAAAAATGCAACAACCCCAGAAAAGACAGGTGAAGGAGTTTGTTCTCCATTTGTAGCAATCTATGACAGCAGCATTTAATTCAAATTTAGACACTTTCTTTTCGCAATGCTGCTTTGTCACATGGGGAGTCCTGTCAAATCTAAAAGGGATTAGTTGTGTTTTTGTAGCTCTCACTTCCAGCTCATCACTTGTTCCTGCAGCTGTTGCAGTAGCTTGTGTTGTCCTAAAGGGGGGAGCAGTGCTCAACACTACCTGCCACCTGCTTCCTCTATGCATTTTAAGAGAGAGATGCAAACCAGCTTTGACTTGGCTTCTCTTTTATTATGTTTTTTGTTTAGTTAATATGAATATTAAGCTGATTCTGTAAAGAGCTACTTTTTTAGCAGGTTAAAAGAATACTGCCATCATTGGATGCTCTTCCAATGAACCCATTTTATAAACTCAATTTCATAAAAATCTGGAACACGGTGTAAAATGTAAATTTGTGCTGGAGGACACGATATCCATAATTTAAAATATGGACAGCACAGTCCATCTCAGATGAGCCCAGAGAAGTCTGCTGCATTTCTTGATGTTGTTGTTGGTTTCACTTTGCATGGTAGAGTCTTAACTTGAATTTGTAGATACAATGACAAGCTGTTCACCGACATGTATCCCAACGTCATGCAGGCATCAAATTCAGAATGAGTGTATATTTACAAAAAAAATAAAGTTAATCAGTTTCAACATTAATGGAAAGGATGACTTACAAACTGCAGGCCCTGGTATCTAGCGATGGGAAAATCTTTCACTACATAGGTTGGAGAGTAGAGGCAGGCTGGAAGAACGTTTTCCAGTCGGGAGGGGTCAATCATAGGTGCTGAGCAGAGAGGAGAAAGAGAGAAGTGGAGGTGAATATTTTAGGTCAAGAAGAAACAAATACATAAATGGAATACTGGTTTCAACAAATGTAGGAGTCAGAAAGCCATGAGACGATCAGGGCAAAGGAAAACATAGAAAATGGATCACAGCCAGACAGACAAAATGACATGTCTGAATGCAGCCAGAGTGACAGCCAGAGAGACTTTGAGCCAGACAGTCAGTCCGTCAGTCAGAGAAGATGACAGGACAGAAAACCAGGATGAGGACAAAAAAAAGAGGGGGCAGCCTGAAATCATGACTGGCACATTTACTGCTGTAGAAGGTGTCCCTGGGGTCTGGCTTCAGCATATCCGCTCCATGCTGTAAGATGCTGCCCTCCAAACCCTGGAGCTGAGGCCCCTCTGGGAGACGGATGTGACTGGCCAAGGTCTGGGGGATGTGGTCCACACTGTTCATCTTCAGATTGGACTCGTCTGAAAGATACAGAGACCGAGAGCCATAGAGTGAGAAAGAGACAATGTAAGGAAGAGGGAAAGAGGAAGATTCATGAGTACATTCACTGTTTTGATTATCAAATCACAAATTTGATGTAAGCTGTTGCAAGGAAAGCAATATGTATTTGTGTCGCTATCATCATAAATCTTTATTCACTGAAAATGTGAATAGTGAGAAAAAAGAAAGAAGAGAGGACAGACACAAACGAAGAAGAGAACAAGAGCAGGAACAAAAACTAGTAAGTAAGAAGATCTGGAAAAAAGTTGGAAGAAAACAAACCAGAGCAGAGCAGAGTCATAATTATACCAATCGATAGCAGGGAAGGAGGAGAGAGCATGTGTGATTAATGGCATGTCAGGACCCAAGGTCTGATGGGAGAAATGCTTTATAATTAACAGGGTGGTCAGCATCATTTTATCCTCCAGAGGGTGCAGTGTGCACATTCAGTGTGTGTCTTTGTGTCCATGGGCTACACAGAGAAAACCTTTTTTTTTAAAAAAAAGTCCACCTTTCTTCTAACAAAAAGACATCTGTTGATCACATACCTGGTATCCATCTGTAGTAAATGTCAGAACGTATGTGTGTGTGTGTGTGTGTGTGCGCGCGCGTGCATGTGTGCATGCGTGCGTGTGTATTAGTTGGTGTAAATTCATTAACAGCTACCATCTGGGTTGTACTCTTATTTGGATTTTCACTGATTCTGAACTGTTATCACACCAATAAAGAGATGTAGTTGGCTTGGCCCATGATAAATTATTTTGGAAGTGTAGTGAACTGGCCTGCAAATTAAAATGTTATGTAACACCCCATGAACACTTACACACACACAAATTATCATTTAACTAGGAAAAAAATTCAATAACACAGTTTAACTTTTTGCGGTCAGCAGGATTCTTGACCACGAAGACGGATGTTGAGAAAACCATTCAGATGAAATACTTTATTCAGCCACCCATTTCTTAACATCTGACTACAACTCTGTGAAAGTCAAGTTGAGAACATGACAAAAAAGGAGGAGCAAGGATGGATGGGTGTAGAGAGAAGAGTAGAGAGTAGAGAGTGCTTGAATCCAGCAGGTGACCTCATACGTACAAGGCCTACTTCTTCCCTGTTATAGCTAGTCATAAACAGAGGAAGACATACCCCCCCCCCCCCCCAGCAAACCTGCAGCTTTGCCCAAAATGACAACTCTACACATCATTTTCTGTGCAGCTGACATTTTCCCTTGTTAACGATACAGAATCTCAGTGACACACTGCTATTCTTGGACCTATGGAGGTTAGACACTCAGAAGCTAGTGCTCTCATCTCTGCTACGAATGACACCTATGGAGAAAAATAGAGCAACTATTAGATCCTTATCCTATCTGCTCTTTAGCCCCACATAGAGAAGATATGCCATGTGCCCTATGAGAAAGAAAAATGACATTAGGGACAAAATGTGAGTTTGTATGAGGGACAAGAAAGAAGCACATCCTGGTTCAAAAAAGGCTGATTCTGTGACATTTAACTACTGATCGATACCAGACTAGACTAATGAAGTTGTTTTTTTATAGCATCATTTCCTTTGTATTTGGCAAGCTCTCCGCTACACAAAAAAGACTAGAAATACAAAGAGAAAGAAATATATTTTAGCGTGTCCAGCGTGCATCGTAGCCACAAACACCAGAAAACTTGAAATTTATTTAATTTCCAAGACGAGGAGACAGAAAAGCTTTCTGTGCAATGAATCATCAGGGCTGAATGACTCTTACCTGCGTACAGGGAGATGTAGGCAGAGTCTATCACTTCATATTTTAGACCAGGGAGGAATGGACGCCACTGTGTGTGAGAGAAAAAGAGATTGAGTGAGAAGAGAAAACTCAATGCCAACATGTGGATAGTATAAGGTGAGCAGAAATCATCCATCACTGTTTACAGGCTAAACTGTGACATGCTCTGTGCTATTGATTTTAACAACATCATGGGATCGATCTGATGTTGGGGTTTTGTATAAACACACTTAGGCTAACCAGAGAGAGAGGAAACAGGAAAAAAAAGAAGTGTGGCACATGATCAGAGAACATGAAATGTGAGTCTGTGAGTGTGGAAGCAAGGGTGAAAAAACACAAAAAAACTAAACAAAGAAAGACCCCAGAGAAAATGGACCATGAGCAGAGCAAGAACAGAGCCGTAGGAATAAGACGGTGACGGGTTGGCGTAAAAAGGAAGATCTGGTAATGACCTGAAAACAGAGACAAGCATGGCGAGAGTGAGGAAGAGAGAGGGAGAACCTACAATTCTTTTAAATAGATTTCACAATTACCACGTCACTTCTGGTTACCCAGGATATAATCACAGGAGACAGGTCATTTTCCAACCCTCGGGTTGAGAATACAAATATAAACATCCTCCTCAGGCTCATGCAAATGCCTCCACATGTGTATGCACAACAAACACACGCATTTACTGCTGTAGATTCTGTCGCAATTCGCATTTTGTCATCCATGTCGCACTAATTGTAGTACCACTCGCTGATATGTAAAAGCCCTATCCGGCATTTGTTTTATATCATATCTATATTGTATGCTACTCCTTCACACCCATGGTGACACATTAACACAGAAGCACACATACCCAAACAACAAACAAGGACACTCTGCGACATCATGCTGAGCAACAGCAGGGAGCAGCTCAGCAGGCCACTCGAGGCTTCAGCATTGTGTCATTATTTTATGGTGATTGTCCTCAAGGTCAAGTCAGCAGGCTGCCACAGTATGACTCAAGGAAGGACAAAAAAGTGGAGACCACATTTGAGTTATAAGTCAAGAGATTGAGTTTCAACTATACCCAACTACTAAAGAAAAGTTCAACAAATGTAGAGATGTCTTGGCACAAAATCAGCTGTGGCAGTAATGCAGGACATAGTTGAAAATGTGCTCCATTGTTGTTAAAACTAAAAATATCTAAACAAACCCAAAAGATAATGGAGGCGAGGGGACGGACAGAAACACTGGCTGATTGATTGACAGTAGCTTATACAGTACCACAGGCTGTCAGAGCAGGTGACATTTTGACTAGTCACCGTAGGAAAAGCCGGCTAACAACATTAATGATGGCTCCGTGGTATTCAAGTGTCCCAGTAAGCCATCACAATTTGACAGTGCACAATACCAGCACCCGTAAACTGAAGCAGCTAAACAGAATTCAGCCATCATTAATTTTATTACCTACACCCGACGAGCCTCGACTCCAGGCTCCCCTGCAGGAAGAGGAACTTTGTGTGAAAGTTCACTCGCTAGCTTTTCTGGAGCTGCAATGAAAAATGGGGGGGAAAAAGGACCTGACTCTATCTTCTGCTACAAAATGCACCTCAAAACAGCTCAGCTTTGCATGTCAAAGCTGCGTGCAAAGCAAGTGTTTTGTTAAATTTTAAATGAGAGTCAGTGACAGTTGATGCTTTAAACGTGGTTTAAGGTATGTTTGAACTGCGTGTGTGCACGTAGAAAGAAGGTCGTCACAGGGTCCATCTTTTTCAAGGCTCAATGGAGATCGACACTCAGCTGCTGTCACATCAGCCTTAACACATAAACACTTGAAATACTGAGTGTGAACCTATGTGTGTGGCCTATTTTACAGTTTTGTGTGGATCCTTCCTGTTCATTGTCTGGCCCCATAGATTCGGTGATGAATTCCTCCAAGGGAGGTATTGAATTGGTGTGTATCTAGATGTGTGTTTGCATGTGTACCTTATACAGTATGTACACACAGCATTTGTTGTGTGTGTGAATACCTCTGTGAAATAGTGTTGACAGGGGAGCAGCAGGAAGAAGCAGAGGCCTCCTCGCTGGCCCCACCAGTTCAACGGAGAGGAAAGAAAATCAATATCCATGGGGAAATAATAAAAAGTACCAATCACAGGGTGAAATGGCAATGGGCAGCCAGCAGTGTTGTTTCATCACATTTCATCATGTCAGGACCACCCAGTGACATAGAAGGTTTTGATATTGTTTTCATACAGCTGGACAAAAGTGAGTGAGTCAGAGTGTGTCTTTTTATGTTTGCCTTGGAGTCACAAATGTACAGAACACAGGTAGTTTGCCTGCGGTTTCATCAGACACAGGTAAATTTGTATCCCTCAATGATTAGGAGTTTGTTGCTTCAGAGAGAGCTGACTGCTGGCTACTTTTATGTTTGTTCCCTTCAATTCAATTGGCTGCTCCAAAGCCTAAGGCGCTATGGATATGAAGTTGTTTTGTTAGTGTGACGCTTAAGAGGTAGCACCATAATGAAACTATCTGACCTTTCCCAGTTTATGTAAAAATCAATTCAGATTTGAGGCCCAGTAAAATTAACAGCAAGTAAACATTTTCATTTCGTGGTCCCATGCTTCTGAATTTTCTAGGGAATAAGTTTTTTTTTTTTGTCAGTATCCTCTTGTCTTTCTTACTGTAATATATGATTCATTTCACCACTCACGATCTTCCAAAAACATTATCTCCTGATAAATTATGAATGAATACCCCAAGAACAGAGGAATAAGAGGAATGATGTTTCCTTGAATCAGACAGCTTCAACTGAACAAAGGCTGTCCAGCTGTCGTCCACGTCCATTTGTTCAGTAGAGGACAGAGAAGTTCACTGCATGCTGTTTTATCTATTTTCTCTCTCTTTCTATTTGTCTTACTCACACACACCTGGCTTTAAGTCCAAATTGGCAGAGTAAACAGAGAACAGTCGGTGGCAGAGTGGACAGCAGAACAAGACAGATGTTAACAAGCCTGACGACACTTGCCTGAGGGTTAAAGGCAAGAAGAGGCTGGGACTACACTGTTATTTATTTCACTTTTATTTCTATGGGATATGTTTGATGGACAGTACATTCTCTACATTCACCTTGATTTTTTGAGGGCAGGACAACCTGTTAGGGTCACTGCAATTGCCAATTATGTGCAAGATTGAAGGGCATGACTGTGTAGCCAAAGTCTCATATAGACCTCCATTGCTGGGCTATTAAAACTATTAAAAACACATTAATGAGCCACACTGTTGCCCTACAATAGATGATATGTTGAGTTGATGTGCATCAATCCACAGCTAAAAATAGTTCTCAACAAATGCACTAATTACTTAATTACTTAATGCTACAGTGCCCAGCTGTTTTAGTATTACATCACTTCAAAATAAAAGTATATATTTTGACCAAACTTGTATGTACTCAGTAGGTCTGAATGGGGTTGTGGCTGAGACACGTAGACAGAGTAGTTGGAAAGTATTGAGAAATAATGCATTTTAATTACATATTTTGATCTTTTCATGGCAATGAGAAAAACAGGCACCAGCCTAAACATATATGTAATATGATCTATAATGATGGGCTTGTGACATGCCTAAGATAAAATGATCCAAGCTGAGCTGTGAGAATAAGGACCTTGAGTAATGGGCTACAGATAGATCATGGATAGCAGAGTGTCAAATAATGTAATAGTATAATAATGTTTAAAGAAGGCTTGTTTATTAGTTTTTTGTGCCTTTTGTGAACTGCTCGGAGTTATAATTAAGTCGTGGAGAGTGGATGGAGAAAGAGAAGAGAAAGAAGACTGTCTGTGAGAGAAAAAGACTGTGGCAAGTGAACTCTGGTACTCCAACCAATGAGATAAAAATCTCCCAAATCCTGAAAAGGCTTTGTGGCTTTGAGCTGAGAGCTTTGCACAGTTTGACACATATGGAAATATGTATTATTGTAATCCTTCTTAAACACACAAAGTGATTGATATCTTTGGATGTAGCAGTTAGAAATGACACATTAAGTCCACTAATTACTGAGACAACTTTGTCACAGCCAGGGCACAAGACACAGGAAACAAATAGAGCGGAGGTTATTACTGAAGTGAAGCCAGGACGATTAATAAGCCTTGTAAACTTTCCTTCACCCACCATTCAGTCTGTGATCACTCATTTTGGGTTTGAATGAAAGGTAGAAGGCAGCACAAGTGCTCTTGTTGACCTGTCTTTGTGTGTCGGTTGCCAGACAACTGTGGGACAATAGAGACGGTCAGTTCACTGAAAATGACATGTTACTGACAAGCAAAGAATTATGTCCTCTAGGAAAAATGGCAGCTAACAAGCACAGGAGAGAACTTCATATACTTGCATTTGTTCTTCTACTATCATTTACAGAGGAGTCATTCTATGTGGAAACATACTGTATGTAGCAACAACGTTTGTGACCATCTGTGTAATTTTATAGCTGCTGTTTTGGTAACTAACTTTGCTTATTCACTTTCTTGCCAAGAATTCAGTGAGAACATATCACTGTTATGCCTGTGCTGTAAATATGATGCTACCTCCAGCAGACTGAGAACAGCGCAACAAAGATGTTTTTTGTGTACTTGTATTTTTTGGATCTGTAATTTGCTTTTACTATAAGCAAATTGTGTAACTTTTTAAACATAAAATATTATTACATAATATAATTTTAAATCAGAAAAATCTAATATAATATATATAATATCGAAAAGGTTAATGGTGCCTCTGCTTCCCACTCTGTGCCACATATGCCCGTTCTTATTATTTTGTGCTCCAGGTATGGTAGAAGGCCCGGGGCGTAGGGGAATGCAGACGGGGAGCAGAAAAGGAGAAAGTGAGCAAGAAGCCGCCGGACAAGAGTAAATCTGGACTGACTTTTATTCACTGGCGAGTGCTTTGTGAAATTAAATGTTGAAAGACAGACATCGAGATGGGTTTCTTGTTGTTGGACTAGTAAGTAATATTAGCTGGCTGCTATGTCTTGTGTTGTTGCTTGATGTTTGGCTGTTAGCAAAGTTGTGGACTTGCTAGTTTTTTAACATAAGTAGTATAATCATAACAAATGTATATATGTGTACAACTGTCCATATGACAGTGGTATTGTCCTCTGAAACTGGGATGCTAAATTGCATTTGCAACCCTTTTCTACACCATTGATACATTTCAGGACACATCCGTTACAAAGTAAAAACAAAAGTCAAGATAAACTGTATCAGAGTGGAACAAAAGAAAGGTGATTAATCAGTAACTACAACAGGAAAAAAGCTGCAGGTTCGTCTGTAGCTGCAGGAGAGCAGAGTTCCAGAGACATCCATGTCCAGAGAGGAGACACTCTGCACTCAGCTGAAACTCTGGGAAAAATATAAGATCTGTTCATTCACTGGCTGAATTTCAGAGGGGTGCAAGGGATATAGAACAGTAGTCCCATCCAGCCGGGACTAGTAGTTAGTGAACAGTACAAAAAAATGCACAATAATACAATAAAATTAAGGGTCATGTCATTTGGGCTAAGCATGATTGTACCTTGACATAGTTAGAAAAAAGGTTGCATCTACCTTAATTAATCACTGATTTAATTCACCACCCAAGGGCCGTAAGTGACCCAAATTAAACTGGCCAAATGCTAACAGACTCATGGAGGACCCTCCAGCTGTGACTCCTGTGTTCACTGAGAAACTTGCACCTTCTGTTATTAACAAGAATCCTTGTCACTGTTAGGACTGCACAGCCTCACTCAGCTCAGAGTTGTTGTTTTTTTTTTTTTTGAAAGCTTATGTACCTTTGGTGATCCAAACACAAGTAACTCTAAGTACAGGTGTGAATGTACCCAAGACGCACTAAGGCCCAATCACTCAGACTACATTCAGAGGTGGTCTGTGTCCTGTCACGACTGAACTAGTGATTGAACTTTTGAGTGTCGTTGTGAGGAGGAGAAAAAGAATATTCTGAACTCTGCAACACAGATTTGGCAAATTCTTAATCATTTGTGCCTCCTTGTAAAAATCTGCATTAAGTGCAATTCATTAAGTTGTTTATTTCATTGTAAAAAAAAACCCAAAACAAAACATCGTTCTACTTTGTTACAGCAAAATCCCCTGACTACCTCAAAGAAATCGTGCAATTCTGTGAGTTGCTGAGTTAGGAGAAATTGTATTAACTTTGTAAATTGCTGTCTATGACAAATTCTAAATTATTTGAACCTTTTTGTAAATTCAGCACATGCATATGGAGACAAATTTTAATGCCAGGTATGACTATCCATTTGTGATCAGATCACTAAAGACATAATTAATACCAGGTATAAATAAGACCGTATGAGGTTATAGTCGGACAGAGAAAAAACTCTAAACCATGCGTCTTGCCTTTGCTTTAATATGTGTGTTTCTGACTGCAGCTGCAGTTGATTTTATAAGAAAAGACAGGTTATTTAAATTATGTAGCTTAATATTGCTTATGGGACGGTTGTGGTGTCCATAGACTTATTAATTTATTGTCTTCCATTTTTGTTTAATTGTCTGAGTTTTGTCTCTTTTCTAGTTCACTCTAGTAGGAAGGCAGTTGTATATTTATCACTGATGATTAGTAGTATGCCCAGGCTACAAGGCTCGGCAGAAAGATATTGTTCCTGTAGTGTATACATTAACATTTAATTCTATTTATTTTCTAGCCTACAGGTTTTTTTTAATTTAACAGTATTTTCATATATTACCATATTTTCTTAACCCAGGCCTTCTAAAAATGCTGTAAACTGTAAATTTACAGTTGCTTTTATATGAGACATTTTTACAGAAGTACTTTTACTTCTTCAGAGTAACAGTACAATATTTTAGCACTTTTCCATCTCTGGTTATAGGTTATCTGATATGTGTGTTACATGCTTTGGGACACTGCATTATTAATCTGATATCTGAAATACTGCTGCTCCTGTGGTTTTTACACAACTGAGACAAACGCAGTTTCTTGGCTGTCACTTTGAACTTCTGGCAAAACATTAATATTTTACAAGAAAGCTGTTCTTAGATATAGCTAGCCATTCAACTCAGTGCATAAGAGCTGATTTTAAATAAAGACACATTTGTTTCTCAACAAGAGGAATAAAATATGTGAGCTGACAAGCATGACAAGAAGAAGTTCCTTTTACTGATGGGATGCAAGAAAAGTTATGACAGCTTTGGTAGGAAGAGAAACAAAATTTTCACATTGGCAGTAATGGAAAGTCTGTAGTATGGAGTTATGATGCTGCCCACTGACAGGTGCCTGGCAGCAGAGCATCAAGGAAAGACTCTTGACAGGCTCAGAACAGACACATCCCCAACAGAGCACAGAAGACACAAAAGACTGCTGGTGTTTTGATGGCTTGCTGATACTGTTGTAGAAATTTCATACAATGAAACTTGACAAGGATGCAGTTGCTGAATAAGAGCTGCAAAAGCACCTAACCAAAGAAAAAAATAAAAAAGCTAACCAAAAACTACAGCGTGGAAACAATGACATAAAGCTCCTGACTGATTATGCTCCTATTTCAATTTACAACTAAATAGAACCAAACACTCGCATGCTAGAGGATAAATGCCATTCCCTGTCACACTGACATGAAAACAGTGACTTGTTTTTGATGTCATATCATGTTTTGCCTGGGGATGAAGGAACAATATTCAAAGAGAGATGAAGAGGTGGATACAGAAACGGGGTGTTTGATTTTCTATGTTGAATTATACATTAGCCAAAGTCTCTCAGACCAAACATTTCAGAAAGACAAATGAGCCCAATATCCATAGCAATTACTGGCGCATCGTAGTCAGTGTGTCTACAGCGATGCCCTGTGTGCTCTGAGGCGAAACCGGTTAGTCACACTAACACTCTCACCAAGTCAAACTTACATGACAGAATGTCCCAGCACACACCTTAAAATCCAATGTGTTTGCAGTGCAGCCACATGAATAAAACTTCAAAGATGAAGGACATGCAGGTACTTTGGTCGACATAATGCTTACTGGATAAGAAATAACACAGGAATAACAAGCCTAACCTGAATATTAATGTAAATAAAGAGACACAAAGTGACTATGACAGCACAGACCGAACTGATCATGTACAAGTGTGCCTGCATGTTCTACCTTTTAAACTGTTTGAAAACTGATTCAAATACGAATGAAAAAGTGCAAAGGGCATGGAAACTGTAAAAGTGGGTGGGAGGGTCATATCTCACCAGAAATACGACATACTGAGAACCGACAGTGCAGCTACAAGCTCAAGGCTATTAAAATTGAATTTACTACATAGCTCACAATTTCCAAATATTAAACTTTCCCATGATAGCAAGTGTCTCTATGAGGTTCAGTGGCACAGATAAGCAATTGGTAAAGCAAGATAAACAATAATATCATATGAAAGTTAACATGGCAAGGGCGCAATGAACGTCGGTGACAGGACACTATATAGCTTCATGTTTTAATGTAAAAATGGTACGTCTTGTGTGGGGTGGTGCTTTTTGGTAAGTATTAAATCTCCATGATGACAAGAGAAAGCACATATGAATATCAGCTCTCCTAACAGCTTTAAATGCCCAGAGGGTAAACTGATGAGATTTTTCTGATCTCTGATCACCCTGGATGATCACCCTGCAGTCATTAAAGTCCTATCGACCGGCAGTCATGTCGGCCTCTAGAGGATGAGAAAGAACATGGCAGTAAAAGCATCCCATGCCATTAAAGAGCCATTGTCGGGAAGGTAAATGTTAATGTTCCTGTGCATACATGACCTCTTGGAATCAAGGTACCAAAAGACAAAAGACCACTATGGGTGTGTGGTAAAGATAAGGGAAGTAAATGAGACAAATAGGAAAATAAGCAGAAGTTAAAGTGGACAAAAAGGATTTGAAAAGGTAAAGGAAAATGCAGTAAACACCATAAAGTGAACTGAGGCAAAATATGATGTCTAGGAGCTGGTGAACTATAATCAACCCTAAAAGGTATTGAAGTGGTTAAAAACTGAGCGAAAGCGGAATTATTTCCAAAGTAAAATGACACACACAATATACTTTAACATCTGGTTCTAGCTTACACGGACCACTACTGATTTACACTGAGGACGGAGAGTGTGAGGCAGATGTTGAGAGTCCGGTGTGTATACGCGTATAAGGTTGTGCTTTTGCAAACACACCCATGAGTCCACAGGATTAGGTTAGATGGGGTGTGAGCGTGAGTACAAGTGTGTGCATACACGGGTGTGTGTATTAATTAGTGGGCAGTTTGAGGCTTGGCCTGGCAGGAGTGATAAAACTCGGCCATTAAAATCCTGCATTTAAATCCCACACCCCTGGCTCTCCATAAACTTGCCATTACTAATTAAGGCGTGACTTTCTTCTCTTCTTTCTCTCACTGCCTTTTCCTCTCAATCACACCGTTTAATGGCCAGCACTTTCCTTCATTTTGTCACGTGGGAGCAGGAGACGTTTTCCATTAGGCCAGTGGAAAGGTCCTGTGTTTCACTGACAAAAATCCAGATGACATTTAAGAAATGTAATGGACCTACTGCTCACTGAGTCTTCTTTCATCTCATGAAATCCATTTAAAAAGCAGTCATCACTCTAAAAAGAGTTTGTTTAAGTTGACTGAAGAAAAGAAAACATTGAGGTCAGAGCGTTGTAATGGAAAGGTTCAGTCAGAGTGCAGGCTTGTCTTGTCATCCTTAGAACACAACAATCTCCTCATTCATTGGCCTGCAGTTGTTTCCATCCTCTTGAGAAAAGCACAGTGTATTCCTAACCTGTCTCTTCCTGTCTCCAACGCTGTTTATGTTTCGCCTTCCTGCAGCCATTCTCCCTAATTCCTTCGCACGATGGGAAAGAGAGGGGCTAGCACAGAGAGAACAAGGGTTCTCTTTCTTATTGTCTTGCCAAAAGGTAAGTTACACACTGCGCTTGTGCACAATCTGATATTTATTCCCTATTGTTGTTTTTTTTATAACAAGTGCTGCTAAACAAATATATTCCCAGAGGAGCAGCCCACCTTTGACCATACACAGTTGGCACAGAACACAGAAGAAAGAGCAGCAAATCCACGCTATCTGCTCTTTAACAAATGAGTGCCTGGGTTTTTGCAGATTTATGTGAGCCCTGGGCTTATGCTGTTGTGGGCTGGTCACAGTAAATCTGCTATTTTTGTCAAGGTGTGAAATGTATTCTGCTATTAAATCTCACACAGGGGCCTTACTAAGACAGCATGGCGTACACACATACACGCACCCAATCTTGATTTGCTGCATGACTTTTATACGCTTCATTAAATTGTTTCTACTAGTACAAACCCACTTTGATGGCCTCATGAGTAGTTGGCTGAGGGAAGGAGGAAAGAGACGGGAGAGAAAGACGGATTTCCGCATGACCTTGATTCACTAGTAGACATAATCACATGTTCAGTTTTCTCTGGCTGACTCAGAAAGTCTAATAGGAAGTTGATGATTTGAATGTGAAATACCATGAGGTAGATAGAACAGAAATACTTAGAACATAGAAAAGCCTCCAGTGCGCAGCCCTTTATATATCGTCCTCCACACTCCTGCCCCATTTTGTTCTTCTTCTTTATTCTGTCTCATCTTGTTCTTTTTGGCAGCTGCATCCATCCGGTTTTGGTCCTCAGATCTGATTAAGAGACCAAGACCACTGGTTTCCTAATTGCCAGTGCACCAGTTTCCCCCATTATCTTCCATTTCAGAAAGCCTGATTCCCAATGTGAGGGTAAACACTAGCTTCCACCGTCCAGCTAATCGATCTGTGGACAGCTATGTCTCTCCTCAAAACACAAATAGCCAATGCATTAAAACAATGCAATAGCTTGCATTTTTGTGGGTATGTTGTTACAGGTACCAATGACGTGATTAAACACATTCAAATATGACCCAGGAAGTCAGTATCCATTTTTTTTTATCCATTTAAAAGCTGCTGTAATCAACAGAGTGTGATAAGGGTAACTCGAAGTGAGAATTATCACCAACTCTGCAGTTCTGCAAAGTGCTTTATCATCAGCTTCTTGTTTTGGTTTTATGTCCTGCAACTTTCCTATTTTCCTAACCCTGTTTTCAGCCATATCAGGCACAGACAGCTATTTTTACCCCATACTACCTCCCTAGCACCAGGCAGGCAGACAAAGTTTAGCTTTACCAGCAGCAAGTGAACATAGTGGAGCATTTAGCAGCTAAAGAGACAGATATTTCCTTTAGGAATTGGTGGAAACCAAACCAAAAGCCAAAAGAATATTGGACTTACATTCATCAGATTGCCAGAAACATGACTCAATGTTGCTCCCGGTCTGCTGGATGTGTAAATAAGTTGGTTGCTAACACTTTCTACATTCTTAAGGGAATAAAATGTCAATGGTGAGTTTAAAGTTTGTTGTGCTGCCCTCAAGGGGGAAGAAAATCTATTAATGTAGCTTTTAAAGCTTACTCAACATCAAAATAACAGTGGATTACAAGACTAAGAGACATTACTTCACAATTCTGTACAGTTATCCACAACCTGAAACTATTTTAGCCTTGATGAGTGTAAGAAACATTAGAACCCCACTGAAATGAATCAGGATGGTGTGTTTGTGGTCTGAAAGGTTCAAACCATCTAGCCCTAGCACCCCACACTCCACACTGACACCAGATTAACAGTGTATCCGCTCTGCTTTTATTGCATTACATGTCATCAACTCAGTCTGTTTGTTCTATTCAGAAGCTCTCCAAATAAAGGCAAAGATATTTGTTTGCCACTGGGATGTGACTGTCACGGGCTGTAATTTATTAGTCACACTTGCACATCATCAGCAGAATATTCATAACACACCCACATCAACGACCCACAACATCCCACAGCAACGATACAGCACTTGGTAGACGCGCCATTAACAGGACATTTCATACAGCCTGTGTGAAAACACTGCCCGGCACCACATAGCTATAAGAGTTCAGCATGGTGCTCCTCGCATCACTCTGTCAACTCCTCTCTTAAAAAGAAACAAACACTGGCATCCAGAAGCAGACAATCTGAACTGAACAACACTGAACAAACGTGAAGGCTGGAGATGCAGCAGGGCTGGAAACTGTGGCCTAAGGTTAAAGGAGTGCTGAAGTGATGGATGGCTTGTGGAAAAATGGTGGGAAAAAAAAACTAAAATATGACAGGACAGTTAAGTATATTAAGAGCCAGGAAGAAACTAACAAGAACTAATAGGAAGATAGAAATATAGGTAGAGAAAAGTAGCCAGAGGCAACAGAGTTTGCAGTGGATGAAAACAAACTGTGAAAAAAGTAAAAAATCATTAACCTTGAGGGTGCCAGAATGACACTGAGGTTTTGTGAAAGACGAGAGCAACTCCAGCAGTACTGCTGCTGCTGTTGCTCTGATGATGATGATGGTCACCATGATGATGATAACCCGGGGCTTGTTAAGAGATTCATTCCATACACACACCAGTGATCTCTTTTTATCATCTGCCCTCCCACTCAAAGTACAGGCTCACACGAGGCGTGTGGGCTCTCGTTTGAAACTTCATCTTGAAATTAAGCCCCACTCATCTCTGAGCTTTGCCTGAGGTGCAGAACACCACCACAGAGAGGGAAGTAGTGCAGAGGAGAGTCGAAGCGAACAGGGGGGAGCACAGAAAGTT
Source organism: Argyrosomus regius (assembly GCA_946959425.1). Lineage (NCBI taxonomy): Eukaryota > Metazoa > Chordata > Actinopteri > Sciaenidae > Argyrosomus > Argyrosomus regius. Next base: position 18,126,881 of record OX336886.1, read on the forward strand.
CGAGACGAAGTATAGAACAAAGATACAGGGAGAGAAAAACCAACGAGAGGTGCTGTGGGAGAATAAGATGGAGGAGGAGAGCGATGACTGATGGAGGAACGGAAAGAGGATAAAAGAAGAGTAGCTGAGATATTTTAAATGAGTTGATTCTCTAGACCATTTGGTAGGGAAAGCCAGCATGAAAATACATACATGCATATAGTTGTGATTAGATAAGGTTGTGGGAAAAGGAGGGAAATGAGCTTTCTTTCTTTCTCTCTCTGTTTAGGCACCACTCTGACACTGTTAATCACAGGGTATAATTCAAAACTAAATGCAAATTGTCTCAGCAAAAGGTGATATCTTTCTCAAGACAGATTCAATATGAAAGCATTTCAATATGCTAAGAGTCAGCGAGGTGAAGATAAATTAAATGACCAAGAGGGGAAAAGAGATAAAACAGAATAAAGGCAGAATAGATTGAGCTTCCATAATCGGATGGGTCCACTTACCCCGACCTCTACGTGATCCGAGCCCTTGTCATCCTGCTTGTGGAGAATCTCAAAGTAGTATTGTCTGGACGAAATCAGGCTGAGGGGAAAGAGAAAGAGGGAGCTATTGTTAGATATTTAATGGCCGTGAAAAAGAAATAATCTTTCTGTAGTAAACCATTGCAGCTCCTTCCTTAGGATCTCAGCAACCCCCACTGGAAACATACCGACTGCTACTGTGTTACAAGAAATACAACTGTGAGCAAGGTTTTAGGTCACTAAAAACAGGAAAATAGGATTTAATGATACTTCGAGGAAGTTATGTAAATAGCTTGACTTTAAATGTTCATAATAGTCATAAAAACATATGTCAATTGGACCTGAGAATAAACAGGTTAATCAGCCTAGACTATAACTCTGTGCTACAGGCAAGATGGCAAAGAAGACGGCAGTAAGCCAGGATATTATCAGCCTTAGGTCCTGAATAAAACACTCCTTCAGAGACTGTGAGGAACAAAAATCGATGCTCCATATAAATCAACATTTTACACTTATACAGGCTCCAGTATTTCTCTGGAACTCCTGTTTAGACCGAGTAAAGGTTTGTATGTTATTCCCTGCACTGACGAAATGGACACATAAAGTTACAACGCTTCATTTCTATCAAAAACACATCTTGGATAATAGGCTAGCATCTGCTGCTTAATGAGAGACACCCGAGCACCGATACACATGATCATTAGCTCTCAAAACAAGCACACAAAGTCATAGATGAACACACACACACACACACACACACACACAGACACACAGACACACACGCACAGATGCACAGACACACACACTCACACACACACACACACACACACTGTTGTGCAATGAGCAAATCTATATTACTGCATGTATGCGTGTGCAGTTTACATCTACAGTGTGTAAATTCACGGTGGAAGCAGGTGGACCAGTGTGTGAGATTCAGCAGCACCAAGTGGTGTAGTTGCTGATTGCAACCATCTCTTCTCACCCTCTGCTTCCTAGCATGATTCCTTAGTGCTTTCTTGCACTACAGGGGCAAAAATGTGAAAGGCTCTATCTAGAGCCGGTGTTTAGTTTGTTGGGCTACTGTAGAAACATGGAGGTTCAACATGGCAGACTTTATGAAATCATTTCACTGACTTGATAACAAAAACATAACGATTCTCATTTTCAGGCAATTATACACTAATGAAATTATAGTTATGCATATTATATTCCATTTCTGCAGTATTATGTAAGTGTAGCCCTATAAATCTTACAAACTAGACCTTTAAACAAAAGAGAAATTAAATGGAAGCTATTCTTCTTAGATAAATTGGTACAGCATGTTTGAAAGCCTCACTCCTATAAACAAGATCATATTAATTCTGTTTGCCACAGCCTGGTAATTTGTGAAACATTTGCTACTCTGAACTTTGGAGTCATTTGGCTCCTCCATATTCATGCGGTCTGATTCTCTGAGATATGTGACGGCTTGCTCTTTTTTTTCCGTTCATTTTCTCCTTTTTGTTTCTGCTTTCCTGTACCTCTTTTCTCTGTGTGTGATGGTCTCCTGTCTCTTGTTTGTCTCCTCAAACAAACACGAGCTCATCCTCTTTGATGAGCTCTGTGTTTGGAATTGAAAATAGCCCCACAAAAACTGGAGATAACATGAAAAAAAAGCAAGCAAACAGAGGATTGTTTGTTGCACAATGGTATCCTTGTTACAGAGAGAATGTGTATGTTTATGAGTTTAAAATGATTTACTCTTTTAGTCTATACAAAGACAACAGTGACAGATGCCTATTAAACGAGTTCCAAGAGCCCAAGGTGACTTTTTAAAGTCCAAATCTCAAAGAGAAAAAAGCAGAAAAAGCATCCCATTTAAGAAGTCAGAGGTAAATGACCTGAATAGTTATTTAAATTGTGGCTAATTCATTTTTGTCAATCAACTAATTGCTTAATGGACTAATTGTCTCAGCACTGCCAGACAGAAATGCCGAGATGAAGATTGCCAAATTACGGTTGCGGAGTAGACGTGCAGCGTGTGTTTTTGTTCCTGCTGTGGCTGACCGAGTTGAAAGGGAAGGACAAAAGCTGAAGGGGGTTGATCACGTGCTGCCCCGCGCACAAACGCCACCACATCATCCGGCTGCCCAGCGTTCTGTAACCAATAAATCATTGCAGGTGCATGAGAGCAGTGACAGTGTGCTAAGGTCACTCTCTCATGAATAGGGAACATCTCTTTGTGCAGCTGCTGAAACGGCACTCAGAGAACTTAAGTGCCACTTTCAGCTTTTGGCACCATGCTTGCCCTTTCCCATATGATTCAACCATAGACTTTAATCTGTGTCATACTTTAAATATACACTGTACATCTTATTTGGCACTGGCAGTCACCTAAGACAAAACAGAGTGAAAAGAGCCATTACAGAAGATTAGATCAGATGAAACTCAACCAGAGAATTGTCTGTGAAATATGAATGAAAAAACACAACTGCTCTGCAAAAAGACAATTAGATAATTAAATATATCACTGTCCCAATTCAATTTTATGCTAACATGTCACATTTTTCTGAATTTTCTGAACTCAAAATGATATTTTTTGGCAGTCGTAAGTCACTGAGTTCCTGTCTTGTAGATGGCTTTTAGGATATAGTAGTACATTTCCTGACCCTTCATTAGATTGTCCGTTTCAGCCCATAATCCGACTCCATCTGGGGGATAATCTAATGTCAGAGATGAGAGGATGCAGTCTGCCGCCATAATGTTTCAGAGTTAGACTGCGAACACAACCACAGGCAAGAAAGACGACACGCCTCAAATAAATAACAACCGTTACAGATATACGCGGAAAAGTCTCGAAATGCATCCTCAGCTATCAGTATTTGAGGATCTCTTTCTTCTAGTCTCTTGCCATTCTCAGAACTTCAAAAAAACACAAAGAGCCTGAACTTAAGCTGTGACAGCTCAGCCAATACAAACCTGTTTACCCGTTATAAGATTCCAGATAAGACAAAGCCTGCACACCCACACCCACACACACACACACACACACACACACACTGAATAGATAGGAGGCCTATCAACAATAGCATAGCAAGATTGAGACAAACAAAAGGATCATATCACCGTGAGAAAGAGAGATTCATAAATAGATGAAGAGAACAGTACATCAAGTTATATTCAGAGACTTCTTCTTTGTTTAGATATGTCCTTTATATATTCTCTTTGTGATTCGAATTTTGTATGCCAGTAGAGTAGCAATTTCATATTTGGTTCATGTAAATTTAGGTCTACTGTGGAGGTGAGATGTTTCTTGAGTCCTATGGGACTGGCTGTCTGCAGTTGTCTGCTGATCTTTTTTTCAAAGCTTTGCATCATTTCTTTGTGTCTTTATTTTTGTTTTCAATTTGGTGTGAGGAAGACAGACATTCGCAAATGAATCATGATGGATCCAAATAAAGATATGATTAGAGACAAATAAGAAAGATGAAACAAATTTGAAATACTTTGTCAAGATCTCAGCTTTGTCCAAAAGTGAATGAGGGAGTCAAACAAAGGAGCACAAAGTCGGAGGGGTAGAGGTGTTCTGAACTGATATGAGTCTATATGTCTGAGTGTGCGTGTGTGTGTGTGTGTGTGTGTGTGTGTGCGCGCACTGGTCACACCAGTCGCCCTGTGATGGATGATGGGGCGGGTGCCGGTTGAAAGAGATGAAGAGACAGAGAGACAGGCGGAAAGAAAGATTAAGGAGGAGCGATAAATAGCAAATGAACAGCAAAAACAGACGGGGAATTATAAATGCTTTCTGTATCTTGAAAGGAAAAATACATTACAGTGAATATCACTGAGACGTGATTTCATACAGAACGCTGTGTCAGACGAGAGAAAAAAACAAAACATAAAAGAGCGAGTGAAGGGCAAATGAGAGATGGGAACAGCTATTAGCGTGTGACTCAGAGACTGAGTAGAGGACACAAAACAAGAGTCTAATTGCTTGACTAATTGGAGTCTTTGTTTCCAGTTTCCCTTCACTGGGCTGAATGGATAGAGACAGACAAAGGAGCTTGACTTGGCTGGATAACACAAGATGGGACCGTTGAAGCTAAACAATATTCAGAGAGTCTCATCGCTGCTAGATTTCAAGTATGAAATATTTATTTGGCATGGATGTACTGTATAGAGAGATGCCTGGATGCCCAACAGACAGACAGATTGACACACATTCACACACACACACATGCCCTCAGTATTACTAACCTTGTTTGCAGTGATCAGAGCTGAGGTGAAATGGAGACAGTATACTTCCCACCCTTGGTAAATACCAGCCCTATTTATCTTATTCTCCCCTCATCTCACCTATCTGCACCGCTGGCTACAGCAATTTCTGGATTCCACTTTTCCAGTATCTCCTCTCTTTTTCCAACTCAATTTCTCATTAATGTTATCTGGGCTGTCACCATGGCCCTGTCTCTCTCTCTTCCTCTTCCTTGCCTGATTCTTCCCTCTCTAATACCCACAGGTGGCCTTTAAATAAAAGACTGTGCTTGGCGAGTTCTCCCCTCTCAACTACATTAATGATACCAGTGTTTAGAGCTGCCCCAAGGAGACGCACAAACTTCACTTTTCTCCCCTTGTGCTCTCTCTCCTCTCCACTCCATTTCTCATGCGTTCCTCTAATCCATCAGAGAGCTATCACGCTGCTCTTCCCTGCAGCCGCAATAAATCCTCTTTCTTCCATCCCCTCCCTTCGCTCTCCTTCATCCCCCCCGTCTCTTCCTCCCTCTCTTCTCCTGTATCTTGTCTGTCGCCCCTCTCAAACGCTTCTCGCACGTCTCTTCTCCCTCTATATCTACCGTGTCCAATTCCCCTGTACGTAATTATCTAATATAGCGTTATAGCATTACTATCTTCAATGATTTTTCTTCTCTACGCCTCCACTTCACCCCTTTCTCACTCTGATATTGTATTAACACTTCTTCTCCTCTCCCACTGGCCTCAATGTGTGGACATGTGAAGGAAGAAATTACGGTATCTCACAGTTTTTGTATCCGTGCTACTCTGAGGTGTAGGAAAGCATATGCTCATTTCATCACAGCAAACTACAATTATTACATGATGTCAAAGGTCAACAACATGTACAAGTTACTGAGCATTTACAGGAGAAATGTACGAGGCGCACAATTATACTTGATCAAAGAAGGAGAATTAAGGGCCAGGCCTAGCAACATATATTACTGTGAGAAAATAAAACAACAATTAACTGATCTAACAAGTATTGTCTGTGTATCCAAAGCCTGATATAGCCTATTCTCCAGTGCTACAGAGCTCCGATGTTTTGAGAAAAAACTATTAAAAACGCATCAGTAAGCCACAGGCACGCCAACCCCAAGCCCGTTCATTACTATGTTGAAAGACAAGAGTTTTTAAAGCTGTTTCAAACTGCCATGCTTGAAGGCAAGGCGAAAAGACGTGCTTAAATGTGGGCACACTTTCAGACAGTTTCTCCTGGAAGGCATTTATAGTGTTGCACTCGGTTGCACACACTAAAAGCTTATTGCTTATTTTCTCACCTACGCACACCTGGCCAATCTTAAAGTGTGCATGAATGTCGGATTGATAGCTTTTGGAAAGTTACTCAAACTGTGAGACGCAACCCCCCCCCAACTGCGATGCTGCAGAGGTTCAGACTCTGACAGGCACTTTGAGTGGAGCACGCACCTTTAAGCATAGTTGGTTTTGTTCCTTTGACGGATTTGTTGAAAATGAGGAAAACATAGCAAAATCTTTCTGTCTGCAAGTGTGCCTAACTTTCCTGTACTTTCCATACTGCTTTCATATCTGCTCCCCAGCTGCTCACAATGAAGTTTCTGTTTCCTCAAACTGAGCCGACCATCCGTCATCATTACTGTCTCTAATCATGTTTGGCCAGAGGCAGCCCTGTGTTACCGTTTGGTTGTACTCGTGCATTACTGCCAATCAGATGTCCGCTACCACAGCCTTTCACAGCTCAAGAGATGCGCAACACCCCAAAGACACTCTGATTAAACATAAGCCACTACACACGTAGAGACGCACACACTCAAACATAGATTTGTGTCTCAGCAGGCTCCCATCAGTCATAGAAACAGATGGCGAAGTGAAGGCCTGAGGGAAGAAAGTGGGACAGAGAAATCATTGCAGCTTGCTGGCAAACAGCTTCATTCTAATTCAACTGCTACAGTGTATCAACCAATTACCTTGAGCGGAAATGTTCGCATTAGAGGTGGTATTCACACTGAAACTCCATCAAGGATATTTGTGCATGCAGGGATAGAAACATAAAGACATCCCGCCACATGCAGGCAAAGACATATTATGAGACAGTGCAGGTGCTCGCTGTAGAGCAGGTGCAACACTCAGCTTCGTCTCCACGCTCAATCAGTATTCCTATGATGTCATGAGCACAAGTACTATACTTTCCTCTCTCTAAATGCTTGATTCTCCGTGCCAGCTAATAGGCAGCAGTGCTTAAATGATTCAATTATAGATACTGAGAGATCCCATAGTAAAAATAACTGGTCATTCTCCACTAGGTTTCCCTCATTGTAGCCCGGTAAAGGCACAGTTGACTCACTCCTTCTAAGCATTATCGGTCTTTGGAGGTTTTTCTGTTAAGTCGTGTATAGAAAACAAATGGGAGTGTTTGCAGTGTGTTAAAAGCACAGGAATGAAAGGGAAAGAAAGATGAGAAAGAGAAAGTTAACAAAGAAGAAAAAGCATGAAGACACACGCAGACATTCAGAAAAGGAAGAACACAAATCAACGCCCACATGTCTGTGGAGGATTGGGCATAAATGTCATTTCCAGCAGTTTGTGAACTGAAAGCTGTTCCTTCAAAATGCCAGCTGTGGCATCCCAGATAACCTTGAAATCATCTTCTTCTGTCTTTCCCCCTCGCCATGCTGCTGCCAAAGGTCAGCAGAAGCCATTTTTAATTTCAATCATCACGCGCAAAAGGTGAAAATCCTGACAGAACTTACTCTCATGCCTGTAAACTCATCTGCAGAGGCAGGTGAAACGCTTAAGAAACACAGACTTAATTGACTTTTGCCTCACATTCAGCCAGCACTCATTAGTTTTCAAAATCTTTCAAACAATATTCCTTCTAATCTTCAACTCACTGTCAATCACATTTCATGTCTGAGTGGCTCAGAAGCTTCTGAACTACTTGATGTTACGCAATGCATCAGACTAGCTAAGTATGCTACTCAGCCCAGCTCAGTTTATAGAATTTTAGCAAATGTCAATCTCTGTGGTGTTGTCTATACAGCCCAAGGCTCCGATAGCTGTGTCAGAGAGCAGAGACAGTGTTGACAGGGTTATCTGGGTTCCTAGTCTGACTACTTCACTGTCACTCATCAAGCTGCTGTGACAGCAAATAGCAGGCACTGCCAAACTATCAAGTCACGGGTATGAGCCAAGGCGGAGACAAAGAGTTAGACGGACAAAGAAGGGGAACTTTTACATTGACATTGGTGTTACTTTAAAAGACATGACAAAAGATTCTAGTGCCATCAATAAGAGGTTGCTTCTTCTTCTTCTTCTTCTTCTTCTTCTTGATCCAGTCCAGTTTGAGTCTTTTAATAGAATCTTTTAATAAATGTTGGTCTGCAACTAATGATTTATTTTTTTTATAACAATTAATATGTCTGTTATTTTTCTTTTAAATAATTAATCCTTTAGATAGTAAAACAGCAGCAAAAAGTGAATGATAGCCTATCAAAAAAACAAAACTGACATCTTGAAATAGCATTTTCTTTGTCTGACCAGCACACAAACATATTGAATTTATTGTGATTTAAAACAGAAAATAGTAGCAATCCTTGTGTTGAAGAAAGTGAAAATAGCTGGAAAATCTGCTAAAGAAGTTAGATGTCGGCTAATAAATTATGACTAAGACCTGCTTGTTTCTGCTCTTCTCCATATTATGATATACACAGCATAACACTGGGCCAGATATAACAAGTCACAAGGGCTATAAAATGTTGTTTTGATGGTTGTTACTACATATCATTTGATGATATGCTTCTTGCATAAATCCTCATATAGATCTTCAATGACACAGAGCCACAAAGGATAGAAGAAAGTGTTTTCCAAGAGCAGAAAGAAAGAAGCTAATAAAAGAGAGACAGATTGAGGCAACAAGAGGGACAAATACTCTCCATCTTCAAGTTCTATTCAGGAAACTTCAGAATTAGAACGCAGGCTATTTCTTCCTTACACACATGCATACACACACACACACACACACACACACACACACACACACACACACACACACACACTAAATACCGTGAGTCATTACCACCAGGTGGTCATGGCCAGGTGGTGTGGATAGCAACCAGATCTCCCAAACAGGTGTACTGATCCAACTTTCCTGTCCATCCCATCTATTTAAACCGCCACCTAGGATGGACTTTCACACAGCAACAGGAGGGCCACACCCCACCCGGTGGCAATGAAGAAAAACAAAATTTCTGTTTCCCTTTCCTACCTCTTTTCCATTTACAGCTTCAAATTCACTCCTAATATGTTTAATGCCATTATAGGCAATAGACAGAGTGAGATGAGGGAGAAGGCCGCAAAACGAAAGTGAGAGACAGAGAGAGAGAATGAGGGGCTGATGGGAAAAATATGGCAGTTTAGATGAGGGTGGCACACCTGAAAGCTCTAGTCGCAGTCATCCAAAATGCAGAGTAACCGCAGAGGGACTGCCAACCAGAGGGTGTTTGGATTTTATATGCGCTGTGTTTGTGTGTTTGTGTGTTTATGTATGTTTGCTAGTTTTAGTAGCCTTCCACTGCATCGCATTGAGACCTGCAACAGGCGAGTGAAGTGTTTCGTGAACCCCTCAACAACAATATGTTTCATACCCTGACAATATGATTCAACCCTGCAGCAGCCATTAGTCACTGTTCACTCAGCTCTACTACAGCTGGCTGTATGGCTCCAACGAACCGAGACGTATAAATAACCGCAGTCCAGAGCGCAAAAAGAACAACCTTGCTAAAGTGGGAGTGTCTGTTGTGCTTCATTCTGTTCTCCTTTGTTCAATTACATTTCTGAAGGGTTGCTGTGTTCTGCCCTGCACCATTCAGCTCCATTCTTTTATGCTCCATTTTACTTTAGCTCTGTCCCATTTTATTCTATCCTGGGCTCAATATGATAATAACCAGGAACAGTATCACATAAACTGTGAAAACTGTTTTAAATTGCAGCTTTGTGGTAGAATGGAGTCTGTAAATAGGCTCAAATGGCCCTGAACTTCTTCAATAACAAATTGCACAAGAGGTTCACACTGCCAAGGGCTAACAGTAGCTTCATGTATAATGACTAATCATTTTCACACTAGCTTTCCATCTATAAAAATGAGTGTAATATTCTAGAAAGACCTTGTGTAATTATTTATTTATTGTATCTGATTTACAAATGTTTCAAATTAGCAGGTGATGAAATCCGTCTAATGACTGATGATTATTATTATTGCTCTGCACATACTTTGATGCAATTTTTTCTTTTATATATATATATATAAAATAATATCTCTCTACTGCTAATTTGCTCATTTCAATTCTATCCCATCTAATTTGAAGAATACCTTTTTATGAAAACATCCCGATTAATCCTGCTGCACACGCAATTTGCCACGCTCGGGAGAATATCAGCTTCGCTATAAACAGGTCGAGTGTAATGGTGTGTGAGGGATTCATGTTGCACAGTGCGGCAGAGGAAACATGAGGAAGATGACAAATAAACAGTCATTGCTGTGGGATGTTTCAATAAACTCATCAGGTGCAGAGAGGGATTTGAAATGTTTAGGAAAACACATGTATGCTCACACGCAAGAAAGAATAAAGCAATATAAAGCACACCTCCGCACAGGGACATCAAATTATATTTTGCCTAATTACCTCAAGCTAGACTTTCAATGAGTCTTTGACACGCTCCCCCTAAAGCATGTGATAGAGTGTAGCTGTAAAATAAAAACAGATTTGACTTTAGTCATTAGCCCCTTCCACCCCTACAACTCTGCAATTTTTCCCATCCGTTTCATCTCTGGTACAAGATATTTCATAATCTGACAGTGCAATCACTTTACACATCAGAGTAGAACCTGTAAAAAGATTTTGAGAAGAAGGTAGTGAGTAACAACTGGTGTGTGCGCGTGTGAGTGTGAGGTGATGGATATCTCTTTTGTAACAGATCTCAGTGAGGTTTAGAGCACATGGCAAAGGCATGTTCTCTGAAGCAGTTCTCTTTAAGTCGGCAATTTTATTACTGACAGCCTCCCAAACTGTAGAAAAACCCCCTGCGGTTAAAGCCGTGCCCACACACACCCACACAGACACAAAAGACACAGTAACAGGTCACAAAATATGCACTGTTGCACCCAAATTTTGAGAAATTTGGGTGTGACAACCGTGGAACAACCTTTTCAATGTACCTGTCGTATTCTACCTCCACGCTTGGTTACTCTGTTGTTGTCTTATTATCAGAGAATGCACAACCCTTGTCAGACAGGAAGAGAAAATAGAAAAACTTTCAGCTGCCTCCTCCTCCTCTTTCTCTCTATTCTTCTTCTATCTCATCTTTTGTCATCTCTCTGTACTTTCTTGTAGTCTGCTGTGCCTGCTGTTCTAACCAGGCCCGGTTAAGCCTACGCACGGACAAACATAAACACTCGCCAACAGGTCCTGGCCTGCTTTCAGCCCCTGATGGCATTAATGAATTTTCATTCATTATATAAAATGTTGTGTGTGTGTGTGTGTGTGTGTCTAAGTGTAAGGCAGAATGTACAAGAGATGATTTTTAATGAGCGTTATAGATTTTCTTGTGCCTAGTATTATGTGTCTTAATAATCCTTCTCAGAGTGATACATAATCAGTTATGATTACATTAACACACGATGAGACCTTGCAGTCTGTGAGTGAGTCAGACTGAATTAACAGCGATGTCAAATTAAAACATAGAATGCATAGTATGCCATGACTGTGCTCCATCGCATTCATTTTTCTTAGGTTTGACTTGTGGTCTTTCTTGCATGATGTTGGGCACCACCATATTGATGTAACATGACCACAGGCATAACTGTCTTGCACATGACATGAGTATGTGTATGTTATCAGTAGGCAGGACTTTTCATGTCACAGGAAAGTTGGAAACCTTTTGCTGTTTTGGTGTTTCAATCATGAAACAGTTAGCCTAGTTTGACAATCACATTTTCACTTTGAATTATACAGCAATGAATTCACAAGATTTAATACCTCATTTGATGCAGTTATTATTTATTTATTAATTTATTGCGTGATACTGTGGAGAGAACAATATCAAGGGTATTCTATTTAATTAGTTTTAAATTATAACTGAAAGCCTGTGTAAAAGCAGAACACTGGTCTCACAAATAGTCAATGGGATCAGGGCCTGTGATCTGTGCATGTGTAAATGTGTGCTATGTATTAGTAAGATGTACTAAAACTAATATCATGTAGCTGAGTCAGAATCATGAAGTCAGATCATTTGATCATCAACCACTGATGTTTCACAACACACTTACTGTCACCATACAGAGTGGCATTTACACTGCCTGCTCCACCCATTTATTAACACTCCTGTCACAGCTGCACTGCAGCCTGATTCATGAACATTTCAACCAGTAAACCTCTCTATTTCTTTGAAACGTCAGGCATTTGAATGTTTATTTCATCATCTACTATGTCATCATTTGTGCACAGATAACAGCCGTATGCCTCGTATGCTCACTCTAGTCCCACTTGGGGTTTTTACTTCTGCCCTGCCGATGTCAGACAGCTTTCTGCCGATGATGATATGATTACATAATGTTATCATTCCACAATTGATTTTGAGGATTCAAATTGTGTTTTTAGAAAAGCATGATAAGAATGTTTCATACTCATCACAATCATCCACAGCTTTCTGCTTTTGAAGGAGGCATGACTGTAAATAACTAAACAGTTTTTCCTTTTTCTTGTTCGTGTTCATTATCCAACTTGTACCATTTAGAAGTGCTAAAATATTCTGAACCTTCAATACAAACACCATTGGCAGTGTGTGTGTGTGTGTGTGTGAATAATTTAAGGACGCACTCTACAGCTTCATCCAATCAGGCAATTTGTAGGAACCCAAAGGAATAAAACCGCCGTTTTAGGGTCTTCTCTCCTGCTGCATAATCATATCAACTTAACAATGTCTTTAGAAGCAAACTGCAGATCAGTGCTCATACTAAAGGGTGCTTTTATGCAAGCAGCTCCCAGCAATTAGGGAGAGAGATATGTTGAATCTGAGAGGAGCTGATTAGGTTAATACATTCTCATCTTACATTAGGAGAGAGAGGCCTTTCAACTGCTACGATCCTCCACACTCTGACACCTGATGAGAGCACTCTTTATACGTTCACTCATACATACGCGGAAGTACACACAAAAGAGACACATCACCTGCTTTCCAGTTTTTAGTGAACAAGCCTTCTGAAGCAATTATGTTATAAAAGAGGCTGTAGGCCGACATGAATGGACTCTACACAGAGGATGATGGGTACAGTCTGCTACTTAACAGGTAGCGAGAGACACTTTACCCGTAACAGCCACGAGGCCAGTCCTCAGAGAAGCTCCAGTGGTGGTGCGCATTTGTCAAGCTTACTGTTAGATGTTAGAGGGGCTTTCTTTTGGTCTCTGCACTGGTTTGAGAGTGAAATAAGTGTGCCGTTAAGAAATGTGTGTGGTTGTCACAGGTACTTACTGCACAGACTTGGAGGACTGGGACCTGAACTTGCTGAACTCGCCTGGAGCAGTCCACTCTGTACCCAGCTGCAACACACAAGACAGGAGACACAGATCAGAGCGTGTGAGAGAGACACAGAGTGCGAGCAGGGGATAAGAACAGCATAAGAAATGTTGAAGCCAGACTGAAGAGTATTCGCCTGAAAAATCCTTCTTAGGCACTGACTATGACCATATTCAGGATTTCAAAATCAAATTTAAGACTTTTTAAGACCCTTTTAAGACCTAAACAAATACAGAATAATATCATTTCCACAGCAGAACAAATGCACATTAACACAGGTGTAGCATGTCTAACCATTCCCAGGACTTTTTCATATTGGAGCCACATTTCCTTAAACCAGAGAAAAGAAACGCCTCACACAAGAGTCATTTCCTGTACCTGTGTCAAGTGGGTTCAACCACTCCTCTTTAAGTGAGCAGCTGGTCTTGGGTCTATTGACTCTAATGGGAGAGGTGAACGTGAGCACAGCACAACATTATAAGCGCTTCTTTAGCCCAATAGTCAATGTCAACCCAATGTCTTCTCTTTGTCAGTGCTAAATCCTCGATCTGGTTTGACCAAAGATGATTTATAACAACTGAACTAAAACTTAAATAACTTTCTGAACCATCGCTGGTGCAACACAATCTGCATTAATCCATCCATACATCCACATCCAATTTCCAACAAACATTTCCCGTCTCCTCAAGGAGACCATGCTCACTTAGAAGACAGGAAATATATACCATTTCATATCATTGGCAGAGTTATCTTCTTTTATAGAGGCTCTCACACAATAGGTTATGTGAATGTAAGGTGTAACAAGCAAATCCACAAAAAAATTGTAATAAAAAAGTCATTTACAATGATACCTAGACTCTATGTACAGTAATATACAAGTAAAAATGATTAAGTAGTTATACATGTTTCAGTTAGTCCAAGCATCATCTTAATATTGAAGACCTCTCACAATTTTTAATTAGATTTTATAAATAAAATGTAATACTTTTGAGACTTTTTAAGGGAACGCTGTATATCAGAGGGGTTCTGTCTGAAAACATGTAGGATTGCAAAAATTCTCAAAATGGACTGGAAAGGATGCTACAAGATCTTGATGGTGCCCTTGGTTGTGATAGCACAGCAAATGAAGAGTAATTGGGAAAGCAACACAATATTCCCCAGAAGCAACAGGGAGGCAAGTTCTGACAAAAAGAACTGAGCAAACAGATGAGAGCTAATGGCTATAAATAGACAGACAATCAGAAAGAGCCATTCCCTGCCAATACTGACTCCAAGAAGCTGACTCATTAGGACCCCTGGGGCCCCCATTTCAGCCAAATCAGTGCCCATTCATTTTCTCAGCAAGCCATCGCAACTTATTAGGCCTCCCGCTGCTGCTGATCCATAATGAAAGAATAAGGCTAAGATCACAGTGGGCATGCCTTTAATTGTTTGTGCTGGCCACACTTCTGGGTTTGAAGTGGTCAGAAAACATTGCGGGGTGTGGTGCTAATAGATCACAAGAGCCTTTCAGCTTGTAAATAGCTGCTGATCCTCACTCTGGGTACCACAATGCTTTCACAGAAAGCAGCACACCCAACAACACACACCTACGAGATAATGACACGCACACACACATATGAAATGGCACTTATACAATGGCAACTCTGAACATTATTTACTGGCATGAGAAGAGAGCTACTACGGGGAAGAAAACCTCAAAAAGCAGGCAGTAAAGTCTGTCCAAAACCAACCAGACCCCTGGCAGTCTTAAAGCCTCTGAGAGTCTCTGTGAAGCAGTTGGCTGGTGAGGAGGAGGACACAATGTGTGCTACTGTGCCTTCACTCTGAAGCCCCCAGCATGCTGCTGCCATAGTACATTTCCACACCAACAGTTTCCTCACATATTCCTCCTCCAGCACAGAAGAAGGAAAAATGCTAGAAGTCAAATCACTGGGAGAGGAAATTTAAATGAAAAAGTGAGAAAGGTAATAAATTAAGCTCAGTCAAGCTTAACCTAATCTACCAAGTTTACATTTCTTTCAAAACAATATAAATTTAAATGTGTATTGGCATACAAACAATTGCAGCAAATATGTCTTGATGAGAAGTTGAATGGCGAACATGTTCACTCAAAAATGATGTGGCGCTAATATAGTCCTGAGGCAGACTTCGCGCAACTTCCCCTGGAGCCACAAAAGGCTTTATACAACTTTTTTCCACATATACAGAAGTACTCCTTGTATATGTGACGTGTAAGTCAGTGTGCCTCCCCTCTTGTAAGCATTTGTCCATAAGAGACCCAAAGGCTCCACTCACTGACTGTCTGAAATACCAGTCACAGCGTCAAATCAGCTTCCAAACAATATGGCTGCAGTGGTACACCAACACACAAACTTGAGCTTACTAGCTACCCATTTTACCGGTTAGTCCCTCTCCTAAATGTCAGATCTGGATTTGTATGTTTGTCAGAAAACAAACAATAATGTGTCTTAGCTTTGTGAGTACTGCAAAATTTGGCTTTTACAGACCAGTCAGCTCATTAACACACCAACACAGTAACCTGCAAATGCTGCGCTTGTTAATTATCTGCATCAGTCACAATACTCCCACTACTTCCTTTTGTACTGTCAATGCTTCTTATTGTTATGCTTGTTTGGAAAACAATACTCGCGTTTCACTGTGCATGTACTGAAGCACTTTGTTTTCTACATAAATAAATTAAAGCTGTAACTCATTTAATTTCTAGCCTGCTTTAACTTTTCATTATGTTTTGTTCGTCTCATCCTGACTGTTGACAGGGACGACGGCAGAAAGTAGTGCAGTAGAATCTCGTTTAAGCTCCTCTCTCTCAAAAGACTTACCATTAAAAAAACGTCTGTGTCACTGCAAAGTGCTGTTGGTTTCTTAAGAGAAGCAGCCAACCTTTAGTGAAAGGTAAATAGCTTTGACAAATCATAGCTGAATGGAGTAGGCACCTCAGCAGAACATTAAAATCTTTCAAAACAGAGGAAAGCAGAGGCTATGACTTAAAACCTTGCACAGAATATAAATGGGGAAAGTTGCAAGACAATACTGTTGAAAATGTCTAGTTATTTTACTTACATGTTTACATATTTTCTTGGAAAGAGCTGAGATGAAAAAGAGAGTGATCACACAGCAGAGGCAGCACTGCAAAAATATTCATCTCAGCAAGGCATGTTATCTGGTGCTGGCTCTCAATACAGTACAGCAAAATAAAGTTTTTTAAAATAAGTACAACCCTGACTCTAAAAATGTTGGACCCTGTGTAAACTGTAAATAAAAACAGAAATTTTCAACCTATATTCGATTGAATATGGTACAAAGACAAGATATTTAATGTTCAACCTGATGTGAAACTTTATTGTTTTTTGTAAATTCTGAATTTGATGCTCTCAAATGCTCCAGAAATACCTATTTGGAATATTCCACAAGTAAACAGATTCACTGGTAACAGTATCATGATTGCATATGAAAGTGGCATCCTATAAAGGCTCAGTCGTTCACAAGGATGGGGCGAGGTTTGCCACTTTGTGAAAAACTGCATGGGCAAACAGATAAAGAACATCCAACCATCCATCCATTTCTGTAACCACATATAGAGTCACCAATTAACCTATTATATTTTCTTAATGCACAACTGCAATGAATTTCATCATCTATAATCCATAATATCATTAAAACAATCTTTGCACTTAAGAGGCAAAGTCAAAAACCAGCATTGAATTCCTGTGATCCAGAAATATCACCGACTTCTCTGGCCTGAGCGCATCTGAGATGAATGGACGAGAATTGGAAAAGTGTCCACATTTCAATTTGTTTTTGGAAATCGTAGACGTTGTGTCCTATCTTTTTTTGGAATCGGTAAAAAAAAACCTTTGTACAGGCAGAAAAAAAATCATTTCATTTGTTTTTAAAACAGCTTTAAATTCAGAAGAGAAATGTGAAAGCCAAAAACAAGTGACCTCATCTCATTTTAAAAGACATGAAGCTAAATATCACATTAAAATAGAAATTAATTAAGAAGAATTAAGAAATTAATGCTTCGGATGGGTGAAATTCAAGAGAACTAAACCAACATTATATCTTTCAAACCTTTTTCACTTTGCCAGCCTGACTTCCACATTTCTGATTGTGCATTGTACACACAATGAACAAATAATACAGTATAGTTCATGAACATTTCTTCTGTCTATCCATTTCCATCACTTTAATCTGTCAGCAAGGTTTTAAAATATGTAGTCTCACACAAAGAAGACAGACGAGATTCCAAGATTAAAGGTTGTTCTTGTCAGATGGCTAATTAGCTGTATGTGAACAAAGGCAGCATTAGAGACATTGTTAGAAGGACAAATAACATTGTAGCACCTCAGTTTTCCCATGAGAGTGGCAGCTGTTCTCTGAGGTACGTGTGCACATGCAGTAAAGACACAAGAAACATGCACACGTATGAACGCGCATTTTTAGCTGTACAGTGAGTCATTGCTTATTGAGAGCAGCATCTCCTCACCATAGTAGGCGGGAGGTAAATCAGAAGGCTAGCAGCCAGGGAGTCATGAGGTGCAACACACACACCGACACACAAACGTTTCATATCACATCTTAAAACACAGCCCCTCACTGACATATTGTCTTATTTTGCTTCTACTTAGTCTCCTCAGAGAAATAAGGCAAGCAACCTGGGGACCAAATTTCTTAAACATAAAGCAGACGAACAACCCAGACACACACCATCCTTGCTCTAAAGTAACCTCTCTCTCTATTTTCTTCTCACACACAGATACCGTCTCTGTGTGCACCTCACACACATATGGTACCTTGAGAAAACTAATTTCAGATGGCCACTGGCCCTGAAACACTGGAAAGTGAAACTCAAAACAGGGTCAAGAAATCTAAGAAATAATGTAATGGAGCTATGGAGACACTCTGTCAACTTCTTTTCTTCTATACACTATTTCTTTCTCTCCATATAAGAAGAGAGAAGTAATAGAGAAACAGCTGACCTGTCATGTAACTTCAGGATGCTGTTTTTATTTCTCTCATTCTACCTCGCGTTGAGCATGTGCATGAGGACGAGGCCGTGAGATAAGTCTGGACACTTCAGTTTGTGGTTACATTCATGCAACTCATGAGAAACATGAGATTTGACATTTGGAGGCGAGGATACCATTCTTATTGGAGTAATGGCCACATTCCATTTAGCTGGGTCAGTGGCAAGACCCTGGTATTGTACATAGTTTGCCAGTTAATAATGTTTTTTTCTTGCTATAACATGTAAAAGTCTATTTTAACCTGGAAAGTCTGCAGCTTGGCGGAGGTCTCTGAAATCTCATTGTAATTCCAAAGCTCAAGAAATATAGTGAACATTATTTTAGCTTTGGGAACTATAAATACAGGCAGATTAAAAATATCTATAATACACAAGTAAAAATATATAATAAGATTTGTATGACAAAGCAAAAAGTATTACTATATTTTAACTTTTTCTATCTGCTTTGACTCATTAAGGGACTGAAACTATTCCAGATATTGTACCTGTTGATGCATCACTCTGCAAACATTAACAACAAACATTTTGGCATGTCCGGATACAAAAAGCACAAATATAGCTTATAACATTTAATATGGCTGCATAGCATTTAGGTGTTTCAGTTTTATGACCCTCTTATTGTGCATTCTGGTTCATTGGTTAAAAGTCGTTATTAATGTCATTAGTGATAGTGAGCCAGGTACAAGTTCAAGCCCCAGACTTTAAGGAGTTACTGAACATTAAAATGATAAATGGTCCAAAACAGACAGACAAAAGAGGACACAAACATTCGTAATGTAACAAAGGTTAAAAACAAAATGGTAAAATGAAGATGGCTGTTTTTATTTCTTTGAAAAGAACCTGTTTTGGCCAGGTGATAAAAACATATAAGGAAAAAAGGTTCATTAACTGACTTAATGGCTTGAGAAAAACATTGCAACACTTCCTGACCTCCATATAGAGTTTGGTGTCACTGGGCTAATTACAATCAACTTGATATGGAAAGAAAGGTAAACAGGTGCACTCTGAGCTATAGTCAGTCACAATACAGTGTTGTGACCTCTGGGCGCACTTGTCTCATTAGGCAGGAATACACGCGTCTTCAAGTGAGACCACGTTCACATAGTTCATGAGACAAGTCCATATAAATGAAGAGAAGGGTTTTGAATTGTTTTTCCCATCCTACAAAGGAGTCACTGATTTTCATTCGTTTTAGTCAGACATAAAAATCAACCTGCAGATACTTCAAACCAGTAATCTATCACAATTATCCTCATGTCTGTTTTTATTGTTGTCAAAGTTACATTATCATGGTGGCTGTGCAGCTGTCCGTGTAGTTTGAATTGAACATTCTGTACACACTAATGTAACTGCAACATGAATAAAAGCAGACGTAGACGTGCTGTGATGGATTGCCTATCTCCAGAAGGTTTAGAATTTTAATCTTGGGGGCATCCATTTTCTTCCCTGTTTGTTTTTTTTTTTAATGTCTTTCCAAATGGATTACTGGGTGCATGAAGGTTGCAGATTTCAACTTGGAACTTCAACAAAGACTAAAACTAATTATACGCGTCTCATGGTTTTCAATTCAAAATGCTATTTACTATTTTTGGACAGATGTTGCTAGCTGGCAGTAAAGTATGCTTTTTTTACTGCGCACACTTTGATTTGTCATAGCAGGTGAGGCGCAGGTGTTACTAATAACATTAAGAAGGGTGTGCTAGTAAGCCATGACAGTATCAGTATCAGGACACTGAAACTGAAGCAGCTGAATGGATTTCATCCATTATTTATTTTATTATTCACACCTGTGGGTTAACAGTCAATATGGAAGGTGGGTGTTTTGTTTTCTGATGTGGCATCATTTTGGAGCAAAACTCTTCACATATTAAATAATATATTACTAGAGACAAAGTCTTGCCTGTCTGATGATGAGCAACTACTGTTGCTATTGCTCATATTGATTACAACTCCCTGACCCAGTTTCCTGTGTGTCTCTGTCTGCCTGTTTGTCTTTTTTTGTGTCTGAACCAGACAAAATAAGTATCACAGCACATGTAACATTCATCCGTCATCATGAGCACTCCACCAGTGCATGAACACACGCACACGAACTTGGACACACTTGCTTTGTGCTACTCTGCTCCTAAGGCTCTCTCAATATCAGACAAGCCCTGTTCTAGTTCTGTGGGAAGCTCAGCGGGAGCTGTCTGGACATTCTGATTGAAGGAAAATCTCATTACAGATTAGCTGTGGGCAAAAAATATGATTAATGCCAATACGGGACAATGGATGATCCTCACTCACATTAAGTACATTCGTATGCGCAGAGATAACGTCCCAGCAGGACTGAGGAGAGTGTTCTTATTATAAATCGTCCTCCCCTCCTCCAACACTCCAACAACGCTGACCAGAGCGAGTGGGTGCGTAAGGAACAGAGGAACCGACCATGACTCAAGGTCAATTTTGTCTTACCGGGTCTGGGCAAAAGTGCAAAAACCAAGACAGAAACAAGAACTTTTTTATGTCTACATATACATTGAACCTCAGTACATGACGTCATCTTTTCATTAAGATGTCCTGCAGGGGAATCAGGAGATATTAGTCACGTCTAGTACTTCATTTGAAAAGCTAGCCACGAAGTGCTGACAGGGGTCTCCACAGAAACGGCACAAGCCTGCCTCTCATCTCTTTACAGCTAAATGCCTCATGGCAGCAAATTCTGTATATAGGCAGTTCAACAATGAGGACGATACTTCTGTGACCACTGACATAAAGTAACAATCCTTTACAATACGGTGTGTATTTTTAGAGCAGTGAGTCATGAATAGAGCAGGAATTACAGCCAGTCCATTGGTGTGAGCAAAGATAACTATACATACAAATCATCAGACCTTGATATACTGCAGGCACACACTCCAGTGATTTAAAGGTTTCATTCAAGTTATCATATTATCGCTACATGAGTTTCTGCTAGCAAAGTGCTCCACACAAACACTATACCACGGGGTCAAATTTGACTCATTGCTTATGAAATTTAGATAACTTCAACTTATTGCAATAACTCCAGCAGCTGCAGAAACACCTCATGGAGGGATATGGATATTTCCCCAAACCAGTTGAGTTTCCAGTTCTGATCCTCTAAAAACACGGAAGCTCGCTTATTTAAGTCTGAGAAGTAATTGAGATCCCTCACACATCATCATCTATGCACTTAAGTCATTGTTTCAAATGCTAATAACGTTTCTGTCTTATTTAAAGAGAGACCGCAATAAATGTACCAGAGTGTGTATGTGTGTGCGTGTTTTATAGTACAGATGGCTATGGTATAATGTGTTCACGGAATTATTACATCTACATCTAAGCTATTCATTTAAAACAGATAGAAGTACTAGCATAATTAGCTCATTTTCATGAGCAGTTACAAGTTATTATGAGACATTAAATAGCATAAAAAGGTGGGGGGGGGGAGTTTTCAACCTTTTTAGAGGTCTTAAAAGCAGGATTGGCATTAAGCCTTCTTTTCAGATTAGCAGAGCATAGCATTACCTGATTTGGGCAAGGACCTCAGCATATACTGTATGTAAGTTCTGCAAAAACGTGAACAATATTTCAAGTCCTCTTACAAAAAAATCAGGACATAGCAATAAGACAAACCATTATTTTCTTTTCAGACTCTTTTTCCTAAACTCATGCAGACAGATGGGTCACATAATGAGGGACAGAGCAGAGAGTTAGATTTTCATCTGTGAAACACAATGAGTCTCTGAAGACAGGGGAGGCAGTGAGGCCTGTCTGTCAGCCAGTGGCACGATGAATGATCCCTGGCCACAGCACTGCTCCCCTGCCATTACCTAGATGATATTTCTCCGCTGCTAAATGTCACATCAATATTCGCTGCCAGCTAATTAATCTGAGCTCCCATGGAACCTGACGGCATCTCACATCCTGTTGGAATACAGATGGCTCCAGAGCTGGACCTTTTCTCTTAACACACATTTGCCCAGAGCACTCACACGGTGAAGTTCAAACACTGTGCAACCTCATGCATCTTTTCCTTCTTTAAAATTTAAGAAGGTTTCACTGTGAAAACTTTATTAGTGTAGGCAGTAGCAGCACAGCTTGACTTTTATTCGATTGCAGGCAGAGGGTACTTCAAGGATACCCTTCAAGGAAAGGAAACACTTTTTCACAGAGTGTTCTACAGGAGGATTTAAGTCTCCTGTATTCTGAGCTCTGTGTTGGAGGTGAGTGATACCCTGGATGTTAGGGTGCTGACATGAGGTGAGAGGGTGATTGTTTAAGACGAACGTGGTCAAACCGCTCAGTGTGTCCCTCATGTTGCTGTAAGGTGGAGCACTGGCAGAATAAAAGACTTCTGTTGTTGACTGGTCAGGACCAGCAACTGTCTCAGCATAGCTGTCCGATGGTAGCAATATTAGTCAGCTTTTGACCTGTACATTAATAACTATATATATGTATACTTTTCCCATAACAAACTTTCATGCTCCATTAAATCCAAAAAAAGGGAATCCATTAAATGCCATTTAGAGCTATGAGTCACCCTCAGCCTGAATATCATATCAGATAATAAAGTCACTATGTAGTCTAATGATAAGGGTTTGGCTTTTCTGCACATACTGCATCGTGGAAGTACTTTTTTCCCAGAGGTATATATTATACAAAGTGTTTTTTTGCTATTTAAGTCATGACATTGAGCTGTTCGAAACTATTTAGGCCCCAGGTGATTCAGTATTTTCCTGCAGTAAAATCTTGTCGCTAAGCAATCTTAGTTAAAACCAGGGACTGTATTCACAGTCATGGAAACATGTACTCAGTGAATTGAGTTTTCAGTGGAGTAACTCTGTCTGTGGTTCAGCTATTATGAGTGCAGTACTTACCTGTCCTACATAGACCAGCAGTCTGGCGTTGAGAGGGCTCTCATCCGGACTCAGCCAGAACTCAGAGTTATCATCAGACGATACCGAGAACTGGAAATCACCTAGAGGGAAAAAATATGATCAAAGTGTGTGTTAGTGGAAATAGATATGTGTGATCCTAGATAAGCATAATCAGAATATAATCAGATAGGGCATGACCTTATAAAATAGATTCTGAAGGTGTAAAAAATGTACCTAAAATATGATGCCCAGACTGGTCATAGACAGCACATTCGGCCAAATTGTTACTGCAACAGAATTCCTAATCCATACGAAACAACTTCGTGAACAGGAATAGACATTTGTGCAGAGATCTAAACCAGAAGGAGTATGGAAAGCAAATGAGCGGCTAGTTTGTTAATTAATGTTATCAGTAAGTATAAATGTGGACAGTCTGGATTATTTGATGATTTACAAGGTGGTGTACAAGTTGAAAAAACTGTTAATAGTCATAGCTGCATAAAGCTAATTTCCTCTTAACTAATGTGCACCTTACAGTGTTGTTGTACTCGAAATAGGTTTTGGTCTTGAGACCAGTCTCAAGACCACTTTTTTAAGGGATTGGTCTTGTCTTGGAATTTTGACTCGGCCATGTCTCGGTCTCAGACAAAGAGCATTTGGGACCGGTCAAGTCCACAGCTGTGGGGATATTACTAAATTGCCTGTGTTATTTGCTAACATGATTACCGTGATTGCACGTAACATAAATTCTCTGCTTCAAATGAAACCAATAAATTTGTGTAACTGTTACGGGCTGCCCCTCCCCGCTCCCCTTTGCTTGTACTACAAGAAAATGAAAAAGGAGAAGAAGCTGTGACTGTCTGGGAGGAAACATCAGCCTTCTAAACCACAAAGAGTTAATCTGCAAAGCAGCATCCAAAAGAAATCACAGCAGTTTGTAAATACTGAAAGGGTTTGCTTAATGAGAATTAATGTGAATTCTGAAGAGACATGTTTTATACAACATACTAAATGTAAATGTTACCGTGTTAAATCTAGGTCACATATATGAAATAAGTAAATTAAAATGATAAAGGAGTACCTGCATGTTCAAGGATACACATATGAGATGCAGCTCATGTGGCATTGAGTAGTAGTAGAGTTTTTATATCTAGTAATCTGGAAAAAATTTTATGCAGCTAACAGTTATTTAACACTCAGTCAATCTACAATAGCATCTAAAAGGTTGTGTCTGGCAGCGTGAAGTGAAGGGCACTTGTTAGAGTGCTTGTCAGAATCGTGAAGATGGAATGACCTTTGAGCAATCAGCTGGAGAGAGCCATACCTCCAGCAACACCTACATAAGAGAATTAAATGAACGGTAATCTAATTAATAACTTCATGTTCTGCAATTTATGTAATGGCACTTGGGTGTTAATGCTTTTCAGTTCCCATAGCAACGGGGCTCAAGGTTAGGGCCATGAGGGTACTGCAATGAGATTTAACTGTGAGATCTTTGGCATTCAGTCCTAATAAAAACGTGAATATCCACTATATTACTGGCTCTCAAGTGGTTGGATTAAGAGGGCTGTGGAAAAATTGTCTACTCTTACAAAGGACACACACACTCCAAGGCCTTCTGCCTCAGAGGAGAGACTCGCTAATAAGATGAGCTAGTTACCATCTCTGTAAGGGTGAAGGAAACCAAATATTCTCAGGCCATAGTTCTTCCATTTCGGAGCCACTGCCAGCTTTTTTACTGTGGTTCTGGTCTGCAGTAAAAACAAAACAGAAATAAATTTAGTTCATTGATAACAAACAACAGATTACCAAATAGAAGAAAAAAAGCTTTGTTAACCCCATCCACAAATTGATCATTCACTAAACCAGTAATGGTCTAGTCAGTTTAGCAGTTGTAACTAGGCAAGTCAGGTCTGTCAAGCACTTGATCTCTACACTTGTTGAAGCGGTGTATGCGCATGGGGCTCTAGAAAAAGTATTTTTAACCCTTTAAAACCAAAAACCCAAGAGCAAAAGTATGAGAATTGGATGAAACTGTATTTGTATGCTCTAATCTGAAAATGCTAGCATAACTGGCCAACTAGCTTGTTACCAAACGCAGTAACAAAGCATTGCTCACAATAGCACTACAGTATTTTGTGGACCTGCATGCTTAGTGTAACTTTAGCACCTTTGTCCTGCTCTAATTACCTTTGTGGAAGTTTACACGCAAGGAAGCCAGCCGAACTTCCCAATTATCCTAGATTGTGCTTATTCACTAAAACAAATCTCTTGTAACATTAACAATGAAATAAACTGTTTAAAAATACACACAATAAAACATAAACTTCTGTCTTGTGCGTGTGAATATATAAGCTAAGAAATCAACAGGCTTATGTTAGAATGAAATATAAGTCATAACCTTCAATTTTTCATTGTCACACTTTTAACACTAGGACAAACTAGCTCTACAGTGCCATACAAGAGCTACGCTGTTACTTTATTTCCATTTCTTCTAAATGAATCATGATGAGAATGCTGGGATGCTTTTGCCTGGGAGATGCTGCTATAGCCTCAGTCTTTTAGCACATGTATGGAGTCAGTAAGTGCATTCCTGAGACCATTTACAAGGTTAAAATAAGTCAGTCTGAAGCATGTAAAGGTAAGCCAGATATAGTGTTGTCAACTTACTAATGAAGCTACTGTTCACTTAATTAGGTAACTAGCCTATGCTAGTTATTCCAGCCTGTAAATTTGGCAGTGAGAAATGAAAAGCCTATTTTTGTCTACCTCAGTCTTAAGTGAAAGTTAGATGTATTGTTTCAAAAATGACAAAATATCTTGCTGCAACTCTTCCACTGTTATAATTGAAAGCTGTGTATGTGCTAGAGGTTTTGCGAACAGTCAATTTAATGTGCACTTAGTGTTAATACACAAAAATCACAGAACGATAGCGGGCAGAGGGTCGCCCAGTCTACTCTGTAATACTTACATGAGGGTAGAGAGGGAAGTGCAGGTTCTTTCTGAGTTGGGCTATAGAGGAGCCGCACCAGTCCTCAAACACATGCAGGTTGGCCTGGCCCTTATACTGCCAACACACACAGAGAGGAAACAGGTTAGTGCATGAACTAACATCAGCAGCACATTTACTATTAAATAGCGCAGGTTATGCCTCAGTACTTCAACTCCCATCCCGACTGCAAGATTGCCATTTGTACTGGTTTCAGTAGATACATTTATGAGCTGGACTGTATGTAATTCCTCTCCACTATGAAGGAGAATTCCTGGTGAAACATGTGAATGTAGCGTGAAGATTCAAATGTTCTCACTGTCCCGAATAAGAAAAGGTGACAGAGAGCTTGTCACGAGTATCGAGGGGGGGAGTGTGCACAGAGGATGTCTGGAGCAGTTTGTCAGAGCTCATCCCCTGCTCATAGTCTGACATTTGTCTGAATTACACAGGGAAATCACAGGACACAGCAAGGACAGATGGTGAAACCAGTCTGCCTTGGGGTATCGTTTCCTCTCTCTCTCTCTCTCTCTCTCTCTCTCTCTCTCTCTCTCTCTCTCACAGACACACACACCCCATGTGTCTGTCTGCTCACATATGAGAAGAGATGACTCTCTGATGAGTCGTGTGTCAAACTTGCACTGCTTTGGGAGTAGTAAGTATTTTGGGTCACATACAATGTAAAAAAAGATCTATAGAGCTCGACATAGGCAGACTATAATTTTTCATATCCCTACAAACACTGCACACCAGTGGTGGTGTTATTGTTACACAACAATCACAAAGTGTGGCATGAGGGCAAAAGGTACAGATGCATAAATACACATCAGCGCACTCTAACTTTTCATATCGGCTGATTGACCTACATTCACACACACACTGTACACACATATGCCATCATTTTGCTGTGTGACTAACAGTCTCAGCAGGGTGCCACTGTACTGCTGCCACAGATATTTAGAAGATCACGCAGAACTTAAGCAGAAAGCCAACTCTTGTTAATGAGTATGAAACGATGGGGTGGGCTTCCTTGGTTGGATCAAAGCAAAAGCTGGATTCACTACTTTGGCCCCTCATTCGATGAGGGTAGATTTTCTGTGGGTGTAGAGTAGCTGCTAGCTGTATAGTCTAGTATGAGCTGTCAGATCAATCAATCAGGAGAGTGAGAGTGACCTCATGGCAAAAGAAAAAAAAACACATCCTTTCATCAGTGGGATTACAAGGGTGAGACAGGAAAGCCTTTCAGGGTAAACACCTTTTTGACTGCTGCTCTGCATCCATGTCTACATTTAAAGGAGGAACATGTTGATGGAGGGTGTCATGCTCCTTCCGCTCTGCGCAGGCATTTTCTAACAGATGGTCTGACCTGAAGTGGTCCTTTTCATTTCTCTCCCGACTCTGCACGGTCAACTATGTGCACCGCACATTGACAGCAGCGCGGCAATTACAGCTCATGCATTAACCATGAGATATTTTTGTTGTACAAACATGTCAGTCCAAAGCAGTGGGACTCCTGATTTTAGATCTATCTTTTCATATGTGTTCTTTTTTTTCTTCTCTCTCGAGGAACAGACAGAAAAATACAAAGAGGAAGAGACAGGGATTTGTGAGGTCAACAGAATTGTATCAGAGGAAAGTGGGGAGTTGAAATAAGAACATGAATGTCTGATGTTTAAAAAAAAAACAGTGGCATAGCAAGGTGAAAGGGATTTAGCAGATGGGACGTGTCCCCGTGTAAATATGCCTTATGTAAAGCTTTTAATAGATTTCCTGTGGGTTTTAAAAGCAAACCTTTTTCGGCCTGGCCCCCTCCTCACCTCCCTCTTGTCAAATAGCAATCAGAGGAAGGCTTTAAAAGTCTCTAATTATTCACACACACACACACCCACACACACACACACACACACACATATATCTCTGTGTAGCCCTGGAAAGGCCACAGGCTGTAAAGTCAGCTTTCTGCTGACTTGTGTATAATTGGCTCCATTTTGTGGGTGACAACCCTGCAAGAGGCCTGTCTGTGCTCTGGCCTTAACAGTATGTGGAACGGGGAAGAAGGAAGTTATTTTTTTCTTCACCCTCTCTGGCTTAAACTCACACTGTTATCCTTTTGCCTTGCTCCTGTTATGTCATTTGGTTTTTACCCTGTGCTGCATCTCTCTCTCTCTCTCTCTCTTCTCTCTCTCTCTCTTTCAGTGCCACTAACCCTAATGTTGTCAACTCTTCCCTCTGACCTCTCTATTTCTGCCTCTTCATCCCTCCATCTCTGTCTATGTGCTGTCAATTTCTCTACGCTCGAGTCTTCTGTTTCCCTGAGCTCAGCTGTCGGCTGTCGGCTCTCTGTGCTGTCTCTCTCTATTTCTTTTTTTTTTTTTTTTGTCTCCCTTTTGATTCCATAGTTCTGTAGCGTATTATATTAGTTTGTGCAGAGATGGTGACGTCTGTGCTTGCGGGGTTTTTTGGGGGTTTTTTTTGGTGGGAGGTTGGAGGTTTACTTGGTTGTGCTCTGGCAGCTTGTGTCTTTTCAAACACCAGCTTTTGCAACAATCTTGTCAGCTCACATTCACATTCAGTAATTGGCTAAATAAGAGACAGAGTGACTGCTGCTGCTTTTCTTCCTTCAATCTCATTTTGTTGATTAATCCAAAACCATAGACAGACCTCTGTATCAGGTCTACGCCACGATGGGCATGTAGTGTAATTCACAAACATGAGGGTTCAGAAAGCATTGTTTGAATCAGTATAAACTTTAGGCTGAGGAGAGTCCAAATCAAACTATACCAACAAAATGACCTATATGCATCCATAGCCATTCCAACAAAAAATCTGCAGTAAATCCATTATTTAGTAGATATTATAAAGAATAAAATATTATATGATATCACTGAAAGAATCTTCCAGCTCACATTATGTCCTTGAGCTTTAGCTTGGGAAAGAAAACTGTAATATATATTTTTTTCATAAATAGAGTTTGTGGATATTTGTTAATGTTGTGGCCTGTACGGTCTCAATTTTTCACCTTTCTCTCTATTTGTCTGTCGTTTTGTCCTATATATTGTGTTAAGTTGCTACTGCTTCAAAGCAAAATAGCACCTATACCTCTATGAGTAAGAGGGGAGGAGAGGGAGATGGAGAGATGCAATTAATGTCATCAGTCAAAATTGAAGTGAGGCAAGAAAAGATGAGAAAGGGGGGAAATGACAGAATCGCAAGAAAGGAGCTGGATAAGAAAACAACTGATTGATAAAGATGTCTTGAAATAAAAGAGTAAACTGCTCAGCTTAAGAGGCCACTCTAAACAGCACTGTTATTGCCTATCTTTCTCAGACCACATCCCTGTGGGCCTGTCTCAGCATATCTCCGTCTCCACCGCTCTCCTCTCCGATATCTCCTCTCTCTCACCCATCTGGTCGCACTATCAACCGGTGCACAAATCAGACTTTCCTCTCTTTTCTCTCCCGCTCTCCTCCTGGAGGCTGTCTCCCTTTACCAAAAATCTGGTGCAGCCTTCTGCATTCCCGCTGGCAGCGAGGCACTGACAAATGGCCGCACGGCGCACCCACTGACGAGCAATCGCACCAACTGACACTGTAAATCCCTTTTGGATAAGAAAAGTGAGACATGATGTTCCTGGCAAAGGCACACCGGGGTATATACAGTACTACTCAGCACACTCCCCTGGGGCATATACTGTTGGAGAGACGGTATTATACCTCACTGTTGATACATCATAAAACATACTGTACAGCGGTTTTACTGAGCTGCTGTGCTGAAATGTAACCATTGCAGGAATGATGAAATTATACATGTTAAATGTGTGTTATTCCCTCTGTGGATATGACAGGAATGTTACTACTTGAAGACATTTTATTAACTCTCTCCATCTGAATTCCTGGAGGGCATTAAGATTACTTTCTCCCTGCATATCTCATCTTTCTCTGTCCATTAGTAATTTAGGTAACAGGAAAGAAGAAATGGGGTAAGTAGATAGTGAGAGAGAGGAAAAAGAGGGTTTTCAAAGGTACAGAGGTTTAAAAAGGGGATTATACGGGCAAAGATAATGAGAGAACTCATTTCACACAGAGGAGAGCAGCAAAAAAAATGGAAAGACAAGGTTCATATGAGCTAGATTCCAGCCTCATCAACTACTGTAATGAGGGTTTGTATAATCTGCCATCTGTCCTACAATTACATGTCTTCTGTCATGCCAGGGATATAACGTGAGGGGGATGGATGTGGCTGCAGAAGATATGTCGAAGTGAGAAACGTAAGGCAAAGAACGGAGGATTTCTTTTTTTTTTCTTCATCTCTTGCAGCAAAGCTGTCGATCACTCGCCCAGCTGTAATGAGAGGCCTGTAACAGAAATCGAATTTATGCCTCCCGTTTGTCTGCTTGACTGTTTAGCATTTTAGACAGACAGATAGAAGAAAGAAAGACAGACCGAAGGCACAGTGAGAATAGACAAATATCACGCTTCTTCTCTGTGCGTCCTCCCCCGGTCTAGTCACTCTCGCTTGTGATTGTGTGATGACGGGAGGGTCGGAGACGAGAGAAAGATCTAATTCTTCCTCCTGTCTTGTCCTCACATGTGTTTTTGTATGAGGAGCCAGCTGTGATGACTGCTCCCACCTGAGTCATGTGTCTGTGTTGTGCCACACTATCTTCCTCACTTCTCTCTTGAGTGGCAAATAATAGGCTGTCCAAATCTGCAATACCACATCTCCAGTTTTGTGGGGGTACATGAGCCAGAGAACCAGACGTTTGAGTCAGTCATCTTCCATCTATCCATCTATCCTCCACTGTATTTGGTTTAACACCTTCTGAATACCAGAATAAAATCACTGCACATGTTCAAAATACATATGGGATGACGATTCGATTCACACATACAATAACATGTAAAGAAATCATAAAAGTAATATAAAAATCTACAATGATTTAAGTGTCACTAATTCCTCTTACCATCACTTTCTTTCTCTTCCTGACTAAATAAAAATGTTTCTTACACTCCTTCTGCTTGATCAGACAGTGGGCCAGCTCTCTGTCTGATCTCAATTCTGTGTCACTGTCCTTGACATGCCCGTGTCCTTGACGGACAGACCTTGACACATCCATCCTATAGCAGCATGTCCATGCTAATCCACTGTCACCTCTTGATGAGTTTACCGGCTGGGAGTCCTCATTCAGTCACCAGTCAAGGCTGAAATCACAGCATTTTATCCCTCATTCATTCATTTTATTTCTCCTATGTTCCAATCTCTATCTCTCTAAGGCTGTTTGCATTAGAAGAAATAAAGTCAGCAATCGTTTCATTTCACATATGCAGAACAGCTGGGTTTTGGTGTGTGTGGCTTGAATGAGTGCTTCTGGATGATGGTATGACCTCTGCCAGTCTGTGACAGCTGGCATATGGCACCACTCTACCTCCACCAGCCTGAGTCTACGCCTCAGACCTCTGCCATCTTGGCTGTGCGCCAGGGAAGCGAGTTAGTGCTGGTAATTAGGACAGATAGCTAGTGAGGAAAGCAGAGGAAAAGCTGCTGCCCGCCATGGTTTTTGACAGAAACCGCTTCGGTTTGACATAGCAGAACTGAGATAAGAGAGGGAGAGATTTTTGGGGATATATGTTCATAGAGATGTATGAAATATTTGATAGTTATGTTGGATTTACATAATATTCACAGAAAACTAAATAGCATGATGCTTTATGAGTGGGCTGGAAATAAGCATGATGACTTCTACAAGTGAGCTTTGAAGCTAGTCACGCTTAATGTACTGTAAAATGTAGTTGGTGTGGATGTTGCAAAATTTATTTCCCTACTGAGGCCGCTTCGCTTTTCCAATCCAAACCATAAATAAGAAATTATGTTAAGTCAATGAAATCATGTACATGTCTTTTAAGTGCAAAGGCCTGTGGTTTTACTAGTTTTCACTAGTTTTTCTATAAAATAATAAACCAGAAAGCACAGAAAAAAAACAGGATGTTCATGATAAAGCACCTCGCCGTGATCAGGCCATGAAATTAATTTACATTTGTGCAATTAGCCGACATGGTCCAGCTTCAGATAGGTTGTTTGGCTGCAGTCCGAGCTTGGCTGTTTCATATCAACGTGACTTCTCATTTTCTAAGTATCGCCAGTTTAAATTATGCCAAAAGCATCGTCCACACTTAGATGCAGACCCCTGAATATTTAGGCAACAGATGTTTCTCGACCAGATGACATCAAAAGAGCAGATGTCATCCACATGTGATAAAAGCCTTGTTGAGCTAATAAGAAAGTAAGAAAAACTAAGGATGTGCTATAGTTAGTGCTATATATATGAACTTTTCATTTGTGTTTGATGAATTGTGTTGCTGAGACAAGGCACAAAGGCTAATAAAAGACTGTCTCATGGTTGCTGAAATTAAACAACAGCTACTGTAACATTATCGGACACATGCTGTGTCCAGCACCCCTGTAATGCTGCCTTGTGCACAATGTATAATGCTTTGAGGGGCCAGAAAGGAAACTGAGTACAATGAATGATAGAGAATCCTGTAATAGTATAGTATCACTGCAGTCAAACTGATCTACTTAAAAATAACTTATGCAACAGTAATTTCCTATTATTCATCGCATGCTGTGTGTACGAACTGTTAGATTCTCTAGAACTGCACGCCGCAGTGTTCAGTTGGAGATAGTTAAACTTTACCCCAGGTAGAGAATGACTAATAAATCAAATTTTGCAGATTAGACTCGCACACACAAACACACACGCATGCACACACAGACACACATACACAATCCTTTAATTAAACTCTGCTGAACAGGTTACAAATCTAGAGCCGCTTTCCTTATCAAAAATCCGCTGCTTAATTGCCCTGTCTGCTGCTCCCTTTGTTACAGTGGGGGTGTAAACTACATCAGTATGTGAGCTGAAAAATTAGGATGAATCAAATCTACTTGTAATCTTCGTGTCACAGGTGCCTTTAAATATAACCCGCTAATGGCTCTGGATGAAATATGATCATCCTCACACGATAATTCATCATCATAACCGTAAGGTACATTTTGCTCTTCACGATAATTGTACCAGAGAATGACTGGATCTCTGTTTGACCTCTGATATCGACTTTGCTTAAAAGGACAACTGAGAGAAAATGGGAGTGAGACATCTGCAGCTAAATTATATTTTACAAAAAGCAAACACTCAATTACAGAGCCAGTGACGAAGCGGCCCTAATAAAATCATTTTCACAAAGGACAATCGCTGATAAAAGTTTGGTGCGTGAGTGTGTGTGTGGCCTTGCTAAATTTAACTGATGAATAGAAAGAAAACAAATAGCAAAGCAGATGAAGTACATCGACATGATCATCTTTATCTGTCAGAAAAAGAAGACACTTAAGCAAGCCTGAGAAAGAGGAAACAAAAATAAATGAGAGAAAATAATTTGTATTACCTCTGGTTTCCATGGCAATTTCTTGTGGTGCTGGTTGAGGAACTTCCGGATGTGGGTATGGTCTCTGCCATCAGCCCCTCCTGTGATTGGCTCATCATCCTTGGAAAAAAAAAAACATAGTAGAAACAAGGACACATATCAGTCATTGCAAAAAGAGACACTGATGAAAGGAAAAGACACATTTTTATTGGTTTTTAAAGGCTTAAGTCATTCATCCATCCATCCATCCATCATTGAGATAACATGACCGTTCTCCATAAACTACATAACTGATATATGAGATAAAGTAGCATCATTAGCTAAGAGGCATTAAGCAGGGTATACTGTGAGTTACACGCAGCTGAGAATACCACACACACACACACAGACACACACACGCATGTTTATCATGAGCAAACACAGGGTTATTTCCCCCAGAATGCTACTTTTTAAGACCCTGAGGAATCTTCTCTTCACCATTCACTCCTAATCCAGCGTTTGACTCACCAAAGCCTTAATCTCCAACATACTCTAACCATCCACCCTGCCGGCCAAGATCTCCTCTCCAGGGAGCCTGAACTCTCCCCCTGATCTGGGATTTATTCTCGTGCTCCGGCCAGAGCACTGCAGGGCTCTTTCTCTGTGGCCCGCTAAGAGGCATGTAAATGTTAATGCTGTGGTGTGACGGGCAGGACAGAGCGAAAGAGGACCGCACGTTCTCGGCCTAGCTATGAGGAGATAAAAAGCTGCCGTTCTCCCAGAGGAGATACCGAGTCGAGAGAACTGCTAAATGAGTGGCAAAGCGTCCTCCATTTAGCAGGGATGTCAAAGAGAGGCACATCTCCACAGA
The DNA here is from genome assembly GCA_946959425.1 of Argyrosomus regius. Lineage (NCBI taxonomy): Eukaryota > Metazoa > Chordata > Actinopteri > Sciaenidae > Argyrosomus > Argyrosomus regius. The sequence goes on from OX336886.1 coordinate 18,161,399, forward strand.
GAGGCGCTGGAGAGGTTTTCAGCACCTCTGAAATGAGGGGCTTTTGTCGAAAAGTCACCACTGTTTGCGAAAGAATCAGAGGAGGAAAAATAAATTTTTAGAATGGAGGAGGCAAAGAGACAGAGCTGTCGGATGCCAAGTCTTTGATTACTTTTTTAACTTCCAAGGGAGAGAGATGAAGGAGGGCAGGGAAGGTAATGATGAAGAAATGTGACAACAGACTCCCCTCCTGCCTGACACCAGAGGAGTGTAAAGTGCCTGATGTTTGTGTGTACCCACAGACTCACTAACACACTCCAGCGCTAGCTCTGTCTGACACACACATACATTCAAAAACACTCATAGATCCACTCACTGAAGGACACAACATTCATATTGCATCAGCTGGAGTCTCGCATGAAACAAAGACAGCAGGAGAATAAAAGTATGAGGCAGTGGTCAGTGAAATATTAAGTTGAGACAAATCGTGAATTGTTTGCAAACACTGGGAAACTGGGAAAATTTCTATTATGTTAAATAAATAAAGCCATGATGAAAATTGTATTTCATAGACACAACTTTAAATATAAAGACTTTCCACATTATTTAACATTTTTACTTGTATAGAATACTAAATGCTAGTAAAGCTTGTACACATTAATAATAATAAGAATGACCATCAAACCTTTTCTTTATCAAGTTTTAGTTCTCATTTATGTTTGTGGAACTCTTACATTTGTGGTGTAGCTTTTAATTTCGAATCAGATTCAGACCTCGAACTCTCTGTGACATCGCGTGCTCACTGTGAGCAAAACAAGAACTGAGAGCTTTTTGCTCCAGCCTGCCTGTTAATCAGCTTTCACTGTTAGAACAGGTGTGATGATTGTTCGAATGATGATGAAAGATTATCCGTGTAGGTAACGGACTTTGCGCTCTGTGTTTACTGATTGCGATTAAAAGAGACAATGTTCTGGAGATAATATGTTGTCATCCCTAAAAGACCAAACTCTAAATCACTGCTTGGGTTTGGACGGTAATTCACAGAGACAACACTTTCCTAAAGCGATGCCTCAGCTCGATCCAACTCGAAGTCTGCTTATCGATGCAATACTAAAAGGCACAGTTAAACTCATTGACCTGAAGCTGCACTACATCCTTCATCAGCTGTATCTCTTTTCCTCCGCTGCGTATATCGACTTTATACTTCAGCGAGATGTTGCCATTACTTATAGTGCGCTACAAATACTTGCAACATTTTTGCGTGACTCATTACTTCAAAGTTACAATCTCTAACTTATAAGCTCATCTACATTTTTTCTGGCAACGGGCCCAGAACTGTGTTATCATGTTTCACTGATAATAAAAGTGGATGCTAAGGGGCCTGTCAGGTGGCCTTATGTATTAAACATTGCATCAAGGCAAAATGGGGAATATCAATCACACTGATGAGACTGCCTATTTATCATATGTTTACATTGCTATTTACCTTGTTGACTTTCATTTAAATAGAATGACAAATGTTCTATAACAATGTGTGCATTTGTCTGCTCAGGCAGCAATGCATCAGAGACAGAAAGAGTGAGGGAGAGCTTTTAATTACAACTAAACTGAGTTGTTTTATGTATAAACACGCATGGCAGAGGTTGTTCATCTCAGAAGGGTTGATTGATAGATTAGCTGTCTGATCAGTAAGCTTCTGTCCATGATATCCATCCATCCCACCAGTCAAAAAAAAAAAAAAAACGGGGTGCTAGCCTCCCAGTTGTTTCCTTCCAGACGCCACACGTTCACACAGCACAATTGAAATGGATGACCTTGCTGATCTTAGCCCGGGGAAACAGCTGGAGCCAGTGTCCTAGAATACCAATGAGCTTAATTAATCTCCCTTATTAAAAACAAACAAGCACCAGTCTGCTGGGAAGAAGTGTTTGCGTGTGCGTGGGTGAGGGAGTGGGGGGTTGAGGGTTGGGTGTAGAGCAGGTGGGGCAGAGCAAAGATCTGGAGCTTCTACCCACCACGATAAACCGGGTGAATGAGCTCAGACAGTCCCTAAAGAACACAAATCACTGTTTCATTTCCAGCAACCTGCAGTATGAAAATTGACCAGCATGGAATAATTGCACTCCTCTCAATTTTTCATTCCTGTTAATCGGCACAGAGATATGCAGTATGTTAACTAGTCCCACCATAATAATAATACGGACGCTTCCCATTTTTCATCCTACAGTTGCTGAATCAACAACGGCTGCTGGTCACTGGCTGTTCATTGTTCATATTAATACATGTAGTTGGATACCTGGATGACAATTACTGTAGCAGTGACTAATCACGATGATTCATCACCAAAGCTGCAAAGAAAAACTGCTCTCGTCCGTGATGGTGATGTTGTATGATTTTGATACAAAAAAACACACATTCAGATACATCATATTGTGCATCGGACAGTGCTGTATAAGAATGTAGCAGTAAATCACCTTGGACCAGACATTTTCCAATCTATGTGACAGGATGGCACTGGCTGTGATACATAAGCTGAGAGATTACTATAGAGAGAAACAGCTGGATAAAAGAAAAGGTGAAATGAAGAGAAGAGGCAGAAAGAGAAATGGAGAATGAAGGCACAAAAAGAGACGGACTGGAGATAAGAATAAGCAACATAGCACAAGACAGATGAACAGAGACAAATAGAAACAAAAAAAAGGTGAACGATGGAGCAATACAGAAGAAAAAAAGCGAAGAGAAGACCTTTGAAAGGTAGTGCAGAGTGTGTTATGCCTGTCTAGTCCTCAGAAATCCCTCTGGCAGAAAGAGACTGAAGTCTGAAGCGACACCGGACTGCCTGATTCCCTTTCCCACCTCTCTTTACTGAACATACCAAATAGGCCGGTACCTGCTAGGTCTCAGAGCAGTAACACAAAGTTCTGTGATTGTAGTACACACTCATCAGCACTACAGATCTACATGTGATGCAACTACAACTGATAAGATGGACTTTCAGTTTACAACTCTCTCAGTGCTAGGTTCATTCAAATCAAACCCAATCAAGGAACAAAGACGAGTTCTCATGAGCAAGGTTTTCTTTTGCCACTTACATCAACCACTCCACTTTGTAAAAAAAAGCTTAAAAAGCCCTCAGTGGTATAAAAACATAGCACGTGTACTTTGCCTTACCCAAGGTTACATTTAACAGTCGACCTCATCTGAAATACTGAAAAAATGTAGGCATAGTGAGAAAAAGGACGATGAAGGTGAGTTCAGTTTTGTTTTTTAGACAGCGACAGTGAAGAGGAGAAGACAGGAAATGGGGGAGGGTATGACATGCAAGAAAGGTTTCCAGCTAAAGTCAAACCGGCGACGGTTGCGGCTAAAAACAGTTTGGCTACAGAAGCGCTCCTCGGCTGATTTCAAAGCTGATTTTAATTGCTTGGGCTTTACAATATAATAATGAATAGGGAAACTTAATTTAAGAGTCATCTAAGCATTGTAGTATTGTAAAGAACAGATGTGCAAAGAATATTGTGGCATTTCCCATGCTGGCATCCTTTAAGTAACAAAGCAAACAGTGCAGGGAACAATGAGGAAACCTGTGTAAGATGACTGAGAGAGGGGAGTCGGATAATGACAGAGACAATGTGGCTCACTTTTATTTCTCGCGTTCGTACCTTAGAGGGCCAATTATGCCACCTCAACAGAGGGAGGTATAAATATCCTGAATTAGCCTTACAGTAGGTACACAGTGATTCTTGTGGGGATTCAAACATGTGTTTATGCAAGTGCTTGGACACTATCATGGGAAAAGGAGTACTACAATACTCAAGGTGATTATTAGAAATGTCTTCAGTGTGACCCATACCTGATCCTTCACACACTCACCATGGCAACGCAAGGCCTGCTACTTGTCTGACATAGCCTATCAACTGGTGACAGTGTTTCTACATGGCATACATGATGAAATTCCTGTGTTTCATCACACTGTGTCCCGCTGGCATTATTCTGTGCTTTAAAGTATATGCTCTTTTCAAAGGCTGAAAGGAGAGAAAGAGAGATGTGAAAAATGAGTCAGTCATTGGCCTTTGATCCATGCTACAAATGTGCATCTCTTTTTGCGTAGTTATTGTTCTTCGCAACAAAAGATCAGTACAGTGTTTATACCGTGGCTAAGGTATTTGAAATGCACAACTACAAACATGTCTGTGTTAAATTAAAAATGGCCTTTACTGTTTTGGAAAGCAGAGAAAGTTTACTGATGAAAGCTGGCCACTTTGATATCTAACATTGGCACATCAGCAAACACTGCTGGAAACTGAAATTTAATTTTTGCCTGCAGACTGCCATATGTTGACGTGTCTGCTTGGCTAATGAATAGGATTGTCCTGGGAACCACCTCAGTGATCCTGGATCAGCACTCGCAAGCGCTGAGAGGTTGAATAAATCTGCACCCTGATCTCACAATCAGTCGTTCTAGTCTATTTCAGTAAGAATGCAGCTTTGGGAGCCCCAATACTTTTACATCCAAATCCCTATTCCTTTTAACAAAGTGGCTGGCGCTGCTGAATAGAAATCAGCCCAAGCGCATTCAGTTAAACTATTGCAGAACAAATCCCAGCCAAGAGAAAGAAGAAGTGCAACTATTTTTGTCTCGCTGCTTGCATTATTCATGTAAGAAATTACATGCCGGTCAATGGAACAGTAGAAAGGCTGAGTGAGGAAGAGAGGGAGAAAAATGGAACATAAATAAGGGGCGGCTGCAGTCGACAATAGGAGTGATAGAGTCAGTGGCTCCAATTCATTGGTTGGAAGATTAATGGAGCAGAGATGAGTATGGCAGGGAGACAATAAGATGCGAACGATGAAGAAGGAGCGGAGAGAGGAAGGGAGATGGACGGATTGGCGAGAAGAAAATGTGCAGACAGTTGAGGGAGAAAAGAGGAGAGGGTGAGCAATTATTATCCTGCATGGGTACTTATAGAGCACAGATATTAATGTGATGATGATGAGTATGCTAGTGTATAGAAACATAAGGTCTGCTTGTATGTGTGCGCCAATGCGTTTGTATGCACATGTTGCATTGTATGTATGTCACAGAGTGTGTAATTTATTGATTCAGGTCTGAGACGAGGTGGAAAGACTTCTGTCATGTTGGAGTCCACATCAATAAAGCATGCATATAAGGACAATGGCTGCGAGAAGCAGTGCAATCTCTCTTGGGATCAATAGTGCTGTGCAAAGATTTGTCTGTGTTGTCATTTCTCACGTCTCAGGTCCTCTGATTTAAGATCTAAATTTAGCGCCTCAGGCCCTCAAAGTTGATGTGTTATCTAAATGCATTTCAGATAATACCGCTGCATTATTGGTTGCCAGCAATGCATCAGAATGATAGTAAAATATCTGGCTCACTGATTAGGTTGGGTGGTGAAGAGAGAGCAGGCGAAGCTTAAGCCCTTTATTTGATGGCATGTAATCTTTGCACTGTAATTAAAACTGTCTGAGAGGTGCTTCAGTACAGCCTTAGGAAAAGTACTCTGCCGACAGACAGCTAAAGGTGCCTTTAATCATTACAGATTCAATGTAAGTAGAGCTTGGACAAGATACGGGTCAGATTAGCGGAAAGGGAGAAATTGTTGGAAGGGGACACGGGGCAGATGCAGAGAATACAGAAGAGAAGGTGGGCATCTGAGCTGGAATCCAGCCTTGTGCCATGCTCCCCGCTTGTTGGAAGAGCACTGCATTTTTTACTGTCGGACCAACAAAATGCATTACCCCATACCCCTTTTTTTTATCACTGTAAGATATGGAGGAAAAAGAGGAATAAGGAACAGAGGTCTTTCATCCATATTAGGCCTGAGTTTTCTGTCCAGGCTGATTATTACTGATGCGGTGTGACATGGGGCAGCTGGCAAACAGAACAGGCAAACAGTCAACTGCCAATCATCGCTGACCTGCTTAGTGCTCAGTCTGACCTAATCAACACTGAGCCCGCTGCGGAGAAACTGAGGCAGTCTCAGACAGAAATGGACACGGACACACAAACCAACAAACAGGCTGGCCATAGTCTAACGAGACAGGTATGTTCACGGTAACGGTGTATTAAACTGTATGTAGTATATTTTCCGCCTGACTGTTTTCTCACAGCCCTAAGCAGAAGAAACAGATATATGATAAATAGATATATGTTTTTTTTTTTTTTTATCAGGCAAAAAGACACTGGTGTTTTCAATAATATTAATAACAACAGCAATGAAGAGAAGCAAAAAAGTTTCTATACAGAGATTGGTTCTGATAGTGAGAGAACATAAGGTGCTACATTATGCCTGCAGTCAAAAGTGAAACAATGTCAAACATAAGGAGACAGTGCAGGGTCAAATCCGGCACATTTTGGGAACATCTGGGAAGCGTTTGCTTATTTCGCACTACCGTTTCATCATTTTCTAAACATGTAACTTGTCTGCTTGTATGAATAAATGTGCATATTGTGTGAACCTCAAGGAAAACATTAGCTTCAGCAGTTTTGTCACTTGTGCCACCAACTGTTTTGGTGCTTTTCTTTTCTACAGCAGCTGTATGTGTATGATTTATCTTATTTGCATATCAATATGTCTACACACATTTGAAGGTCTAAATCCCTGCTGGTATTACTTTTCACTCCTACAGGTGATGCAGGGTGCAGGTAACAACCAAGTGGCAACCTCCATAGCTGTGAAATGAAGCCAGTGCAGAAGTGCCAAAAACTGCAGTTACATAAACGTCAACTTGAGGCTGGCTACAGAATGAGTCAGTCTCCATAAGCCCCCATATTAAAATGTCCAACTTCATAGCAGAAAAAAACATGTTTACAGCCTGGTGTAAAGATGGTTTGGTCTCTATAACTAATTTTCCTGTTGATGACTGTACTGAGGGTGAATTTCTTTACAGCTCACATGTTAAAATGATATTAAGACTTAAAGTTATACATAACAGCATGGCTGCTTTGATTGACAGATGGGTACTGTTATAGGTGGCTTGTTTGAGCACCCAGGCGTCATTCAGCCTGCCTCAGATCCACCAACAATTCACATCTTTGCATCTTTTAGATTAGCTGGAAAGCATTGGAGGCAGATGGTGAGGGCCAGAGCCACCACACACTGAGCTTCACAACGGCTCTTCAGAAACCTATAGGGTGATGTGATGGATACAATGTGCATTCTTTCTAAAGTCTGTTGTAACAACCCAATGTCCTGACGTGCTCAGGATCTAAAAAAAATCAAATAAATAGACTTTTCTGTTTCCACCTCTTTCTCTGTCTATAGCTGAATCATGTCTGTGTGCTGAGAATTTGTGCATCAAACTGTGTGTTTATTGCACACGGCACCAGAAACCTCAGCTCATTTGGTCGTAGGACATCAAAGAATAAATGTAAGATACTAAAGTACTCCCTCCTCCTCCCACTCAACACCTACTTAGTTAAAGGAATCACATTAAAATTCTAAAGTGAATTATAAATTAAAGGAAGACCTATGTAGTGTTTATTAACAAGAGATATTAATGTTCTGGAGCCTTTAATCTGGGAGTGACCTTCATAACCTCAAATCAAAAATGAATATGGACTACCAACTTACAGTAGACATAGAGGCACACGACCTTCATACGGACGATACATACAGAAGATCTATAGCACATTTAACGGCTCCTACTCCGCACAACAATAGCGGTAAAGCTGACTGAAATTCAGTATGCCACAGTTACACACTTCACTGGAATGAAAACTGGCTTTGGGGGAACTTGCTGGGATCAATAAACTAACTGCAAGACCCCTAGGAGGTGGTCGTGTCTTCATTATCTGTGATCGTAAGTAAAGACAACACTGAGAGAGGATGCCAACTGCTATTATGGAGACTGTGCAGGAGATTAGCTGTGCCTACAATCAATACTTACATCTTCTTATCTTAGCCGTGCTGAATAAATACACTGATAGCAACACTCTCATACAGGATGTCTTTTTTCCTGGTCAGAATATGTAAAGAACAAACAAATCAGACATTAGCACAAGAAAAGCCTAACAGAGTGGGTCATATGATAACACTGAAAAGAACAAAGTCATTAACTGATCAAATTAATGTCTTTTTTGTACTTTGTAAAACAAAATCATAGTGTAGACACAAAGGTTGGTCACGCATGTAGTCATACAGACATTATACTGATGGAAATATATGTTAGATTATACAGTGATGGCTCAGGAATTATCCTGTGACATCACAAACACATTTTTGTGTCAAACTCCATGTTTTCAGGTATTGCAGGAATTTATCACGTTAGTCACAGTTTTTATCCATATTTATTTTACAACTTTCTTGCTGGCTGCTAACAGCATCTTTAATGATCTTGCACCAATATATGAGCTGCAATATTGCCCAAATATTTATAGAGATTGTAGAGAAAGAGCAGTCAATGCCATCAGAAAAAATCTTCCAAAGTTCTGTATCACTTGTATTACCCCCTGCCAGCATGACCGGATGGCCGGGCAGCTCCAAAATATGTGGAAATTATCCACCAGCTGGTCTGTCCACATTTTAACTTGGGGGTTACAAAGTATCTAGTCAAGTTCTGCCAGCAGAATTCTGTCCAAAGACCTGAACTGGTGGAAGTGGACTGGACTGAACACATTTCCCAACGATCTTCCTTCAAAATGACCAGTCCATATTTTTTCTCCCATTTTAGTCTAACCTCGTCTGTTGTCTGTTTCTTAATGGATTAAATACTTGTGTATAATTTTGAAACAAGTTTACTCTTGACATTATTTTTTATACATAAATATTAGTGCTGTCAAAAATATCGCGTTATTAACGCGTTAACGCAAAACAATTTTAACGGCGTTAATTTTTTTATCGCGAGATTAACGCTCTTTGTGACCTAGTGAACTTGTAGTTTTTTCATAAGCTGTGGCCACTGCTAGTAACGTTAGAAAAACTACAGGATCCAGCTGTAAACCGGAAGCAAAACAATAAGCGCGCCCCACGCTACCGTATTGTGTGGATGTCGAGCACGAGATGCTGAAATGGACGCTGCTAACAAAATTATGAATGGAAAAGTTTGTTAGATAAAAGTTATCTGTGTGTATTGTCGGTGTGAACTGAGTTATCATCGTAGCACATCCAGTCTGAAATACGACTTGATGGCCAAACACACCGGCAATTCAAATTCTCCGCCTCCTCCGCGTCATAACCAGGCGACAATGGATGGATTTATTTTGTAACACCCTGTTTTGAAGGTTGTTGAGGGGGCTGTTTTTGTGACTAGGTATTTATTTTTTTGTCATCTGTTTATTGATAGTGTTGCTTTGTTTGAGATTTTGCTTCAGACGTGAATGGCTGTAACACTACATGTTGTTGTTGTGGTTTGCAATAAAAAAACATTTGCACAAAGCAAGCCTATCCACTTTTCCATGTTGATAAGAGTATTAAAATGATAATTCAAGGGACATTTAGAATAGATAAAAATGTGCGATTAATTTGCAATTAATCGCGAGTTAACTATGACATTCATGAGATTAATCGCGATTAAATATTTTAATCGATTGACAGCACTAATAAATATGTCAATTTAATTGGTATCACATTTCTCCACAAAATTTATCTCATTATCAAGTCCAAGTTTGTAAATACCTAAAATAAAATGTTTTCATTTTTCATGAGGAATTCTCCTACTCTGTGCATACGCGTTCCTTTTCGCTAAGGTTTCTTCATGATGCAAAGTCGGTTCTTTTTTCTTCTGAAAGTACAACAACCATCTTCAGTCAGGGGTTCCAACTCCTTTCTGATAAAAATTGTCAATAAATTGTTGGATGTTATCTGCCTCAGTTCCCTCTGGGATGCCATAAATGTGGATGTTGTTACATCCCCAGCATGCTTCCAAGACTGTTAGCTTTATCTGTGGACTTCCTGGGGCTTGTAATGACTAACTCAGTGCCTCTTTGAAGTCTCTAGTCCACTATTCCATGTTTGCTCTTTGAGTCTGAGTCTTAACTCTATCAGTTATAGTTTAAAAAATCGGTTACCTCTTCATCTAGCTTCTGTTGAATTTCATCTCTTCTATAAGCTAACTCCTTTTTCAAAACTTCTCTGACTCTGTCTCATAAATGCCCAGTTCAGACTTCATAGCCATTGTCTTTACGTCTGCACAGATGTTGCTTTCTATCTCTTTATTCTGCCATGACACTTTCTATATCCACAGCAATACCCCTCTTAGACACTATTTTCCCACTCTTCTCCGCTCTCCCAGACTGTTTGCCTTTGGCCTTCTTGTATTTTTCATCCTCCATTACCAATTAAGGAGAAGTTTACCCTGTCAAAACATAAAGTGAAGCACAGCTGTAATGAAACACTATGTTTCATTTAGATGTCCCAGAAAGCAGTTACCCTTCACTGGCACAGCAGCAGCATCTAAAATGGAGCAATTAGTTGCACGTGTTTGACAAGTCAAAATGTCTGCCGTGAGGAAGGTCCTATAGGCTAGCTAAGTGTTAGCTGTGCCAGCGGTGTGCTTCTGTTATCACTCTGGGGCATGAGGGGGGAAGTGACTGGCACTGTGCAGCAGTTTCAGCTGTTGTCAATTGACAATTACCGCTCGTGGGTATTTATCTCCCCTGTAGTGAGCGACAAGCTAACAATACGTTTTTCTGGAGTGTGAAAAGAAAACATCCACTGAGTAAAAGTCATAGTGGTTACTCTGTGTCTTCACAAGCTCTGTCTTACCTGCATGTGTGCTCTGTTCAGTAAATCAGCCGCTGTATCCAGGTCTTAATGGTGACCAAAACATCAGCCAAAAAAGAGCAAAGTCAGTTTGTCATAAGACACAAAAGAAAAGAAACTTGTTATTGCCAATTTCTCTCTCTCTCTCTCTCTCTCTCTCTCTCTCTCTCTCTCTCTACCCAAGGACAATATTGACTGCAAAGTGGTTTTTACAAAGCCTTGAAAAATAAATATGACTTCTATAATATGAAGTATTCAGAAAAGCTGCGTAATCAGAAAAGCACCCACGTGTTTAAGAGCATTGCACTACACAGGCAGTTAAATCTGGAACTTACAGCAATAAGACATAGTGAGTGTAGAATGTGTGTTGCAGCACATTTCACATGTGGTATCTGTGATATGTAGGTTGCCTGCTGCTTTCCCGATTTCTGCAACTGGCATTTGTGCTGACCAGCACTCCTGAGCCCTCTGTCCTGCTTTAGTATTTTCTTCCCTCCATCCTTCTACGTCTGGCAATTTTCCAGCTCTTTTCTCCCTTCGTTTCTACTGAGAAATACAGTTTAATTTAATGTGATTTAACTTTTTCTCCAAGTCCAGAGAGAGTTAAATGAAAGCTTAATACAAAACCAGCCCCTCCCTGACGAGGTGTATGAAGGAACACTTATTAGGTAAGCTCTTTAAGTGCTCTGTTTGTCAAGCACTCCATTTAAAGTCTCCTTAAAGACTTGGTACAAGCCCAAACTAACCAGGATTAATGGTAGCAGAGTAAGTAACTATCAATCAGAACAAATCCTATCCTTAGCTTTGCGTCCTGGCTAAAGCCAGATAATCAGAAAAACAAAGAGACTATACGCAAAAGAAAAAGCTCCACTTATAAAGCTCGAATAAATACAAAAGCTGTCATGAAAATAAGCATAAAGGGTAAAAAAAAAAAAAAAGCTTCAATTTATTTGACTTTACTTTCTTTTAGTACTTTTAATTTGGCCAGTGGGAGACAGGAGGAGGTGTGAGGAACTTGTGGCCACAGCAGACTCAATTTTTACTTCACTTCAATAAACATAGAGATGTGTCAGCAAAGCCTGTGGCACCAGGGGATGATACTCTTTTTTTTTCATTTTTAACTTTTCATCCTTCTCTCACCCTTTCTTTTTTGCTTCCTTTTAAAATTTGCTGTCACCCGGGGGCCTAGAGACCATTTCAGGCTGCGTCTTTCATCTCGAAGAAAGCTACGCTGTAGCTCTGTAACTCATGGATGGATTTCGCACATGTATATATGTGTGTGTTTCAGATGACCGTCATTTTTGACTTTTGTGACACATTTTAAAACACCTGCTATTCTCCTGGAGTCATTCTTTTTTCTAACATCCTGTCTCTATCCCTCCATAATCCTGTCAGTGCAACTTAAATAGACAGGACAGACATGAGCAGCTTTGAGGAGGAGGCCTCCGGTTAATAAACAGTTTTAAAATGAATGTCTCTCTGGCTCACTCCTCAACAGCACACTTCACAAATGCACACCTGTTTAGAGATCTCACATGCACCTGTCTGGACTCGGCTCATCTCCATAAAAAAAAAAAAAAAATGTCTATGCACCCACTTTCTCCTCACTTGCCTCTGTGTTGCTCCATGTTGTGTCGTCATCTGCGAACATCCCTCATTCCTTTTTGTCACCAAGACAACAAGACAGACAAAGAGTAATTAAAATTGCCCCTGTTGCTTTGTGTTTGATGTTTCTGTCAACCCAGCATAGCCTTGGAGCCACTTCACAGCAACGTGCTGGCTCCATTCGATGCAACAGTTCTTTCACAACACCAAGGCACGCTGCAAACTGCTGAACTGAGGTCACATTAATGCAATTTTATTCATAAAATTATACAGCAAACCTGACAGAGAAAACCTACTGCAGGTAAGCTTTCATTTTTTTTTCACACCATCCAGATTCCATTATATTTTTGTCTACTCTGGGTTCAAAGGGGCTTGGGCTGGTCCAGACAGTGGACTGTTTCTGGGTTTTGTTTTTATCATGACAGCTTCATCTGTCAGGTTTCACAGAGATGTTGTGTTGTGTGAACTGTACACACCTAAAAAAAAAATTAAATAAAACACTGCACTCAAAATGCATTATTAAGCGTTTACCGATATAAACGGCACCTTTTACAACCTGTGCACTTTTTCTGACACCTGGACTTGCTTTTTCTGCCTCACTTTTACATTTCATCATTCTTCCTCTAACCTCTCCGACACCAGCTCTATTTCAGCACCCACATAAAAACTCAAAAACCAACTTGGTGGCATAGGTATTCAACGGTGTCTGCGCATGTTACTGGAGATAGATGGCAGCTAGAAAAGAACAATGAATCTTCATCATAGTCCGTCATTGTTTCCCTCTCGCCCATAAACACCCACAATCCCAAGCCGCTCCTTTGTCTTCAAGCTCTGTTTGTGTATTTCAGACCTCATGCTCGCTCAGTCCCTTTACCCATCCTGACTTATCATTTCTATCCATTCAGCCATCCGTCCATCACTTGTCCATCCCAATCTCCGGACACCTGGACGGAGGCGGAGAGGTAATTTATAGCTCATTCCAGGACAGTGCGTCCTCTTCTATTTACAGCATGCCCACATTGTTCTGGATCCTCCATCGATATAAAACAGGTGTGTGGGTAGTAATTTCATCTACCTGCAGGCGTCTTGTCGGATCAGAGATGACATCTTCTGTACCAACATATACTACCACCAGTAATACTGTATAAAGAAAACCAACATGCCGCTCACTCCTACAGTACTCGACACAATGATACAAAGCTTGTGATGTATTCTCACATTTCTATAAACACACTCTGTTATTATGTGAAGGATTTGGCCTTTGTGTACTGTACAGTTAATATTCTTCTCCTGCCTTGTATCAGTCTTCAGCATACTGACAGAAATTCATAGAAAACTTGGTTGGTGCAGCAATGAAATGATTGCATCTTGAACTTTTATTGCATTACAGAGTAATGATTGGTTGTGACACAGCAGTTGCTCTGGGTCAGCCCTCTCAATCTCACTCTCTGTCTCTTCAACTCTTCTTCTGTTACTGTGTCCATCACATCTATGTCCAATTTCTGTGTCCACCAGTCTGTCTAACTGTCTGCACTCTCTATGTACAGCAATACGGTTGTGGGAATAGTGTAACGGGTCATTTAGCATGTATAATTTACAGTCCCTCTTTTATGGCTGTAGGTGTAATACGAATTCAACCAAACTTTCTGTGACAAAATTACAGTTTTTCCACATGAAAAAGCCAAAGTACTCACTGTTTTCAGTTTGTTCTTCATCCTACATTTCACACAATAGTCAAGTAAAATGATCCAATCAAAGAGCACATCAACAAACTATGTCCTCCCTCATGTTCTTGTTTTGTGCTACAACCAGTGACTGCAGAACTCGTGAAGAAATGAAGAAAACTGAGGATTTTTCAAATGTAAATGAGTTGCTGTTTTGTCCCTTTTACAACTGCATGTGTGGAATGTGTGATGAGTGTTTTTTTTTTTCTTTTATCCGTCATTGCTGTAGATTTTAATTATCATAGATGTTTGGCTTGCACGTGTTAGTCTCATTAACTGCTTGCCAACTCCCATCTGCAAATAAGACATAAACCTCCCCTGTAAATCAAACACTTGTGGTTACATTAATTACAGCAACATAAAATCTTTTGATGAATTCTCTTGACCCTGTGAGAGACTTGATGCATACAGAATGAGATGAGATGATCAATATTGCAATATGGTAGGCCTTGACAATAGGCTTATCCCCTGATTTGATACCATCATGATAGTTGGGTGGAGATTCAATATGTATTGTCTACAAGTATTATGATTAAATGCATGTTTGGCCTTCATTTAATAGAACAGCCGAAGACAGACGGGAAAGCAGGGAGGGGGAGAGAGAGAGAACACCGTACAAAGGCAGCAAGGACTCAGCCTTACGTACATGGGATTCATGTTCTACCTGTTGAGCTCCCAGGCCCCCAGATTTATTTGTTGCTTTTTTAACACTAGACACATGGGAAATAGTTGAATCATACGCTTCGAGAGACTGTAATCCATGAGACATATTTCCAAAAATAATGCACATCACGTTAGTCAGTCTTTGTGAGTTTTATTTCAGCAGCTTCTGCGCAGCACTGCATCTAAAAGTGGTAAATAAAATACTTAAAGTGAACTACAATTAAAAGTTCTTCCTCATCAAGTTATTGCCATAACAAAATCTGTAACAAGAATCAGATTGATGTTTTTCCCCACAATTTTCTTTATATGGCATCGTCCATCGTGCACTGCCACTTGTATATATTGCTATCTGTCCAGCAGAGACACTACTTCTGCCAACTAAAGCAATGACAAGAAACAGGTGGTGCAGAATTGCGGACACAATTTCATGTGAAAAGAGAAACTGCATTCTTCAAGGTAACTATCCAACTTTTGGTAGCCCTCCCAAACAGATGACAGCAGAATAAAAAAAAGTGCTAAACAGATGTGAGATGATGGAGACATGTCAAGCCCCGCAGGCTGTGGCTGTGTTTTGGATGGTTCTAAATACTTCAGGGAGAACTTTTTAACAGTTGCCAATTTTCAGCCATCTGGCGAAGATTTGGATTGTCCTCTGTGTGGCTTTAACCGACTTGAGAAATTTTCTCTGTATCTGCTCTTTGTCATCTGTGTCTCTCATATAATCACAAAGAGACATTGCCTTTATATTTAAACGTTGGCATCAGGCTAATGCTTATCAATTAAATGTTTTTCTTTCCAACTACAGTATAAATATTGATCACAGTATTTGTGCCAGAGAAAAGCATCAGTCCATCAAATTTACATATAAAATACAGGTACCCAACTTTAGATGTGATGATAATTACTTTGAACTTGACCTTGAATACAAAATATATCTCTAAGTGCTATTACCTGTTAATGTAGTTCAGCAAATCTTTACTTTATGTACAGTAGCAGGAGCAGTAATCTTCCTCTGGTTTTTCAATTACGACCAAGCACACACCAGAGACAAAGAGACACTCACTCAAACTATGCCATTGATTCACTGGTTGCAATTAACATAGTGTTGCTCCTGTCCAGTCAGGCGCAAATTGAAAAAGCCAATAAAAATTGGTTTTCTCCCGCCAGCTGCCATCTCACAAATCTGAAATGGCCACTCCGGATCCATCCATGCCTCCCAGCCAGCAGCATCGACTTGTGTATCGATATACCTGCAAACTTCTACTGGCTCAAGTGAGAAAAATCAAGGCAGTCAGTTGTTTAATGACAGAATAAATCCAGAAGGACGCTTAAAGAAATTGATATCCTGACAATAACAACAGAGCCAAACAAAGCGCTTCAGCGGCACGCTCTGTCCACTACTGTAGCATAGATTAATAGACTACTTGGTTGGCCTGTTTAGGCCATTATCCCAGGATGAGATACATGAAGAATAATCACCTTCCTGCCTTTATCTCAGCCAATTCATGGTCACGGTCAATGTTTAATCTCAAGTCCATTAATCCCTTTTCCCTGTAAAGTATTATTTAAGACATGGGAGTTGTCATAGCAGCACGTAAAGTGCAAAATCATATGACGTGACATGACGTGTGTGGCATGATTGGGAAAGCTGGTTAATGAAGCCTGTCTCATTTACCACCTACGTACACCTACAAGACTTTTAAAGGTCAAACTCGAACTGCGGTTTCTATGGTAATTACAGCAGCGTGATTTGTAACTGTCAAGTGCAGCAGGTTATACTGACTAAAATATTATGGCATTTTAATTATATCATTACACTGGCATATAATGGACCAATGTTAAAATGGAATTTTAATGTTAATGCAAATGCTTCTACTTCCCCCGTACCTATAATATGAGGTGAGGAGGAAGGAGGAGGAAGAGTAGTGTAGGCTGTGGAAGCAGACACTAATGGAGCTGATAGAGAAAGTGAGGAGTAGGAGGAGGAGGAGGAGGAGGAGGAGGAGGAGGAGGAGGAAGAGGAAGATGAGGAGGAAGCGTGGGTGGTGGTTTTACATTATTAATGCTCATGTCTGTCAGTACAAATCCATCACAATGAACATTATTGAAGCATTCATTTGTAGTTTTGACCATTTTCTGTTGAACTTTTTTTTTTCTTTTTCATTCTGCAGTCAGACCTTGTGTTGGATATGTAAGTTTGAACAGCAGCTGTATAACAATATTTATTTAGTATGGCCAACATGTTTCCCCCAGTGCTGACAGATTCTGTGATTATGTTGTACTCTTCTTACTGTCAGACACCCACAGAGAGAAGAAGACGCATTTTTCTGGAAATATGCAAAATAAAACAAAAAAAAATTTGTGTTGTGTTTACAGTCACATGTCTTGTTATTCGGGAAACGTAGGGCACAAATGGCACAGGGGTGATTTTAAAGCTACAGTTGTTTTAATACGGTTAGGTATATATTTATTTTCATAAAGAAAAGTTAGTCCATTCATTAATAGTTATCATATATGGTATATACTAGTAACACATTAGTTTATAACAAACTATAACTTCTTGTCATTGTTAATGCATCAAACTATAATTCATCCACTGAACCATCCCTAATGTTTGTATAAATATTTCTTAATAAATGAATCAGTAACACAATAGTAATTACAATATGTATTATCTATGTCTTCATGTTTTATATAAAGATTAAATAAAGTATTTGTGTGGTATGGTAATTATATATGTCTATATTCATTTATTAAAAATATTTATGTATTACATCAAACAATGCTGCTAACCAATCTGCTTACATCTACATTATAGTGTGTACATACTGCCTTAAACAGCCAAATAGGCAAGCTGAAGTAAAGTGTTATTATGTACACCTCATATAGACACTGGCCCAGATTATACCAGAAGGGGAGCCGATGAAGACTGGTAGAAGAAGAGGACACAGAGGTGACAGTGAAGTGATGAAAAGGCAAATAAAAGAGTTGAAGATGAGAGGAGAAAAAGGTGGATGACCATGGGTGGTGAGGCAGGCAATGTTACAGAGGAGATCAATCAACAGGCTCCAAGAGTCTGGTCTCAACCCGGACCGTGTGAGGACAGTAGAGATCAATGAGGAGTACGGCCTATGGGCTGGTTCACCGCAGGAGACTATACATAATAGACAGACACACTCCAACTAAATGAGGGGATTGTAAGACAAACACACACAAAAAACACAGCGACAACAGAAACGGGGAAACGCTGACCTTGGAAATCAAACATATTGCTTCTGTACGAGAACAATCTGAATAGATTACTGCAGTGGGAGTGAGGGCCATATAAATCCAAACACCGTTTGTAAAAGCAAATTTTTACACCTACACAAATGTTAACCTCTTAAATTGTCATCAACGTTTTTATCAGCGGTACTTATTCTTTACGGAACATCAGTTCCATCTTATGCGCCTCTCCATATAGTGGTTAATGTTTTGAGGCCACTCTCAGATGAAAGTGCAGACTAAAAGAAAAATAAAGATGCACTGGAAACTGGCACCTATAGAATACTCCCCAGAGAAAAGCTGAAAACTGAAGCAAAATACGAAATCCCCTCCAACTCTTCGCGGATACGGCACTCGCACTAACTCTGGCAAACAGGGAATACTGATGAAAGCAGGAAATGTTCCCACGGGAATGCAAATGATTGAGCTCCTCCTCTTCCTTAGACCCACAGAAAAACAACATGCCCACATCAAGCATTTTGTTTCCAGTTCAATTACTCACATCACCCCATCCATCCATCCATCCATCCATCCATCCACTTATCCATGGTGCTACTCTGCCAAAACTTCTTTATCTTCCTCTTGTCAAGTAAAGGCCTGAGTGGTGGAGATTGGTAAGAAAGATGAAGAGAGACGGAGAATGCTTTGCCTCCAGTGTTTATTCAGTGTGGTTCTTATCCCTGCTTTGTTTCTATTGTTAACTGTTTTTTTGTTTTTTTCTTGAGAGAAAAATGGAGGTGTGCATGTTTTTTGCTTCCCTTTATCAAATGGCAACAGGAGCAGCACATGCTTGTTTAATCTGGCAGACACTTCACAGGCATCTTCTACACACAATTACACATTGATGACGTCCACCGCGAGGCCATTTTATACGATCCAGCCTTCTAAAAACATTTAAAACACTAAACTCTTAAAATATGTTTGTCTTGCAGGGAGTAAATGCAGTTTCCCATCATAGGCCTTTGACCATCAGCTCTTTGTGTTCTTACTGTAAGGACCCTGCTCCTCCTATGCTCCTCCTACACTGCAGTACCATGTATGAGAAGTCTGAGAAGTTACGATGTAAACGCATTTCCAAGTACCTAATGTTTGTTTTAGACTCAGCCTTGTGAAATAAGCACTCAGTGATATATGCAGTGCCGTAAAAAGCCAGAGGATGAATAGAGGGAAAAACAAATTCCTTCACGACAGAGGGATTATGGGTAACGACAAGAAAGAAGTGCCAGGTAAAGATATACATTAACCCTTAACTCCAACAACCTGGGGTACATTTCCAACACAGTTTTTTTTTTTTAATTTATGTAAAAGTATTTCATCAAAATGTTCAGTGATCAGTCGACCTGAGAATTTCACATGAATAAACAATCTAAGAGCTCCGATCAGTTTGCAGTGCCTTTTTTCCACTCACTGTGGGATATCCTTGTGGGGGACCAATTAGCCATCTGGACTCACACCAGTTCCACAAACTGCAGCGAGTTCCTTTCTATACACTGTGACGATTCATATTACTCAAAAAGGAAATGTAGTCTGCTATTACCTGTTTCTTCTTGGAAAAAAAATCTCTGGTGCATATTGTAATAACTGTAATGGAGACATTTTACACAGCGCAAAAACAATTCATAAATTTCCATAAATCACTCAGCTGTATAGCCAACCCTGACCAAAGTTTGATTTGCCAAACTAAAAGTTTTATAGACATAAAACTTTACTCATCATTCCAACCCGATGAACGTGTCCCGAACAAAACATAATTTCTCTTCTTCCTACAGACGGATCTGAAGCCCTGAACTCATTGACTTTATCAGCAGTCCACTTTGACCACACTCAGCAAGCATCTCTCATATCAGTGTAACAGACTGCCCCACAGAGAGAGAGGGGTGGAGGTGAGAAAAAGAAACAGACATATAGTCTAGTGTCATGTCTACTGACCCTATGACCTTCACCCAGCATGGCCCCAGCATGAAACTGATCGGCAACAGCAAACAGCCAGCCGGTAACAGCTTAGCACTGAACACTGCTGGAACAGAGCCAGCTGGTAGGAACCAGCGAGTAAAGAAAGAGGAGGCATATTCAATAGTGTGCCTAAAGGGATTGAGGGTGATGTGTAACTGTGACTGTGTAATTCTTTTCTTCCCTATCAGGGATACAGAGGATGGAATTAAAGCTAAATGCTCTTAGGTTCATAAAAGTGAAAGATAAATTGTTTGGTTGGTATATGGATGTAGTTTATCATCCACAGTTGCATGCCTGACTGTAGGCATGTACAGTGTACTGCATGTGCACGCAGCCATCCCCTCTGTTGGCATGCGGTTGTGCAGAGTATGACGACTGTGCAGACCTCAGTGCTGGAGCCCTGCCTGTAAGTTTATTGCAGGCCCACAGCTTGGATCTCCATTCTCTGTGAACCAACACCAGGCTGACAAATGCCTGAGAGGTGATAGCGAGAATGAGTGAAAGCACTGAAGCGCCCGGAGGAAAAACAATTCTGGACTGAACCCTCAAATAGCCTCATATAACGGTGCTGTCAACAGCCCCAAGTTTGAAAAATAGCAGGGAAGAATTCACTGTTTGCAGGGTTGCAGCTAGTTATCAGAGGATTCCGGTTTAACCAAACCGTTTGAAGTGAAATTATGTACATCCAAGGGAATAGATTAATTAGCAAGGGGATATAAATTGCTGCATCAGGACCAGTACTTTAAAAGGTTTGAATTAAGATGTAAACACCAGATAAATCCTCAATACAGTCCTGTTCCTTTGATTTGGTTTGATCCACGACTACAAAAATGGAATTAATAAATAGAAAACACTTATTACTTATAACTTATTACAACTAGCGTCATTTTCTATGCATACTTACCAAAGATCTGGGACAAAGGGAAAACAAGCAGTCAGACGATCAGCCAGGTTGTAAACAAGCCAACAGTGTAGCTAGATTACCTAAATTAAATCTACCCCCATTTTATTTGGGGGTAGAACTGAAAGTGAGCACAACCCAAATCCCAAATGTCATTGCATTTATGTGCCTATATGACTACGACAGATATGTTAAGTTGTATATGAACCAGGAAATCTGTCTGTACTTGGGTAACAATTTTACAGTTTGCATTTATTTTAAGAGTAGAAAAAATCGACCATACGAATCTTTAGCAGCGACTTTTTTAAACCATCTTTTGTGCTAAAATTTCTGGATCTGCATTTCAGTGAACTTCCTAAATGAGACTACTGTGTGACAAAAATCAGACCTCATGTGTCCATGTGACTTGTGTACTGTAAGAAATACTACTTAATGTTAATTCTGTCTGGCCTATACTCATCTGTTTGTCATTTCTGTATTGTATGTCACAGTTTCAGTATATTAACCTTCCTCTGCTATGACTGCTGAAGTCATTCCTAAGTGTCTCAGGAGGAACTGATCCACCATTATCTAAGAGCACTGAGTTTATACTTTACAGCTCACTGTCTTGCTTACTTAGCAACAGAGAGAAGTCTACCAATAATAGCTCTATTATCCTTCCATCTCCTATTTAGACTGTCAACCTGTAGCACTCATTTGCTTCACCCAACAGGCTCTCAGGACAAGGTTGGAGTTGGCAGAATCTTGATTAAAAAAAATGTTATTTAACTCTTTTTGTATCACAGGTGACGAATACAGTGTGAGCTCATCCTGGGGTAGGATGTTCAGGCTGATGTACCAAATGCCTCATGGGAGATCCATTTCCACTTGGTTGGCTGCAGATCCAATCAGAACCGCGTCAACCAAATGTCACAGATATAGGCACTGAGTCACCACCTGGATTCCTAACACTGAATCCCTAGTTGACTATACTTTTCGATGCATGACAACATTTGAAATGCTGAATAAATGTAATGGGTACCTGGAAAAATTAGTCACTGATCTCCACGGTCAAATTGAGCAATTACGCTATGATGCTAATCCCCATGTTTGGGTCCATTTACAGATTACTTGGAGCCTTCTCTAATACCCAGCTAGTGCACACAGCATTGTATCATCATGGCCAAGTCTGATTGAGTGTATTGAGTCTCGCCTATCAGCCATGTGTTTATTTACTAGTCAGTCCATGCACTCTGCTCCTCATCATTCTCAGGGAAGTCTCCCAGTGTCGACACCAGCACCATCGCATCTCCCATAAACCATCGGCAAGGCCAGAGCAATGTAAGGCGACAATATTTACAGCCCTGAAAGCAATTGGAGGTTAACAATGAGGCCTGGCTGCTGCAGTTTATGAGCCACTGTAAAATTGCCACTATGATTAAAATCTCCGTCAGGTGAAAGACAATGGTGCAGCCCTTTCTCTCAAGTCTCTCGTGAAATATCTCCTCACACTCGTCCTCCCGTGATCTCTTCTCCTCTCAACACTATGACCTCGTTTGCAGACCTTTACCTTGGCTAACAGATCTTTTGTCTGTCTTATTAATGTCTAGGAAAGTGCACTGAACGTTAATAATCTGCTCTTTGTGTGTTTGTGTGTGTGTGTGTGTGTGTGTGTGTGTGTGTGTGATGATGATGATGATATAATATAGTGGTTTTGTTTAGATACTGATACATGATTGATTCAGCTGAATTAGGCTGGTCCGTACATGTACTAGATGAAGGTCCTTGTTGTGTGATGTAGCACCTCAGCAGTCATTTGACAGAAAAATCTGATGACAGTCAGTGATTCTGAGATTCACAGTAGCATAATGTTAAGTAATTCACATGCAACACTGTCAATAACCACTTGTAGACCCCCATTTGTCCTATTGGTGGCATGCATGTTAATTAGCTATTGTCTAGTAGTCTTGTCTTTGATCTCACATGACCTTGTTGTCTAGCTAGCTTTAACCACCGCTTTGGTTGGCTGCATCCCTACATAGTCTATCACAAAATGTCACAGCAGCTGAAGTTCTAGGTTTCTTTGGAAAGCCCATTAATTGTGGTGCGGTTGATAAAGGAGGTGAAAAAGTAGGGACTGATGTGGTGGGGGAAGAAGGACAAGCAAGTAACACTGATAACGTTTATCAGCCAGCAACAGCTAATGTTATGGGGGAGGCAAGTGGCAGCAAGGAGGTTAAAATCATTCATCTGCTTCTTGTGTTCTTGACATGAAAAGTGACTGCACGGTGTCTCTGTTCAGTTTTTCTCTGCATACCCTTAGAAACACACCACCTCTAAGTTCTGTATATTAAATGTTATTGGAATGTAGGTGTTTTTGAAAAATAAACTTATATTTACATGTGTTTCATTATCATTAAAACATTTAAATGATGAGTAATAATCAATTATAACTGAATTTTTCCGACAATGATGGAATACGACCTAACACAACCTCTCTACCGCAGCTCTTTTTCTCTGAAGGTTGATGCTATCAAAGAACCTCAGCACTACATAAATCCATTCCTTTCAACACATATGGCTGAAAGTGAATGTAATGCTGCTGCTGACGAGGAGTCCACTTAAAAAAAAAAAAGTAATGGTGAAGTAGTAGTGAAGTAGCTTGACAAGTACGACACTGACTATGAGACATGTCGCATCAGAATCTGATTCGGTTCAGGTGATCGATCATGACATGGTTGCTCACACTGCGGTAACTCATCAGAGCAGCAAAAAAAAATAAAACAATAGAAGCTCACGGTGAGAGGATAGGATCTGGGGAGAACAACCAAGCTGAGGAGAGCAGACATTCAAACAGAAGCAAGACACGTTTTACACAATATAGTTAAAATTGGTTTAAAGGTCAGAATTGATCAGCTAGATTCAGAGACTACCACCATTTACAAAAGTGACGAATCAGAGAGTCATTTTAAAGAGCAGGGCTCAAGATCTGTCTTCTACTGAATACAGGAGGTGGCTGTATAAATCTGACTGAAATCAAGTTATCACAGTTTTAATATAAATTTCTGAATAACATCTATCTATAATCAGTGGCTGGCATTTGCTCTTTTTATTTATCTTTCAATAAATGTTAATGATTCTCAGTTTAATCAAATCTGCTCGTTTCTTCTGCCTCTTTTTGTCTTCCAGCCTTTTTGTCTACTGTGAAACTTTCCTCCGACCCTCCTCTTCTGCCTTCATCATTCTTCCTTCTCATCAGATACGTGAGATGAAGGGGCGGCCCCACGAAAGCAATCTGCCACTGTCAGGAGAAGCAGGGAGTAGAGCACAGAATCCACATCTCATCCATATTAACAACACACACACACACCCTCACACTCACATGCCCACATACATGGTAATATGTATGCGCCAAATGGCACAAGGGCAAGAAAACATCTTGCTTTATATAACCTTAGTGTCAGACAAAGTGGTAACCACCTGGAGCGCGCAACTACACACACACACACACTTTTTGACCGTGTAAATCTATTGGGGGTTTCGTCTTGAAAAGCAGGTGGCCAGAGAGATATTCGATGTCTTTCAAAAAATATATATAAATAAAAAAAAAAGCACCCTAAGTCAGTTCCTGTAATTGCAAACTCTGACACACTCCGTCAACTATTTAAGCTGCAATTTTAGTGATTTGCAGGCAAAGAAAGAAAGGTGCAGAGGCAAACATTTGCTGCTCATTCACAGCCTTTCACAGAAGCAAAGAGGAACGTAATTACTTCCTCTACAGAAGACCTCACTCCTCAACTTCTCACCTCTCTTTACTTCTGATTTTCTCTTGTTTCCTTCCATCTGCCCATGTCTTTCTTTTACTCTGTCCTCTTCTTTACCCTCTCCCGGGCCTTTCCCACTTCGCTCTCTGATGAGCTCAGATTAACACTCACTGTGTTTTCCCACTTCCTCCATCCATCTGACAACAAACAAGAGAGGTGCAGGCCACACTTATGGGGCTTTTATCAGAAACCAGCATCCTCTTCTTTACCTCTGCTCACACCAAGCGTGCCACTTTGCTCTTTCCGTCACTCGCACTTTTAAAGAAGAAGCAAGAGGCAGGAATGGCGAGAAACAGAGAAATGAACAAGTGAAATTGTCATTTAGAGATTTAATAAGTGATGCATGTCTCATAAAAGTTCTCATTAAAGCACTAATATTGTTCTCTATCTATCTATGTGTGTGACAGTCCTTGTATTTCCCTGCTAGAAGACCCAGACTGAGTGTTTGTGCTGCTCAATAGCAATAAGGTCATTCCATTTTCTTTTAGGCTGTCTATTAATTTTGAGAGCACATAGCCTTGGGAGCTTTTCTGTTTGTTTTCATCCATGCCATTTTAGTTTCATTGTCTGAAATTTCTGAAATGGCAGCTTTAGTTTGGCTATTAGTGCAGCACAAAACACAAGAGGAGCTTAACAGAAGAGGCAACCAAGGAAGAGGGGCCTCCATCTCCCTGATACATATTACAGCACATTAAACACACTAAATCATCCTTCCCTCTGTCTTTGTCTTTCTTTGGACACACACACATGCACGTCTGGTTGTTGAACTTATCTTGTGCTATCTGGTCTGGACGCACGGACTACAGGTTTGACCTTTGGCACTGACATTTTCTAAGTGAGGGAGCCTTCTCGCTGGAGCAGCGTCACATCGACTGAAGGTGTCAATTATGTTGCTCTGGGTTTACTCGAGTTTGTTGGTGCTGTGTGAGCGGCAAAGTCTCAAGAGATGTGTAATGTAGCATGCGGTACACACACGCACACTTAGAGGTCAAACATTGCTGGAACAAGGAGCTGGTAAATGGGCATAAATTATAGATGAAGAGAAATGCTGTTATAGAGCTGAGCAGAAAGGTCTTAAGGGTGAGGTATGTTGACACACAGACACACACACACACACACACACACACACACACACAAACACCTTTGAAAGGAACAGTGCTTGTTACAAATAAAGCAGTATCATAGATGACCATAAATGGAGCTCAGTCTTATACTTTACTGATCGTAAATCCAGCTAAGCACCTCCTGCAGCAGGCCTATTCTATCTCCTATATTGTAATTTGGATGATTTAGAGTGTGTTTACCATCCAAGTATGAACACAGTTCATCTAAGTGATCATTATTTGAAGCAAACCAAATCTATCACCCATCGTTTAGGGAACAAATGACAAAGAGACGCTATTAAAATTCATAAAGAGCATGGCATAAACTTTCTGACACATTTAGTGACTTCAGCAGAATGCTTACAGCGCAGGCGAATAGTTGAGCTTCAGTGCGTGAGACTTACTCACCCCGAGAGCCGCTTTTCATTTGACTGTTATAGAAGAGAATCCCTAACGCTATCAGGCAGGTTCAGAGTTTAGAGGAGGGCCGTTCAGGAAAAAAAAAAAAAACCTGCCGGCTTCCCCTTCATGACTCTTATCTCTCCAAGCACATTTCCTAAAGCCTTCACATAAATCGATTTTGAAGACGACTGCATTTTATGGAATAAGATATATCGTCGTCTTCTTCTCGGGATTGTACCCTCAGCTAGTCGACAGCCACACAGCGTTATCGTAACGATTTGGGTTTTAACTTTGACTGTGTTTGGGTCTTAAACTCCCGCAGCTACTACTTGTGTGTGGAAATGTGCAGACTGCATGTTTTACGTGGCAAAAGTGTTTGTATTAGAGTGATGTATTAGAGACGCTGCCTGTCAGATGTATCAATGATGTGGTGCAGGTGCAGAAATCAGTGTGACCACTGTGATATGAGACAGTGAAATATGTCTGACAGATAGACGTGGTGGCATATTGATCAAAAAATCACCTGTAGTTGTGTAGATTTTTATTTTAATAGAAGCAGAAAATCCGCCATGAATAGAAACTTTTATAGAATATAAATTTTAGAGAATAAACTGTACTGTTAGCTGTTCTTAGCTGTCTAATTCATTTGAATTCATGCCACATACAGCAGCTTCTCAGGGACTTCCTTTATAGCTCAGTGTAATGATCCTCTCTAGCAGGCGGCGAGGTGAAAGCGTTTTATTATCAAAATACCAATAACTAAATCTGATACATCTCATTAATCTGTATCCGTCTGCATCCCTTGCTCTACAACTCTGATTCTGATATCAAACATTCAACACATATCCACATAGCACACAGTGAACATTTAATTACTGCAGATTGTCTTCCTTCGTGGCCTGATTCTTTGGCACCTCGGGTAGTTTTACAGATAACTGAGCCTCAGGCAAGATACCATTTCAGCCTGTCAACATGAGTGGCAAGTGCTAGCATGGAAACCTATTCAACTGAGGTTGAAGGAGGAGGTGGGGGGCTAATAATAAATTGTCTGCCTCACGGCCAAAAGATGAGTGGTGAATTTTGAGTCTTTTTTAAAAAAAAAAATTTATTTTACTGAAGCAGACATAAAACAGCTAGACAAAATTTATGTATGAAAAGAGAGACAAAGGTCTGACACACCCAGAGAGATGCAAAGATCTTATTTTCAGTGGTTTTCACATTTTGGAATCAAAATCTATCAACCAAAAATAAGCAGTTGTGTATAAAACAGAGTACAAAACATTTCCTGACTGTAACCTTGATTGTTTTTTTTCCAAGCACAAGTTAGCAAGATATTTCTCATTTGTAATCCATTTCTAGCAGACATTCAGGACAGACTATAAACATTTACACACTGAGTTTGGGTACAGATTTGGAGCGCAGTTTATCGCCACTCATATTTCGCAGTTTTTTCTGGAGGAGCATTTGATAATAATCCTCATTTGGACCGCTTGTTGAAAACAACAAGAGATTGTCATTTCAACACACAGTCAGAGCTAATGTGCTCTGCAGGTCTTGCAGTAAT
This sequence comes from Argyrosomus regius, assembly GCA_946959425.1. Taxonomy (NCBI): domain Eukaryota; kingdom Metazoa; phylum Chordata; class Actinopteri; family Sciaenidae; genus Argyrosomus; species Argyrosomus regius. The sequence goes on from OX336886.1 coordinate 18,189,084, forward strand.
TGGAAATTATCTGTGGGTCCAAAATTGCTGTACTTAACCCAAAAATTCACCCAGTGTCGGGGGGGAGGGAAAAGAGTTACAGAGTCAGATTGTCTCACTGGTTTATGGCTACATGCACCAAGTGCTAATGATCTCTGGCGGTGGTCCAAACTCCATCTCATGTCGAGCTGCTATCTGCTGTTGGATTTCGCTCTGTCTACATTCACATCTCTCAGCATGAAAACTATCACAGAAACAAAAGCTTGAGGAGGAGGAAAGATTGCATGATGTATTCACAATATATTTTGAGCTGTGCCCTCTCAGAGCTGGGAATGTTATTAAAATTCAGTGCAGTAGGTGGGGTCACGATGGGTTTGAACAAACAAAAAGAAAAGTTTCAAAACATAAAATCTGATCACAGATTTTTAAACGTTTCCCCACCTACATTAGCTAATTTAACACATCTTAACCTTTATCTAGTTTATGTTGCATTGTCCCTTATCTCTATTCCATTAAGCAGAGAGAGGGAACCTGCAGAGCCCCAATCAGTGGGTGCACAAAGAACAGAGCCCAAAGGTTTAGATGATAATTAAGACATAGACTGTGATTGTTGGAGGCCTGATGAGCTCCTCCACGCACACATGAGCAATAAACCTCACCGCTGCTTAGTCAGAGGGATGTGGGTGGTTAGGGTGCGTGTGTTTAGGTTGTGATATTGTATTAATATTCTGTCCAGAGTGGTGAGACAGAAAAGAAGACGAGACAGAAAGACTCACTGCAGCCTCGTCCTCCCTGCTGTCACTGGTGTCCTCACTTTTGTGGTGGCCGGCTGAGGAGCGAGTGTCCCTCTTACGGCTGGCGTCCGTCCCCTCCGTCTGCCTCTCTCCATCTGTGCCAAGGTGAAAGCAAGCAAGCACCATTATCATCGCTATTGACGCTGTCTTCATCATCATCCTCATCCTCCACTTTAATCATCACCATTAATAGTGTCATTGTCATTCAGACCTCTATCATTACCATCGATGGTGTAATTAAAATTATGAATATCTTCATTACCATCATCATCATGGTCAACAATAATTTCAAGCTATCATTCCAATTTTTTTTTTTTTTTCCCCGCTAAGCCTCTCTACTGTAATCAAACCCGGATAAAAGTTTCTGGAGAAAAAGGAGATTAAGTGGGAAAAAATGTAATTGGAAAAGCGAAGACAGACAAGAGAAGAGAATAAAAACCAGAGTCCGGAGGGAAAATGTGAAGAGGATGAGGGGGGGAGAAATGAAAATGGAAAAAAAAAAATCAAGAGATCGAGAATTGGAGAGACATAAAGAATAGCTTTTCTTTCTGCGAACTGGAGCTGTTAGGATGCTGTCATGCCACAGATGGATTATGGGAGTTTTGCTGCACAATGATGACAGTTGCCTTGGCCCGGGAGAGAACAACCAGAATTTAAATCCACTCATTACAAATGTGTGTGTGTGTGTGTGTACATACAGGCGAGTGTATGTGTGTTTTTGTGTGTCCGTCACAGAACATATGGTCAAAATTTCCACCTTTCCCTGTTGCCAGAAAAACACACACACGCGTACACATACAAATATACACACACACGCACACTGTCATGGACGATCAAACCCGAGCACAATTCAATATAGAGCAGTAACAGGATATTCAACACTTTACGAGAGCCTGGTTATTTGGAGTTACAAGGAGCGAATGGATACTCATAAGGTTTCCTATAAGGGTTTTTACCTCTACGAGGAGTTCATATAAAAAGGGAATCCATACCCTATTCACTCCAATCTCTTTTTATTTGTATTGCACAGGATTCGATCCCATTTGGCTGACATGGTTCACAAATGCACAACGCTGCCGCAGCTCAGATGAGCTGCCATAAAAGGTGGCGCCTTTGCTATTGACTCCGCCATAAAAAGCAGGAGGACGGGCGGGGAGGACTTTGTGGTGTCCCAAATGCATTACGGCGAAAGTGGTTCATTACTGTCTTCTGAGCAGGGGTGGCTAGAGTGTGCACACATGCCGACAGCCACACACACACACACACACACACACGAGGGGATGGATTGTGATTAAAAGACAGAATGGGGAGAATGGGCGGCTATAAAGCATAATGAGAGCTAATGGTTTTCCAATATGTCCCCTTAACAATGAGTCTGAGTGGGCTGAATTAGATGGGGTGGGGGTTTGGGTAGGTGGTGTGTGTCTGTGTGTGTGTGTGTATGAGCTGTGGGGAGATTGATGCAGTCAAGGAGAAGAGGAAAGACAGCTAGGTGTACGTGTGCATGCTCACTCATCATTCAAAGGGACAAAGAGCAGAAACGATGGAACACAATCAAAGTCAAAAACACAAAATGAAAAGAAAATGTAGCAAGATTTACCTCTTTTCATCTTGTACAACTTGTTCTGCATCTCATGACTGTCTCCAACAAACATAATCTGTGCTGATGATTTGTTTTCCTCATTTGTTTGGATATCATCCTGCCTGTCTCCCTCCATTCCCTTTGCAATTTCACTGATTCAAGACAATTGTAATAAAAATCTGCTTTGATCTGAAAAATCAACTCCCTTTGTTGAATAAATGAAACAGAGGAGAAAATGGCTATGTTCACAATGCATTACCTTCTAAACTGCATCCACACTTTCTTTCTGGTTGTGTAAGGTTGTATTGTGTTTTCTGACTTTTAGTGTGCACTGAAAGGTCACCCCGACGAGAGAAAAATGGAAAAGAAAAAAAAAGAAAAGTAACACCAGCCAAAGGAGGTCAACAACGCGAGTGAGTGCCATTTCCATGTCCAGTAAAGCCACGTGACTCACAGGAACCGTGCTGTGAAAACCGGCGGTCCAACTCGACATGGACAGTCTAAGTACGTCCTCAGGGGTCTATCAAAGCTCCACCAGATCAAAGAGCAAACACCAAAGAGTAGCCGTGCTCAACTTCGTCTCACTTCAAGCCTGACTTTCCTGCCATTGTTGAGCCAAAAATAGGACACTTCAACTTCTGAGTTTTGATCTTAAGACGCAACTAAAAGCTCTTTTGTGAAACTTCACAGCGACGTGTGTCTGAATGCTCAGGAGTTCTCTCTTTCATAAATATTACATCAACCCACATGTCAAAATAACAGAAAGAATTAACCGAATGATATGTTACTGTAATTGGAATAAAACAAATGAACTAAAATTGCCCTAATGAAAAATAAATGGCAAATGAAATTCTCTATGCATTGTGATTAATCTTTCACTTCATTTCACTGTTTATTTTTGTTCTCCCTCTGAGTAAACACTGCATGCGTCACAGCATGAGTCAACTGGCAGCACATCTCTGCTTAACCGTTTATGTGAGACTATAATGAGCAGGAAATGCACCAGGGAGCGAGGTGAGACTCCCCTTTGCTTCGCCTCATTTATGTAAGAGATCACCCTAAATATGAATGAGCATGCAGAACACAGAAACATATTAGTCCTACTTGGAAATCAGTTACAACTTCAAGACACTAAACCATGTAAATATGAACACATGTTATACTTTTGAATGCTGTATATTATACTCATAATGAGCTCCGCCTGCATGTTAAGATGATAGGTTTGCATTTTGTATGCAAAATAAATATTTAAGCAGTACGGGTGGTCAAACTGACAGTCCACCTGAACTTATTTTAATAGCTTTAATTAATAGAGAAAGGATTAACAGCATTAGTTAGACGAAAAGAAAATCACCTATGGAAACGTCAGGAAGCAGTCGACCAACATTAGGCGGCAAACTTCAACAAAGAATTCACTTTCAAATCGTTTCTCTTCTTAGTCGAGTCCCTCAAGCATTGTCTTTTGAAGTCTGAGGAGAATAATATTTGACTGAACTTCTTTCCTGAGAAAATAAGAGTTCAGAAGCATTAAAAGTACAAAATGCGTATCTGCACCCTATGCAGAGCCTTAGAAACTCTGCTTTATCAAGTGAGGTGTAACGTGGAGAAAAAAAACTTTCCGCTGCTATTTATATTACATTCAAATCTTTAGTGCCCCATTCGCAGAGTCCCTTTATGTGGACAAATGTTTGAGACAATTTAAAAAGAACATTCACTTCTAATATATTCTTTTAATAAATTCTTTAACAATCCCAAAAGGTAGAAGATAATGAGTACGGCAAAGTGCTTGTAGTACTTGTAGTGTGTGTGTGTGTGTGTGTGGAGAGAGAATTTGCGGACAAATGTTCAAACGCTCTTAGCCAACGTATGCCTTACTGTAGCTTTTCTTAACACTCTTAGAGGATAAGTTTGTGTATGTGTGTGAGTGTGTGTCCTGTCTAAATGTATGGATGTGTGTGTGGACACACGCTTATGTGTAGTTTGTCAGATAGAAAGTTGCGATGCTGCAATGGGAATGAGTCATAAATATTGTTCCCTGCAGGAGGGAAGCAGAGGTTTGATGAACAAAACAAAAAGGTACTGTGGTGGTGAATCAGCCGTACAAACCCAACTGAGGTTGGTCTTTTTATCCACTGCTGGGACTGCTATTCTCCTAAGCATGGAGCATACATTGCTATAATTCACTCTTGGACACTGACACAAAGTTAAAAAGGCCTGGAAGAACAGGGTGCACTGAAAGAATTATACACAAATGGATTATAATGCAGAAGATAGCAGCCACAAGGCGAGGAAAGTCTGACGCCTGAGCTGCAGCGAGTCAGGAGTCAGTCCCAGTCCCTGGACTGTGACGGCACTTCCTCAAACCTTCATGCATGCTCTAATGAGGTAATGAAGAGCAGACTGGCAGGTTAATGGAAGCCAATTGACTACGAGCTCCACTACCAGCAGGAGACTAGGCTGAATACTAATCATCTCGCAGCATCCTCTCTTATGTTCTGCCTAATCTGTCCATGTCTCTGGGTCCAAAAACTGCAGCACTATTCGCCATGCAGATAAGATGGTGGAGAGCAACCTCTGTAACCTCCAGAGGACAGAGGTAGTGCCTCGTTTTTTGGGGGTTGTTTTGTAGATTAAGTCTGTGACAGAGTGTTTTAAAAACCACAATAAACAGAAGTCTTATCCAAGGTTGATGTGGGTGTAAATCTGTAGATAGAGACAAGGATTGGGGAAAACTCTCCAGCTTCCTCTACTTTTGAGTAATAAGTTCACCTTGCCTGGCTGCCCTTTTAAAACTAATGATATTCTAAACTCCATAGCTTTCAGCGAAACTGCAGCTGTCAGAGCTGTCATCTCTGCTGTACGTGTGCCAATTTATATGCATGTGTGGGGTTTCAGGGCGTTTGTGCACATATGCATACAATATATGAATGTGTGCGTGTGCGTTGTATCTCTGTGTCCCTCTTTATCTGAGAACAAGACTGACAACAACTGCTGAGGTTCACTGCAAGGCAGTGCTCCACTGTATGTTAAGTGATAGACAGGATGGTGATACAGCAGAATGCTAATCACAGAATCAAAGAAGGGAGTGCAGCGGGGGCCAAGAAAATGGCAACAAAGGGCAATTAGACGGGAGAAGAGGAGAAAATTTAACATGATAGAAGAGATTAAAAAAACTGCAGAGGTTATATAAGAGGAGTTAAGTTTGAACACACGTGACAAAGTCTAGCATTAACACCTTAGATAATAATAATCTGTTTAGGAGCCCTCAGGATCTGTTCCATGTAACAGCCCCTCCAGTATACAAGGAAATAATTGCACATAGTCAAAAAGTGGTTACAGAAAAACGCCAACGGTCATTATCACAATTCATTTGCCTGTATTATCTCAAGAGTGGCCTTTGAAAAGGCGCAGCGAAGCACACTTGATGCTCAACGTTAATGGAGGATGAGCAACAGAAAACATGCAGGGGAAAAAAATGCATCATGATTACAGATGCAGATTAAAATATTAACAAGCAAAGGTGCATAGCACATATTTCTCGGACTGCGAGTCCCAATTACTTTCATTATCCATTATGCTTTCAATACATCGACTGATCCTTAAAGCTAGAGGTAGGCATTTTTTTGTTTATTTGTTTTTTTTGTTTTGTTTTAAATTTATTGGAATTCTCTGACAGCAATCAATAAATCAAATGCTCTAAAGGGAAAAAAAAGAAAGAAATTCTGCATCCGTGGCTGTCACAGGCCTGTAATAATCTCACCCAGTAATTTCACAGATGATCTACCTGCACACTCTTTCTCTGCAATCATTGTGCATGTTTTAGGGGAGTGCCTTTGGAGGGAGGAGGTGGAAGTTTCTTCAAATTAGTTGTCCTATTACCAATACTAGCTTTACATCTACAACACATTTTACTATGTAAATGTATATAAAATAGTGAAAAATACCCATTACTTGTCAACGGAGCCCAGAGTGATGCTTGTTTTATCCAACCAGTAATCCCTAAAACAGAGCAATAAAATAAAAAGACACAAAAGCAGAAGATCCTCACTTTTACTAGGCTTGAGGCATTCAATGTTCCAAATGTTGCTTAATACATGACCTTTAATCAATTAATGATCCTGTCAATCCACTAATCGAATAATCATTTCAGGATTGTGCTATTGTCATATTAGGGAGTAATCTGATATTTGTTAAAAAACAAAGCCTAAAATCAAAGGCCCCAGATATATTTTAGAGGTGCTGGAAACTCTTTCTAACTTGTTTTGATTCGTGCTGTCTAACTGGCATCTTGCACTATTAGCAGATTTTTTTTTTTACTAATCCTAATCCTATATTCAGTCTCATCCAAAAGATGTTTTATTGGATAGAGTCTCAGAGACTGTGCTGGCTAGTAGAGCACAGAGGTCATTGTCATTTCTAATAATTTCTAACATTTGGAGAGTTTAAAGATGCTTGTTATAACCCTGTCCTTGCTGGAGGTAGCCATGTGACAAAAGATTACTGGTCAGTAACGATGCTTTAGTGGAATTCAGTGGCATTCAAATGAAGCTCAGCATCTGACATCATGGGACCTAATTTATGCAAGAAAATGCTCCCATACAGTTATCACAAGTCTGAATGATGGATGACTAGTCAAAGTAATTCAGTAAAGTTGCTTGTTACCTAAAAGTGTGACACAGCATGGTCTTCTGCTGTTGCTGCCTCAAGATTTGATTAACTGAATTCAGATGTGCCCTGTTGTACTGAGCTGTTGCATACTTGTGGTCCTCCTGTTAGCCATCTGCCCCTGACCTTCCTCCCTGCCAAGGTGTTTTTGCCTGTTTAAATCCAGCCGACTGCACAATTTCTTTCTCTTTATCACGCTAAAATCCCAGGAGGCCAGCTGTTTCAGAGGTGTTGAGACAACAACCTCTGGCAGCGCAACAGCCAATCAAAGTCACTTAGCTTATCAGTCATGCCTGGACCAAAGCGTGGTTTCACAGCAAATGAACTTCTTGACCTTGCCTACAAGACGTCACACTGAGTAGCTTTTTGGAGGCGCTAGCAGTTTTGCTTCAGTGAGCAAGTTTACCTAATAAAGTAGCCATCAAGTGAATGATGAAGAAAGGGTGAGTGGAAATGATGGATAGCCACTGAAGATTGGGAGAAACAGAAGAACGAATCAAGGTTTGGAAGGAGACCAAAGAGTTACAGGAAGAGTGAACACACGCAAAGCAACAACATGATTTGTTTAAATTATTGACAGAGTTGATCTCCCCTTCTCAACCAGTACAGGGCAATGCCATCCCGGTGACGTAGGCTGTGCTCCCTTTGAGCTCGCACTAGCATTTGTAGGAGAACATTAAATACCCTCGCCTCTTCGCCCTCCATTGGGAAACAAGATTAAAATAGCATAGGAGGACGAAACACAAGGTTCAGCTTTTAAGAACACAAGAGTGGGCGAAAGATGGGGGACATGGTGCAAGGGTGGAGAATGCCAGAAAGGTATGGGGGAGGAGATAAAATTGGAAGTAAAGGGGGAGATTGGAGTGCTGGTGGAGACTTTGAATTGAGTGGAATGCAAGGATGAGATCTTGTGAGAGAACGAGAAGAACCAAAGGGCCGGAGATGACCATTTCCTTGTATGCCACGTTTGTTCATTCAATTACATGGCTATTCATGGATTGCCTTCTTCACTCATTCATTCCCTCTATCCATATCCCTGTCTCTCTGTGATTCATTTTCAATACACTCTACTACTTTTTACAAGTGCTGAGCTTATAAAGTTTTACAAGACTCACGGCTTTTTGCTCTGCAATCAGGCATTATGTTACAAGACATGGTTGACACGAGGCAATGGAGGATGTAAAATTGATGGGCCAGTATAGTTTCTTAATGACACTTTTCGGCCCAACAGCCAAGCATTTACGCACGCACACACATATATATACGCAGGGTGGCATAGCAGGGGGCAGCATAAGTGTAGCAGGCTTCACTGGGGCTCTGCTGGCCAAATGGAGCTAGCTAATTATAGCAAATAAACTGCACTGATCTGTGCCATTAGCCAGTCAGTAATGAAGCAGAGTGGAGGGCTGCTGTGAAACTGATGAATAGGCCCTGGCTCTGAGCACTGCACTCCTTGGCCTTTAGTTCAGCTCTAACAACACAGCCTTCTGAGGAAAACGAGAGTGCATTAAGACAAGAGGCATAACAAGGCTTTGGAGATGAGATAAATAGAGACAATGGGACTGTGATAGAGAGGAGCAAAGGAAGGAGAGGGAGAGATAGAGAGAACTTGATGGGTGCAAAGATAGAAAGCGGGGCAAAAGAGCATGCTGTAAGGGGGAAAGTGTGCTTTAAGCCTGTGTGTGTGTGTGTGTGTGTGTGTGTGTGTGTGTGTGTGTGTGTGTGTGTGTGTGTAGAGCAGTGAGAAAGGGAGATTGCAGAGATGCTTAATGTGCTGTAATGTGGGTCAGGGGCAAAGAGGTCTCACTCTCTCTCTCTTCTACTCTCTCCTCTAAGCTCCTGTAATGTTTTGCACTCCACTAATAGCTCACTAAAGTCGCCACTTAGGAAAATTCAAATAACAAAAAAAAAAAATGTCTTGGATGGAGACAAACATAAAATCAGAGCCTCAGGGCTCAGCGCACTCAAAGATTAATAGACAGCCTGAAAGAAAATAGAATGGCCTTATTGCATCGTCAGGCTACACACACACACATACATGCACTGATACTTTGAGGGCATTGTTTTGAACCAAATCTTATGAATAGAATCAATTATACATTTGCATTTCAAAGTAGATGAGTTTGTCAATTTACAACAACTGGGATCAGTGTGAGGTCTGCTGCATTCAGAACGAAAGGCAGTGTGTATGTGAACGAATGTTAAAGAGAATCTTTGGCCCTCCATTTATGCATTTTTATTACTACTTACCATAGTGCAGAGATATGAAGAGCACCATTAAGGAGTCGATATATCATATAGCATAATCATATATATCAGACATCCACAATCAAAAAGGCTGTGAAATCCAGGATGTGTCTGCTGCTTATCTGTAGGTCATCTGGGGCTCCAATTAGATATTTTATATCTGATTTTCTCTCCAGGTTTTTGAGGGACTATTGACAGCTAAACAAGACTAAGGGGGTTGCAGCCAAAAGCCACGTTAGTCTTAATGTGCATAATATTTCTAAAGTAAAATATTACTACACAGTCGGCAGTGAGTGTATTATTTTACTTCTCTCATAGTTGTCTCCATCACAGATAAATCTTGCTTTCTATTCTTGACTGAGCATAGTATAGATCCTTTCAGGGGCTAGTTAGCTGGCAACTCAAGTCATATCGGACAACAAACAGGAGAAAAAAAAAATAGCTGATATATTTCTGTCAATCTCTCATCTAGTTGTTATTTGGCCACAGGCTGCGGAGCAAAACAGTCTGATCCCTCCGCGACCTCCCAGCCCACTCGCCCTGCTCACCTCTAAATGGCTGTCTGCCTCTGCCCATCTCCTCCTGCTGCTTAGTGCCCAAGGCCTCTGTGAACTCCACTGGTTATCTGAAGGCCTATATAGTCTGATTTGGCCCTACTCTGGGTTGCCATGGAGACGAGGGTGCAAAAGGGAAACATTTCCATCATGTTCAATGACACAATGTATTAAAAAAGAAGAGGCAAGGAGTGAAGATAGCTAAGAAGAGGGCCACTCTCACAGAGATGAAAGAGACTGACCAAAGTGTTCACACACACGCAACTGCTGCATGTGTTTTATGCAAGCAACATAAAGTCCCTATAAAAGCCACGAAATGTGTCTGTGCATTGTATGCGCATCAGTGCGTATTATCACAAAAAGGAGAAGCGTACAGAGGTCTCAGTCTGCGGGGTGTTAATTATGCCCCTGTGAGTGATTACACAGAGATACATACTGTATGCACACATACACCACTAGGCACTCCCCGCAGTTGCCGGTGACACCCAGAGGCAGCTGCTCCAATCACAGTAGAGGAGATAAGCAGGCGACTTTGAGCCCCCCGCAGAATCACAACTGTCACAGCTGATGTGTCGCCAGGGAAGGAATTAGGGTGAGCATGCAGGGGTTGCACGCTTGAGCCTCTTGCTCATTAGCATACATTTGTAAACAAAGAAACAGAGGCAAAGAGGACCTTGGTGCTAGGCTAATGCGTTGTCACGATGTTAGCAAGAGTCAGCGTCGAACAGAGCATCTAAATGAGGTGAGGGCGCTGGAGGAGACCTCTCTGTGATAATTCATCCATCTTCTGTGTTCCTGACAGCTGAGCTGCTGCGCTGGGAGACAATGAGAGAGCAGCGTGCACCAGGCCTGCATCCAGAAAAAAAAAAAGAAGCAGGTACACCAGGAAAACTTGAGAGTCAAACGTGTCTCAGGCGTCGAGTCTCGTGGCACTGAGTTATGTGAGCCAGAAATTATATATTTTTTTAAAAAAACAAAGCAAAGTGACTTTTCTTGTGGGAGCAGCAAGAAAAGGAGACAGAGGTGTCACAAAAAGGAAAGTGAGTTTAGCTATGCCTCGCTGAAAGACGCAGACAAATGGTATTTCAGAAACCTCAAAACACTTGAGAAAAAACTGACCCCTGAATAACCTTACTCTGTTTACCGTCTCTTTTTCCCTTTTTGTCTCCCTCACAAACACCCTCCTCGATTTTCCTTTCTTTCCTCACCACCTCTTTGTTGGCATCTCGCTTGTGCTTACTCTTTTTACACACCTTTAATCTTTTCTTCCTTCTCTCTCCCTTTTCTTTCTCGCTTCCCCTCAGTCATTCTCTGTAGCCATCTGATGCGTCTGCAGTGATTAATACTTAAATATTGTTTCCGTGTAGAACCCCGGTGTGGTCATTATCCTCCACCGAGTACCTGATTGTCATCGTCCCAAGGAGTCATTATTCTCCTGATAATATCGGCTGTGTGCTGAGAGAAAGAGAGATAGAAGAAGAAGAATGGTGGACAAGAGCCAAAAAAATGGAGGGGGGGCAGTAGCGTTAGTGATGGTGCAAGGGGATACAACATAGAAATAAAAGATGAAAGAAGACAGGAGGAGGGAAAGGAGGACAGAGGAAGGGGGAACAATGGAGCGGGGGAAAACTCAGACAAAAAAGAACAGGTTATGTGTTACATGCGAGGCGAGGGGGAGGAAAGGGGAGGTGGGAAAAGAGAAGGAGGAGGACAGCAACAATAATAGCCTTGTCTTATCACTGTACAGTGATAAATTCCCTTCTGGTTGGGGAGTCAGTGCCCTGGCTGAGCCAGGCCCGATGACAAACCACCTCCACCCTGCACTGCAGCCCTGGCTATTTATGATCACGCAACTTATACGAGCCGGCAAGGGAGCCAGCTGGGTCTCGTCTTGGGTCGGCCTCCTCGTCACTCCTGGGACCCAGTGACAACCACAAATAGGGCCGCTCTGTCATGTCACATCTCCCTCTGGTCTACCCTCCGCCCTGACAGTTTCTCTAGTGCATCATCAGTGATACCTCTGTATTTTCTCACTGTCAACTAGCCACCTGTGACAGCAGCCAACAGGATTCAGATAAAACCAAGCCATTCAGTGGATTAATTCAATTACAGGGTTCTTTGCCACATGCATGTTTCACAGTGCTTAAATAATAAAGCACAGAAACCTCATTAAGCTAAGAAACTGCTTTTTGGTACTGGAAAGGGAACTGTCTAGTCAGCATCTCTCTAACGAACAGTCCAATTACAGCCATACTTTGCAATTACAGACTTTTTGAGGTGCAAGATGCAAATTCAATATTTCAACAGAGTGTGTTACTCTTCACTTAAGTACACAGAATTACATAAAACCTGAGCAAACAAATGCATGAAACTGTAATGCAGTTCTACTCCCACATCAACCACCCGTTCACTCATCCTGCTACACACACATGGCCTGCTGACTCTGAATCAGTCATGAAGGACAGAGGGTTTCAGTAAGGAAAACACAGGATTCGAGCAATTAATTCTATGCAGGCTCCTGCAATTGCTTGCATTTTGCTTCTTGTGTCTGTTTACCCGTTTATGTATTCCTGCTTAGCGTAAATTATTCATAGATGTTCCTTTTTCGTATCCTCCCGCGACAGCAGAGACTGGTCATGCTGCAAATATGAAGGCAACAACAGAACCCATTGATCGACAACTGTGATGTTGGTTTGGAAATGACAAGGAAGGTGAGAGAGAGAAAGAGAGTATGGGGATGAGACATTTCAACCTAACAAGAAGGGGAAGAGGGAGGGTGTTCTGCTCAGCCTTGACAAAAAAAACACAGTCAGCAGACAGAGAGAGGCCAAATTCTGTATGCTTCTCATGTCAGCCTAAATTTAAAACACTTGGTGAGTGTGTCTTTGTATGTATGTGTCGACTTTTTTGCATCTCATGTCCTTCATCAGCAGAATTTCAGTAAGCTGACCATTAAAAAAACACATAATTCAATGTTTTTTTTAGTCCTGGGTCTTAATGTTATAGTTTTGCTAATATACTTACTGCATACAGTTGGTTAACACAATATTATACTCACTATCATTGTTTAAAGACCCTCCTGTGCTTCATTTCAGACTGTCTATCATGATTTCTTATCTTGCTGGACTTCTGATTTCCAGGTGAGCTGCACTGGCTTATAAGTTCTCCATATACATAATTTTAATAGTTGGGTAACTAAAACCTGTATATTCCAAATGTCAGCTATGAATAATATAATTAAGAATAAGAGAAAAGCCAGCTACAGTACACATGTTTTTACTATGGGATGAGCAGTGACACACAACAAGGTAAAGTGCTACCTTCGGCTGTGTGCATTGTGCTGCGTTCAAAGTTCAAATTATTTCAACTTTGACCTCTTGTGCCGCTGACCTTTTCAAAGTGCAACTAATGAGCTAACAGGTGTGGGTGACGTAACAACAACACATAAAAGGAGGGGATGTAGAGAGCAGAGAGTGAAGGAAATTGAACTCTCCCCTGAGCTCAACGCTATAACACATAACATTAAAAACATACCACGATCTCACTAGGAAAAGTAATCCATGGTTAAATGTCTGCAGTCAGATGGGGCAACTACCAATTTTGTGAATAGGCACGTAGTATATGAACCCAGCTTGCTAAATCCAAAGCTAAGCTGTTACACAGTGGCAGTGGATATGCTTGATATCACAAGCATAGCTATATAAACAGTTGCTGACCAGTAAATGTTACATTACCAACAGTAAATCCCATTATATTGTTACAGTAAGTTCCTTACTTGCCTTGTAAACTCTTTTCGACTCCGCACTCTATGACACATTCATCTAGTGTATGCATCAGTTTCCTGCTGAAAAAAAACCCCCCAATGTGTTAATAAACATCAAATGAGATAAGACGGTCAAGTCAGAAAAGCTGCAAGGAAATAATGTTCATGTTTGTTTATGAGAAATTGAAAAAGCTATCTGACAACCCCGCTTCCATTTTCAAGGAGTCGTCAAGGGAGATGGCACTGCCATGGTGAGCAGAGGGTGCAACAAAATCATTTTAATGTGCTTAATTGAACAGATGCCCAGCCTGCTCAGTGTTTGAGCACAGACAGGGCCTCAATCAATGCATTTTTCCACTGATGTGCCGAGCCAGATCACAACGTGTCCAAGCACAGTGTTGGAATATCTCAGGCTTCTGTGTCTCCCTGCTTGGCAACGTCCTTAATCAAGCAGACACACCAAAGAATAAATTGGCAAAATGCTGACCGAAAGATGTAAAATTAACAACTGATATAACTGTGTTGTCATGCATTTGTCATCTGTGTCTTTGGCTGGATGCCATCAGGTCACACAAACTCGAAATGTTTCTGTTGTTTTTGGTGTGTTTGCAGCAAATGGCAACCTCGATGGCTGTGAAGTGAAGCCTATGCAGAAGTGCCAAAAACTGCAGATCCTCAAACTGCCACTTGAGGCTGGCTACAGAACGAGTCTCCATAAGCCCCCATATCAAAATGCCCAACCTTACTTAAACAGGTTTAAGCCCGGTACAAAAGTATGATTTTGGTCTCTATAGTAATAAGTAACATTTCCCTGTTCATGACAACTGTACTGAGGCTGATTTTTTTTTAAACTAAACCCTGTTGAAATTATATTAAGGCTTAGAGTTAAGCATAATTAACAGCGTGGCTGCTTTGATTGACTGGTAGGCGCTGTTACAGATGGCTTGTTTGAGCACCCAGGTGTTGTGTATGGGTGATGTCACAGTCAGTGGTTTACAGACATGGCCATGTCACGTTAATTTGGAATAAATGTGTGAAAAGCCTGCAAAATAGGGTGGTTTTATCATACTATTAGCTGCTTTCTTTTAAGCAGTTTTGTTGCAAAATTCATAGAATGATACAACATCTTTATCATTTTTCTTTTTTTGTTTACAATCAGCACTTGACACTGTCAGCACCAAATTCCCCTTCCAGCTCTTATGGCTCTAATGTACTTCCAGCAGCATACTTTCCTTCATTCATACAGTTTGTTTGTTTTTTATTTCCACTTCACTTCATTTTATCTTATCCCTTTGTATACATGTTTCATATTCATCATGGTTAATTGCTACACAAGACATTTAACTTCACGCGAATAAAATCATTGCTCATAATAAGATTCTGTAAAGTGTACACACAAGACCTCATTATTCTATTACCTCTTTACCTCAAGTACTTCCTTATTTCAGAGGAGGCGGGGAGACGAGAGGAGAGGAGAGAAGCTGCCACGGTTTATTCATCTGTGACTGATATGCAGTGTGTTACGACCCATATCTGAACTCTCGTCACTTTGCAGCCAATTCGTGATCCACTGAGCCAAGCTACACATACCTGATGGGCACTTCTGTAAACATCGAAATCACACAACACCGTCGAAAAAGTAGTTTTCTCATCATGTTTAACTAAGGTAAAATTAATGGGAGGGTAGATAACAACCAATGAGAGCAAAGATATGAACCAGCCTCCGCTCTCCTCATCGTGTACCAGAGTCTGTGGACCCTTGCAGTCGTCTCCCTAGGCAACCAGTCATTCACCCTGTAGGAGGATTTAATGTTGAAAACCACCGCCTTGGGCAGCCACGTTGACCCAAGAAACAGCTAGAGGCATAGATGCATATTTCAATCTGTTACCCTTAGCAACACTCATAATGCTATCCTGTTGCTGGTGTACACACCCACTACTGTAGTGCAGAAACAAGACCTCCCCTGAGTCGTGAGCTTGTATTAACCTGATCAAATCTCTCCATCTTCTTTCTTTCGATCACTGTGGTGTTCTCCATCTCCTTTCTTCTCGCTGCACCGTTCTTCAATGCCTGATTATTTTTGCTTTAGTGTTAGTTTAGCAACTTCTGCTTCCTTAGAGTTAGTCAATATACTGTATCAACACCAAACCATATCAGGTTGTGAGTGTAAATATTGCATGAATGCCGCACCCTTGGCAAATGATATGTTTTGAAGACCAGCTTCTACCGATCAGTGGCGTAAAGTCATAGAGTGACACAGTCTCACAAGTATCACTCACTGATCTCACACACTTTAATAGGCATTACACAGTCTTTAGACTATCCAATTAAGCTATCAGCCAATTTCAAGCGGGCTCCTGAAGAGTAATCAGTGTATGCCAAAAGAGTAATAGCAGAAGTCGGTTCAGTTGCAGAGTGTTGTAGAACGATAGAGAAAGACCATCACTGCTACAGACAAAAGCCCATTCTGCTTAGTGTGGGCTCAGTGAGAGTGCACCCTTTGAAACTTCTGCAAAGACAGAAGACATCCAATTGTCATGCCAGACAACACAGCAGTGTGGGAAGCAGGAGGCAGCACACAGGCACAGCTTGTGTCGTTCTGCTGCCGTTGCATCTTCTATGCATGAGAAACAGAGGGGCAAAGAGGGCACTGACCACATTAAATGGTGGTGATGTGTAGGTTACACATCACCGCCTTTTAATGTGGTCAGTGCCCTCTTGGGGAGGAAATGGCAGGACAGATAAGACAGACACATGCTACACACAGACACAGTATGCAAATAGACACACATGTAGGTTACACATCACCGCCGTTTAATGTGGTCAGTGCCCTCTTGGGGAGGAAATGGCAGGACAGACAAGACAGACACATGCTACACACAGACACAGTATGCAAATAGACACACCTCTTTATACCAAATAATTTGTGCACAGCTGAACTCGACAAATATACAGGATGGAACAGAAATTGAGGCAGTGGACAGGATGATACTGAGAGAGAAACTGAGAGACGGACAGTGGGAGGAACAGAGATAAATAGTGAGAGACAAATAGAGTAGGAAGAGGCTGAAGGAGCGAGACAGGATGGGAGAAGAGAGGACAGTGGCCAAAGTAATGAGATGAGAAACAGGGTGACCTTAATCAGCCACTCGCCTGAATGTACACGCACATGCACATGCATACACACACAAAAAGTACCTACAAACTCGGCAGGTGTGTGTTTGCACAGCAGTACTCTCTGTTTCATTACAGGCCCATTTCCCCCACCTAATACCCGGACAGGAGCTGGCGATAAGGAATGTACACACTCTCCTCTGTACACAACATCTCATTTGAGCAGAGGAAATTGGAAAGAAGAGGAGAAAGGAGGAGAGCACGAAGAGGTGAGAAGGACAGCAGAAGAGGGGGTAAAAGGACTGGACGGAGGAGAAGAGGACAGCGGTGGGCGAATGAATGTTTGCCAGAGCAGAGATAAGCCCGGTCTAGCTCGCGCCAAGGCGAAGGTGTGGGTTTGAGATTGGGGGATGAGTGGAGTAAGGAGGGATGACGTTGCTGGTGCAGCTGAGGAGAAAGGGAAAGGGAAAGAGGCAGAGCGGCAGAGGTCAAAGGACATGCTGAGCAATGCACGGGAGCAGGAGGGCTAATTTTCCTCTACTTCTTTTCAATATTTATAAGCAGAATGAGCAAAAAGGAAGTAGGTTTGATACACAGCAGTAGCAAAGGGGCAGAAGCGACGTAGATGGAAAGGGATGCAACACTAACTGCAGCCAAACTACTTAAGGGTGAACTGGAGGTCAAAACAAGTAGCAATGATGCATACAGAGCGGCAAAGCTCATGATGCACATTGCTCGGTACAACAGGCCAGCAGCACTCACACTTGGGCTTGTATTGAGGGTCACAAGAAAACACTGGAGAGTGGGGTGACAATATTACTCATAACACAAAACCAAATTTCTCCAGGCTGTGTCAGGGAACATGAGTAACACCAAAACAAAAGCCAACCAGGAGCGCGGCAATGTCTGTGTTACGAGATTGCAAAAAAAACAGGGGGGAGAGAGGTGGGGGGGGGTAAAACTCTTTCTCACTACAGCATCTCTAGCCATAAGGAAGTTGGCCCAATTTGTATTCATCCGTGCAAACAGGGGCAAACAACCGAGGAGGATAGCAAACACACATGCATACACTGCAGGGTCCCCACTCTGGGCATGCAAACACACATCAATGATACAGTAGGGCTGAGTAAAACAAGCACGCAAACATAGGCAACACACACAACAGACAAAAGAGTGTGTTAAATATCTGAGCCAAATGTGTACGTCGGACTAAAGCACCTGCAAAATGAATAAATGTAAATGTGCTTGTAATTCAGTTACTGATATTTTTCTTTCACTTCATACTGTACTATCCCTTGTGGTTTGCTAGTACAGTTTCCCAGCCTGGAAGAAGCTTAATCTTCTGTTGCGTTCACTGCAAATAACTGTAAAAAATGAAATGTGAAGCACATTTTGTTATAAAATCGCACGCTGTGGATGAATGAATTCCTGCAGTAAATCTAGAGTGTATGCCTACAAACAAATCCTATTTCCATCCTTAGCAGCCTCCACCCATCTGTTCCCTCTCTGTGAAGCATCCATCACGATGCCTAATGGTGGACCGATACTGTCAAATGCTTAATACTCTGGATGAATGGAGCACCTACTCACCACCCTTGACCATGCTAGCACTTGACACCAGAAACCAGGTCAACTTCTCAGAAGATGGAGAGGGCTGCTGATCAGGCACACACGCTCACAAGACATATGCAAACAAAGCGACTAATGCTCAAAGGAGTGCGCGCACACATACACATACATAGTCCACCTTTGTATTCATTTATA